>JAMPIV010014643.1:0-600000 GCA_024509875.1 Oreohelix idahoensis | reverse complement strand
ACAGGAAGGCGAAAGACAGAAATTTGGCTGTGGGAGAGAAAGTACTGCTTCTTTTGCCTGGGAGTCAGAATAAGTTACAAATTGGATGGCAGGGTCCATATACAGTTTTAGAGAAGGTGTCTAGAACAAATTATAAGATAGATAAGAAGGGGAAAGAAAAAATCTATCATGTGAATCTCCTGAAGAAATATTTGGAAAGAGAACATCAGGAAGATACACACTTGTTGACCTTGTCCATCGCCATGGAGATGAAAAAGGAACCACTTTCATCATTTGAATATCCATTACACCCCTGTGAGACAGCAGCACAGGTGAAAATCAGTACACATTTAACGAAAACTCAGAAAGAGAGAGTGCAACAGGTTCTAAATAATCATGCAGAGGTGTTAACAGACCGACCAGGGCATACAAACCTATTGGAATATGATATGAAACTGATAGACCCCACACCTGTCTGTATGAAACCATATTCGATTCCGTTTGCTAAGGAAAAAGCTTTGAAGGAAGAGATAGACTATCTGTTGAAGGAAGGAATTATTTCGCACAGTGAGTCTTCGTATAGTTCCGGGGTGGTACTCTTAAGGAAGCCCTCTGGAGAACATAGACTCTGTATAGATTACAGGAGACTGAATGCTATTACAGAAGGACAGGTGGATCCATTGCCGGATACAAATCAGCTGTTTGCCAGACTAAATAAAGCTAAATATTTCTCAAAAGTGGATCTGAGTAAAGGATACTATCAGATTCCAGTAAAGCCTGAGGTTAGACCATACCTAGCTTTTAGTACCTCAGAAGGACACTATGAGTTTAATAGATTGCCATTTGGATTGAAGAATGCGCCTAGTGTCTTCTCTAGAATGATGAGAAAATTATTGGATCCTCTGAATAATCCCTGTATAACAAATTTTATGGATGATATCCTTATAGCAACAGAAACATTTGAGGAACACATTGACTCTCTGAACATGCTGTTTGATCGACTTAGGGAGGCAAATTTAACAGCCCGACCAACCAAATGTTGCGTTGGATGTAAAGAATTGGAATTTTTGGGACACACAGTTTATCAGGGAAACATGACCCCTGACCCAAAGAATTTAGAGAAACTACAGAAAGCCCCGAGACCACAAACCAAGAAGGACGTGAGATCCTTTGTCTCATTATGTGGTTTCTACCAGAAGTATATCAAGAACTTTAATTCCATATGTGCACCGTTAACTGAATTGACACGTAAAGGACTTCCAGATCGCATTACATGGACACCACAATGTGAAATGACTTACCAAGAATTGAAGGAAAAGCTCACAAGTAAACCCATTTTGAAATTACCTGACTTAAGTCAAGAATTCATAGTAAGGACGGATGCAAGTAATATTGGGTTAGGTGCAACTCTACTACAGAAATCAGATGC
This sequence comes from Oreohelix idahoensis, assembly GCA_024509875.1. Lineage (NCBI taxonomy): Eukaryota > Metazoa > Mollusca > Gastropoda > Stylommatophora > Oreohelicidae > Oreohelix > Oreohelix idahoensis. Next base: position 598,592 of record JAMPIV010014643.1, on the reverse strand, counting down.
ATTGGATGGGGAATTAAGCCCAGTGGCATATGCTAGCAGAAAGTTGAATAAAGCTGAAATCAACTACTCAACTAGCGAAAAAGAATGTCTTGCAGTAATATGGGCAATAAAGAAATTCAATATTTATCTATATGGGAAGGCATTTAAGTTGCAAACAGATCACAAACCTTTATCGTTTCTAGCACAGGCTAAGCATGAGAACTCCAGGTTACTCCGATGGTCTTTACTTTTGGCTCCATATAATTTTAGCATCGAGTATATATCTGGAAAAACCAATTTGGGAGCGGATTTTTTAAGCCGCCATCCGTGTGATGAGAATCACCGTAAACACCAGAAATAATAATAAATTTCTCTATGTGTATATAGAATAAAGGACTGACATATAATGTCTGTTTTAAGAGGGGAGGTGTCATGAAATATTCTAATCCACATATATAAATTATTAGGTAAATATGAAGCCTAACAAATAAAATTAATAAAGAAAAGAGCAATGGAAAATAACAGTGCTGTCACAAAGAATGTACTCGAAATCCCCCTTGTTTTCTGCTTCGTCTGCAAATTGTAACGCTTTCACGTTGATATAAAAGCTTACTGTATTATTACCCGCCTTCTTCAATGAAACGTGTGCTGCATTTCTAAGAAAAACATTGAGACGTACTGCGTAATGACCTAAATTTTAAATTCCATTCATGTCTTTTTCTACATTACGTTACCAAAACGAACGAACAGATGGACAAAAGGATAGCGAGAAGGGAGAGGCAGAAAGCCGAACATTAAACACGCGTCGCGCGATACACAATTACTACTATCACGCGTGTTAGGCTACAAGCACTAACTTTTTTTTTCAGACGGACAGTGATAAAATACACTACCCTTCCCCAGAGTTAGGTTTTAAAATCATAAAAAAAACGCTTATTAGGAAAGATAACAATAGATGGGTTTACGGTTGAAAACATAACAGTACCCAGACAGCATATCTTCGAAACAGGAGGTAGAAAATACATATTTTGAACGCAGCCACGTAGCTCTTTTAAAGTGGGAAAATTGGGTTCCTTAGGGCTTGCTGACAAATAATATGTAAAACGTTACGCCAATAGTCCAGGAATTAATAAATTATACCCAAAATAAAATAGTGAGGCTGCCTGACAGCATGAAATCATTTCTGCTCATAAAATTTTTTTATAACGTGTTTGAAAAAAACCTTACGTTACATAAATAGCCTACCATGTAAACTCCAAATTGATTGGAGCGCAACAAATGAAAGCCTAACCACGATTGGTCGAACTATAAATACTATCTTTCGTTGTTAGGGGAAACGGGAAAAGGTAACATTTTTTCAAACACTTGTCGAAACGTGGCTCATTGGCCAGTCTCGCTGATATACACACTTGGGAGCGTTAGTTCGAGACCACTTGTTTAAATGATCTTGATAAAGCAACAGTGCGTTGAAGCCAGCTCATAATTGTGTTAAATAAAAGCCTGGAACATAGGCAGATGGAAATTTGTGCCAGTTTGTGCCAGAATTCATTGCTAATCAACGTATCTGTGTTTATTCGTATGAATTGTGGGACAGTGGTCTTGATGGTACTGAGCAGCACCTGGTCAGAGCTTTGCTGAATCCAGTGTAGGACAGCATACTCCTTGGTCCTTTTAGCTATCAGTGAGGTGTCTCCAGAGCCCAGAGGAGAATTCGAGCAGAGGAGTCCTTTCCTGCCGCCATCACGCCAGATAAGCTAACTTGGCCAGCTGAGCTCAACATTATGTCCCCTCATCCTGAATTGACTTTGTAAAATTAACATTAAGAGGGGAATTTACTTGTCTTAAAATCAGGAACTGTGAACATCTCCAATACTAGTCCCTAAAGACAAACTATTGAAGTCATGATGACAAATACCAACAGAGCTTGAACAAAACAAAACCAGTATTACCTCATTTTACTACTACACAACTGACACACATAGAACATTTGTAATAATATATGTCACTACAATATTCATATTAAATACATTATGTACATAACTTGTAATTTAAATTGATTGTGATTCCTGATTCCCTTGTAGTTGAATCAGGACACATATTCATTCATGCCAGTAATGAATACATATTGTTATTTGAAAGTTATCAGTGCCTCCTTTAAGATATTCTCATAGAGTGTTATATGTATGTGAGTGTCACAGTGTTGTCAAGAGTAGTGGATTACATTAAATTGTTTATCTGTCTGTTGTTGTGACTTACACTTCATCATACACATACCCTAGACACATAACGTAGCATCACACTATTCCAGAATAATTCTGACTGAGATATAGAGATATGTGGTAGCAAGTAAGGTTATCTATAATACACTACTCTTAATAGATATAGATACCTTCACAGCTGATCTCAGTCAGTACACTAAGTCCCCTATAAGTATTTATAACATCCCACTTCACCACAATAGGTATCAGTATAGCTTCTTTCCATGCCTGCTGGACAATTCCTCTTTTCCAACTGTAGTTAAGTACTGCCAGAAGCTTCTTTTTTGCCCTTGCATTGTTTATTCCATCTTTTCCTGTGACTTCTTTTTCTTTAGTGACTTTATTGCCTCTTCCATTTCTGCCATTCAATGTGATTTGTTCGCAGTGTTAGCAAAGTAATTTTATTAAATGCTCCTGTTTGCAGTTTTTTTTTTACCTATCAGCCTTGATATTGTCGCCATCTGCATAGTGTTTTCAGTGCGTTTTGTTTATAATGAGATTGTTACAGTATCGTGATCAATTGCTTAGTGCACTGCTTCCTAACATCGTTTTATTTCAATATCTGTTTTATACCGCAAGGGCAACAAAGGTAACTGCTTGAAATTTATAGCCCTAGTGTGCCGATGAAAACAAGAACTTTTCTCGGCTAAGCATTTGTCTTGCCAACATATCTTTGACGCGACGCGTTGGTATCGAATGCAGTTAAGTTTGAGTGTCTGTGTTTTCGATCACATTTTTAAGGCGCTGGGACTGCAGCTTGACTTGTCTTGCTTGTTGCGTCGATCGCAGTTTCGCCCAAAGCTTACAGAATAGTGGAGTGAGCGATTTCAATAGAATGGTCGCGAAAGAGATGCCATTCGTTGACCCTGTAATGACTCAGAGGGGCATCTCACGCTTTCTATGTGATTTTTCTGCCTGATTGTCCGTTGAAGTGTCACAACACACCTACCACCCATTGCTCTCACAACCATGTACAGTCCATTCATGGCCTCTAGGGATGTGGGTCCCCCTCTATCGAGGTCCTCCGTAGTTTTTTACTCTTATGGTCCATATTTCGTTTTCATTCACAACATTCAATTTCCACTTTCAAACTCTGTGAGCCCCCTAATACGCCTCTAGTGTAATGTTTGCAGTGTAGGATGTGATCGGGAGGCGTGATATTTTCTGTGTATTTTCAGACAGTATTGTACGCGTATGTTGAAGGCAAGGTAATTGAGCGCTTTTTCATTTAACTGGTCTATCGCGAAAGGTTTTTGGGTCGTGAGCGATTTCACATCTGATTATCCGCTCAACAGCCTGTCTCGAGAAATGTCGTCTTGTCACGAGATGTTCTTTCCTCAAGCTCACATTGTCGCAAAAGCATTTGTACAGACTGCATTAGATCGGTTGATGTTAGTCTACCTGCATGTACCAATCGTTTTCTTTCGACCATTAACTTGCTACTTTGTCTAAATGAACTCTAGTGGTCATTTTGCGCTGTGAAAACAGCTTGTTGGAATTCCTACTCGTGTGTTTCCGACGAAACTGAGTGATCGCAGGATATTTTTGAGAGGACCAAGATCCTTATTTATTTCGTTTACTTCGGCAGACGTGTCTGTCTTGCTGAAGTCAATGACTAAGGAGACGTGAATGATCTCATACAACAGATGGTTATCTCTGGCTGTTATTCTCTCAGAAATCGGATGGATTTTCCACCTGACATGTACTGCACATTTACAGGACATTACTATGAAAATATAACATGCATCTGATCATCATTGTAATGCTGTCTAACCGTTCGGAGATTGCTGTATTGATCTCCTTGCTGATGAAAAGGACTGTGATTAATGATTAACTGTTTGATGTGCATCTACACATTGTAGCAGTAACCATTTTGTCACTACACATTTGCGTAACCCATGTTGGCTGTGGCGTCCACAATAAATAATGAAGAAAAACGTCAACGGCTGTTTCAAGACTCATTATTGACTTTATACGTCGTGAGTTTACTGACGTCCTATGTGGATTGCCCTGTTATTGTTGCATGAACATTGTTTTGACTGAACACATCTACACACTACACAAAACCAGACATGCGGATGCCATCCATCATCATATGGCATCACGCATCATTTGGTGGCCATAAGCTGGTTTGATTCTGGTACCAGCAAACACGGGGTCCCTTACCCACTTCATTTTCAACAAGAATTCATCAGCATCCTTCAAGAAATTAACATTCTTCAATACAGTCAACATCTTCAAAATTTTCAAAGTACTCGGCGTTGCCCGGTAAAAAGTCAAAATTTCAATTTTTTGACGGAAACAAGAATTTGACAGTACCCGGCGTTGTTACATGTTGCCGGATAACTCGGACTGCTGTTATCTTTTACGCAAGTCAAGCAAGTTGCTGCTGTCAAGGTTCCAGTGCTGTCGTTTTTGAGAAGGTCAAGTGCCGGTTGAAACGGGTTGTTTTCTGAAGAAGGCCAAGTACCGATTTCCATCAACTTACTTTTGGATTAGAAGGTCAAGTGCCGAAACAAACTCAACACACAGTATTTCAGAAGCTCTTGTACCATCGTGTTAGCAGTGGAAGCAGTTCAGATGTGCCATCATCGTTGGAGCTTCGCTCTTTAGGACGTTGATTGACATCCGTTTTTCTGCTGTTCTACGATTGGAAGCCTATAAGTTAAGTGGCCTGTTTGTATGTAAACTGTGCCCTTATACTTCTGCTGAGTCTTCTGTGTATCATCTCATTCTATATGTTATATGTTTATATGTTATTCGTATATTTATATGTTTATATTTCAGCGGGTTCTCGGTTGGGTGGTGTCTCCGTTAGATTATGCCACGTCATAGAGGTCGTCTATTGTGAGCGTTTTTTGTAAGGTTTGCAAATTTCCGATACTGGAATTTGCTAAGCGACTTCTGTTGCTATTTATGTTAGCTGTGATGACATGTTTTAATATTGTTTTCGTTATTATTTCGCATTCTTTAGTTTTGTTTTGATTTGTTTGTATTTGTTAGCCTACTCTTGTCTATAATTTAGTTTCATACAACATTTTTGTTTATACACTGTGGTGTCATGTATTTTGTTTAATTATAGCGCAGATATCGTCACATTTTTTGTGATATTTCATTAATTTCTGCTTTATTTTTAGTTGATTTCTGCGAAAGTTTTTGTATTGTTGCTGATCTTTGTTATTGTTTACATTGTTATTGTTTACATTGTTTGTATTGTTTACATTTTCAATGTTTACATTCTGCATGTGTTTACATAGTCATTGTTTACAGTTATAGTAATTAGTTAATGGGCTATGCTAATGCACTGTTACTACTACACTGATGATAAATGAATGATGAATAGTGTCGTGCACTATTGAATGAGAAGTGCACTTATGATCAAGAATTGAGTGCTGATATTTCATATACAAGTTCTTTGATTGGAGACTTGTTTCCCACAGAGACTGGGATAATATAATGTGATGTGAATATACAAGTGCTTAATTAAGACTTGTTACACTTAGGTTTGAAATAAATTAGTTAATTATTTCAGGTTTTGGACTCATATGTTAGACAACATGTCTACATTTGAGCACTTTATTGAGCAGGGTAAATTGCTTGGCAAGACTGGTGATAAGTTAGAAGAATTTGCAACTGCTCGATATGATAAAGCAATGGAAGCTGAACAAAAGAAACTGCAGATGCAGGTGGATGAAAAAAGATTCCAAATGGAAATGGAAAAACAAAAAAGGGAATCAGAAGCTGAGGAGAGAAAACTCCAGCTACAGCTAGAAGCTGAGAAAAATAAAAGACTTGAAAAAGAGGCTGAAAATAAAAGACTTGAAAAAGAAGCTGAAAATGAAAGACTTCAAAAAGAGGCTCAGGCTGAGGAAAGAAGATTACAGAGAGAGTCTGATGAGAGGAAAGAGAAAGCAAAAATGGAACATGAAGAAAAGGTCTTAGCTTTAGAGTTGGAAAAATTGAAATTGACGAGCATGAGTAATGGTAATGATTCAAACAAGGGTTCATCTTCTGGTAAGGCTAATAATGATACTTTTAAGATTAAGTTACCAACATTTAGTCCTTCCAGTGATGACATAATGTTCTATCTGGACAGATTTGAACAAGCATGTACAGCTCATAACATAGACAAAGCAAAATATGTTTATCAGTTATCAGGGATACTGACAGGTAAAGCTCTAAGTATATTAAATATGGTGGATGAACCTGACAAGAACAATTATGAGGTTGTCAGGGCCGCTTTGTTAAAGAAATATCAGCTTAATGAAGACGGCTATCGTCTACAATTTAAAAACATGTTACCTGAAAATGGAGTTGAATTCTCCGAGTTTATTGCAAGAATACGCATTACTTTCTCACGATGGGTTGAACTATCTAAGACGGAAAAAACTTATGAAGGACTTATGGACTTAATACTTAGAGACAAAGTCATGTCGTCTGTCAATGAGTTTTTCCTTGCTTTCCTTCATGAACGTAAACCTAAAACAATAAAAGAAATGGAAGATTTCTGTTGCCAATACGTAACTGCGCACCCACACATAACCATGGGTAACTCTAAGGTGAAAGAAGGTTTACCAGTTGCTTCGGCAGCTCCGTATGGTCAAAACTTTGCTCGTAGATCCCAACAAAATTTTGATAGAAAGAGTAGCGGTAATTTCTGTCAAAATCATGGAAATCAATTTCATGGTGATTCTTCTTCGAAGAATTGGAGACAACCTGATAGTACTCGTTACTATCACCCTAATAATTATAAGCATTTCAAAAGAGGATATGGTAATAGAGGTTATTCCTGCCGAAGACCTCAGAACCAAACAAATAGATGTTCGCATCAATGTGAACATGATAGTAATCGTGGAAACTGGAATTCGAACCAGTATAACAATTACAATAGAGACAATAATAACTGCAGAGATAATAATAACTCTGATAACTTCAGAGGTAATAATAGTCGGGGTAGATCTCAACACAAAAAAAAAGAGATATCAGCAGGCTAATGCTGTACAACAGGAAACTGAGGCAGCCTGTAATCATGTTGTTGATAGTAAAAACTTTGACGCTGTCACTAGTTCTGCTTTTGACTTTGAGAGAGAGCAAACAAATGCCCCCAATGCAGTACTTTATTCGAACCGGGTACCATAACTACTTTGAGTTGTGGTCACCCACTTCCCGCTCTTCCTGCTGCTGTTGCGCATGACGGGAGGGGTTCTTTAATTCTACATAAGGGTCTTGTTAATGATACTCCGGTCTCACTACTTTTCGATTCCGGATGCACCACTATTGGTGTTAGACAATCGCTTGTAGATCCATCTTGTGCTACAGGAAGGGTTATTAAATGTGTCACATTTGGCGGCACTCTAGAAAAATATCCTACTGCTGTAATTCGCATTGCCACTCCTTTCTTTACTGGAGATGTGCATGCTTGTCTCTTACCTAATCCTATTGCGGACCTTATTATTGGTCGTATTCACGGAGTTAGGGAGTGTACCCCACAGCAGATTGCTGCTTGGGAAGATAATAACATGCAAGCTACAAATGCAGTAGTTACAAGAGCACAAGCTCTACAAACACCCGAAACTTCACTGAATAGTGATAATGAAGTTGATAGCCAAGATAGTCACTTAGTGATCACTCGTGACTCTTTCATAAAATTGCAAGAAGAAGATTCTTCTTTAAAAAAATTCTTCGTTCTTGCGAAGAAAGGTGATCCGAATCAGGATACAAATAGAAAATCTTGGATTGCAATGAGAAACGGCGTACTTGTACGTATGGTACAAGATTCGACTACGTCGGCACATTCGCAAATTCTTGTTCCCAAGAGCATGAGAGTGCAAATATTACAACATGCTCATGACTCGCAATGTGCTGGACATATGGGTTTTTCCCGTACGAAGTCGAGAGTCCTTGCGGCTTTCTTTTGGCCTTTTGTCAATAAGGACATTCGTATTTACTGCCGATCATGCAAGGTATGTCAGGAGGTCAAATCTAGAGGACCACGACATGCTGCGCCTATCCAGGCTGCTGACATTCCTATTCGGCCGTTTCAGAAAATGGCCATAGATATTATTGGCCCTTTTAAGGTCAAGTCGGCCAGAGGACATCAGTTTATCCTTACATGTGTCGATATGTGCACACGTTGGCCAGAGGCTATTCCTCTTAAGAGCATATCTACTACAGATATCGCAGATGCTCTTTGGTTGATATTTTCTCGCTTGGAGTTCCCCAGAGAAATATTGTCAGACCATGGCACTCAACTCATATCTGACACTATGTCACAGGTAATGTCTACCTTACATATTGAACGATCTCTCAGTAGTATCTACATTCCTATGTCTAATGGGTTAGTTGAGCGTCTGAATAGAACGCTCAAGACTTTGCTTGGTAAGATAACTGAAGATCATCCTCAAGATTGGGACAGGGTTTTACCCGCGGCTCTCTTTGCCTATAGAGAAGTCCCTAATGAACACACAGGATTTTCTCCCTTCGAACTTGTCTTTGGCGCGCGGCCCTATGTCTTTATTACACGATCTCATCACTGCCGATGATATTAGCGATGAAACTCAATCCTCATATGAGTATGTCATTGCTCTTAGACAAAAGATCATTGAGGCATGTAAGCTAGCAACTGCTTCATCAGAAATTGCTAAAGAGAAGGCAAGGCAGTTTGCTAACAAGAATAGATGTCTACGACAACTTTGTCCAGGTGACAAAGCATTCGTCCTACTCCCCAGTAGGGAAAATAGACTTCTTATTGCATGGAAAGGTCCGTATGCAATAGTCTCTCGGATTTCCGATGTTGACTATGTGGTCGATATTGATGGAAAGCATAAAACTTTCCACATAAACATGCTTTCGGAATTTCACGAACGTCCGGACTATTTGCTGCCTATTTTCCAGGCAACGGATGATGCTCCTGCACCTCACGGTCATTATTCATCCCTGTCTGTCATTCAGGATGAGGAAGCTACCTTCTCTGATGTCAACCTTCCCCTTCCAGTGGTTCCATTACATTCCACGGAATCTTGGAAAAACGTTTCTGTTTCTCCTAATCTTTCTGGTGACGAACATCGACAAGTCTCGTCGATGTTACAAACATTTCAGGATGTTCTCACTGACATTCCTGGACACACAGATGTCATAGAACATGACATAATTCTTACCGACAATAATCCAATTAGGGTTAGGCCGTATCCTATTCCTATACACTTTCAGTCGCAAGTGGAAAAGGAATTGGATGAAATGATTCAATTAAATATAATTGAACCATCGACTTCACCATATTCTTCTTCCATGGTTATTGTCCGGAAGAAGGATAAGAACATACGAATTTGCGTTGATTATTGCAAATTGAATCAGGTCACAAAGTTCGACGCTGAACCGATGCCTTTGTTAGAAGATCTACTGATTAGACTTTCTAATTCTATATTCTTCACTAAACTTGACTTGTCTAAAGGTTATTGGCAAGTGCCTTTAGCAGAGCATGCCAAACCTCTTACTGCTTTTTCTACACCTAGGGGTCTATTTCAATGGAATGTTATGCCTTTTGGTCTCATGAACGCCCCTGCCACTTTCGTTCGCATGATGCGTCGAATTCTGTCACATCGTTCGGATGTCATCGCATACTTAGATGACATCTGTCTCTTCAGTGATACCTGGGAAGATCACTATTTAGGGTTATATGACTTACTGTCCACTCTACGTGAGAATAATTTGACAGCAAAACCTTCTAAAGCTTTTGTTGGTTTTGGTGAAATCTCTTTCCTGGGTCATCGTGTTGGTCATGGTCTCTTGAAGACAGAAGACCACAATACTTCCAAAATACTGAACATCTCTGTTCCTAAAACGAAGAAACAAGTTAGGAGTCTCTTAGGTTTAATTCAATTTTATGGTAGATTTATTCCAAATTTATCTTCGATCATGGCACCTCTATCAACATTGTTGAAGAAAGGTTCGCCTAATCTGGTCCGTTGGTCTGAAGAATGCCAATCTTCACTAGACCAAATCAAGAATATATTTTCTTCTCCTCCCATCTTAAGATTACCTACTCTTGATAGGACTTTTGTTCTTCGGAGTGATGCTTCATCCACTGGGATTGGAGCAGCACTGATGCAAGAATATGCAAATACTCTGCATCCTGTTATGTACATTTCTAGAAAACTAAATGCGGCAGAGAGGAACTACTCGGTTTTAGACCGTGAGTTGTTAGCGATGGTTTGGTCAATTCTAAAGCTACAAAGATTCCTCCTGGGCGCACATTTCATTCTAGAGACTGATCAGAAAGCTCTTACAGCTATTCAGACTAAGAATTTGAAGAGTTCGAGATCCACTCGATATGCTATAGCTCTTCAACCTTTTCACTTCACGGTACGAGCTATCCGTGGTGCGGATAATGTGATGGCTGACATTTTGTCTAGATGCCCACATGACTCCAACTAATACTTCTGTCCTATATTTCCATATATTACAGAGTCATAACACACCTATATTTCTACAATAGATTAGCACATCTGTACTCACTTTATATGTACACACTATCGTGCTTTGTTGTCATCTTCTTCTGTTCGTTTTTTAAGATGATAGAGGAGGACTGAGTAGTTAATATAAGGGCCGTTAGTTTACTAAACAGCCACAATTATTAATAATGTATTGTACCTTATGAAGCATATTAGTTATTAATTAGCATTATATTGCTTGTACTTTCTCAGAATGTCATTGTTGAGCTGAGGACTTACCTTACGAGTTCTAGATTGTGTACTTACCCTCGGAATACCAGAGCATATGTCCTGGATCGTCATGTAGTTTAACTTTACTATGTACTTATGTCATTACATGTCAAAGAATGTACTATCTAAATTTTCCTATCAGATTTGTACATCCATTTTTAAAGACAATATTAGAGTATGCTGTTTAATGATGATTATAGTAACTTGCATACGTATATTGTGTTTACATGCTAACGTGATGTGTGTTGGTGACACCTCCCCGATGTGAATATTTTTTGAGACATATTTATTTTTCTGTTGAGGTATATCCTCACTAGACACTCTATAATTAGCCTATTGTTTGGCAATTTAGTTAATTATCAGCGCATAATTCGTGCGTTTTGAGCCGCTTATCGCATGCTCTTTGATATTGGAAAAAAAAAAATATGTTCCACATTTTTTTTTTATCGGGAGGAGGTGGTGATATGTTGCGTGATAAATTCTCGCAACATCGTTTTATTTCAATATCTGTTTTATAACGCAAGGGCAACAACTGCTTGAAATTTATAGCCACTTTTCTCGGTAAGCATTTGTCTTCTCGCGTTGGTATCGAATGCAGTTAAGTTTGAGCTGTGGTCATTTTGCGCTGGACTGCGCATGACTTGTCTTGCTTGTTGGTCGATCGGTTTCCGCCCACGACTAGTGGAGTGAGCGATTTGGAATGGCGAAAGAGATGCCTCGTTGAAGAGGGGATCTCCGCTATTTTTTGTTCTGTCAGGGATGTGTAGTCCTCTTATGGATATTTCGTTTATTCGGGATAATACCTCTAGTGTATTTGCACATGCCGGGAGGCGTGATATTTCTGTGTATTTCATGAAAGCAAGGTAAATTGACTTTTTCATTAACTCTATCGATTTTGGGTCGTGAGCGATTTCGATTCATAGCCTGTCTCCGAAAGTCGTCGTCACGAGATGTTCTTTCCCAGCTCACATGTCGCTGCATTGTACTGCATCGGTTGATGCATGTACCAAGGACCATTACTTGCTACTTTGTTAAATGAACTAGGTTTGGAAAACCTTGATTATCTAGAGGATATTTTTGAGGACATTATTTATACTTCGGCAGACGTGTCTGTCTTGCTGAAGTCAAACTAAGGAGAGTGAACTGATCTCATACAACTGGTTATCTCCTGGCTGTTATATAAAAGGATGGAGTTTTCCACCTGACTACATTTACAGCACTATGAAATATAACATGCATCTGACTCATCATTGTAATGCTGTCTACCGTCTATTGCTGTATTGAATGTTGCTGTGATAATGACTGTTTGATGTGCCTACACATTTGCGTAACCATTTTGTCACTGTGGCGTCCACAATAAATAATGAAGAAAAACGTCAACGGCTGTTTCAAGACTCATTGACTTTATACGTCGTGAGTTTACTGACGTCCTATGTGGATTGCCCTGTTATTGTTGCATGAACATTGTTTTGACTGAACACATCTACACACTACACAAAACCAGACATGCGGATGCCATCCATCATCATATGGCATCACGCATCAGAGATCCTTCGTTGTTCAAGGCTCTAACTAGTTTCCATAGCTTATTTCCGTCTTTATCTAAGTTTAGATTTTCTGTTTTTTCTTTCCAGCAGTCTCTTGTTGTTTTATTTAATGTTTTTCGGTATTTTGCAGTGGTGGCTTTGAGTAATATGTTTGCTACAGTTGTTTGTTCTCTTTCTGCTGTGTTTCTGACCTCTGTTACTTCATCTTCAAGCCTTTGAAGTTCTTCAGTCCAGTAAGGTTTGTAATTTTGTCTTGCCCCTCTGGGAATGGAATCAGTGGCTGCTTGTAGTATGGCTCTGTTTAGGCTTTCGACCATCGTTTTCATATTGCCGTGCCGTGTATTAATGGTTTCACAAAACCTGTCTGACAACATTGAAAACTTGTCCTAGTCAGCTCGTTTGTAGTTCCATCGAGGAAGTAGTTTTTCTTCCTGCGGAACAAATTCCATATGTATGACCAGTTTTATTGGTTTATGGTCACTACCTGCTAGCTGATCAAGCACATGTCTGTCTATTTTATGTCTGATATCTCCTGTGGAAAAGGCTAAATCTGGAGTGGAAGTAGTGTGCCATCTTCTGGAGTAAAAACTGGGGTTGTCATCGGGACTGTTGATTAGGTGAAGATTTGTATCTATCTCCCAGTCCTCCACTTCGTCTCCTCTGTTGTCTGTATCTGGGTATCCCTATCTTTCAGAATGGCTATTGAAATCTCCTACCACTACGCAATTTGAGTCCTTTATTTCCATGCAGGAAAGTGACAGATCCTTGTTTGGTGGGCCATACAGATTGTAAATACGGATGCACGTTTCATTGATTGTTATGTCCACCCCAATTATTTCAGACTGATTTCTGAGGTTCACGGATACTTCGCTGCTTGGTAGAGAATTTCGCGTGAGTATCAGAACACCTCCTTTGTGTCCTTCTCGGTCGAGTCGGAAGGCCTGGTATCCTCTAACTGAAAATCTGTGGTTGTTGTTGAGGTGAGTCTCTTGAATGCATGCAACATCTATATTTTCTGCGTATAGTCGGTTTGTTAAAGGAACTTTTTTGTTGCAAACTCCTTCCGCATTCCACTGCAGAATGCTGAGTGTTTTGTGAGCTTTGTCAGCAATTCTAGCCTTTTGCCTCTGTGTAGCCCAGCGGAACGCTACGGAGTTATTGACAATTTGCTTTCGGTGTAATGACGTCATCATGGAGCGGCGTACGTTGTACTGTTTCGTTAGGCCTGTGGCCCAGTACATCCGATTTCAACGGGCATTTATTTCGGGTTGCCTACCTTAGCCTTTGACTGTCCCCAGTCTACCTGCAAGGCAGCAGTGTGGTCTCACTGACTGACTGGATTCTAAAAAAACATGTAGAGAATCACCAACGTCAAAAAACAATGTCCGACATATTGGACAGGAACCGGAAGAATTCTGATGCTATTTGAATCCCCGTAAAGCTTTTCCACGAAACGAGCTGGCGTCGGCCATATGCACTTTCTCTGTACCACATATAAGGGGCAACTTTGAAGCAGATTTTCAGCAGTCATTTTATCAGTGCCACAGTTACACTGATCGGTAGTTCCTATCTTGAGCTTGTTGAATAGATGGTATCTCAATCTGTTGTGGCCAGTGCGTAGTCTGAAGATTACCACTTGTTCTCTTCTGTGGAGCAGCTGGTAGTAAGCATCATTCTGTGTGTGCCCTGGATGTTCTACATTCCATTTGTTTCTGTATCTGATTCTGATAAAACTCTTTGCCTCCTCAAAAGTTATGCTTGCATCAGGGTGGTCGCATATTTTTTCCTCGCATGAGGTCGCATTGTCCCCGCCCAAACCCGGCCCCGGTCAAGACCACATGTCCCAACACAAGAAGACCCAGTGACAAAATGTGTCACCTAGTGATCCTCTGTGTTCTCACACAAGGGACCTAATTTTTTTTTTATTTTTTTTTTCCTCGCTTCTTCTTCTTCCTCGTTCGCCTTCAGACTTCCACATTTATGACTCTAATAAAGGCAGTAGTCAACTCAAGGCTCCCAACATCTCCAAACAGTTTTTCGTTGACAGAAGTGGGTTGTTGCCATATGCTACCCCGTTCATTACTGTAGGTTGGGCAGTATTGCAGCAGGTGTTCGACTGTCATTGGGCTGGTACCGCAGGTGCAGAGATCTGTTGCACCAATTTTGTATTTGTGGTACAGATGGTATCTCAATCTGTTGTGACCAGTGCGTAGCCGAAAAATGATGACCTGTTCTTTTCTGGATAGTTGATGATATGCATCATTTTTCAAATGTCCCGGGTGCTCTCTTTCCCATTTGGACTTGAATGTAGCCTTTATAGTAGTCTTTGCCGTTGCGTAAGTTGTCTCTATATTATTTTGTTGTAAGGCACCTCCTTCCTTAGCAAGTCTATCTGCCTCCTCATTTCCTGGTATGTTGCAATGGGCTGGTATCCACTGGATAGTGCACTTCTTGAAGCATTCGGCTAGTCTTTCAAGGGAGATTATCAGATCTTTCAATCCTTTAGTCTGGTGGCTCTTCAGCGCTGATATTATTGAGAGGGCATCTGAAAAGATTACTATCTGTTTTTCTGCCTGTGCTTTGCATTCAATAAGAGTTTCAGCTGCCTGTTTCAGGGCTTCTGCTTCAGCACAGAAGTTATTGTAGTATTTTCCAGTGGCAATTGCCATAGAGTGAATTCTATTCTTTAATTTTATGAGGATGCCGGCACCCCCATTTTCAACTGCATTTGTTGCCGAACCATCAGTATATGCATGTGTCCAAAGCTTTGCTGGAAATGTTTGGTCAATATACTTGGTTGCTATACACTTTCTTTGTGTTTCTGTCTGTGTTCCCTTACTTTCAATGCCTGGAATATCAGATTTTAACTTAGGAAAGCATCTTATTTTCCACAGTGGGGTAGTTGAGCTTGTTGGGATTTTCTTTGCAACTGAGCTTGCTAGTATGGTATTATTGTTAATTTTTTCTTTTGCTTGGGCGACAAAGTTAGTTCGCTTGAGCCTGCCTCTTCCTAGCCTATTCATTCTTTGGTACATGGGGTGTCCTTCGAGCCTCTTAAATTTTTCAGCTTGTTTTAAGACTCTGCTGTCACGTCTATCCTCCATTTACTGTAGCCCTGTGATGTTTTCCATATGGTTGATTTGTGTAGACTTTAGGGCCCCTGTTATAATACGTGCTGCTTGGTTTTGGAGTCTGTTTACTCTGTCAAAATTTGACTTTGCTGCCGTCGACCAAGCTGTGATGCCATATTCCATAGCAGGTCTGACTCTGCCTGTGTACAGCTTTTTGAGGATATTCTCATCAGCACCCCATGTGGTACCTGCTAGCTTTTTCATGATGGCCATGCGAAGTTTTGCCCTTAGCTGTATTTTGTTAATCTGTGATTTCCATGTCATTCGGCGGTCTAGTGTGATTCCTAAGTATGTTGGTGTTTCATCTTCTCTTACTGCCTGCCCATTTAGTTGCAGCTTTGCTTGCTGTGGTTTATTTGACAAGGTAAAAATAGTGTGTGTAGTTTTTTTGTTCATTTATTTTGAGCAACCACTTTTTGGACCAACTTTCAAGGGCTAGCAGTGAATCCTGCATGCGCATTCTTGCTGTGGTGATGTATTGTTCTGAAGTCCACATGGCCAGGTCATCAGCGTAGAGGGAGTTGTGGACATTCTTGTGGATGTTTTCTGTTATATCATTTATATATATGAGGAAGAGTGTTGGGGAAAGGACCCCACCCTGTGGAACTCCATGTTCCATTGTAGTCTTTTTGCTTAACTGTCCGTGCACCTGCACTCTAGCTGTTCTGTTTGTTAGATAGTTGCTGATCCAGTTATACATTCTTCCACAGACTCCATATTTAAGCATTTTAACTCTTAGCCCATCTTTCCAAACTTTATCAAATGCTTTCTCCATATCTACCCAGACTGCTAAAGTGTGCTTTCTTTCTTGGAAAGCATCTTCGATTTCCTGTGCAATGTAGGTGACTTGGTCCTCTGTAGACCTATGTTGTCTGAAGCCTGCCTGTTGGTGCAGTAAAATTTGTTTTTCTTCGAGGTGCCAGCTTAATCTGGTATTGATCATTCTCTCCATAAGCTTTCCCGTGCAGCTTAGAAGGCTGATGGGTCTGTAGCTGTTGGGGTCCATTCGGTCTTTGTCCTTTTTGGGGATTGGAACTAGTACTGCTTCTTTCCAGGCTTGTGGTACTATTCCACGCTTCCAGCTATAGTTCATAATCTTGAGGAGTACTTTCTTGGCCTTAGGCCCTAGCTCTTTAAGCATGTCATTTGTTACCCTGTCTTTTCCAGGTGACTTTCTTTGCTTAAGGGATACGATGGCTGCCTCTAGCTCTCTCATGGTGAGGTTTGTTGTCATATGCTCTTCTGGAACAGTTGGTATATTTTGGTAAATTTCTTGCTCTTTGGAAATTTCCTGTTTTCTGTCCAGTGGAACATTTATCTGGCTCTCAAGTGAGAATTTTTGAGCAAAAACATTAGCTGCCTCTTTCTTTGTGAGTATTTTCTCATTTTGTTGTAGGGCTATTTCCTTATTTTTGCATTCCTCATCATTTAAGACTTTGGCGAGCCTCCATAATTTTCTTCCATCTTTGTCGAGGTTTTCCTCGCTTGAGGTCGCATATTTTTTCCTCGCATGAGGTCGCATTGTCCCCGCCTCAAACCCGGCTCTGGTCAAGATCACATGTCCTAACACAAGAAGACCCAATGACTAAATGTGTCACCGTAGTGATCCTCTGTGTTCTCACACAAGGGACCTAATGACACATGAATGTCTTTTTTTTTTTTTTTTTTTCCTCGCATGAGGTCGCATTATCCCCGCCCAAACCCGGCCCTGACCACATGTCCCAACACAAGAAGACCCAATGACAACATGTGTCACCGTAGTGATCTTCTGTGTTCTCACACAAGAGACCTAATGACACATGAATGTCACTGTACCGGTCCCTGTGTCTAGACACATGATCCCAGCCAAAGGCCAGATATTAGGCCGTAGGGTATTTACAGCATTATTCATGCTGAGTTTTTCATCAGTAAAGAAAGCAACTTGCCTCTCTGTCCTTTTTCTGTCACAGTACTTGTATAATAAAGTTTTGTTTATTTATTTATTTATTTATTTATTTTTTAAATTATGCTTCGACAAGTTTAACGGCTTAATGTAAACCTCGCAAAAAAATTTAGCTATTACTAAAATTGTGTCTTAAATAAACAAATATCTACTTATCTATTTTATGTACAAATTTATTTTATTAGTAGATTACTATTTCTTTTATTTGACGCTTAATCATTTAAATAAAAATATTATTTATATGTGCAATTTATCATTTCCCTTGCACCTAAAAATTCCTTATATATGTGGAGTTATTTCCCTATTTATTTTACATTGTTACACAGTTATTCTTTTACCTTGTAAAAATCGGCTGAGTCAATGCCGTTAAAATCTTGACAAATTAAAATGTACAAAATAAGGGAGCTGCACGCAAAGTTTAACTCTCCACGATGAGTTAGCGTCAAAAATTTGAAACGTGACTAATACATAAAACTCGGGTGCTCTTAAATAAAAGCTGGGTTTTTTTTTTAAAGCATACAAACACAATCAGAGGTGAAACAATATTAACATCAAGTGGAACGCTTGGAACTAAAACAGCAACACGAGGGAGATGACACGTCTGTAGCAAAAACATGATTGACTGTGCCAATTAAAATAATAGCATGATAAACAATGTCAATTAAAACAACAATAACCACAAAATGGTGGAGATAATACCTGTAATAACAAGAACAACATACTGGAGAATGTCAACACAGCAACAGCACGAGGGAGATAACCCCCGTAGCAACATGGTGGACAATGTCAGCTAAAGCAACAACATGATGGACAATGTCAATGAAAACAACAACAACAGCACGTGGGAGATAACACCTGTAACAACATCATGGTGGACAATGTCTACTAAAAAAGCCATAGCAACAGACCGAGGCAGATAACACCGGTAGCAACATGGTGTACAATGTCAACTAAAAAAGCCATAGCAACAGACCGAGGGAGATAACATCCGTAGCAACATGGGGGGACAATGTCAACTAAAAAAGCCACAGCAACAGCACAAAGGAGATAACACCCGTAGCAACATGGTGGACAATGTCAGCTAAAGCAACAACATGATGGACAATGTCAATTAAAACAACAACAACAGTACGTAGGAGATAACACCTGTAACAACATCATGGTGGACAATGTCATCTAATACAACAACATGATAAACAGTGTCAGTTTAAACAACTACAACAACGCGAGGGAGATGAAACTTTTAACAACAACATGATTAACAAGCGCAAGTTAAGCAACTACATGGTAAACAATTTTAATTAAAGCAATTACTACTACAACAGTTCGAGGGAGATAATACATGTCACAACAACATGGTTAACCAGGTCAACTGAAGCAACAACATGGTAAACAATTTTAATTAAAGCAATTACAACTACAACAGTTCGAAGGAGATAATACATGTCACAACAACATGGTTAACCAGGTCAACTGAAGCAACAGCATGGTAAACAATTTTAATTAAAGCAACTACAACTACAACAGTTCGATGGAGATAATACATGTCACAACAACATAGTTAACCAGGTCAACTGAAGCAACAACATGGTAAATAATAATAACAACATGGTAAATAATTTTATATAAAACAAGTACAACTACACGAGGTAGATAATGCATGTAACAACAACAAGAGTGACAATGCCAGCTAAAGCAGCAATATAATAATCAATATCAAATAAATTAACAACACCAAGAGAGAGATTTCACCTGTAGCAACAACGCGGTGGACAGTGTCTAATAAAGCAACAACCCGATAAACAATTTCAGTTAAAACATCAACAATGCGAGGGAGCTAGTACCCCAACAACAACAAAATGGACTATAACATTAACTGAAACAGTAACGCGAGGGTTATACCTTAAAAAAATAAAACAGCATGAAAGACAGTGTCAACTATAGCAACAAAAACCAGAAGGACCTTGTCAGCTAAACAACACTGGAAGGTGGGGGGTGGAGGGGAAGAAAACCTTCAGCAGCAATATGATAGACAACATCAACTTTAACATCATAATGATATACAAGGTGAACTATAGCAACAACATGATGGGTGTTTTCAACTATAGAACCATAGCAACAACATGATGGACATTTTCAACTATAGAACTATAGTAACAACGTGTGGTAAAGTAACTCCGTGTGACACCCCGCTCAAATTTCCCTGATTCAAAAATCTAGTAACGTAAATTTACAACCTTTAACCCACTACTACTATGTTTGAAATTTGCCAAGGGCAAGGTCAAACTTACCGCTAAAAATTGGACAAAATAATTTGAATTTTCCACTATTACAGTTAAAAATCTATAAATAAATTCCATGTTTGACCTTGGGTCTCAAGGCCATCGTCAAATCTAACCGCTAACATTTAACTAAAGAATTTGAATTTTCTAACGCCAAGCGTAAAAAGTCCCACCCCCAAAAACACACACGCACTACCCTTCCCAATATTTATGAACGAACGCCGTAAAGTTTGGCAACGAACCAACTTATTACCTCGTTTTATAGGGGAGAGAGAAGGTGGATTACAATGGAAATCAAGCCTAACTTGTGCGTTTGAAAAGAAACTTAGATAATTTATTTCTTTATAAATAACAGGGATGTCTTGAAGGGTAGCGCTAATATTGGTTAATATATATCATAAAATTTTCCCTTATAATAAATTATCTGGCCTTAGAACATTATTTTATTAATATTTTAGTTCAGTGAACGAAGCAAATAATTACTTAAAAATTACCCATATGAAAACGGGGACAAATAATTAAAAGAAACCTATATAGGAAGATAGAGGACAGTTGTCTGTTTAATAATCAATTTCAATATTAAAAATCGACCCATTAATAACAAAGATAATGTATAAATAAAATTGAAACAGACGAACAAACACACTTCTGAACTGCTCAATTTGATAGCCTTCTGATTGGTTAATTGTAGTTTAGGATGGGGCGATAAAATTAACAATCTGCCGGCATTGTGCGCCATTTGAGAAAAAACTAACACACAGCCAGATTGAGAGCAGATGCAAAGCATTGATGATGAATGCGTTCGCCGTCTAGACGATAGCGGTCTGAACTGAACCATTAACCGCCAGTCAATCTCGTGATTGTGTAATTTTTTCTTTACTTGCGGTAAGATAAATAAGTTTATTGATATTTCATTAGCATGTACAGGCCATAGTTGTGCGCCAAAATTGTTGTTCGACATTGCCTATTGGAAGAGATTACGACAACCAAGTAGGAATGTGCCTAAAGCAGATTTATTTGGAAAGTGAAATAAAATATGTAAAAATGTTTGAATATTGCCATAAAATATTACGACTGTAAGTCCAGAAGCTACTAGCAGTTTTCTGCAGTGCATTAGTGTTCAAATAACACATGAAAACCTACATATGATGTTTGCACAAAATATTTAACAGGTCAAAAGAAGAACCTGGTATACCCCATCTGATTCTATGGAAGAAAATCAATGCTTAAGAGGTCAGTGGCGTAGCAGCCATATGGGAACAGTATGAAAACACTGGAAGAAAAAATGGTCACACAAACATAGGGTTTGGTGCAATTGGTTGGCACGCGTAGCTGACCCTCCTTTTGAATGTATTATTGATAAAATTGTGGAATGATATTATAGATATGATATAAAGAGGGGAACATAACCTTCTTATTTCAGGGTTGAATTGCCAAATTGAAAAGTGATATAACCACTGGAAAGTCAGATCCTGTGGGCACAGAGAGAGCTTCTTATAAGAGGTCATTCAGAAAGTAATGCACCACATCGTTTTTCTCAGCTAATAATGAAGATAGAAGCATGAAATTTTGCACACTTCAAATATGGCATGTGCCAATTGTGTGCACCAAATTGCACTGCAACCGGCCAAATAATACGGCTGCCCTAAACCGTTGAAATGGAGCGTGTTAGCAACTTGCGTTAAATACAGCGAATTGTGATAGAATTTCTCGTTGCAGAGAAGGAAACTGTTGTGAATATTCACAAGCGTCTATGTGATGTGTATGGAAGTTTTGCAGTCGACAGGAGTACAGTCAGTCGCTGGGTTCATAGAATCAAAGAATCAGGAAGTGGAGATACGGAGCTGCTTGATCGGCCGCGCTGTGGACGTCCTGCCACAGCCACCAACGCAGAAATGTTGAAATGCGCTGAGGGCATTATTCTTACTGATAGGCGAATCACTACTCAACAATTGGCCTTACAGCTGTCAGTCAGCATTGGTAGTGCAAATGCAGTTAAAAAAACTCTTGGATTTTCTAAGGTTTGTGCAAGATGTGTTCCCCGAAGTCTCAGAAATGACCACCGATTGCAAAGGAAAGCAATTTCCTCTGAATTGTTGGAGCATTTCAATGCTGATGGAAAGAACGTTTTGGCTAAGATCGTTACAGGTGACAAAACCTGGGCATATCATTTTGAACCTGAGACAAAAAGACAGTCAATGGAGTGGCATCATCCGCAATCACAAAGAAGAAAGAAATTCAAGACAATTCCTTCAGCTGGAAAGGTCATGATCACTGTCGTTTGGGACATTGAAGGTGTGATTCTTGTGGACGTTATGCCAAGAGGAGAAACAATCAATTCGCAAGCTTACATTAAGACATTGAAAAAAACTCAATCAACGTTTTCGCAGAGTTCGGCCGCACAAGAATCCAGCAGACCTGCTTCTCCTTCACGACAATGCGCGCCCTCACACAAGTCTGGCAACACGGGAAGCAATCACCAAATTGGGTTGGACTGTACTAACCCATCCACCCTATAGTCCCGATTTGGCACCTTCTGATTTTCATCTATTTGGTCCACTTAAAGATGCACTCCGTGGGACAAGGTTTGAAGATAATGAAGGAGTGATTCATGCAGCAAAGAAATGGCTACATGATCAAGGCAAAATCTGGTACGGGCTAGGAATACATGCACTTGTTTCGCGCTGGCATAAAGCCGTACAAGTTGATGGGGATTATGTTGAATAATACCGATGTTTACATGACATATCCATGTATATTGTTTATAAATTTCATGCTTTTTGAATAAACAGCTCCTGAGAAAAACGATCTGGAGCATTAGTTTCTGAACGCCCCTCGTATAACTGCAAGCTTCCTGCCACATCAGCATCCAGGGGAACTCTGAAATACTTGTTGTTATTGAAGATTCTCAAGCCACCACCACAGACAGGCTTTTGAGATAAGTCCATTAGAATTGGCACTTGAGGACTCATCCTTATCATTCCATAAAAATACAAGAAATTAAAGGGGGGCATGATGAAACACACAAACCCTCAAATCAGTGACAGAATTCTTATCCAGTGTTAACATATTCCAGTAGGGAGTACAAACCTATTGATATTTTAGACTTATCATTTTATGGACAGGATGTCCACCCTATTTATTTAAAATTTGTAAATAAACATTTCTTTTTTGAGTTGAAAATTCCTGTTCCATAAAATTGAGGTTCAGGAATAATAAAAATTGTAATATAAATATATAAATTTACACCCAGTCTTACTTAAGTCAATTATATTGAGTTACAGTTGTGTTGGTTTATTGTCACATCCCTATACCTACATTACCCTAGACACGTAGCCATATAACATACCCAGAAAATATTTCCCAGAGTGAGATCTCAGAGAGGTAGCGGATAGGTACCCTGAGAATACAACATCATCAACAATTAGACTCAGGGACTTACACAGCTTGACCTCATTCTGTGTACACTTAGTTGAGTAACACCAATAACCTCTCATATTACCACACAACATGATGGACATTTTCAACTATAGAACTAAAGCAACAACATGATGGGTGTTTTCAACTATAGAACTATAGCAACAACATGATGGACATTTTCAACTATAGAACTATAGTAACAACATGATGGACATTTTCAACTATAGAACTAAAGCAACAACATGATAGGGATTTTAACTATACAACTATAGCAACCACGTGATAGGCACTTTCAACTATATAACTATAGCAACAACATGATACGCATTTTCAACTATACCAACAACATGATTGGCACTTTCAACTATAGAACTATAGCAACAACATGATGGACATTTTGAACTATAGAACTATAGCAACAACATGATAGCAATTTTCAACTATTTAACTATAGCAACAACATGATAGGCATTTTCAATTATAGAACTAAAGCAACAGCATGATGGGCATTTTTAACTATAGAACTATAGCAACAACATAATGGGCATTTTCAACTATAGAACTATAGCAACAACACATTGGGCATTTTTAACTATACAACTATAACAACAACACGATGGGCATTTTCAATTATACAACTATAGCAACAACACATTGGGCATTTTCAACTATACAACTATAACAACAACACGATGGGCATTTTCAACTATACAACTATAGCAACAACATGATGGGCATTTTCAACTATACAACTATAGCAACAATATGATGGGCATTTTCAACTATACAACTATAGCAACAACATGATGGGCATTTTCAACTATAGAACTATAGCAACAACATAATAGCCATTTTCAACTATAGAACTATAGCAACAACATGAAAGCCATTTTCAACTAAAGAAACAACATGATAGGCATTTTCAATTACTGCAACAACATGATAGGCACTTTCAACTGTAGAACTATAGCAACAACATGATAGACAGTTTCAACTGTAGCAACAACATGATAGGCACTTTCAACTATAGCAACAACATGATTTGCATTTTCAACTATAGGACTATAGTAACAACATGATGGACATTTTCTACTATAGATCTATAGTTACAACATGATAGTCATGTTCAACTATAGAACTATACAACAACAAGACGAATAACGTTAACTAAATCAGCAATACCAGAAAGTCACCTCCTGTACAATAGCACGATGGACAGTGTCTATTAAATAACCTGGAGACAGGATCATGTAAAACAAAATGAGGAACAATATCAACTAGAACAATGAAAAAACACGTAAACAAGTGAAATCAAAAGTCTTCGATGACAGTGGTGAAGTAAACTACGCAAGTCGCGTCAAAGTAAATTTCATCAATGATTTTTACAGATAATGAAAGAGCCGAGGTCAAGAGGGGAAGTCAAACTATATTGTACCAGTTAAGAATTCCGTTGCCAGGGCCATCGAGAAGCGGTATTAACCTCCACGATAAAGATTTGAACACATCTCTTATTCCATGTCTTTCTATGTCTTTCATACCCGTGCCCCTCGATATAGTTTCGCGTCCAGAGGCTGCAGCTACCCGCTCAACTTTTTAACATTTTTATTTTCTCCGTTTAGTCAGACCAGCCAATCCATCTGAATTAATGTTATAGTTTAACCTAGGTCACCTGAACTTCGTAATTTCCATTTTCTATAACACACTGGCGAATCCTTGTTATCAGTTGCTTTTGTGTGTGTGTGCGTGTGTTTGTGAGTGTGAGTGTGCGTGTGTGTGTGTGTGTTTGTTTTTTATTTTATTTCGGCGTAAAACAAACACAGTCTGCGATAAGGAAGGGCTGTTTTGAGTTGCTTCTAAGTTGAAGGGATTACAAAAACAAGGAAGAAATAGACGGGCTCGAGTGCGGTGGGTATTGTATTTGCATGTGCGTGGGGCTTCGTGTGTATGGTTTTAAGTGGGGAAGGTGGAGAACTTTAGCTGTTAAACAAGTACATCATTCTCTTGTGTGCGAGACCTTGAGAGATAGCTGCTAAGAACAGTGCTTGGCCTTGCTTTACAGGGGTGGCAGCGATCAAAAGAGCTATCGGGTGGAAGAAAAAAACAAAATTGTGCAAAAGGTTGCGCCGAACCTAAGTAATGATATGCCATATACCTTAATCTATGTGTATGTGCATTGACTTGTATGTGTCCGTGTTTGTAGCTGCTTTTATTTTATTTATTTTTTGTTTGTTTATATACTGAAAGAGAAAAGAGCATTAAGAAGAAAGAAAGGAATAGTCTACAGAGGCAGGCATGTGTACGTAGCTGCCAGTAAGAGGTCGGTTGGTTGTGCTCCAGCCGATGTTTGGTTCCTTGCAAGTTGTAGACCGGTTCACTTTCGTCACTGGTCAAGTCTAGTGGTTGCGACACGTTCCAAGTAGTATCAAGACACGAATCACGGAGTCAACGCAGGCTTGGCGAACATACCAAAGGACGCTTTTTAGCAATACCAAGCCCTTGATTTGACCGCGGGTCATTCAGCGGGAGGGGAACTAAACGCAGATGCGGCTAAACGCAGATGTTCGAAATATTACAAAATTTAAAAAGTACTTTTTTCTTAATAGTAATGTTAGGAATATAAAAATTAGCTGGCCGGATGGCCCATTCAGAGCAGTGAACTAATATGTTCTTAATTTTACAGACGGATAGATAATATTGAAGATAATGACAAAAGACAGTGTTGTTCACATCATCGACAGACTGTATTGAATCTAAAAGTGTCGCTAATTGCACAAAAAAAACACGACCTCGAGACGCAGGTGTTCAAATCTACGTAGTATGGAAGAGAGGGACATTGGTGGTAGCTGTGTCTAAATATAACTTTTAACGACAAAATTTTGGAGGGGAGAGAAAGGTTGGTTCAAAAATCGAGTACATTTTTGTAGAAACACAAGTAGAGACGGACAGACTAACAGATAAACATCCATACTTGACTGAAGCATGACTGAAATGACTTTAGTGTAGGAAATTTGAAATTCAAAAAAACCTAGGCAGTGATTGGCCACAGACAAGCATATTGTCGGCGCTTAGACGCGGATTTGGGGTCATTTCTCAATAGTTGTTCAGTGATAGACACAGATTTTAAAGTGTGGTGATTTCCATATGAAAGAAAGGGAAAGAAGTTTAGGGACGCCATACTATAGCCAGCAGCTCAGCTGAGTTTTGCTAGCAATTCTGTGTTATTTATTCATAATCTGAGCTGTGAGTTTCTGTTGTCAACAAAGCAGTGTCTATTCAGTTGGTGACTTTACTCGAGTGTATCTGTGCAGTACTTGTGACAGAGACCACCATTATTGCCCGCCAGCACGGAGAGGTGGGACCACCTGATTTCAGCACCAGAGCTACAACTACAAGATGAGTGAGCCTCTGGTCTGCTGGACATTCACCAACGCTGTGTAGTTACTAATATCCCCATAAAAATTCCCACCATTTTCTGGACACTGTGTAGTCAAGATAGACAGGTGTGATGAGGCCACCCCAACAGCACAAACATTAACTATCCTCCCAAGTAGATGACTACTAGAACATTTTAATAAAACTAACTAGTATAGTACATATATATGCACACTATTGCATTTATGATATAATATTCCATGCATTTCTTTCAGAATCTCTAAATCCTTTTAAGTTCTGGTCAACCTAAAAATTGATACAGAACAAAATAAATGTAATATAATTCTATCAAAAAATTTTACACTATTGAGTTAGTTCAGTGTGTTGTAACATTTATTAATATTATTAGTCTTGTTAAATATCTGTGGGTATATCTATAACCTATTACACCACACTACATATCATAACCCTAGACACTTTACGTAGCCACATTCATTAAAAAAAATTAAGTGTGAGGTCGTAGTGGTAGCAAGAAAGGCCTTCTGACAATTCTCAACTACATTTTATCTCAGGAGCCTTCACAGCTGGCCTCATACAATTACATTTAGTAATATCACCATCATACAATACCATCAAACACCACTACAAGAAGACGCTTGTATATGTAGCAATAATTAAGACCCTCAGAGAGCTCAGACGAGGCACGGGCCATTTCATATTGCGATTCCCCCCCCCCCCCACCACCCCCATATTGTTTTGGAGGAGGTGTGGTGGATTTTGATGTTATGAATTGTTGTTAGGTATTATTATTATTATCAACGGCTCTCAAAGCGAAACAGCAAAGTGTGTGGCGCACTAGAGGCATGTCGGACATAGAAAAAGACAATGGCTAGCCACCGTGGAAGAGATTGGGGCCTTACCACGTACTTCCTACAGAACGTAATGGGATCACAACAACAAGATAAGAACCGATATGTAGAGAACTCTCTGTCCCCTGGGGAAGAATCTACTGTACAAATTAACAGGGAAGAAGCAATTCCTCTAATGAGTAAGGAAGTACATAATGACGAGTGTTCCTTAAATTCTGTTGAAAGGGAGCATTCTGAGAAAGACCACCTAAAAACTAGTAGGAGAAGCCTAAAAATAGAAACATGGAATGTTAGAACTCTAAACGGAGAAGGAAAGCTGGACAATCTTATATTAGAGGCAACCGACATGAAACTCGATATACTGGGAGTTGCAGAAGCAAGACTTTTGGATACAGGCTACATAACAAGAGACCAGTACACGCGTATACACTCAGGAGGAGAAAAACACAAAAGAGGGGTAGGAATGTTGATAAAGAAGGAGTTAGAAAAATACGTATGTGGATACTGGACACACAATGACAGAATGATGTTACTAAAGATGAGAGCAAAGCCATTCGACATATCAATCTTACAAACTTATGCACCAACTAAAGATTACAGCGAGGAAGAAATAGAAGAATACTATGAAGAGCTACAACACACACTTAAACCAGTCAAATCTACAGATGTTTTGATAGTAATGGGTGATATGAATGCAAAAGTAGGAAAAGGAAAATACAAGAAAATAGTAGGACAGTATGGATTAGGGACAAGAAATGATAGAGGAGACAGACTTATCCAGTTATGTGAAGAAAACCAACTGGTCATATGTAACACCTTTTTTGAACACCACCCAAGGAAATTATACACATGGAAAAGCCCAGGAGATGTAACACGTAATCAAATCGACTATATCATGATAAAACATAGATTTAAGAACAGTGTCACAAGTGCAAAGACACATCCTGGCGCCGACATAAATTCAGATCACAATCCAGTTGTCATCAAAGTAAATATAAAGCTGAAAAGAACAGGAAACAGAAGACAGGAGGAACCCCAGATAGAAATATCAGCGCTGAAACAACCAGATATAAAACAGAAATATTTAATCGACGTCAAAAATAAATACCAACAGTTATTGACAGAAAGCATGGAGCAGTATAGAAGAGAAAACCCAGAAGAAAAAGCAACCGCAAAATGGGAATGCTTAAAAACAAGCATACAATCAGCAAATGCAAATTTACCTAAAAAGGAGTCTAAGAAAAATCAAATTTGGATGACAGATGACATCTTGAATAAAATGGCAGAAAGAAAGAAAGCAAAAAACACTCCAGAATATAAAACAATAGACAATGACATACGTACTATGTGTAGAGAAGCAAAAGAACGGTGGATAGAAACAAAATGTAAGGAAATAGAAGACTTGGAAGCAAAGCACATGACAAGAGATATGCATGAAGAAATAAAGAAATTATCAAATCGGTCGCGGTTTGCACAAGGAGGAAGCTGTATCAAGAACAAAAATGGTGTAATATTACTTGATGAGAAAGACATATCAAACAGATGGGCAGAATACGTAAAAGAACTATTCGAGGACAACAGAGGTAAAAAACCATCACCAGATTCTAATGAAGGCCCAAACATTCTCAGATCAGAAGTAGAGAATGCCATTCATATGATACAAAAAGGAAGATCAGCAGGCATGGATAACATAAAAATTGAAATGATAGAAGCTCTGGAGAGCTTTGGTATAGATACAATCACAGAAATATGCAATGATATATACAATACAGGATATTTACCACACGACATGAAGACATCAGTTTTTATAACATTGCCCAAAAAACCAAATGCAACAGAATGTTCAGACTTCAGAACAATCAGCCTGATGAGTCATGCAATTAAGATACTGCTCAAAATCATACAGGAAAGAATAAAAAGTAAAGTAGACAGCGAAATCCAAGAAGAACAGTTTGGTTTTAGACGGAACAGTGGAACAAGAGAGGCAATATTTTGCCTAAGAAGATTAGCAGAAAAATATACAGAGGTCCAAAAAAGTATGTATATGTGCTTCATTGACTATAAGAAGGCTTTTGACAGAATCCATCATGAGAAAATAATTGAATGCCTCAAAGACATAGGTATTGATGGAAAAGATATAAGAATACTCAGTAACCTTTATTGGGAGCAAACTGCCACAGTAAGATCGGGAAGGAATTATTCACCATACATAGACATAAAAAGAGGTGTCAGACAAGGTTGTGTGCTGTCCCCCTGCCTATTTAATTTATACACCGAAAAAATTTTCAAACAGATACAGGAAATACCAGGACTGAACATCAGTGGAAGATCAATAAACAACCTTAGATATGCAGATGATACCGTGTTGTTAGCTGAAAGCGAACAGGAGTTACAAGAACTAGTGAAGCAAGTGAACAGTATAAGTCATGAATATGGATGGACTCGACATTAATATTGAGAAAACTAAAACTATGATAATTAGCAAAACAGACGATAAACCCACATTAAAGATAAGCGTAAATGGGAAAATCCTGGAACAAGTCAAGAGCTACGTATATCTTGGTCATATAATAACAGAAGATGGCAGATGTGAAACAGAAATCAAGAAGAGAATAGGAATGGCCAAAGCTACATTCAACAACATGAAACATATACTGACATCCAAACAGTTATCTCATAAATTAAAACTGAGAATCATAAAGTGTTATATATATTCTGCATTTCTGTATGGTGCAGAAACATGGACGATGAATAAGCATTTGGAAGAAAGAATTGAGGCTCTTGAAATGTGGATATATAGAAGAATGGGGTGTATCTCATGGAAAGAGATGAAAACAAATAAGGAGGTCCTAGAAAATCTAGGTATGAAAAGAGAACTAATGAGAGAGGTCAAAGTTCGGCAGCTAAAATACTTTGGCCACATAAAAAGGCATAACACCTGCAGAAGACCATAACAGAAGGGAGAGTTGAAGGCAAACGTGCAAGGGGAAGACAGCGCTATAAGTGGGAAGATAACATCAAGAGATGGACGGGAAAGAGTCTATCAGAGTGTACCACCAAGACAAGAGACAGAAGACGTTGGAGATCCATTACAGCCAACCTTCGTTGTGGAGATGGCAACTGATGATGATGATGATTATTATTATTGTAATAAATGAGATTAGCTATGAAGGTCCCTGAATTTACCCAATATTATTGTGAACTTTTCAGGGTACCTTTCCGCTACCACCCCTTTTATCTCATTCAAAATGTATTTATATTATTATATTAAATGACTTCGTGTAGTGTCTAGGGTTATGAAGGTAGAGTGTAATGCACAATAATCAACAAACATACAAACAAATAGTTTATTATTCACAACAGCACATAGTACTACCACAATAACATACAAACGACACTTTAAAAGGCTATCTTATTTAAGACTGTGGTTGAAATTTGTGTAAATATACTTTTTACAATTTATTATCCTGATTCTAATTTATTTTGAACCAGGACTGACAATCAAAAGTGAAATCAAAAGAATCGTTTACATCAGTCAAATAGCACAGTAGATCTTCTGTCCATACATAAAAATATTATTCTAATATACGTCTGTAGTTGTATTATCCTACTTTAAGGTAATACTGGTAGTACCCCTAGGTTGTTGTTTAAAATCACACCCTTTTAGTTATGTTTGTTTTCGTTTGTCTCTTGTGGGACTATTAATTATTTGTCCCAGTTTTATTCACTGTCACTTTATATTCCTTTTTAAAGTTCTGTTAGTTGAGCTGTCAGGTGCCGAACAAGAACTTATCTTGGCAGTAGAATACAGGTAGAACGTTTCCTCTGCTCGCTTGACAATCTGTTCCCTGTTTGATAGGCAATGGCCACTAGCATGCGCTCGCAGTATACAGAGTCCTAAATCAATCAGTTTTCAAGCGTTTGGTACCACATTAACGTCAGTACCCAGGACCTCTGAAATGTGAAGGTTATGCATCCTTCTTAATACCTAGCATACACTAATAGTCCACATTCTAGGACAGGTACATTACAAACAAACAAAAAGGGTCATAGCCTTATACCAACCTATGCCACCATTATCTTTTGATGTGACAATGTACACCAGTATTCCTCTCCCCTAATACAGTAGTTACAACGCCACTGCAATTCCAGCTGTAATCTTTTCCATTTAATAGGATAGGTGTTATGCTCCTTTATGACAATCATACATATTCTTGTAGTGTTACACCTCTCTGACAGTCTATCACATGGTGGATCAATCTTTAGGCTTTGCCTCATGGTCGCTATAGACCCACTCAAGTACAGACATATATTATTATTTCACATTCAATTTTTTTTATAAAATACAGGTTAATAAATGTCAATCTTACCACAATTTTCAATGAAATACACAGTGACGATGACTGACACAGTTTCGATCTGTTTTATTGTCCAGGCTGCCTAGAAATTGTATTTGAAAGCACAGCCTGATCTCATCAATCGCTGGTAGAATTTTTCAAGAAATGGCGCCCCCCCCCCAACGCTTGTTCTGACAATATCGACTCAGTTGGCCAATCACTCTTAATATTACAGTGTAAACAGTCTTTCATAAAATATCATTCAAACCTTTCTACGTTACTAGGCTATTTATGTTTATTCAAAGGTCAGCCAATAATATGTCGTCTCACTTCAAATTCCACCCAATCGGATTCACTGTACTATCTTAGCCTATCTGTCACCTACTTTTTTCCCAAAAAATATGCGATCCAATCTAAGCAGATATGACCTGACCTGACAGTATCTCTGATCTCTATGTATTGTTTTATCATTATTTGGTTAGTTAAGGGACTATTTCGATAACTAACAACATATTCTTGGTCAGTATGTCTTCAGGTACACGAATATACGATTTTCAAGTTGCTATGCGGTTTGGTTCAAAATTCTATCTTTTTTTCTATGTTAGTTGTTTATTTTTAAACTACCTCTCGTTCACTCTTTTTCCATGTACTATCAAGCGAAATACGAGAGCTTAGGTCATTCACAATAAGAGCTAAACATGTTTCCATGACCGTAGTGTCCATAATTCTAACTTTTTCATCGTATTGGGGAAACCCCTAAGGCAAAGCTTGCCCATGTGCTGTGGTTGGCTTTTAGTTTGAAATCAATGCGAAACGAATTAGCATTTACCATCTATCCTTGCCTCTCCTCGTTCCACAATGCATTTTAGGCAAATATTTCTTAGAACTAGGAAAAGGGGTTCGTTTAAGTCAAGGACGAATTTGAAAATTTGGGTACCGTTTTGTTCGGCTATTCGTTAGCAAATAATAGTCTGAAGGCGTAGGCGACACCAACCGTTCTAGCAGAAATTGTTTAATAATATCCTATCGTTGCCTTTATGCCCTATACTGTTATATTCTAATTTATATATTGTATTTAGAAATTCACTACAGGAGGATTAGAAATATATTAATATAAAAAAAGGCACGGTTTTAAAAAAAGGCTGAAGTGAAAGGAGGCACAGGGTGCAAAATTGGCTGTGCGCCCTACTTTCACAGCACGCCGATGGCGGCGTTCGGATTGTCCTCGGTTCGATTCCCTGTAAGGTTATCACTTATATTTGTCTTCTGTTGCCTGGTGTTCCCTCTTTATGCCAAACGAGTGCCTGTTAATTACTTTTATTTATTTACTTATTTATTTATATGGAAATGAGAAGGCAGATAAACTTACCAAAGAAGGAGGAAGGAAAATCCAAACAGAAGATAGGACGACATATGAAGAGATAAAAGCAATAATCAAAAATAATTACAGAGATAAATGGCATAAGGAATACCCAGAGTCCGACACTGCAGAACTATACTATACATTACCAAGAAGAGATCACGTGATAATTTTCAGACTAAGAACCGGCCATTGCTGACTCTAGTGTCATCTGTACATCAAACTGACAATTGGACAGACATATATGTGCCCATGTGGGGAGGACAAACTGTCACGGGATTTACTCCCCTTGCTCTGCAGTGATGGTCCAACAATAGCCAAAACCTAGAGTATCTAATGAAGGTCTTCAAAGGTATCTACCTTCGCTCAAGATTACTCCTCGCAGAGTTGTGAGTAGAAGGATGATGATGCTTCTATCTTGAGTTAGTTTTCATAAGATATTTCAGAAATCAAGAACAATGCTGAATTGATCTGAGCAATTGTTAACTTTTTATCTGACCGACACCTTTTATGAAGAATTATTATACATTTTAGCTCGTAGGAGCCCCCAACTGATTTAATTCAGTGAACTATTAATTTAATAGCTCTGTTTAAGTATAATTTAAACTGATTGAGACATACTGGTGCAGTACACACAAAATGATTAAATCATCGATAAATTTGTTTATTTACAAATAACAAATTGAATAATCAATTATATTTAACAGTGAAAAAAAAACGAATAGTTCCTTAAAAAATCATCACAGGTGATGTTATGGTTATTAAGGGAATTTTAGGTCTTGGGAAAGTTCACATGGCAGTTTCTAAGTAGCTGCCAGTAAGAGGTCAGTTGGTTGTGCTCCAGCCGATGTTTGGTTCCTTGCAGGTTGTAGACCGGTTCACTTTCGTCACTGGTCAGGTCTAGTGGTTGCGACACGTTCCAAGTAGTATCAAGACACGAATCACGAGTAATCACGAAGCTGGTCCAGCGTCTTCTAGACCCGTCTGATGATGGTGTCTATCGTTGACTGCAGGCCACTTATACCACACACTTGTTCCATAGATAGAACCCTCAATTGGTACCACCGACTATTATCATGAAATAGGAGAGAACAAATACCCTCCTGAGTATTGGGTTTCCTGACACGAAATCATGTGTTCCTCCTTTTCGTTCCATCTCATCTGAACTTTACCCTCTCTGATCATTAATATTAATCTCAGTGAGCGTAAAACACCCATTGCATTTATATTAAACATGTTTACATTTATATTTGCACAGGTTGAAAAGGATAATATAATAAATATGTACATCATTTATGTCATCATACAATCTCTGCTCCAAATGGAACGTGGGACTGCCTCTGCTGTCAATTCTCTATGAGAAACCCGCATAAAGCAGTCGCCAGCTCTTGTAGTGGTGGTTCATGAAGTCATCATTCTATATGTTGAGGTTGCCAGCCTCGTATGACTTGGACATCCATTATCAATTTTCACATGTTAATAGATGCAAAATATAGATTTATAAAATGTACAACTTATCCCAAATTTCTTTGGGAATACAGACTGGCTTCAGGCTTAGAGAAATAGTTAAGGCAACTTGTTTAAGATGCCTCTTACACGTAGTCTGGGGTATTACTTTGCAAACAGAATCCCACTATGAATTGGTGTTCAGGTTTCTATGGTTCCGGGCTTTCCAACCTAATGAAATTAGAGTTTTCCTGGGATACAAGTCCACGAAATGTTCAAAGACATTGTCCGGTCCGTTAATGTGAAACCTTGATCCTATTCCTTACTCTAGCTTGTCTGACTGTCTTACGAGTTGAATTTCACAGTGCCCTAGACCAGCGAAACACTATTTGACAAGGCTCCAGTCAGAAAGGTTGTATATAACATCTAAAATTATCAAGTCAATAGTATTCAAATGCGTATTATAATGGGATTCTCCTTACCAATTTCCTCATAGGAAAATTCTGCGTGAATTTAAAAAGTCACTTTCCATATAAGGTAGTGTGGTGGTTTCTGTCTAGTATTGATCATGTTTACAACTCACAACTGTATGGTGACGAGAGAAGCTTGAGACGGACTGCTTTATAAGAGATGTAGGTGTGATTATTTAAGAGCGAGCGACGTAGATGAAGAAGATTGGGGAAAAATAATAGAGGTAGAGGTTCAAGTTGGGGACAGTAGAATGGAGGCCACTATGTCGGCCCAAAAAAAAATGGAGCGTTTCGCTTCAAGTTGGATTTTTATTTTGTTTATTCTTTTAATGTTTAAAACGTCATCAGTGTTTGTCGGGCGTTATTAATTTTGACAAAGCTCAAAACAGGGTTAGCGTTTGGTTAAAGCTAGCTGCTTGACAAAGCTCGAAACAGGGGTGGGGTTAGGTTAAAGCTAGCTGCTTGACAAAGCTCGAAACAGGGGCGAGGTTAGGTCAAAGTTAAAGAAGTAATATAAATATGGATAGCCAATCTGGCAACATGGTGTGTCCCGTCTTCATCCTCGTCATCTACGGCGGTAGAATCTGTAATTCAAACTCCTACCCGATGTTTAAGTGATCTTGGTATTTACGAACAAGTAACAACCTTAAATTAATTTTTTTAAATACGGTATCAGCTTCCGTTACGCCACGAAATCGGTGCTGTTTTTTTTTTTTTTTTAAGTGAATGTGGGAAAGCCCTGGGTGTCTGGGATGACACCCAAGTCACTAATAATCTGTCATCATCATTACGAGAATCTCACCAGACCCTCACTTTTCAGTCAAACCATCACTAATCATCAAGGTTGCCACTCAAGTTCTAGAGATAAACCCAGATTTTCTTCTAAAAAAAACCCAGAAATACCCAGATTATTTTATGCCGCAAATACACGGGAAAGACTATGCGTACACAATCTTTTAGTGCAACTTTAGCACAAATACGCTGTGTGCTACCAATTTTTATTTATTTCTTCATTTTTATTTTATTTTTTATTACCGAAAATTCACAATTATATAAAAATGATTTTATTAACACCCCATTATATGAACTCTTGAAAATGAGATATTTTAACAGTAACATACTTACAATAGTTACATTAACAAAATGTTCCTCAAATCAAATATAAAATGTTAGTTGTAACTTGTTACTGTTGAAAATTGTCCCTTGTCAGCGACTCGGCATCCATGTCGACAACTTCTTCTTCGTCAAGATTATATGCATGAATTGACAACGTAGAATCTTGATTGTGGAGTTCCAAAATCTGTGCATATCTCTGCCGACAACGTCCTTCACGCACATCTTCAACCACGCTTTTACTTGGATTAAACTTTTGACAAACTCCATCTTTGGCAACTGCTTGCTTGGCTAGTATTCGATTGGAAACTGCTTCACACAAAAGCTTGTTGGTTTGTTTAGTTTTAACTACGTTAACCTTCGAAAACACTCTTTCGACGCATGCTTAGGAGTGAGGTAGTGCCATAAGCGTGCACGTGAGGTCAGCCAAAACATCAAATTTCTTCTGGTTATTAGCATCTGCTACTTGTTGCAGTCCCAGCCAGAATGCGGGCGGACCCTCATCCACCAGATGTCCTAGATCTTTTCGGTACGATGCATGTTCTCGCCATTGATCAGACAGCCAATCAAGGCTCTCTTCTGAAACAACTGTTGGGAACTGCGCTGCTAATGGAATGACAGAAGGTTTGTTGATCTCGAGAGCTTGCTTTGGATCCAACAGCGGCATTTGCGCCAGAACACTGTTTTGTCCAAGTGGGAACCTGCGTCGTATCTGAGTACAAAGTTCAATCAGGTATGTCAATACATCCTTGCGAAACTGGACTTCTTTATCTCTTAACGGTTGTCGGATTAACTGCGCTTCACACCTTCCACCCAGCTCAATGTAATTCAGTTTCTTGTGCACCTGTACATCCGAAGGAACAGTGTCTGCAAGAGTACGATGCTCATGCTGCAATACTTCCTGCCTAATAAACATACTGAGAAGAAAACGATACTCTCTTGTTACACTCGTGTACACTTTGTGATAACGGAAGTTCTCGGACTGAATTAGATGTTCATGACGTTAACGGAGCCGCGCTAGCGTAGTGGTTACCACACCGCTCTGGCGACCGGGTGATCCAGGATCAAACCCGGGCGACGGCATTTGAGGATTTTTCGTCGACCGGGATTTGGACTGGATTAACTCGAGACCTGGCGAGTACATTTGAAAGAGTGTCGTCGACCAGGGATTGGCGGCTCCTGAGCCGACCCAGCTCTAATGGGTACCTCCGAAATCGGCGAGTATCTGCCTGAATGGCGAGGGACACCTGTCTCTGTACAAAAAAAAGGGGATACTCACGTAAAATCAATGTCAGGTTAGACATTAATAATAACCTGAGATTTCGCCTCGAGTATTAGCGGGCGTACGAAAATAATAATAAAAATGACGTAAACTTTACCCAGTATGTAGCCGACAAAAAGAAGCATGTACTTCATGCCAATAGTGTTCATCGTCTGCAGGATTTGCCCCGCACCGTCGACGTTGTCCACTGAAACTTCGGACAGCCAGCGTGTTTCACACAGCTTCAACACTATGTTTCTGGGCCTGAACTACATCTTGTATTAACTGGAACTGTTGATTTCTTTTATTACTACGCGAAAAATAGAAGCAGACATTCTTTATGAAAATTTCAAGCCAAGGTGGTAGGTGGTTGCTGGCAGCATTTGCACAAGGAATGACAAACACAGCCGACATGTGAAGACATGTGAAATCTCTTTCTTCAGCTGTGCATGTGAACCACTTGCAGTCCCCATCATAGTGGCACAGTTGTCTGCAGCAAAACCAATGACGTTACTAAACGGGATTGCATGCGTGCTCAACAATTTCTTAACAGCTGTAAACATGCCAAGACCAGTCCCATCCTCCACCTCAATGAGGTCTAACGGTGAATCAACTACTTTTCTTGTTTTTGTATCACAGAATCGCACAACGACTGCCAACATCTGATTCGTAGAGACATCAGTACTCTCATCAACGATTATAGAAAATTTCTGATTTCTGCAAACGTTTATAACTTCAAGCCGCTCAAAATGAGCAATGCCGTACTGCATCACATAGGCAGCCTTGATGCTCTTCGGTGACATATTTTTAGCAATTGTGCTGCCTGGAAACATCTGCTTGCAACATTCAATCAAATGATCAGCTTGCGAAAACGGAGTATTATGTTCTGTCATGAAAGCCGACAACAGTATCTCCGCTTTAGCAATTTTGTCTTGGAGACAGGGCTCTTTTGGTTTGATGAAAAAACCTGTTAATGTTCAGAGTTTTGCTTTTGGCTTCGAAGTTTTTCTTGTGCTTCTGTGTGCTTTTATGTGTCAATAAAGCTGTTTTTGTTGGCATTAGTAAACGTACAGGAACAGACCGTACAGATCGCAGCATAGCGATTGCTAGAGTCCGGCTTTATCCAATCCTTCAGTTCGCTGTCTGTTAGCCATTCCTCCCAAAAAGCCTGCTGATACCATGGCTTCACTTTTTTGCGCGGTGGCGTGTGTGTCGTCATGCTGCAACAACTACATTGGATACCTTTTTCATCTCTTAAGTCTAAAATTTAAAAAGAATACTTTAAAACACATTTCAAAAATAACTGAGTATTGTAGATGACAGCCATTAACAGAATAACAGGAAATAGATAGCTGATGTAAACGAGTCAAAAAACAACGTCATTGATGTGGTTAAAACAAGAATTAAATTTAAGTGGAATAAAAAATATATAGCACATAATGTTGTACATTTAATTATAATATAAATATAATGTATAATGCTCAGTGCACAGAATATACATACATTGTAAATGTCAATTGTCAAATATACCCAGATTAATGCAGATTTGGAAGAAAAAAAAATACCCAGACGGAAGCCAAAAAATCCAGATCTAGTAAAAAAAAAAAATACCCAGTTGTGGCAACACTACTGCTAATCATTATACTGAAAATTAATTTTTATTCTTGTTATATATACCGTACCTATTGTTTTATTGCTTTGCGTAGCTCTCTATGTCTGTCAATTACTAGCACCTTGTTGCGTGCATATTTTGACGCACATATTACAAAAATCGATATGGCTATTTAATATGGGAAAAATATAGACATTCATTCATTTGTGTATGAAAATGCTGTCTATGGTAAAAGCGAGAGAATCCATGTTTGATTCACACTTTTGATTATAGGAGTAATCGTTCTGGATATTGATCCGGCGCAAGGATATTGCGCTTACGTTTGTACTTATTTTTTAGGGCCAGAAAATATATTAATTTGCTTATTGTGTTTATGGCCTGAATTCATATGTATTACATATTATTAGTACAAGTAGAATCAGTCCTATATTGTATATTTTGGATGGGTAGGAGGGACTAGATTCTTGTTATTCCGGTCTAGCGGAAGTATGAGTTGTCTTGACAAGTCGTGATGAGTTCCGATGTACCGTGATAATGGCGGGTACGCACTTTTCAAAGGGCTGGTAGATTCTTAAGGAAATATGATTCAGGAAGTGGTTTTCTTCTAAAGGAGATGGTATCTCTACTATAGTTTATGTTAGAGACTCTCCTAAGGTACGGTACAATGTATAATTCGGACTCCATGTATTGCCAGACCCTATTTTGATGATCTCATGTCGATTCGACCTAGATGGAACATTGTGCTTCGTATCGCTAGGGTCGTGTTTCGTATCGACGAAGATGACAGACTTTCCTGCAGCGGTTATGGCTACGTGAATTAACCTGATCACCGTAGAGCTGTATGGAAACATTTATGAAATCATTTATATACCCATTATAAATTAACTCTGGCTTATATTCTCCTTCCTATGAATGAGTGAACGACAACTCAGGGAGGCAGCCATGTTAGATTTCGGTCATCATATGTTTTGATCACTGCCAAGAGAACAGATTATTTATCCTATTATCGGACAGTGACAGGGAGATCTCAATCTTGCTAGAAACCCCCCTTTCGTGGTTTCATAATATATATACTACCAAACTATGGACGTCAAGTAACTTTAGTTATTTACCGATCTGCCTTCACTGACGCGTTTAGTCAGATAGGGGGATGCGGCCATAATATATCATGACATTGAACTTTTGATGTACTGCCCATTATTTCTGAATGTGTCATGACTTCAGATCTGCTATGTATACCTACAAATTGATATGTCAACATACCATGATGTACTCGTATGTCCCAGTGTGTACGTCTGAATAAATTGAGTAAACAAAGATTCCAGCAGTCTGCATTGGTGCCTTGTAGACACAAGTGTATGAGTGGTTATATTGGTCAGCACACGAACAGTACACCATTCGCGGTAATCACACTCTACACTTCTACTTCATACATACACCATCCTGCGTCGGTTGAAGTGACCAAGTTTAGGGCCTGCTTCCCCTGGAGCCTTTGCCTTCCCTAACTCAGGACTAGGGTGAGTTACCCATTTACAGCTGGGTAGACTGGAGCATGCCTGATCTCAACAACACACCACTCTTCCTTACAGAGCATACAGACTGACACTTTACAGAGTGGAAAGAAGAAAAGAAACTTTACAGTGGCGAGCCAGATTCCTGGGTCCAGCTTACGCAGTTTTGTGTTGAGAATCACAGTTTACAGCTAAAAGAACATTTGTTTGACCACATCAACACCAGTAGGACAGCTATACAGTCGATGTCAGCTTGACCTGTATTACCGATAGGATGCTGTATCTAGGTCAGCGCTTGTTGACAGTTTTTCGCTGTACAGACAGTATTACACAGGACAGTGGTATCAAGTGTAGAAAATATCTGGAGCAGTATTGTTGACATTTCTCAACGTACAGAAGAATCACAGTGTTGTTGAACATAAAGTGCATAGTTCATCGTTGGATCTTCATATGCTCAACAGAGAAAAATTGACAGTGTAATAGTTTAAAATTAAATCTATTACTGAATAAAGTGGCAAGTTATTAGTATTAAAATAATCTGTGCCTGCTTTACAACACTATACCTGCAACACATTCCATTCATGACATAAATTATATTGTATGCTATATGCTATTTATGCTTACATGTTATTTGTTATGTATTAAATTAGTTTATGTTCTGTGTGACTAGTACAAGGTATGCCGAGTGACATTGGTCTGGTACTAGTATTCTATAGGTACACATTTTCTTAATTGGAAATTTGTTAGCAACAATTTGCTGCTATTTCTGTTAGTTGTGATGAGGTGTTCTTTTCTTCGTTGTTTTTGGTAATAATTTTGTGTTCCTTAGTTTTGTTTGATTTGTTTGTATAATTGTAGGTCTCATCTTTCCTTTCATTTCAGTTTTTTACACCCTTATGTTTATACACTGTGGCGTTATTTGTCTTGTTATCTTATTGCAGTTATCATCACGGTTTCTGTGATCATTTTTTTTTCATTTCTCCTATTTAATTTAATTTGATCTCTGCAAATGTGTTCATATTGTCTTTTCTTGTTTGTCCTTTGTAATGTCTTTAGTTGACATATGACGTATAGTGGTATACACTGATAGTATAGTACAGATCAGTACTTTATGATTGTTATTGTTATAAAACAAAATGTACAAGACCTTTGTAAGGCTTGTCTCCCAAAGTGATTGGTAAAGGGAAATATTTTTTCCACAGGTACTCAAGTGATCTTTGATTACATTGAGGTATACAAGACCTTTGTAAGGCTTGTCCCCACAGTATTTGAGATACAGTTATTGTTGTCCACAGGTACTCAAGTTATCATTGGTTATTATAAAACATACAAGTTTGGACTAAGACTAAGTCTATGGTATAGACTTGTCTCCCATTAAAGTGAAATAGGGTAATTTATTTACTTTTTCAGGTTTCTGATTTAAGAAGACAATATGTCTACATTAGATTATTTCATTGCACAAGGAAAATCTCTTGATAAGACTGGAAAAGACTTAGAACAATGGGCTGTTGCTCAATATGACAAAGCATTAGCTGCAGAAGAGAAAAAAACTGCTGCTGCTGTTGAAGAAAAAAAGCTGCTGCTGAGGAAAAAAAAGCTGCGGCTGAGGAGAGAAAACTTCAAATAGAAGAAAAAAAAGCTGCTGCAGAAGAAAGGAAAGCTCTAGCTGAAGAAAAAAGATTAGAAAAAGAAGCTGATACTGCTGCTGAACTTAAGAAATTGCAGATGCAAGTGGAGGAAAGGAGATTTGAGGCAGAACAGAAGAAATTAGAAGCTGATGCAGAGCAGAAAAAATTAGAAGTGCTGCAGAACAGAAGAAATTAGAAGCTGCTGCAGAACAGAAAAAATTAGAAGTTGCTGCTGCTGCAGAACAGAAGAAATTAGAAGCTGCTGCTGCAGAACAGAAAAAAATTAGAAGTTGAAGCTGAGAGAGAAAAGAAAAAAATTAGAAGAGTTGAAGAGAAATTAAAATTGACATGCAGAGAAAAGAAATCATTAGAAGCTGGCTGAAACCCTTTGTGTCTTGCAGAACTGCAGAACAGAAAAAAAGAAGGCTGCAATAAGAAGCTTTTTGGAAGCTGCTGCAGATGAACAAAAAAATTTTGAATTTTAGATAGAAGAAGCTGAAGAGAGACAAATCAATAAGAGAAAATCTGAAAAGGGGAGTTTGAATTAGAGAAATTAAAATTGACATTATGAATGTAATGTAATGTTAATCAGGCATCTGGTGGTAATGGTAAACCCTTTGTGTACAAGGTCAAGGTACCAGCGTTTAACCCTACCAGTGATGACATAACATTTTGGCTTTCTAGATTTGAACGGGCTTGTCGATCTCATAATGTTGACAAATCACAGTATGTGAATCAGTTGTCTGAAAATCTAAAAGGGGAGTCTCTGAGTAAGTTATATTTTGTTGAAGAGGCCGACAAAGATAATTATGATGCTGTTTAGGGCAGCTTTGATAAAGAGATATCAGCTGTCTGAAGAAGGTTATCGTCTTTTGTTTAAAACAATGAGACCTGAGGTAGGTGTAGAATTCTCAGATTTCATCTCAAAAGCACGAATTACACTTTCACGATGGATTGAATTATCCAAAACAGAGAAAAACATTTGATGGTCTTACGGATTTATTGCTAAGAGACAAGGTCATGTCTTCTGTAAATAAATCATTCCTAGAGTTCTTACATGAGCGTAAACCTGGTACAATAAAGCAAATGGAAGAATATTGTGACCAGTATGCCACGGCACACCCTGACATGATTCTTAGTAACTCTAACATTAAAGAGAGTATGCCAGTTGCTTCGGCAACAGAATATAATCAGAATTACTCACACAAAAATTCCAAGGAGCTAAAAATAAATTTGATAAAAAGGTTAATTGGAATAAGTATCAAAACCAAGATAACCGCTCAAATCAGAGTTCTTCTTTGAAGAACTGGAATCGGGCTGATAGTCCTCGACACGCGAGGGGTACCCATAATGTTAGAAATTCTCGGAAAGGGAGTAGCTATAGGAACTACCCAAGTGCTTCATGGAGACAAAAGAAACAATATTACAGGGATACTCAATATAACGAGCATGATGATTATGATCATGAATATTATGATTCAAACCCAAATAGGGGTTATAACAGAGGCAATAATAATTATAGAGACAATTATAACCGAGGTAGATCACAACACAAAAGACATGGTAAATCTTATTACCA
The DNA here is from genome assembly GCA_024509875.1 of Oreohelix idahoensis. Taxonomy (NCBI): domain Eukaryota; kingdom Metazoa; phylum Mollusca; class Gastropoda; order Stylommatophora; family Oreohelicidae; genus Oreohelix; species Oreohelix idahoensis. The sequence continues at coordinate 554,755 of JAMPIV010014643.1, read as the reverse complement.
GGCTAACTCTGCACAACAGGAGTTCCACGACACCGATAATCAGAATAATGATAAAAAAGACTCCAACAGTGTAGCAAATTCCGCTTTCGATTTTGCTAGAGCATCTGAGTGTTCGCAATGCAAAACATTATTCGATCCAACCACAGTGTCTACTTTAAGCTGCGGTCACCCGCTTCCCGCTCTCCATGCGTCAATTGCGCATAATGGAAGGGGTGCTCTTGTCTTTAATAGGGGCCTAATAGATGGTACTCCGGTATCAATTCTTTTCGATTCGGGGTGCACTACCATTGGAGTGAGGCAATCACTCGTAAATCCTTCTCGAGCTACAGGCAATATAGTCAAATGTGTAACATTTGGTGGCACATTGGAGAAGTACTCCACTGCCATTATCAATATTGCTACGCCTTTCTTTACAGGAGAGGTGCAAGCATGTCTCTTGCCGAATCCGATCGCTGATCTTATCATCGGTCGCATTCACGGGGGTGAAAGAATGCACTCCACAGCAAATTTCTAATTGGGAAAATGTTAATATGCAATCGGCTAATGCAGTAATCACTAGGGCTCAAGCTCTTAATATGCCACAATCTTCACATTCTGAAGATAATGATGCGCAGATCCAAGATGATCCCTTGGAGATTTCCCACGATTCCTTTATCAAACAGCAGGAAGATGATCCTACTCTAAAGAAATTCTTTACTCTGGCAACAAAAGGTGATCCGAATAAGGATACTAATCGTAAATCTTGGATTACGATGAAGAATGGCGTACTTGTACGTATGGTACAAGACTCCGCTAAGTCCATTCATTCTCAAATCCTTGTGCCTAAAAATATGAGAGTTAAAATCTTACAGCACGCTCATGATTCGCAGTGTGCTGGACATATGGGTTTTTCCCGTACTAAAGCTAGAGTTCTTCAATCTTTCTTTTGGCCTGCTGTGAATAAGGACATACGAATCTATTGTCGATCTTGTAAAGTATGTCAAGAGATTAAATCCAGAGGTCCACGCCATGATGCACCTATTCAGGCTGCAGACATTCCCATTCGGCCATTTCAAAAAAATGGCGATAGACATCATTGGTCCATTTAAGATAAAGTCTGCTAGAGGACACCAATTTATTTTGACGTGTGTTGATATGTGCACACGTTGGCCGGAGGCTGTTCCTCTAAAGAGCATAACTACTGCTGATGTCGCAGATGCTCTTTGGTTAATATTTTCTCGTCTGGGGTTTCCAGCAGAAATATTATCCGACCATGGTACCCAACTCATATCGGATACCATGTCTCAAGTAATGTCGACTCTGAAGATAGAGAGATCGCTGAGTAGTATTTATCATCCTATGTCCAATGGGATGGTGGAACGTTTGAATAGAACTCTGAAAAAACCTACTAGGTAAGATAACAGAAGATCATCCTCAGGATTGGGATAGGGTTTTACCCGCGGCTCTCTTTGCATATAGAGAGGTCGCCAACGAACATACAGGATTTTCTCCCTTTGAACTTGTCTTTGGCGCGAAACCGCGAGGTCCTATGTCCTTACTTCATGATCTTATAACTGCTGATAATATTGTCGATGACACAAAATCCTCTTATGAATATGTCATCGCACTTAGACACAAGATTATTGAAGCATGCAAATTGGCAACTGCTTCTTCTGAATTTGCGAAACAGAAGGCAAGGGAATTTGCCAATAAAAAGAGATGTTTGCGTCAACTTTGTCCAGGTGACAAAGCATTTGTCTTGCTACCTTGTAGGGAAAATAGACTTCTCATTTCTTGGAAAGGTCCGTACGATATAATATCAAAAGTTTCCGATGTTGACTATATCGTCGATATTGACGGGAAGCGTAAAACCTTCCACATCAACATGCTCACGGAATTCCATGAACGTCCTGATTATTTACAACCTGTTTTCCAGGCAACGGACGATTTTCCAGTCCAACATGGACAGTACTCATCTCTGTCAGTAATACAGGATGAGGAAACGAGTTTCTCGGATGTAAATTTACCTTTTCCAATGATTCCTCTTCACTCTAATGAATCATGGAAAGATGTTGCAATTTCTCCAGAATTATCTCCAGGAGAGCAGAAACAAGTTTCTACTATGTTAGAACAATTTCAGGATGTCCTTACTGACATTCCTGGTCAAACGGATGTCATTCAACATGACATTATTCTTACTGACCATAGTCCTATAAGAGTCAGACCGTATCCTATCCCGATACATTTTCAAGCACAGGTAGAGAAAGAGTTAGATGAGATGATAGAGTTAAAAATTATTGAACCATCCACATCAGCATATTCTTCGCCGATGGTTATAGTACGGAAAAAAGACAATAACATACGTCTTTGCGTGGATTATCGCAAATTGAATCAAGTGACTAAATTCGATGCTGAACCTATGCCTTTACTAGAAGAGAGCTACTTACGAGACTATCGAATTCTCACTTCTTTACTAACTCGATTTGTCTAAGGGATATTGGCAAGTTCCACTATCCGAACACGCCAAACCGTTTACTGCTTTTTCGACGCCTAGGGGTCTATTCCAATGGAATTTCATGCCTTTCGGTCTTATGAACGCCCCTGCAACATTTGTACGCATGATGCGTCGAATCCTATCTCATCGCTCAGATGTCATTGCGTATCTTGATGACATCTGTCTTTTCAGTGATACTTGGAACGATCACTATAATGGTATAAATGAACTATTGTCTATCTTACGCGAGCATAACCTGACAGCGAAACCATCGAAAGCATGTATTGGTTTTAGCGAAATATCTTTCTTAGGACACCGTGTTGGTCATGGGTTCCTAAAAACAGAAGACCATAATACAAGTAAGATACTTAACATTTCTATTCCTAAGACTAAAAAGCAAGTACGAAGTCTCTTAGGTCTAATACAATTTTATGGACGATTCATCCCGAATCTGTCCTCCATTATGTCACCTCTTTCTTCCTTGCTAAAGAAAGGGTCTCCTAATGTAGTCCATTGGACTCAAGAATGTCAATCCTCTTTGGATAAGGTTAAAACTATGTTTTCTACTTCACCTATCCTAGTATTGCCTTCTAAGGATAAGACATTTATTCTTCGTAGTGACGCTTCATCCACCGGGATTGGAGCTGCACTAATGCAAGAGTACTCTGGAACTCTGCATCCTGTGATGTATATTTCTCGGAAATTAAATGCCGCAGAGAAGAATTACTCGGTCCTAGACCGTGAATTATTGGCTATGGTTTGGTCAATCCTTAAACTGCAAAGATTTCTTCTGGGCGCGCATTTCATTGTGGAAACTGACCAGAAAGCTCTTACGGCTATTCAGAGTAAAAAATCTGAAGAGCGTATCAAGAGCGATACAACGCGATACGTGATTGCTCTACAGCCATTTCATTTTTCGGTGCGAGCTATCCGTGGGTCAGAAAATGTGATGGCAGATATTTTGTCTAGATGCCCACATGATTCATAACTGTTATACAACTTTGATACAGTTGTTTCTATGTTGAAATGTGTACACATATGTAATATATCATATATTGATTGTAACACTACTTAGCGGTTCATTGATATTTATTCACCGCTGATCTTTCAATGTTTTTCGTCTTTGATGATCATGATGTTAAGATATCTTAGATGAAATTTATGTATAAACTAATGTGGAAATTGTGTCATTGCTAATATTGTAGTATGCGTTGGTGACACCTCTCTGGAAATATTTTTTACTTAGAGAAGTACCTCTCTAAGGTCATAAAACTTATGCTTATCATCTGCGCATTGTATTGGTGCGTTGTGAGCCTATTGTATGTTGCGCCTAGATGTGTTAAAAAAAAAATGTACCATTTTTTTTTCCCGAGGGGTGTGGTAATCTGTTGCGTGCATATTTTGACGCACATATTACAAAAAATCGATATGGCTATTTAATATGGGAAAAAATATAGACATTCATTCATTTGTGTATGAAAATGCTGTCTATGGTAAAAGCGAGAGAATCCATGTTTGATTCACACTTTTGATTATAGGAGTAATCGTTCTGGATATTGATCCGGCGCAAGGATATTGCGCTTACGTTTGTACTTATTTTTTAGGGCCAGAAAATATATTAATTTGCTTATTGTGTTTATGGCCTGAATTCATATGTATTACATATTATTAGTACAAGTAGAATCAGTCCTATATTGTATATTTTGGATGGGTAGGAGGGACTAGATTCTTGTTATTCCGGTCTAGCGGAAGGGGACTAGATTCTTGTTATTCCGGTCTAGCGGAAGTATGAGTTGTCTTGACAAGTCGTGATGAGTTCCGATGTACCGTGATAATGGCGGGTACGCACTTTTCAAAGGGCTGGTAGATTCTTAAGGAAATATGATTCATGAAGTGGTTTTCTTCTAAAGGAGATGGTATCTCTACTATAGTTTATGTTAGAGACTCTCCTAAGGTACGGTACAATGTATAATTCGGACTCCATGTATTGCCAGACCCTATTTTGATGATCTCATGTCGATTCGACCTAGATGGAACATTGTGCTTCGTATCGCTAGGGTCGTGTTTTGTATCGACGAAGATGACAGACTTTCCTGCAGCGGTTATGGCTACGTGAATTAACCTGATCACCGTAGAGCTGTATGGAAACATTTATGAAATCATTTATATACCCATTATAAATTAACTCTGGCTTATATTCTCCTTCCTATGAATGAGTGAACGACAACTCAGGGAGGCAGCCATGTTAGATTTCGGTCATCATATGTTTTGATCACTGCCAAGAGAACAGATTATTTATCCTATTATCGGACAGTGACAGGGAGATCTCAATCTTGCTAGAAACCCCCCTTTCGTGGTTTCATAATATATACTACAAACTATGGACGTCAAGTAACTTTAGTTATTTACCGATCTGCCTTCACTGACGCGTTTAGTCAGATAGGGGGATGCGGCCATAATATATCATGACATTGAACTTTTGATGTACTGCCCATTATTTCTGAATGTGTCATGACTTCAGATCTGCTATGTATACCTACAAATTGATATGTCAACATACCATGATGTACTCGTATGTCCCAGTGTGTACGTCTGAATAAATTGAGTAAACAAAGATTCCAGCAGTCTGCATTGGTGCCTTGTAGACACAAGTGTATGAGTGGTTATATTGGTCAGCACACACGAACAGTACACCATTCGCGGTAATCACACTCTACACTTCTACTTCATACATACACCATCCTGCGTCGGTTGAAGTGACCAAGTTTAGGGCCTGCTTCCCCTGGAGCCTTTGCCTTCCCTAACTCAGGACTAGGGTGAGTTACCCATTTACAGCTGGGTAGACTGGAGCATGCCTGATCTCAACAACACACACCACTCTTCCTTACAGAGCATACAGACTGACACTTTACAGAGTGGAAAGAAGAAAAGAAACTTTACAGTGGCGAGCCAGATTCCTGGGTCCAGCTTACGCAGTTTTGTGTTGAGAATCACAGTTTACAGCTAAAAGAACATTTGTTTGACCACATCAACACCAGTAGGACAGCTATACAGTCGATGTCAGCTTGACCTGTATTACCGATAGGATGCTGTATCTAGGTCAGCGCTTGTTGACAGTTTTTCGCTGTACAGACAGTATTACACAGGACAGTGGTATCAAGTGTAGAAAATATCTGGAGCAGTATTGTTGACATTTCTCAACGTACAGAAGAATCACAGTGTTGTTGAACATAAAGTGCATAGTTCATCGTTGGATCTTCATATGCTCAACAGAGAAAAAAATTGACAGTGTAATAGTTTAAAATTAAATCTATTACTGAATAAAGTGGCAAGTTATTAGTATTAAAATAAACTGTGCCTGCTTTACAACACTATACCTGCAACACATTCCATTCATGACATAAATTATATTGTATGCTATATGCTATTTATGCTTACATGTTATTTGTTATGTATTAAATTAGTTTATGTTCTGTGTGACTAGTACAAGGTATGCCGAGTGACATTGGTCTGGTACTAGTATTCTATAGGTACACATTTTCTTAATTGGAAATTTGTTAGCAACAATTTGCTGCTATTTCTGTTAGTTGTGATGAGGTGTTCTTTTCTTCGTTGTTTTTGGTAATAATTTTGTGTTCCTTAGTTTTGTTTGTTTGATTTGTTTGTATAATTGTAGGTCTCATCTTTCCTTTCATTTCAGTTTTTTTACACCCTTATGTTTATACACTGTGGCGTTATTTGTCTTGTTATCTTATTGCAGTTATCATCACGGTTTCTGTGATCATTTTTTTTTCATTTCTCCTATTTAATTTAATTTGATCTCTGCAAATGTGTTCATATTGTCTTTTCTTGTTTGTCCTTTGTAATGTCTTTAGTTGACATATGACGTATAGTGGTATACACTGATAGTATAGTACAGATCAGTACTTTATGATTGTTATTGTTATAAAACAAAATGTACAAGACCTTTGTAAGGCTTGTCTCCCAAAGTGATTGGTAAAGGGAAATATTTTTTCCACAGGTACTCAAGTGATCTTTGATTACATTGAGGTATACAAGACCTTTGTAAGGCTTGTCCCCACAGTATTTGAGATACAGTTATTGTTGTCCACAGGTACTCAAGTTATCATTGGTTATTATAAACCATACAAGTTTGGACTAAGACTAAGTCTATGGTGTAGACTTGTCTCCCATTAAAGTGAAATAGGGTAATTTATTTACTTTTTCAGGTTTCTGATTTAAGAAGACAATATGTCTACATTAGATTATTTCATTGCACAAGGAAAATCTCTTGATAAGACTGGAAAAGACTTAGAACAATGGGCTGTTGCTCAATATGACAAAGCATTAGCTGTAGAAGAGAAAAAAACTGCTGCTGCTGTTGAAGAAAGAAAAGCTGCAGCTGAGGAAAAAAAAGCTGCGGCTGAGGAGAGAAAACTTCAAATAGAAGAAAAAAAAGCTGCTGCAGAAGAAAGGAAAGCTCTAGCTGAAGAAAAAAGATTAGAAAAAGAAGCTGATACTGCTGCTGAACTTAAGAAATTGCAGATGCAAGTGGAGGAAAGGAGATTTGAGGCAGAACAGAAGAAATTAGAAGCTGATGCAGAGCAGAAAAAATTAGAAGTTGCTGCAGAACAGAAGAAATTAGAAGTTGCTGCAGAACAAGAAATTAGAAGCTGCTGCAGAACAGAAGAAATTAGAAGCTGCTGCAGAACAGAGAAGATTAGATAGAGAAGCTGAAGAGAGAAAAGCAATAAGAGAACATGAGTTTGAATTAGAGAAATTAAAATTGACATGTATGAGTAATGTTAATCAGGCATCTGGTGGTAATGGTAAACCCTTTGTGTACAAGGTCAAGGTACCAGCGTTTAACCCTACCAGTGATGACATAACATTTTGGCTTTCTAGATTTGAACGGGCTTGTCGATCTCATAATGTTGACAAATCACAGTATGTGAATCAGTTGTCTGAAAATCTAAAAGGGGAGTCTCTGAGTAAGTTATATTTTGTTGAAGAGGCCGACAAAGATAATTATGATGCTGTTAGGGCAGCTTTGATAAAGAGATATCAGCTGTCTGAAGAAGGTTATCGTCTTTTGTTTAAAACAATGAGACCTGAGGTAGGTGTAGAATTCTCAGATTTCATCTCAAAAGCACGAATTACACTTTCACGATGGATTGAATTATCCAAAACAGAGAAAACATTTGATGGTCTTACGGATTTATTGCTAAGAGACAAGGTCATGTCTTCTGTAAATAAATCATTCCTAGAGTTCTTACATGAGCGTAAACCTGGTACAATAAAGCAAATGGAAGAATATTGTGACCAGTATGCCACGGCACACCCTGACATGATTCTTAGTAACTCTAACATTAAAGAGAGTATGCCAGTTGCTTCGGCAACAGAATATAATCAGAATTACTCACACAAATTCCAAGGAGCTAAAAATAAATTTGATAAAAAGGTTAATTGGAATAGGTATCAAAACCAAGATAACCGCTCAAATCAGAGTTCTTCTTTGAAGAACTGGAATCGGGCTGATAGTCCTCGACACGCGAGGGGTACCCATAATGTTAGAAATTCTCGGAAAGGGAGTAGCTATAGGAACTACCCAAGTGCTTCATGGAGACAAAAGAAACAATATTACAGGGATACTCAATATAACGAGCATGATGATTATGATCATGAATATTATGATTCAAACCCAAATAGGGGTTATAACAGAGGCAATAATAATTATAGAGACAATTATAACCGAGGTAGATCACAACACAAAAGACATGGTAAATCTTATTACCAGGCTAACTCTGCACAACAGGAGTTCCACGACACCGATAATCAGAATAATGATAAAAAAGACTCCAACAGTGTAGCAAATTCCGCTTTCGATTTTGCTAGAGCATCTGAGTGTTCGCAATGCAAAACATTATTCGATCCAACCACAGTGTCTACTTTAAGCTGCGGTCACCCGCTTCCCGCTCTCCATGCGTCAATTGCGCATAATGGAAGGGGTGCTCTTGTCTTTAATAGGGGCCTAATATATGGTACTCCGGTATCAATTCTTTTCGATTCGGGGTGCACTACCATTGGAGTGAGGCAATCACTCGTAAATCCTTCTCGAGCTACAGGCAATATAGTCAAATGTGTAACATTTGGTGGCACATTGGAGAAGTACTCCACTGCCATTATCAATATTGCTACGCCTTTCTTTACAGGAGAGGTGCAAGCATGTCTCTTGCCGAATCCGATCGCTGATCTTATCATCGGTCGCATTCACGGGGTGAAAGAATGCACTCCACAGCAAATTTCTAATTGGGAAAATGTTAATATGCAATCGGCTAATGCAGTAATCACTAGGGCTCAAGCTCTTAATATGCCACAATCTTCACATTCTGAAGATAATGATGCGCAGATCCAAGATGATCCCTTGGAGATTTCCCACGATTCCTTTATCAAACAGCAGGAAGATGATCCTACTCTAAAGAAATTCTTTACTCTGGCAACAAAAGGTGATCCGAATAAGGATACTAATCGTAAATCTTGGATTACGATGAAGAATGGCGTACTTGTACGTATGGTACAAGACTCCGCTAAGTCCATTCATTCTCAAATCCTTGTGCCTAAAAATATGAGAGTTAAAATCTTACAGCACGCTCATGATTCGCAGTGTGCTGGACATATGGGTTTTTCCCGTACTAAAGCTAGAGTTCTTCAATCTTTCTTTTGGCCTGCTGTGAATAAGGACATACGAATCTATTGTCGATCTTGTAAAGTATGTCAAGAGATTAAATCCAGAGGTCCACGCCATGATGCACCTATTCAGGCTGCAGACATTCCCATTCGGCCATTTCAAAAAATGGCGATAGACATCATTGGTCCATTTAAGATAAAGTCTGCTAGAGGACACCAATTTATTTTGACGTGTGTTGATATGTGCACACGTTGGCCGGAGGCTGTTCCTCTAAAGAGCATAACTACTGCTGATGTCGCAGATGCTCTTTGGTTAATATTTTCTCGTCTGGGGTTTCCAGCAGAAATATTATCCGACCATGGTACCCAACTCATATCGGATACCATGTCTCAAGTAATGTCGACTCTGAAGATAGAGAGATCGCTGAGTAGTATTTATCATCCTATGTCCAATGGGATGGTGGAACGTTTGAATAGAACTCTGAAAAACCTACTAGGTAAGATAACAGAAGATCATCCTCAGGATTGGGATAGGGTTTTACCCGCGGCTCTCTTTGCATATAGAGAGGTCGCCAACGAACATACAGGATTTTCTCCCTTTGAACTTGTCTTTGGCGCGAAACCGCGAGGTCCTATGTCTTTACTTCATGATCTTATAACTGCTGATAATATTGTCGATGACACAAAATCCTCTTATGAATATGTCATCGCACTTAGACACAAGATTATTGAAGCATGCAAATTGGCAACTGCTTCTTCTGAATTTGCGAAACAGAAGGCAAGGGAATTTGCCAATAAAAAGAGATGTTTGCGTCAACTTTGTCCAGGTGACAAAGCATTTGTCTTGCTACCTTGTAGGGAAAATAGACTTCTCATTTCTTGGAAAGGTCCGTACGATATAATATCAAAAGTTTCCGATGTTGACTATATCGTCGATATTGACGGGAAGCGTAAAACCTTCCACATCAACATGCTCACGGAATTCCATGAACGTCCTGATTATTTACAACCTGTTTTCCAGGCAACGGACGATTTTCCAGTCCAACATGGACAGTACTCATCTCTGTCAGTAATACAGGATGAGGAAACGAGTTTCTCGGATGTAAATTTACCTTTTCCAATGATTCCTCTTCACTCTAATGAATCATGGAAAGATGTTGCAATTTCTCCAGAATTATCTCCAGGAGAGCAGAAACAAGTTTCTACTATGTTAGAACAATTTCAGGATGTCCTTACTGACATTCCTGGTCAAACGGATGTCATTCAACATGACATTATTCTTACTGACCATAGTCCTATAAAAGTCAGTCAGACCGTATCCTATCCCGATACATTTTCAAGCACAGGTAGAGAAAGAGTTAGATGAGATGATAGAGTTAAAAATTATTGAACCATCCACATCAGCATATTCTTCGCCGATGGTTATAGTACGGAAAAAAGACAATAACATACGTCTTTGCGTGGATTATCGCAAATTGAATCAAGTGACTAAATTCGATGCTGAACCTATGCCTTTACTAGAAGAGCTACTTACGAGACTATCGAATTCTCACTTCTTTACTAAACTCGATTTGTCTAAGGGATATTGGCAAGTTCCACTATCCGAACACGCCAAACCGTTTACTGCTTTTTCGACGCCTAGGGGTCTATTCCAATGGAATTTCATGCCTTTCGGTCTTATGAACGCCCCTGCAACATTTGTACGCATGATGCGTCGAATCCTATCTCATCGCTCAGATGTCATTGCGTATCTTGATGACATCTGTCTTTTCAGTGATACTTGGAACGATCACTATAATGGTATAAATGAACTATTGTCTATCTTACGCGAGCATAACCTGACAGCGAAACCATCGAAAGCATGTATTGGTTTTAGCGAAATATCTTTCTTAGGACACCGTGTTGGTCATGGGTTCCTAAAAACAGAAGACCATAATACAAGTAAGATACTTAACATTTCTATTCCTAAGACTAAAAAGCAAGTACGAAGTCTCTTAGGTCTAATACAATTTTATGGACGATTCATCCCGAATCTGTCCTCCATTATGTCACCTCTTTCTTCCTTGCTAAAGAAAGGGTCTCCTAATGTAGTCCATTGGACTCAAGAATGTCAATCCTCTTTGGATAAGGTTAAAACTATGTTTTCTACTTCACCTATCCTAGTATTGCCTTCTAAGGATAAGACATTTATTCTTCGTAGTGACGCTTCATCCACCGGGATTGGAGCTGCACTAATGCAAGAGTACTCTGGAACTCTGCATCCTGTGATGTATATTTCTCGGAAATTAAATGCCGCAGAGAAGAATTACTCGGTCCTAGACCGTGAATTATTGGCTATGGTTTGGTCAATCCTTAAACTGCAAAGATTTCTTCTGGGCGCGCATTTCATCGTGGAAACTGACCAGAAAGCTCTTACGGCTATTCAGAGTAAAAATCTGAAGAGCGCGAGATCAACGCGATACGCGATTGCTCTACAGCCATTTCATTTTTCGGTGCGAGCTATCCGTGGGTCAGAAAATGTGATGGCAGATATTTTGTCTAGATGCCCACATGATTCATAACTGTTATACAACTTTGATACAGTTGTTTCTATGTTGAAATGTGTACACATATGTAATATATCATATATTGATTGTAACACTACTTAGCGGTTCATTGATATTTATTCACCGCTGATCTTTCAATGTTTTTCGTCTTTGATGATCATGATGTTAAGATATCTTAGATGAAATTTATGTATAAACTAATGTGGAAATTGTGTCATTGCTAATATTGTAGTATGCGTTGGTGACACCTCTCTGGAAATATTTATACTTAGAGAAGTACTTTTTCTAAGGTCATAAAACTTATGCTTATCATCTGCGCATTGTATTGGTGCGTTGTGAGCCTATTGTATGTTGCTCCTAGATGGATTTTCCCGAGGGGTGTGGTAATCTGTTGCGTGCATATTTTGACGCACATATTACAAAAATCGATATGGCTATTTAATATGGGAAAAATATAGACATTCATTCATTTGTGTATGAAAATGCTGTCTATGGTAAAAGCGAGAGAATCCATGTTTGATTCACACTTTTGATTATAGGAGTAATCGTTCTGGATATTGATCCGGCGCAAGGATATTGCGCTTACGTTTGTACTTATTTTTTAGGGCCAGAAAATATATTAATTTGCTTATTGTGTTTATGGCCTGAATTCATATGTATTACATATTATTAGTACAAGTAGAATCAGTCCTATATTGTATATTTTGGATGGGTAGGAGGGACTAGATTCTTGTTATTCCGGTCTAGCGGAAGTATGAGTTGTCTTGACAAGTCGTGATGAGTTCCGATGTACCGTGATAATGGCGGGTACGCACTTTTCAAAGGGCTGGTAGATTCTTAAGGAAATATGATTCAGGAAGTGGTTTTCTTCTAAAGGAGATGGTATCTCTACTATAGTTTATGTTAGAGACTCTCCTAAGGTACGGTACAATGTATAATTCGGACTCCATGTATTGCCAGACCCTATTTTGATGATCTCATGTCGATTCGACCTAGATGGAACATTGTGCTTCGTATCGCTAGGGTCGTGTTTCGTATCGACGAAGATGACAGACTTTCCTGCAGCGGTTATGGCTACGTGAATTAACCTGATCACCGTAGAGCTGTATGGAAACATTTATGAAATCATTTATATACCCATTATAAATTAACTCTGGCTTATATTCTCCTTCCTATGAATGAGTGAACGACAACTCGGGGAGGCAGCCATGTTAGATTTCGGTCATCATATGTTTTGATCACTGCCAAGAGAACAGATTATTTATCCTATTATCGGACAGTGACAGGGAGATCTCAATCTTGCTAGAAACCCCCCTTTCGTGGTTTCATAATATATACTACCAAACTATGGACGTCAAGTAACTTTAGTTATTTACCGATCTGCCTTCACTGACGCGTTTAGTCAGATAGGGGGATGCGGCCATAATATATCATGACATTGAACTTTTGATGTACTGCCCATTATTTCTGAATGTGTCATGACTTCAGATCTGCTATGTATACCTACAAATTGATATGTCAACATACCATGATGTACTCGTATGTCCCAGTGTGTACGTCTGAATAAATTGAGTAAACAAAGATTCCAGCAGTCTGCATTGGTGCCTTGTAGACACAAGTGTATGAGTGGTTATATTGGTCAGCACACGAACAGTACACCATTCGCGGTAATCACACTCTACACTTCTACTTCATACATACACCATCCTGCGTCGGTTGAAGTGACCAAGTTTAGGGCCTGCTTCCCCTGGAGCCTTTGCCTTCCCTAACTCAGGACTAGGGTGAGTTACCCATTTACAGCTGGGTAGACTGGAGCATGCCTGATCTCAACAACACACCACTCTTCCTTACAGAGCATACAGACTGACACTTTACAGAGTGGAAAGAAGAAAAGAAACTTTACACACCTGCTCTACAGTTATATGTGCATTGCATGCCTGTAAATAATCTAATATTGGTATTCTCTGTTGTTCATACTTCTTACATTTTAATAGGAGTTGCACTGTATTATTGTAGACACTGCAAAATAAGGTTCTTCTATTAACTATTCAGAACCACTTTTGTCAGTAGTGAAACGTCGAAAGCTTGCCTGGTTTGGGCATGTAACTCTTCATGACTCCCTTTCGAAAACGATCCTCCAAGGAACAGTCGAAGGTAAACGGAGAAGAGGAAGGCAAAGAAAATCATGGGCTGATAACATCACAGAATGGGCAGGGCACGATTTTTCCACACTTGTACGCATTGCTGAGGATAGAGAGTACTGGAGGACCCTGTCTGCTGATGCTTCCACCATGGCACCCCTACGACCCATGACGGGTTACGATGATGATTAACTAAAACTTAAATCAGACCTAAAGGTGTTTTATATTTGGACAAGGGCCCTAATATAACCGACTGGGTTGAACGGCACGCGCCATGCCAGAACGAGGCAAAATTACTATTTAAAAAAAATGGGTTCTGCTATTCTAAAATAGCACATTCCCAGTTGTAGTCAAATCGGTATCGATTACGACCAAGGTTGCCACTCAGGTTTTAGAGATAAACCCAGATTTTCTTCTTTAAAAAACCCAGAAATACCTAGATTATTTTATGCATCAAATACACGGTAATAGACGATGCTTACACAATCTTTTAGTGCAACTTTAGCACAAATAAGCTGTGTGCTACCAAATGTTATTTATTTCTTCATTTTTATTTTATTTTTTATTACCAAAAATTCACAATTATATAAAAATGATTTTATTAACACTCCAATATATCACATAGGCAGCCTTGGTGCACTTCAGTGACATTTTTTTAGCAATTGCGCTGTCTGGAAACATCTGCTTGCAACATGCAATCAAAGATCAGCTTGCGAAAAGGGAGTATTATGTTCTGCCATGAAAGCCGACAACAGTATCTCCGCTTTAGCAATTTTGTCTTGGAGACAGGGCTCTTTTGGTTTGATGAAAAACTTGTTAATATTGAGAGTTTTGCTTTTGGCTTCGAAGTTTTTCATGTACTTCAGTGTGCTTTTATGTGTCAATAAAGCTGTGTTGTTGGCATTAGTTAATGTACAGGAACAGATCGTACAAATCGCAGCATAGCGATTGCCAGAGTCTAGCTTTATCCAATCTTTCAGTTCGCTGTCTATTAGCCATTCCTCACAAAAAGCCTGCTGATATCATGGCTTTACTTTTTTATGCGGTTGCGTGTGTGTCGTCATGCTGCTACAACTACCTAGCGTATCTCCATCATCGCTTATTTTTTAATCTTAATTTTATTTATTTTTTGACCAAAATAAAACAATGTGCTGTTTATCTGCTTAAGTCTAAAATTTAAAAAGAAAACTTTAAAACACATGGCAAAAATGACTGAGTATTGTAGATGACAACCATTAACAGAGTAACAGGAAATAGATAGCTGATGTAAACGAGTAAAAAAAATCAACGTCATTGATGTGGTTAAAAACAAGAATTAAATTTAAGTGGAATAAAAAATATATAGCACATAATTTTTTACATTTAATTATAATATAAATATAATGTATAATGCTCAGTGCACAGAATATACAGACATAGTAAATGCCAATTGTCAAATATACCCAGATTAATGCAGATTTGGAAAAACAATACCCAGATACCCAGACGGAAGCCAAAAAACCCAGATCTAGTAAAAAAAAATAAATACCCAGTTGTGGCAACACTGATTACGACATGGTTTCGCGCAATTGACAATCATTTGACAGATACGACTACGCAATGTTTTGATTATGGCTGAACATTAACAGCACTTTCGTCGGCCGATGTAAGCTGTTTTTCTGCCGCAATGGCACCATTTCCTTTGATAAAACTGGGATATGAGGCGATTAAGCAAATCAGCAAACCTATTGCTAATCATATAAAAAGGCAAGCTAAATCAAGCCCGTTTTTTCGGAAATATATCTGCATTCCACCTGCACAATGTAAGCACCTTTCTTGAACTTTGAACTTTATTATCGATAGGCTAATGTACGAAAATAAACAGTGTGCATTTTTATGTCAGAAAATCAGTCTCGAACCAGATGCGCCCTAATATTTTTTTTCTTTTTCTTCTTCGACCCATGTGCAAATCAGCAAGACACAGCCATTGATATAAGCATTGTAACAACAAATCTTGCTAATGCAAAATGGGAAGTTATTGGGGATACAAATTCGGATCATTTACCCATTGAAACAACACTAAGAGATAATTACAAACTGGTAGAAAAACCGAAATTTTACTATAATAAAGCAAATTGGGTAGCTTTTCAGGTAGAAATGGAAGAGATAAAAATGAATAATATAGAACATGAAATATAGATGTATTTGCAGATAATCTCACAAAAGAAATATTGCTAATAGCTGTTAAACATATAGGCTACCAAATGCATATATGCCAGAACACATAATTCCACACCACATTAAGGAAACAAAAAAGACTGAACATTGGAACAAAAACCCAGTACCATGGTGGACAGTTAGATGTACAGAAATTCAAAAACAAAGAAAACAAGCTCTACAAGAATATAGAAAGCATAGATCTGAAGATAATTTAGATGTTTATAAGAACATAAGAAATGAATCAAACAGAATAATACTTAAGTCAAAAGAAAATCATTTGAGAAATTTCTGCCAAACACTGAGCCCTACAAATAACTCTACAACAGATGTGTGGAATGAGTTAAAAGCCATTAACACATTAACTACCGAATTAAAAAACACACTGTGGCCGAATTAAATTTTCTTCCAATTTTCATCCTGTAGGTGTTTGCACAAAGTAAGCTGTAGTTTTCGTAATTGTTTACAGATTTGTATGAATTACACGTCATTTTAAAGATAAATGAATGTACTATTAAAATAAACATTGGTTGCAACTCTAATAGAGGTTGTTGCTATTTAACGGCCCTCCGATGGCTGAGGACTTGCAATATTTTCACAATTATAACTGCTTGCGCCCCATCTCTATAAAAATCACAATTTCAATCAATGTGCACACCGTTTTCACTCTTGTCCTCATCGCTAGATCTTTCAGTCAATTGTTGAAACATGTTTCTATCCTATTCAGCCGTTAGACGAAATGTACACGCATTTTTTGTAGTCCTAGCACTAGTTTCCACGGTAAACAGTTTTACACGATTTGGTAACTAACCCAAAACGCTGAAAAATATGAACATAATATCAATTTTTCATTGTTCTACAACAATCATGCTTTGGGAATTTGTTTTCCGCCGGCAACTTAAAGTCTCGAACCAGATCAGAGAGTGTTTCAGTACATTTTTCATTCGTTTTATTACTAAAATTAGATTGGCGCCCTGAGCGGCTTGTGGTCCAAATGTGATTATGTTGTGAGCCGCTGACAGCGGCTTGCGGTAGTTAATGAGTTAAAGGCAGAACTAAACATATGATAATACTCATATAAAAAGACCTGAAAGGGCAGAGACTGACTGGCAGAAAGCAGAGGTGCTGGCCAGGTACTACCATAGAGTTAGTTCTAAGGAAAGTCTAGGACAGGCTGAAGTCAACAGAAGAGCAACACTTCTTAAAAAACTCAGTAAAGAAGTACCTTATAATACTGACAATTTATCGTATTTAAATGCAAATATTACAATGGAAGAAGTTGAAAATACAATAAAGGACAAAACAAATACACCAGCAGGGCATGACATCTTGAGCTATGAAATCTTGAAACACATACCAAAAAGTACCATAGAAATTATAACATCCCTTTTTAACAAAATTTGGAATACAGGAAAAATTCCCAAAACATGGAAAACAGCAGTAATTATTCCAATACTAAAACCAGAAAAAGATGCCCATGATGCCAGTTCATACAGACCAATTTCTTTAACTTCCCACCTAGGTAAAATATTAGAAACCATAGTAAATAAAAGATTAAAGTTTTATTTGGAAAAAATAATTTATTTAGTCAAACTCAGTCAGGATTTAGGAAGAACAGATGCACTATGGATCAGATAATTAAATTGGAACATGAAGTAAAATCAGGATTTCAAACGAAAGAAAAAACTGTGGTAGTATTTTTTAGATATAGCTAGGGCTTATGATGAATGCTGGAGAGAGGGTGCTCTCTTTAAAATGAAGAAGATAGGGGTAACCGGTAAAATATATAATTATTTAGAGAATTTTCTGCAAGATAGACATTTCACTGTTCAGGTAAACAATGATAGATCAGAACTGTATGAACAACAAAATGAAATACCCCAAGGATCAGTAATGTCTCCTTCAATTTTTACAATAATGGTAAATGATTTAGGTGAGGAATTTAATGATATAACAAATAAATTGTCACAGTTTGCAGATGATGTTGCTATATGGAGGACTGGGAGACATCTGCCAAAATTATATAAAGATCTACAGAAGCAAATAAATAAAGTATGTAAATGGATGACAAAATGGGGTTTTCAGCTGAATACAAATAAAACATTGGGAATGATCTTCAGTAAAGGTAGGGTTGTTAAAAATAAAATTATAGACATAAATATCCAAGGGCAAAACATTAATACAGTGCAAACCACTCGATATCTAGGAATGATATTGGACCAACAGCTGAACTGGAATAAACACATGGATAAACTAGTGGAGTCTTGCAGAGGATTGACTAACTTATTAAGATATTTGAAAGGTAATGGATGGGGTGCAAGCACTAAGACAATGCTCACTTTTTGTAAATCTTTTATTAGAGGAAAAATAGATTATGGAAGTATAATATATGACTCTGCTGCACACAGTAACAAGATTAAATTAGACAGAATTCAGCATCAGGCTTTATGTACAATAGCAGGTGCAATCAGATCAACATCAATGGGAGCTATAGAGGTGGCTTTAGGAATTCTACCCTTGGAATTACGGAGAAAGGAGTTAAGACTAAATTACAAGAACAGAGTTATGTTAGATAAGTCTCACCCAGCACATACAGCTTTTACCAGATGCCAACTAACAACTCAGGCCAATCCAATGAATACCACTAGATACCCTACAGGATGGAAGTGTATGGAGGAAATTGTCTATCTGGGTACATTAATTACATCAATTAATAACAGTTGTGAATACAAGCCAGTGATTCCACCCAGATAGATCAAGAAACCAGAAACGGACTACCACCTAGCAGAAATACTTAAGAAAACAAATAATATAGAAAATATTAAAAACACAGCCAATAAATATATACAACAAATATCAAAGACAGCATTAATGTGTACACAGATGGATCCAAGGGAGAGGATGGCAAATTGGGGATAGGAATAAATATTCCAATATGGAAAATGGCAAAAGAATATAACATCACGGAAAATACATCCACTTTCACTGCAGAGATGGTGGCAATACTAAAAGCACTAGAAATATTCTCTAATAATCCTCCCAAAAAACTAACAGTTTTAACTGACTCTCTTTCAACAATTAAAGCACTTAGAAACTTACGAGAATGTAGTAGACCTTATATAGCAGAGGAGATATTTCTGGCTACTACATACTTATATTCCAGAGGATGTTCAGTCTTAATTGCTTGGATACCTTAACATGTTGGCATAGAAGGAAATGAAAAGGCAGATAAAGCAGCCAAGAAAGGTAGATCTGATAAAAATCTAATAAATGTAGGGACGAGTAAATCAAAGATTAAGAGCTTAATTAAAGATTTAATAACAGATGAGTGGAAAGCAGAGTGGGATAAAAATCTGAAAGGAAGACATACATGTAAGATGTTCAAGGCTCCAACAAGAAAATGTCAGATATCTAGGGAATTGAAAATTCCCAGTAATAAGAAACTTCTCAGACTACAGCTGGGAAAAGGCTATTTCAGAATAGAAGAACCTTGCTGTGCAGGATGTCTTCAAGACAATAATATAGAACATTTCTTGTTAAAATGTAAGAGGTATGAACAAATGAGAATACCAATATTAGATTATTTGCAAGCGTCCAACATACCTATAAATATAGAAGAGGTGTTAAGAATAGACAGACCTAGGGAACTGCATAATATAGTCAAACAATATTTAACACGAACAAATGTTAATATATAGTGGCTGGGAATGCTTTTTCAGGCCATAAATCGAAGATTCCTCAGCAAGAGAGAGGTTGGTAAGAAAACGAAGATGGCTGTATACCGCTCCACCTATGTCCCAGTCTTGACATATGGATGCGAGTCATGGGCAATGACTACAACCCATAAAAGCCAGATCCAAACCTCAGAAATGAGGTATCTGAAGAAGGTGGTTGAAGTAACAAGAAGAGACATGGTACGCAACCAGACGATACGTCAAGGCCTAAAATGCCACCCCCTACAGACCCAAGTAGAACAGTCCCAACTAAGATGGTTTGGCCATGTCTGCAGAATGGGAGAAGATCGGCTACCACGACAAGCATGGGAAACAAAGAGCCAAGGATCCAGACCCCGAGGACGACCCAGAGTACGCTGGGAGGACAACATTAGACAATCTTTGAAGGACCGAGGACTAGAATGGAACCAGGCCAGGAGGAAGACAGCCGATAGAATAGTCTGGCTCTCTCTCTTCCAAACCTCTACACCTCACGGTAGAACGGGAACGACTAAGTAAGTAAGTAAGGCTGGGAATGTGAAGATCTGATGCTGTTCTTACAATGCATATGACTTTTAACAGATGAAAGTCAATTAAATATCTGTTAAAGTCAGTTATATAACTGGAACCACCAGGCGTTTACACCCCTCAACTTTATTATTATTCTTGTTCAGAGTTTCTTCTTGATTTTGTTTATTTTTTTTATTTATTTAACGTATAAGCACAATTGTGATTGTCCCTATTGCAATGATTTGACAAATGTGATGCCACTTTCTCATATCGGCAGTTGTTTATATTATTTGGAATTGAAAACAATATATATCCTAATTATAACCCATCAGAGGTTGAACGGGATATTTTTCTTCATTAATTTAAAAAAAAAAACCTAGCATACTTCGCAGAGTTGTCACGTCTTTCCGAACAAGTCTCAAGTATCTTAGAACAAGTCTTAAGTCGAGTCGCCCTAACACTGGCTATGAATCGAGTCTCACGTCGAGCCTCATTTTAGATCTAACACTGTTCATAGCCACAAACACTCTTTTTCAAGCAATCACAACGATGACGATAGCCTAACTAAGAATGGAAAATAACAGTATATATTTTAGTACTTTTACTATTATATTTACGGACTTTTTATTCGACCAAAGTAATTTTTCAGTATTACATTTTAGAAATATCTTCTCAGGCAATAGGTGAAAGAAGGTGCTGTAATTAGATATCAGAATTTATTGTCTTCAGTTTCAATCAATACCCTTTAGCTCCCCAAGGAGCATAGGCCTTCAACAAACACATGCCAAGTCCTCCTGTCCTGTGCCATCCGCTAAAGTTCTTTCCATGTTTTCCTCATCATTTTCACCTCTGTATCCAGTTCTCTTCTCTATGTGTTTTTTGGTCCACCTCTGCCTCTTTTTCCCTGTGGATTCCAGAACAAGGACTGCCTTGTAATGCTATCATGTACAGTGTTACTATTCTTTGCTCCCTTTTCAGGCCCCGGTAACACATGGGTGTTCTTGAATTTATTACACTATATATCCTAATTATAGCCCATCAAATGCTCAACGGGATATTTTGTACAAAAAAAAAAAATCTCAGGCATACTGCCCTCAAGTCTACAATGGAATGGATGGAATAATACACTTGATAGGCACTAAATCTTAAGTGAATTTACAGGTTCAGGACCAGTTCTGTTAAAAGGAGTGACATAAATACCATATAACCATGTACTCTAGATTTTTCCCCGCCAGTAAGTGCACGCAGTATATTTTTCCCCGTACGGCCGTACAGATTCATTGTACAGGTTACAAGTCACGGCAAATCATGGTACATCAAGTGAGCACTAATCCAAGGTAATTGAGCATACAATCCAAAGATATATAACATCAATAATTGCTCATAACGGATCATCGATCATCAGTAAGTAAATCCTTAGAGATACAGTCACTGGTACAAAAATATCCATTCACAAAGGCTGTAGAGCACAGCAGCTCATAATCATCAACATCATGGCCAAAAAATATCAGTTCAAGAAAGGGGAACTGCATATGTCGCAGTTTACAATAATATGTGTATGGCCTGAATCAACATACTCCAAGGCCTGAAATAATACATAATCCATGGCCTGAAAATCTTCAATAACGTACATAAATAAGCCGCATATCCATGGCTTTTAGAAAATACATTAGGAAGTATCAAACATTCCTTTCACACCAAATATCTTATCCCGGGACACACTGATGAAAAATGGTCAACATCCATCTTCGGAGCTCTGCCCGTATCAACTGTCACGAAAATTCTCCCCTCCTAAAAAACCGCTCAGTACCAAATCATCCCAGTGCGAATTTCCAGCTGGGATGTGAGTAGCGTTCATCCGCCTTCTACCGTTTTCTGTATCTCGAACATTCGAGCAGATTCCCTATCATATTTTTAAAAAACAGCTAGACAGCTTACAAGCGTGATAACCAAAAATCCGACCTGCACATACAAGTCTTTTACCGCTTAACTCCCCTACATTAAAGTATGACTTAACATACTACACCGACCCCCGGGGGGGGGGGGGGGAATGATATAATCATTTTTTTTTAAAACATACATCAAACCAAAAAAAATTGAGGTCGATAGAATACTAATATGTACACATAAGGATACACTATGTTAAGTCATATTAACAAAAATGAACAAAAAAGGGATAGGAGTAAGTGTGACATACAAAAGAAGTCAAGTATAGATAGATCATAAGACAAGCATACAAAGACCAACAACCTCAAAGAAATACGAAATATATCAAATACAGACTAGCCATGACGTCATAAGAGAAAAGTAAAAGAACAGATGAAGTACAAGAAGAATGAGCAGTAAAGAAAGAAAGCAGTGCAATAGGAATAGAGAAAACAATGATATATCATGGTAAACAATTACATTAAACAATGCATTATATAAATGAACATCATTATAGTACAACAGCATACATTAAAAAAAAAAAATGCATATGTAAATCAATGAACAAATAACTAGCTATCATCTAAAAAAAAAAAATCACAATGTGCATGACAACCAAGTCAATAGACTCATGGAGTACTAATGAAGAATCCATACAAGTATCAAAATTAACAATACCATTATACCTAGCTATTCCTGACGCACCATCAAGCGTCGGGTAATGAAAAACATACATCACAACCTTTGAAAAAACATTTTCTCAATGTACTAATATCATTATACATAGCTACCCCTAGCACACAATCAAGCGCTGGGCAAAGAAAAACATTACAATGACAGAAAAAATGTCTTTTCTCTAGTCTTTATATTCTTTTCAAAAAATACAATACCGAAATGTATCGCAATGACAAGTTAAGCGATAAATGGAATCATCATTACAATATCATACGATCAACATTTATCAAAACACAGTAGCATACGAACAATATAGTAATGCAATGGCGCATAAAGATGAACCAACATGTTATCATAAAGAAGTCATAGCATATTATAATACAATACTCTCTAATATACTAACATGTGGCAAAGAAGACACTAGTCATTGCAGCAAAGAAGTTGCAATCAATGTGACTGGATGTAGATTCAGTCGTAGCACTAAAGTTAGTGTGTGTGTCAGACAAAATCGAAGGATCTTCTTCTATAATAGTAGTTAAAGAAGAATCAACGTTACGGTTGCGACGTACTGAGGTATGTCGAAGTGGGCTAAAAGAAGCACCGAAATTAGCATGATGAACAATTGTATCATCAATACTGCAAGATTGCACAAAATTAGCAGAATGTACTTGGTGATTTTTTTTTTTTTTTTTTTTTTTCGTACGCCAAAAAAAGTCGTACTCGACGAAAATCTCAGGTTAACATTTATGGTCTAAAGAAATTGATTTTAACTCGTGAGGTATCCCTTTATTTCAAGTGTACATGTGGAAGGTGTCCCTCGCCATTCAGGCAAATAAGTCGCCGATTTCGGAGGTGACCCATTGCAGATGGGTCGGTCAGGAGCCTAAAGTTATGGTCGATGACACGAAGGATCTTCCTTCATAATGTCCCTCGCCAGGTCAACGTTAGGGTTTGCGACCAGTCCAGGTAATCCCGGTCGACGAAAAATCCTCAAATGCCGTCGCCCGGGTTTGATCCTGTATCACCCGGTCGCAAGAGCGGTGTTGTAACCACTACGCTAGCGCGGCTCCCAACTTGGTGATAAGATTTTAGCATAGTGGCAGTAAGAAGATTATGTTGCCGTTCCCAAGCAGCAATTTGTACTGGCGTACACACCTTTACACCATGTATCTGTCCGACAGTAAGGTCAGCAATAGGTGCTCTGAGCAAACACGCGTGTATATAACCAGTAAAAAAAACTGTGTAGCAATGTGGACTATGGCAGTCGGAAAAGTCTCAACTGTCCCACCGAATGTCACACATTTCACCATATTACCTGTAGCGCAAGATGGATGGACTAGAGACTGTCTAATCCCAACAGTCGTGCATCCAGAATCAAATATAACTGAAACGAGATTATTATTTACAAATCCCTTATGTAGAGTAAGAGACCCTCTTCCGTCGTGCGCAGACAAGGCAGGAAGAGTAGTCGGAAGAGGATGACTGCAACTCAAGGTAGTTATAGCTGTAGGTTGGAACAAAGTTGTGCACTCCGGGCACTGAGATGCTCTTTCAAAATCGAAAGCAGAGCAAGCAATAGTGTTAGAGGCTCTATCATTATTGTTACCTTGATTATTAATAACCTGGGGCTCTTGTTGAGCAGAGTTAGCATGGCGATAAGATCTATTATTATTTGGAGATCTACTGTCATATCACGATCTATCGCGACTATTATCTCTATTGGGAGCATTGTTATTCGCTCTATTGAAACTATTGTTCTGATTTGAACCCCAGTTAGCATAGTTGCGATTGTTATTTCCCCTTTGATCAAAATACCTATTAGATGGATTTTGTTTTCTCCAAGAAAAATTATTGTAAGGTTGATAATTCCTAGTGTAGTTATCCCTACCATAATTTACAGAATTGTTGGAACCAAAATGTTGAGGTCTGTTAAATTGTCTCCAGTTTCTTGGAGAAGGAGAATTACTACGTGATGGACTTCCTTGGTACTGTCTAAAATCACAATAATCTTTCCTACCAAAATTGCTTGCATTTTTGCATGTGGCAATGCGTTTAACAGCTGCATCATACTGTCTGTGCTAAGTATGATGAGTAACAGGAGTAATAGAATCCCTATTGTTACAACCATAATGGGTATTATTTTGGGAATTAGTACTAATAGTTTTGTTCCCTGTTAAAAATTTATCAGAAATTTGAAAAGTCGATGCACGGTTTGTCTGTGGAGCCTTGACATGACATCAAAGTTTTTACCGTGATCTACAGGACTGACTATTACAGTAGGATTACTTTTGTTGGCCTGATGCCAAGAATCACTCCAAGGCCTGAAATAATACATAATCCATGGCCTGAAAATCTTCAATAACGTACATAAATAAGCCGCATATCCATGGCTTTTAGAAAATACATTAGGAAGTATCAAACATTCCTTTCACACCAAATATCTTATCACGGGACACACTGATGAAAAATGGTCAACATCCATCTTCGGAGCTCTGCCCGTATCAACTGTCACGAAAATTCTCCCCTCCTAAAAAAAACCGCTCAGTACCAAATCATCCCAGCGCGAATTTCCATCTGGGATGTGAGTAGCGTTCATTCGCCTTCTACCGTTTTCTGTATCTCGAACATTCGAGCAGATTCCCTATCATATTTTTAAAAAACAGCTAGACAGCTTACAAGCGTGAAAACCAAAAATCCGACCTGTACATACAAGTCTTTTACCGCTTAACTCCCCTACATTAAAGTATGACTTAACACTGTTGTTTTGCTTTGTTGCAATTTAATCGCTGACTTAATCTTTCCAGTTATATCTTGCCCTTCAATATATTTCCGATAAATTAATGTCATAATATTCTGTGTAGGCCCTACATAACTAGAAAAAAAAAGTTTGTTTGCGTTGAGTAGGCCTACTTTATTCCAGCGGTCGAGATTCACAGTTTATTTTTCAATAAAGTAGCGATCTATTATCACTGATCTAGGCTACCAACTTTTAAATAATAATTTTGTAAATTTTTGGTAGTACGTTTTTTTTCTTCCTAGATTTGATATTCTGTTCATAATTTGGTTTATTTTTTATTTTTTGCTGTTTGCTTTGCTTCGTTGTATTTTATTTTTATCGTTCTCTTAATCTTTCCAGTTATATTTTGACCATTTAAATATTTCCAATAAATTAATATCATAAAATTCTGTGTAGGCCCTATAAAAGTAGAAAAAAAAAAGTTTATTAGCGTTGAGTAGGCCTACCTAACTCCGCCTATGCCGGTCCCAAGCCCGGATGAAAAAGGAGGAGGGCGGCCTGCATGGAGGCCGTAAGGAGGCAGCCCCTCCACCATGCAAAGGCACAACAGGCCAATCACCTGTTTGTCTTAAACTATGATTACAAGCAATATACTAGAATGGAACCAGGCCAGGAAGAAGACAGCTGATAGAATAGTCTGGCGCTCTCTCTTCCAAACCTCTACACCTCACAGTAGAAGGGGAACGACTAAGTAAGTAAGTAAGAGTAGGCCTACCTATTTTATGCCAGCGGTCGAGATTCGCTGCTTTATTTTTTAATAAAGTGGCAATCTATTATCACTTGTCTAGTCTACCAACTCTTAAATAATAATTTTGTAAATTTTTGATGGTATGCTTTTCTTCCTAGATTTGATATTCTGTTCATAATTTGGTTTAAAAAAAAAAAAAAATTTTGTGTTTGCCGTTTGCTTTGCTTTGTTGTATTTTTTTTTTTTCGTTCTCTTTATCTTTCTAATTATATTTTGATCATTTAAATATTTCCAATAAATTACTTACTTACTTAGTCGTTCCCCTTCTACCGTGAGGTGTAGAGGTTCCAATAAATTAATGTCATGATATTCTGTGTCGGCCCTACATAACTAGAAAAAAAGTTTGTGTAAACTTCGCTGCTTTATTTTTCAATAAAAAAATCCACACAGAATGTGGACACACTCACTTCTTTTTTACAGTGTAAGATTAACATTGATACATGCTACGCAGACTTTAAGCCCACAAATGCAATTCTGCAAAGTGCTAAAAGTGCATGTGTTGATTATAATACAAAACCTGTGCATCGAAAGAATAGTACCTCACGATCACAAAGTTTTTTATATGTAAAGAACAGCATGAGACTATTAGCATGTTTTATATCATACTAATTCAAATGCTAATAGATTTTTATATGTCATTTCTCGTTTTAAAACTATTGTGTATAATTTATTAATATATTTTTTGCGTAAGGATTTTTGGGTGTTTGTAAGGATTTTTTTCATCCGGCGTACAGGTTTTTGTCTCAGGAGGTTGACAGGTATCATGGTATGATAAAGGCCTAATGTTTCCAGTTAGATATTGATAATCTGTAGTAAAATGTGTTTGCACAATGAAATTCTTGTAATGTTTGGGTGATATCGCTTAAGACAAGAGAATTTTTTTGTTTATAATTAATAAACACTGCATTATGAATGAGGACGGCGAGTCATTTCACCAAAACTGGCAAGTCTCGAGTCGAGATGCTAATGCCTAAATCGCATATAATACTGTCTTAATTCAGTTATTTTTTTTTATTGTAATGCACCTATATTACATAAGATTAACATGTTCCGTGGTCCTATATGTATAGCCTTTATTTGTAAATGATTGTTTCAGTATCGGTTTGTTCTGCAATACCGTACAATTTTTAAATGAAGTTCAAAACCTCCAAACCAGAAGACCAGAGTTTTCTTGGTGTTTACTTCCCTTGGCTTTACCCTTTCCCAAGGTATCCCACAAAGCAGTGAGGCTACTTACCTATAAATGGGGACCTGCTTTGTGAGCGCCGGGTTTTTAACACATAAGTGAGCCTGCACATCTCATGTCTTTACCGATTCAGCCTGGGCCTGTACGAATTGTTCATTTACCCTTTGGCTTCTTATGGAGCATGGAGTCACTACTGCAGTTATCCCCCTTTGCAGGAAGCCTGCACCAAAGCATTTACATACCCTTGCAGTAGTGGTTTTTGTAATAAACTTGTTTTACACCATGAGGTTGCCAGCCTTATTCGTCTACTTAATATTCATCACCTTTTAGAACATGCCTGTGGGAGCTGCAGGTCTATTTTTTCTTGTTTCCTCGAAGACCCCAAGGAACTAACCAGGTCATAGTTTACCCGGCATGAATACGTTAAATTTGATATACTATTTTGTTGTTACCTGTTTTAGGTTTGCACCAGAACACAGGATACAATTATTTCATTGTTCCACAGTTTACCACTGGTTGGAAGTTAACTTCAGACTACGACTTTTGGGTTTAGGAACTGCCCAAAATATTGAGAAACTGGGTGAGGAGGAGGCCATTGAACTGGGTGGAGACATGCTGGGAGAATTTGTGATATTCTTCTTTGCCTCGCTGATCCTACTTTCAGAGTACCAAAGAGGAGCAAGGAAAGAAGCAGCTAAAGAAAAGAAACTAAAGCAAGAACAGTTAGATATATGTAATAGGCTAAAAGTACTAAAAACAAAAGGAGAGATACAAGAGGCACATATCACATACCTGCAGCAGCAACTAGATACCTTGTTCCAATACAAGGAGGGGCTGGGGAGATCTGAACAATCAGGAATTTTGTATAGAATATTTGGACGAAAACAAACACAGGTTTGAATATCTTACCATGCTTTATATATTTGTTTTGGATTTTAAAAACAGGGAAACAATAACTGAGGGCTCTGCTTGCATAGGAATGCACATATCTTTTGGTAAATTGTATACTTATGATCTTTGTGATATAAGCAATTCTAAAATATGTGTGCACATTTTTCTAGAATTGTTTAGTTTAAAAGCTTATTAGGATATTTATATTACCGGTACATACAAACAAGCACTGCCTTTAAATGTTATACTTTGCATGACTTTTCTTCACTCTACTACACTTTTGTCCTAACTTATTAATAATAGCAAATTAATGTATGCCCCATTGTAGCAGGTACCTCATTAATGATTAAGGCATGTCAGGGCACCTGAAATTATAATCTTGTCAACATGAAGCCTGCTTTTCTCCATTTCCATGCTGCAATGTTGTTGATGTTATCCCTTAGCTGCTGAGCATGTCTACTCTTGGCAGCCCAATGCCATTCTTAGAAAAGTTTTCTGCAGTTGTTCCTGGGGTCCTGTGACGTTAGTTTAAAATAGAGGAGAGAGTGATTGAGTGAAGGTGTGTGGATGAATAAAAGAGTGACAGAAGCAGGCGCTATTCCATGAAGAATGCCTGCTGTCCAATGACACGTGAAAGAACACTGCTCTCTCTCTTAATCAGGGCATTTCCTTTTTAAGAATGTGAAAGGGGATATTATAAGAATAGTAAAACTTGCCTCTTGGTGAATCTGCAGAGAGATTACTGAAAAAAATATAGAATATAGGCAGAGGTTTAGGCATTCTCGTCACACTTTATCCCTTCCCTGACTTCTGTAATTATATTGTCATCTACAATTACAGTGAATTTTGGCTCGTTCCCCCAGGTAAAAGAATAAAAGACTTTATCTTATTACCAAAAATGTTTACATTCAACATAAATGTGACACAAAGAAAATAAAACAGTTAATTTTTAAAATATTTTAATAATACATTTTCAGGATTAATTTAACTAGGTAAAAAGAATAAAAAATGTTAAAAGAAAATGAAATTGTACACCAGTATGATGACATATCAGCTTAGACAAAAATAAAAATAACAACAACTTCTGTATTATTTAAATGTCGGCATCCTTGGAATTCTGAAAATTAGAACTATCATGTTGTTAAAAAGTGTCACATTTATTTCAAAACAAACCAGTTGCTTTTCATCAAGTTTAAATATATTATTTATTTTTTTAAATATAATTAATCAGTCTTAAGCGGTAAGTTTTTACGTGGTGATATTCATACATCATATGCAGGTACATTATGAAAACAATTTAAAACATTTTTGTTTATTACTTTTTGACGGTCATAACAAGAAACATATGGATGCAGTAAAAGTACAAGGAAATTTAGCATAAAAAACAAATTCAAATCTGCCCACATAACTGATATCCGATTTACGGAAATAAGTCTCAGTAATGTATTTACAATTGAATGTGAAAGGCTAAAATCTGGGCTTATTAAAAAAGCAAGGAAGAAATCAGTGACGTCCAGGATAGAAAGTAAAGCGAATGGCGAATTCAATGTAGCTTCGAGGTGAGTGAAGTAAGTGCTGTGAAAAGTCAGGGCTCTGTTTTCTATAAGGAGCGAAAAGAGAGTGATGATGATGAATTGTTCATAATATGATGACTTCAAAAAAGAACTGGATGAACTGGAAAGACACCGGTGGTCTCTGCAATTCACAAACGCAATGGAGC
This sequence comes from Oreohelix idahoensis, assembly GCA_024509875.1. Classification (NCBI taxonomy): domain Eukaryota; kingdom Metazoa; phylum Mollusca; class Gastropoda; order Stylommatophora; family Oreohelicidae; genus Oreohelix; species Oreohelix idahoensis. The sequence goes on along the minus strand of JAMPIV010014643.1, from coordinate 524,546 downwards.
ATTATATGAAAGAAAGTGTTGGGAAGATTGTGAGGCGATGGAATCTATTGGTAGGCTAAATGTTGTCAGTTTTTTTAGGATATTTACTGTAGCCCACACCTAATGAATATAGGAATGATTGAATGATTATAGTTCAAGTGACATTTTAAATTATCTTTTTTGCCATTCTTGACTACGTAAAGTTTCAAACATACAATGTGCATTTTTTTTTAACCTTTTAAACAAAATTAATGTGGAGCAGTCACTACCAACACTGGAGTGGAGCCATTCAAATATTTGATTGCTCCAAATCCTTGATTATTATAATAATATATATCTACTTAATAAACTTCATACTATATACACTTACATAATCAAGTGATTGAACTGACATTTTTAAATTATTATTATGGAATTTATTCTTATAATTCTTTATTTTATTGAGAAGCCAATAATTATGAGACAAATTTGTGTTAATTTTAGAATGTAACACCACACAAGTTATAGGACAGAATGTTTTGGGAAAACCATTAACAGACTACAACAACTAGTAAGAGACTCATAAATAAGTAAACCAAATTAACGTAGACTGATTATATTTTATTCATTCACTTTTTGTGAGCCAACTAGTTGTGAGTATGTTGTTGTGACTGATATTTTTCCCAAAACAATCTATCTTATTAATTGTCTTTGTATTGCCAGACTGACACACATCAACGTTTATTTTGTACAGCATCAGTTTTATTGCATTAATAGTTAACTATGCTGTTTGCTTTGTCGGTTTTGACTTTGTGAATCATTTTTGTCATGTATAATGTAACAAATAACTAGGTTTACACTTGTTAAAGAAAATGCTGTGGTACAATTACTATTATTATTTGTTTCCTTGCTTTCATTCAAAAGCATAATTATTATTATGGGGGGGGGGGGGGGGGGGGGGGGGGGTGGGGGGGGGGGGGGGGGGGGGGTGTGTGTAGGAGGAGGGGGAAAAAGAGCCTATGTGTTTTCATAACGGTTTAAAAAAAAACGCCTTATATATTCACATAGAAAATGCAACATAGCCAAATCCAGATGCCTGTCAGTTAATAAAGACACAAGATGTATACTGTCATGTTGTATGTCTTACAGGTGTGTTTGCATTCCTTGATCTGCTTTCTGAGTTGTCCTCTGTACCTAATCTTAGTGGCATAGATAAAAGAACCTCAGACCCTCATTGCAAGAGGTTGTGGCTGTAACTTCACTAAAAACTGTAAGAAAAAGGACCCTGGTGATTAGTCACAAGGGGCCCTAGATAAGTTATTTACACTACTGTCTGGTCTCTTAAAATTCTGGGAAATACCCAGGTTGCTGACTGATTAGGATTTAACCTAACTAGGTGTCTACACAAACTTATTCTCTTTGGAGTCTCAATGTTCTCTCAGTTATGCTGTTCCAACAGTGGCAATGAGAGCCTTAGTGATTTGATTCATGATTATACAAAGGGTAAATTCGATGGTAGTTTCCCGTTGCTTTCCGCCGGGTTGTGTATGGTTGTCTCCACTAGCCTTTGACTAAAAAGTGAAACCCACAAGGCAGTAGAGAGGGAAGAGGTTAAAGCGCCTCCATCTCGCTGGTTGTCACATCATAAAACTTCAGAGGTGATTTGATGCAGACACCTGTCCCTCACAACTATCCTACCTCACCCTCAGTGACAACCACTTGTTTTGGTTCACTGCTGACTATTCAGTATTCACAGCTAACCTCTATATCTAGAGGCCATTCAACCATCCACCACCTGGTTGACGCGCCTGGTAGGAGGACCGTAGTGATTTAGATAGTTCTTTAACTTGGAATGAGGGGTGACTGTCCCTAATCCAGCCCAATACAGGTTGTCGATAGTAGAAATCCTGCGGTTATGGCAGGTATCTGGTGAGTATGGGTTAACCAAATTAGAAATAATTGCGTCCCACACCAAATCACAGGAAGTTCATCACCCTTCCGCTCTCCAAGGAGCATAGTCCATCAACAAACCTATGATAGCATTACCAGGCAGTCTTTGCGGTAATCCCCAAGGTAAGAGATGGAGGAAGACCAAAGAACATATGGAGAAGAGAGCTGGAGACAGAGATGAAGAGGACATGGAAAGACCTTGAGCTGATGGCTCAGGACAGGAAGACTTGGCATAAGTTTGTTGAAGGCTTAAGCTGTTTGGGGGGCTGAATGGTTATGAATGAAGCATGATGAAGAAGGATGCAGAAAGCTAAATTACAAGAAAATTCAGCAATGCAAAAGAAATATGACTGAAAAAAAAAACTGCAAAAAATATGGACAAACCACATACTAACGTTTCAAAAACTGCTGCAGAAGATTAAGTAACTAACTGAAAAGACAACATACTTCAACACAGGTAAACGTAGTTGAAAGATGGAATGGAAACATAGGTACATTGTATGAAGGAGAACCATCACAATTAATGTGTAGCAATAATCTTAAGTGCCATTAATACTTGAGGAAGATATCAAGAGGAAGGGCAAAAGGGCTTGACTATGCCACACACACATAAGAAGAAGTGCTGGGCGAGTATGAAATAAGAATAATAAAATTACCAAATGACACTTATGACTGTGGATAAGTATCTGATGACCTACTAAATTCACTTTCACAATCTTACCAAAAAAAAAAAAAAAACCTGGAGCTAATGAATGCCAAGACCATCAGATCAATAGCCTTATGAGTCACGTGACTACATTATTAATATTATGATTTATAGTGAACTGAATAAGAGCGAAAATAAACATGGAAAGTGCGGAAGAGCAGTGTGGATTTGTTGAGCAAAAGGGGGAAACCATACTGTATACATAATATAAACACTAATATGAGAGAGTCTTGCAAGTTAATTTTTAAACAGCAAAAAAGATCTATCGGTGTACTTCATCGGTCATACCAAGGCATTTTACAGAGTGAAACATCACGAGATCATCTGAATGCTAGAAGATACTTATTTATTTATTTTAAGACAAAATGTTCCGTTCGACCTCTGATGTGTTATAATTAGGATGTGTAGTATAGCTAATTCAAGATAATAATTTTGATTTCCGATATTTAAATATGTTTTCTCCTGGGTAGTGAGATCGGATGCCTAGTCTTCTCGGATAAGGGCGAAAATATAGGAGGTCCCGTTTGCAAGTTGCGCACGTTAACAATCCCATGGCAGTCGGAAAGCGTAAAGAGTAGGCCGCTGCCCTGGCAAAATTTAATAAAATTAGAAACCTACCCACCACAAAAATATTTCCAGAATGTGTGATTCCTGTATACACTCATTGGGATTCTCGCCGGTGCTACGGGGTTCGTGCACTGTGCGGAGATCCTCCTTGTGTGATCTAAGGGAGGAGATCGGAGCACTGATGGAGTTGTCCTTGTGCAATGAAGATGGTACTTAAAACAAAACAAAACAAAACCTAAATATGTTTTCGTCCCTCAACTCAAGTCCAAATAGAGTAAATCAAAACTAAAATTGTTTTCATGTGCGTGTGTGCCCTCCCGTCCCAAAAAAAGCAGTCTCTCATATCTGCCATGCTGTTAACAAGGTGGAGGAGGGTAGGAAAGCCCAGGGTGTCTGGGAGGACACCAAAGTTAATAATCATCTGTCATCATCAATATGCATTACGAGAATCACCAAACCCTCACTTTCTCGCCACACCATCACCAATCTTTATGCTGTATATATTAATATGTGTTCTTGTTATATACTGTTTTACTGTACGGTAACAGAATACCACTACAGCGCGCTAAATCAATAATCAGAGAAATCTTGTTCTAGTTATGAGTGAATTGCATGCATGTTAATAATTCAATATTGGGATTCCTTGTTATTCATACTTCCTCCATTTTAGTAGGAAATGCTCTACATTATTTTCTTGTAGACATTCTGTACAGTAAGGTTCTTCTATTCTAAAATAGCCCATTCCCAGTTGTAGTCTCAGCAGTTTCTTAATGCTAGGAATCGTTAGTTCTCTAGACACCTGATATGTTCTTGTTGGAGCCCTGAACAACTTATATGCATGTCTGACCTTCAAGCTTCCGTCCCATTTTATTGTCCTTCATCAGTAACTCTTCTTTTAATTAAGCTTTTGATCTCTGTTATACTCATCTCCACATTTATTTCGTTTCTATTTGATCTACTTCTCTTGGCTTCTTTATCCGCCTTTTCATTTCCTTCTATGCCAGCATGCGAAGTTACCCAACCTATTAGAAGATACTGATGGAAAATATCTGCGAATAATTATAAAGGTACTTGGAGAAATAAGTGATTGTAATAGTGAAGAATAAATTGGGCAGTTTACAATACAATTAAACAAGGAGGGAGGTAGGTATGTGTCCTTTTACTTAATCTATTCTTTCTATACAACAAAAACATCGCGAGGTCAATCAAAGGTGAACAGAAATACGAGTTGGAGGTCACAAAACAATTTCAAAGTATGACAGGAGTACTCGAAAGCATTAAAAAATTATAAGGGGTAGTTTTAAACTATGGCATAGGAAAAGATGAACAACATAACAAAATATCCAGTGTATTCGATCGATGATGAAACTGACATACAACGAGTGATAGTCTGGGAAAATGACAGACATTTCCAAATCTGTAATGTCTACATACTCCCGAGAGAAACTAATGGAATCTACTTTGATGATATCAAACATAAGAGAGCAATCATAGCAGGAGATTTCAACGCTCACTCCCACTCTGGGGATACCAGGACACCAACACCTCAGGCCAGGCACTGGAAGAGCTATGTAACACTTCCAACCTTACCGTCCTCCGAAATGATAGATCCCCATCAACCCTCTACCATAAAGCTAGCGTAACCAGTACCCGACCAGACACTAGTGTTTGCAGACCTCACCACCCAATATATGTGGATGGTATTGGAGGACATAGAAAGTGACCACCTACCCATCCTCACAACCACCTCACAGGGTAAAACTAAAACGAAAGCCAAAAGACAGCCGAAGTGGAACAACGCTCGAGCAAACTGGCAACACAACAAACTCACATTATACATCTCCTTCATGAAATAGACAGGAATCAAGACATTAAGGAACCAAGACATTAATATCTTGAACGAACAGATCTCTATAACTATACCGCAGGCAGCCAGACAGGCAATCCCCAAAGGCAGTCGTATCAAATACAGCACCTTCTGGAATGAGGAATTAGAACACCTAGTACAACTAAGATGCAAGGCACAGAAAACAGCTCGGAAAAATCCAAGCCGTTAAAACAAAACCAACAGACTCACTGCGCAGATTAAGCTACCGAACAAATAAGCTAATATGCAAACAAAAATTCGAAAACCTCGACCTCAATAAAGAAGGGAAGAAAGCATGGAAACTCATTGACAACATGACAGGGAAAACCCAACCCCGATAAAACCTCAAAACAATAAAACAGCTAACTCCAACAGAGAAAAAGACTGAGCCATAAATCGATTATTTGCTGAAGTCAATAAAACATATAAAAGAGCCAACCTAGATAAAGTCATTATACTATCTCAAGACTTTTGGATTAAATTCATTGGTCAAGCTTCGCTGTTCTCGAACATTCTATTTACGTCTCTAGATCAGCGGTTCCCAACCTGTGGTACGCGTACCCCTGGGGGTACGCGACAGCACGTTCAGGGGTACGCGAAAAAAATTGAGTAATGGCGGACAAAAGATACATATGTCAACAGTGTAAAAGACAAGTCAAAAGTTGTGAAATTAATTCAACGCTATACTATACAACATGAACTGTGTGAGACAATCTCCGCCGTTTTTCTTGCGCCCCATTGGCGTGCTGTCTGCTTGGACTGGCGTGTGTGAAAATCTATGGCGTTTCGTGTGACCACAATTGAATATTTTTACACAATAGTCTTCATTATGATGACTATGGGATTATAGTTGTGCCGTTGAATATTTCATCAAAAATATGACTTGTTTGATATGACACACTATGTATGAACGTCTAATGTCCCGGAAGTAATAGTGTCGATTCTTGACCCAAATTTTACAAACGTGAGACAGTGAGACATTGTTTCTATATACAGTAGTTTTTGTCATTGTTTTAACTTAACTTAAAGTGATTAATTGTTCAATTCGTGTATTATCAGATATGGATCAGTGGTTGAAAACCGGCACAGTAAAAAAGCTGAAACATAATGTGGAATGTGATCAATCGCCAAGTACTTCTCAGGACACGCCTAAGACTTTGGTGCAGGATAGTGAAAAGACACGATCTTCAGTTTTAGAGCTAAAAAGAGAAAATACAGTGACGAATACATGAAGTATGGGTTTTCGTTTATAGGAGAAGAGGACTGTGCTAAGCCCCACTGTGTAGTGTGTCGGGAAGTATTATCCAATGGTAGCATGAAACCTTCGTTACTCTTGCGGAATTTACAAACAAAACACCCCAGTTATGAAAACAAGGAACGCAATTTTTTTCAGCGCCTATCGAAACAACAGAATGTGACATCGTACTTGTCGTCAGTTAACAAAGATAACGAAAATGCGGTTGAAGCCTCCTACCGTATTAGTTAACGTATTGCTAAATGTGGTAAAAATCATACTATAGCTGAGAATTTAATTTCTCCTTGTATAAAAAATGCCGTTCTGTGCATGCTCGGAGAGGAACAAGTTCGCAAAATGAACGCTATCCCTCTTTCGAACAATACAATTTCTCTAAGAATGCAGGATATGTCTGACGATGTTGAAGCGACAATAATAAGTAGAATTAAAAATAGTAAATTCTTTGCTATTCAAGTTGACGAAAGCACACATATTGCTAATTTCGCTGTTTTGCTTGTTATTGTGAGGTATTTGAAAAGCAATGAAGTTGAAGAAAACCTTTTGCTTTGTCATCCTCTGTCAGGGTTTACAAGAGGTGAGGATATATTTCATGCTATTGATTCTTATTTCAAAGAAAAGAACATTAATTGGTCTAATTGTTGTGGACTATGCACTGACTATGTCAATACCTTGTCGAGGTATGGCGGCTTGCGTACCCTGATTACCCCCAAAGCTATGCCAGCGGGAGTTTTACTCCTGGAAGGTTCTACCAAGCTGGACAGGTTTGCGCGGGCAGGGGTCAGACAAAAGCAGACACCCTGGTACTCCAGGTTGGGGGTTTTAGCATAGGGCTGACACCCCTGTCTTTGTAAAAAAAACAATTGAAGTTACGGAAACAACAACGAATATGAACCAGAGTTGGGGCACTGTATGAAGGATGGCCGCCGACCGAGCAAAGTGGAATCAATTTGTTGTTGCCCTACAAGACGCCACTAGGCGTGATGGCCACTGACTGCTTTGACGGTCGGCGGCTAAGGATCAAAGAAGAAGAAGATGCACTGACGAAGCCAAGTCTATGTCAGGTTGCTACTCAGGTCTTCGCGCTCGTGTCACGAAGGTAGCCCCCAATATAACCTGGAGCCACTGCAGCATCCACAGGCAAAGACTTGCATCTAACCGCCTCCCTGGTGAATTAAAAGTCGTTCTTGATGAAGCTGTGAAAGTGGTTAATTTTATAAAGTCAAAGTCCACAAACTCGAGGCTTTTCAAAGCACTGTGTGAAGAGATGAATAGTCTTCATTCTACCCTGCTCCTTCATACACAAATAAGTGGCTCTCTCGTGGTAAAGTCCTTACCCGGCTGTTCGAACTTAGACATGAAGTCCAACTTTTTTTTGAAGACCATCCTTTCCAACTTACTTCAAAGTTACACGACTGTGATTGGCTTCAGAGTCTTGCATACTTATCGGATATTTTCCTACAAATAAACAAACTAAATTTGGCACTTCAGAATAGCTCGCTAACGATCTTCAATGTTTCAGACAAAATTGAATCTATGATTAAAAAATTAGATTTTTGGAGGTCGTGTATTGAAAAAGGCCAGCCTGAGGTATTTGAAACTCTGCACAATTTCCTATCTGAGAACGAGCTGCACCTCTCCCAGAAAATGAGCGAGAAAATAATTGAACACTTGAAAGGGCTAAAATCATCTTTCGAGAAGTACTTTCCGAAACCTGGAAAAGAGAACTACTGGATTGTAAATCCCTTTGAAGAAGAATATTTCCAAGCAGCCACATTATCAATCAACGAAAAAGAGAAGTTGATTGAACTTTCGACTGATACTACTTTAATAGCTGAATTCAAAGGAAAATTCCTTATTAACTTTTGGGGAGACATCAGCAGAGAATATGAACAGCTGACCGACAAGGCGCTTAAGTTTCTGTTGCCATTTACAAATACTGAGCTGGTGGAGAGGGCTTTCTCTTCTTATACCTTTATAAAAAAAAATAAATACCGTAGTAAACTGAATGCAGGTCCAGAATTGAGACTGTATCTTACATCACTTGAACCTGATTTAAAAAAAAAACTATGTGCCTCAAAACAAGCTCAAGGATCGCACTGAACATTTGTCATGGTCACGTGACATGTGTGTTATAAAAAGTGATTTCAACTTTTAACAATAACAACGTTTTTATTATTATTATGAATAAATTAAATGTTAATTTTTATCGTAACTTCTGATTTTTTAAATGTAAAAATATATGCACTGTTTGTTCACCTTTTTATTGCATTATTTTTTAATCCCGTGGTTGGCCCCTTTATTTCTGGTTATAATCTATAAATTTTGAATAACAGCAACTATATTAATTTCAAATATTTTGCTAATAATAGGGGTACAATTTATAGAAATGGGCTGCCAAGGGGTACGCAAGTGAAAAAAGGTTGGGAACCGCTGCTCTAGATGATCACCCACTTTTAGTAAACGTGAGCTGTTACCTTGAACTGTTGTCAGTAGCAATTATTATTATTTTCATTCATTATTTTCTTCCTTTGTGAGCTGTCCTAACTGTTTATTTCATTCTAACAATAGCACAAATAATGCTAGCGTAGGTCTCTCGGCGACAACCGCAATTTTCTTAGACCTCAAGCAGGCATTTGACCGAGTATGGAGAGATGGTCTATTCTTCAAGATGCAAGAAGATGGGCATAGAAGGAAGAATGTTTCGTTGGATAAAAGATTTCCTCACAAATCGAACCATCTTCACAACGTTCAACATCAGGAAAATGAACAATCTAAGAATGCCTCCCTCAAGGCACGGCCCTAAGCTGCACCCTTTTCCTCATATATATTAACGACCTGGCAGACCATCTTGAAATACCCAGCGCCCTGTTTGCTGACGACCTAGTCTTATGGGCAGAAGGGAAGTCCCCTTTGCAACTGCAAAAGAAACTAAGCCGTGCACTGGCTGCTCTAATAACCTACTGCAGCTTGTGGAAAACAGTGATCAACACGAGTAAGACAGTCTCACACTCAGCAACAAAACAGTAAGAAGAGAACTGGATTTAAAACTTGATTATACAAAGCTGGCTAAAGAGAACAATCCGACTTATCTGGGGGGGGGGGGGGGGGACAGCTAGATACCTGACTCACATACAAAACACAGGTTGATTCTCTAACCGCAAAGGCCTCTAGAAGACTGAAACTAGATCGCACACAAAACAGGCACTCAGATTCATCTGCGGAGGCTTGCGAACTACCTGGACCAGTGCACGTGAGATCTCAGCCAATGTTGAATCCCTAGAACTAAGGAGAGAGAAATCAGTTATACTAACGGCAAAAAGGTTCTTGCGAGCTGATAAGGATGACCCCTGCCAAAATGTTATCAGCAATCACAACTCCAAGTACCGAATTAAAAAGAACTCCTGCGCTAGAAGGTACCAAGAGCATTCAGGGAATCACCACATACCAGAGACTAGACTGCCTATTCAAGCTGTGCTCGACTTACCACTCCACATAGACCTAAAAAAACCCAAATAATACATACAAACCTGAAACTCGCAAATAAAAGCCTCATACCTACCCTGCTGAAAACACTTACCATGGCAACCATCTGCCAATATAAAGAAGATATTATCCATGCTTACACAGATGGATCAGCTTTTAAAGTAGCCATAAATACTTTATATGAGGCCATAACCATCTCACCAAATACAGAAGAACCCATCAAAATTGCAGACCCCTGTGGTACCTGGTGCACAAACTACGAAGCAGAAGCAGTCGCTATTCAGAAAACTTTAACTAGAATCTTTGAATCAAATGAAATAGAACCAAATGATGTGGTGTTCTCAAACTCGCAGGCTGCCCTCTTCACAATAGAAAACTGGAAAACCAACTCAATCAATACTATCCACAAGGTTCAAGAAATATGATACAAAATTATGAACTTGTATGGAACAGAAATCTACATGCAGTGGATACCTGGCCACATAGACATCACACCGATTGAAGCAGCTGAACACGTAGGAACAAGAAAAAATAGGAAGAAGACTCTTCATGCACTTAACAGCCCCAAATAAGGAAGATACTATCAACCATATTGAGCGAAAATATCAAACCAGAATCTTCAGATAGAGAACAGGTCACTCTACACTCTACGCATCAAGCCACTTTCTCATATCGGCAGTTTTTCAAATTATTTGGAATTGAAAACAATATATATCCTAATTATAACCCATCAGAGGTTGAACGTGATATTTTTCTTCATTAATTTAAAAAAAAAAAAAAACTCTACACTTGTCGTATATTTTCGATAGGGTAATTAAGATCACTTTTGGTCCCTCCTGAATAGGACTAAAACAGGTGATAGCTCAGTGGGAGATAAAGTAAAGAAATAGAATTTCACAAGTGAAATGGTGAAAGGTAAAATCTGTCCCTGGATTTGATAGATAATCAAACCCGCCTATCAATTACGACTGAGAGTTCAGATCAGACAGTTTCCTATAAATATATATTGATATATTTAACCGCTCACATATACACACACACAGATAAGTGACGACGATTAGACGCACATACGTGAAAACTATATCTATGAAATAGGGATCTTTTTGAACAAGTTGACTGCCACACGTAGATAAAATTTATGTAAATTTGTATTTATCATAAAAAAGAAACTTTACATCGACAATATTGAATATCAAAACAAATACAATAAACATAGGTTAAGAAGTAATTCAAGAGATGGACTCATAGGTGTAATCCTTTCCTCCTCTGTTGCCAAGATCCCGTTATAAGAGAAGTTAAAGCCAAAAGAGTCACAGATTTAAAAAAAGCTATGGTCCAAGATTTCCCTCTCTCAGTAAAGAACAGAGTTTATATATATATATATATATATATATATATATATATATATATATATATATATATATATATATATATATATATATATATATAATATATATATATATATATATATATATATATATATATATATATATATATATAATCTATTCTAAGAGGAAACAGCATTAGCAAAAACTTGCATACCAGAGAAAATACAACGTTATTTCATGGGTTATATCATAAACGAATTATTCATCCCTGTTATTCTCTCGCTCTGACAACCTGTGATCACAGAAACAAGCACACTCTTACCTAATCGTTGCCTTTCATAACGTCTGGAACAATTGTTAAGTCACTCACAGACCATCCCAGACTTGAGTTTACTGGCGAACCAAGCCCCAGTTTCTCCAAAGACTAATTAATCAAATGTTGGGAAACGCTTGCTTCACGGTTGTAAATAGGATGCTGATGAATGTCACTTCAATTTTTGTCCAGTTAGGAAAATATTTATGATATCAAATGTTCACAGGGTACATTAGCTTGGAATCTTCAATCGTTAAATTGAGTGTCAGGTACATAAATCTGTTTAGGAAAAATCTCCTTCACTACACAATGGTCGTTATATTAGTAATGTCAATGTTATTTTAGTCGCTACCACAGGCGAAGTATATATGAACTTGAGAAAAGAAATCTGGATATTCTATAAGTCTAGTATCATTTATTCTTAATATTACTTTTGGGCCGGTACTCTGTCTTTTTTTTTTCCTGGGTGTAAAACACGAGGCCAGACAGGTCACTTGCAAATCCCGGTAATTATATTCAGAATGTTCTTTAAGTAAAGTTCTTCTCAGTTACATAGGTACTTAAAGCCGCTGGTAAGGTTTAGGGTTTTTTACCCGAATACTCCAAAACAGAACTACAGGCAATCTCCACGAAACTGGGAACTACACTTATACAGGTATTCTAGAACTCAGCTAGATGTCGAGAAACTAAGAACTGCACTATACACGGTATTCAGAACGTAGGAAGCTGTCTACTGACTAAGGAGTACTGAAAAGAATCAAGTCTAAACTGCTCTGGTATAAATATATCTCTGATGAAAGGAAAATGATTCACTATCATCGAACCCCGATTACCTGCCAGATGTCCGAACCTACGCCCAGATTTACATATTTCCTTACTCATTCTACAAATCAGAGAGATTTCTCACCCAGAACCGAAACCAGACTTTACACCTGCAGTAAATTCTCTCGATCTGACCAGACATCGGCAATAAAACTTCCAGTGTGCGTTTTACACCTTCTGCTTCATATGGCCGTTCCCAGCGATCAATGTCTTTCATCTCAAATCTTTCACCGAGAATAATTAACTATAGGCGAACAGATCAGTGAGAAGTGATAGACGATAGTCTTCCTACTTATCCCTGTCGAGAACGAATTAACACGATTCGATCTCTCTCATCAAAGAACTATGCTTAACAGCAATAAAATGCATTGCTAAATAAGAAAGGAAAAGACAAAGGTTTGAAAGGGAGAGTATTCGTTAACAATCGAGCGTATGCGAAAAAAAGTAAAAGAGCGGAAAAAAGGTAAAACACAAGTGTAGAATAAAGAAGAGATATAGAAATTTATTAATCATAAATCTCTCTGCAACAACACTAAATGACCACAGAAACAGAATGTGTTCACAAATATAGCTAAATGTAGACACTGCCCAAACCTGTTGGAGACAGTAGAACACCATCAATTACTGTGCCCTGCACTCCAGGGAATGAGACAACTCCTCCTACCACACAACCCATCCATAGACAATACACTTTATGGCAGACCAAAACAGCTTATACGAACTGCGCAGTACAACATAATGGCATCAAGAGCTGACGCTCAGTGACAGTGGAACAAAGTCAAGCCAAGTCCGCGGTGCCTTCATTTTACTACTGTTGAAACTAAGTAGGCCCCTAGGCCTATATACGATATTTATAATTCATATGTGCACGCAGGCACCGAAATATTCATGCATGAACAAAATTAAAATAAGACAGAGACCCAAGAATCATTAACAGACACAGAATTTACATTTCTATGTCTGAAGTTCAGATAAACATTTCGAACCTCACAGAATAATGCGCATAACCGCACCCCACCTCACAAAGTGTGATCAGTGCAAGAATATGGTTGCCCACGCCTGGAGGAACAACACCTGACATTAGAATTTAACTTCCGGTAGCAGGTTAACTATAACTAATGACGTAAAGTATATGGAAAATGTGCATATATTTGGAATATATTTTTGTTTTTTAAATTCCAAAAACAAACACCTTTGGGAATGTCCTATAAAGTCTTGGTGTATATAAAAACATTTGCTACATTCTAAAACCAGTCAAGCGCAGTTTTTAAATAGTTCCTTTCTTCTGTTGTTTAGTCAGGAGTGATCAGACGTGGCTGCTCTCTTTGAAATTGAGCGCCAATAGTGTTAGGGCTATAGAAAATTCTGGCGTATTGTTTACTTTGTTTCTTTTTTTTAACTGGTTGTCGCTTTTTGATATAACCGACAGACTTCGGTCTAAATTGAAAGGCGTGTGCCTTGTCTCAAGAAGGCAAACCACTCAAGAGAAAATAACAGTTAGGCCTACATATAATTTCATTTGTGCATGTGTGTGTGTGTGTGTGTTTAAACTTCGAGTAAGTTTTGTCTTCTCCACATTTTTTTTGGGGGGGGGGGGGGGGGGGAGATTTGAATTTTTTTAAGCGAGCAACATGCAATCCGACGCTGACTGAAGGAGAAAATCCTTTAAAAATCCAAATCCAATCAAAGGTAAAACAATTACTTCCCTTGATTTCACACGTTTCTTGGATCAAGCGGTTTATAAAGTCGCTGTGCAGTGAAATTTACGCCCGGGCGAGACTACGTCACCAGAAATGTGGTTTTCAATTGGGGCTTGTTGTGTAATGCTGCACACGGGATTGTGGAACACAGCATTGGAACACAGAATGTCATGACGTAAATTTGCATCATTCGTGACGTAATTTCTAAAATATTTTTCAAATTCCCTGCACAGCGACTTTATAAACACCCTGTATGTATATATATATATGTATATATATATATATATATATATATATATATATATGTATATAGATATATATATATATATATATATATATATATATATATATATATATATATGTTGATATTTACCGTCGTGTGTAGTAAATATTGTTAATTATAATGAGACGTGGCTGGCTGTCATACATACTCACGTTACGAAGTATAATCACGAAGCTTGAACACAAGATACAAGGATCGACATGTTTAATTCGCCATCTTAGAAAACAGGAAGTCGGAAGAAGAGAAAAGTAGAGCTAGCCTAAGGGCAAGTAACTCTAGTAGGAAACAAGATAAACATCAAGACATCAACATCCCCCCTTCTTTATGAGTGAACAAAGTCATTCATCCAAGAGGGTTTCTTGCGATCTCTTTGAGGTCTCTTAGGGCAAGATGGTAGGAGAGAATGTTCTTTGCCAGCTTTCCCAGGACTAGAAGTAGCTGGAGTTGAAGGATCAAATTCTGGAGGATTGGAAATGTTCACTTCACTAGTGTTTTCCATGTCTGGCAAAACAACCTGTTGCTCGGGTAGAGCTGGAGAGGAGACATCAACTTCCAGGTCCTCGGGATCAGGTGTGAGCTGGTGAGACAACTTGGGCAGATCATGAGCAGTTTTATCATGATACGTCTTCACTGATCTGTCTCTCTTGCCTCTACTTTCAATAACTCTACTGTGAGATGCAACGGGTTTCACTGCAGAAGGTATCAGTGTGCGCAGTTTCCTGTTGAACAGTATTTCTGCTGGACTTTGATCAAACCCTTGTCTTGGCGTGTTACGAAGTTCAAGTAGTGCCTCATATGCATCTGTATTGTCCTGAACAGTCTTTCTCATCATACCCTTGATGAGTTTCACAGCAGATTCAGCTAATCAATTGGCTTTATGGTGACCTGGTGCTGATTTAACATGAAGTATTCCCCATCTAGCACTAAATGATCTGAACTGTGCAGACGTAAACTGAGTACCTTGGTCAGATACAATAACTTTGGGAACACCATAACGAGCAAAATGAGGCTTCAATTTCCTGATGACTAACTGTGCTGTCATTGTAGGTAGAAAGTCTACTTCAATGAAGTTGGAGAAGTAGTCAATCAGGACTAAATAATATCGGCCTTCTATAATAAAGATGTCAGTGCCAACTTTCTCCCAGGGTGATAAACCTCTTGAGTGTTGGTTTAAAGGTTCTTTAGTATTCCTTGCCTTCGTTTCTTGACATTCCGGACAACTGTCAGCTATCTGTCGAATCTCAGCCGTCATGCCGATCCAAAACAGACAACTTCTGGCCCGGCGCATCATGCTGTCAAATGCAAGATGAGCAGCGTGTAGCTTCTGCTTGATTTCAGGCCTCAGTGCTTTTGGGATAAGAATACGCTCTCCTTTAAGTATTATGCCTTGTTCTGTTGTCAGAGTATCACGAATGTCAAAATAAGACATAAGCTCAGCTGGTACATCAGACTTTCTTTTAGGCCACCCATCCAAAATGGTCGACTTCAACCTCTGGAGCACGCTGTCTTTGAGAGTTTCAGCTTTAATCTTTTCCATCATCACATCTGGTATTTCAGGTAATCTTACAGGTGCATCAGCTCCTGCATTGCTCTCTCTATCAGCTAAGGAATCCAATGTGACATGAATACAAACTCTGGACAGTGTGTCGGCTATAAGAAGATCGGAACCTTGTACCCATTGGAATTCAAAGTCATATCGATGGCTGCGCATCAGTAAATTCTGCAGTCTTCGAGGAATTTGACTCAGAGGTTTCTTAACGATGGCCGCCAAAGGTTTATGGTCGTTGATGACTGTAACTTTCCTTCCATAAGTGTACTGGTCAAAGCGTTCCAAACCATATACAACAGCTAAGAGTTCCTTCTCAATTTGAGCCCAGCGTTGTTCTGTTTCAGTTAGAGCTCTTGAAGCAAACTCTATTGGATGACCATTTTGTAGGAGGACAGCCCCAAGTCCATAGCTGCTACTATCAACTTGAATACACAAAGATTCATCAGGATCATAGTATGCGAGTACTGGAGTAGAAGTAATCAGTTTCTTGACTCTCTTGAAAGCTTGTTCGCATTCAGCAGACCAGATAAAGGGAGTATCCTTATGGGTAAGTTCTCTTATTAGATGAAGAACTTCTGAAAGATTGTTGAGAAACTTTGCTAGATACTGTATCATGCCGCAAAATCTGCGAACCTCATGACAGTCCTTAGGAACGGGCATGTTTAGTATTGTCTCAACCTTTTTCTTGTCTGGTTCAACACCTCGAGCAGTAATAAGGTGACCCATGAAGGTAATTTTTTCTTTCTTCTCTTGAGCTTTAGCGTCATTCAGTTTAATGCCTTTTTCTTTACACCTATGTTTCAGTGCTTTAAGTTTCAGATCATGGTCCTTAATTGCTTGCTGTCTGTTTGATCCACAACCTGCAATAACTATGTCATCAGCAACATTGATGCAACCATGAAGACCTTCAAGAGCTTGTGCTAGATGCCTCTGGAAAATTTCACTGCTTACATTCAACCCAAATGGTAATCTAGACCATCTGAACCTACCATAAGGTGTAATCATTGTTGTAAGTTTACTAGACTTCTCATCAAGTTTGATATGCTAGAATGCTTCCTTGATATCCAGCTTTGTGAAAATCTTGGCATTATTGAGTTCAGGCAATACATCATCCAAAGTTGGTAATCTGTAATGCTCTCTCTGCAAAGCTTCATTCAGGGGTCTAGGGTCAATGCATATTCTTAAAGAACCATCAGACTTTTCAACAACAGCCATTTGGTTAACCCATTCAGTCGGTTCCTCTACTGGTATTAATATACCTCTGTTCATTAGATTTTGAAGCTCTGACTTTACCTTGCTCTTAAGTGAAAATGGTATTTTTCTGCACGGCAGTGCCTTTGGACGAATATTAAGATCAATATGCAACACAGCTTCACCCAGGACACCTAGATGGTTATCAGAGTTATGATCATTATCTGAACTGTCAGTAGCCACCTTAGCAATAAATTTGTTTGTGTTGACTGTCACAAACTGTAGATCCTGCAGTGTGTTGTTGCCCAGCAAACATGTGAATCTATTTTTCACAACAGTAAACCTTATATTGTGTTTTGTCCCAGTCTTTGGATTCTCAGCAGTTAATAGAACTTTTCCCAGTGGAGTCATCTTAGTACCATTCCACATAACAAGCCTCTGTTTAGTGGGTAACAGTTGTTCTTGCATCACAAAGCGTTGACAGATTGTATTCACATCAGCTGCTGTGTCTAGCTGAAATTTTACCATTTTTCCATTGACAATGAGTTGTGCAGATGTACAAGCTTTACTAGACTTCACACAGTTAAGAAAAACTTCAGAATCTTCCACTGACTCTGTGTGAACAGTGTGAACTTTCTTGCATTTAACTTTGAAATGGTTTCTTCCCCCACAGTTTGAGCAAAACTTCCCTCATGCAGGACACTTTTTCTTGATCAATAGATGTTTCTGTCCACAGTAATGACACTCCTTTCTAGGTTCAAAGTACCCACTGTCAGTGTTACTTTGACAGGCTTTACCAGCAGCATGCCCAGTGTCTCTCTTGGGAGGTTTATGGTTGAGTGATTTTTTCTGTACCTTTTCAACCCTTGCTTCAGAAGGTTGTACTGTATTATTCATCTCACTTATGTCTTTTCCAGTTTGCTCGAAGACTCTGCATATGTGAATGGCTTTCTTTAGGTCGAGGTCAGCTTCTCTCAAGAGCTTCTCTTGTAACCTTTTGTTAACAGTAAAGACAATTTTGTCTCTTATCATACGATCCTTGTCGTTAAAGTTGCACAAATCTGCTTTAGTTCTCAGCTCAGTTAAAAAGGAATTAAAAGGATCTTGAAGAGGTGTGTTCCAGAATCTGAACGTATGTAATACTTCATTGCTTCGTGAGCTACAATGGTTCTGGAGCAAATCGAGAATTTTAGTAGGATTAGAGTGGTCTCTTTCCTCTGCAAGTTGATCAAAAACTTCAACAGCTTGAGGTCCAGCACAGTGTAGAATTATGGCCGCCCGAACAGAATCAGGTTTAGACGCCACCTCTGTTGCATGCATGTATAGATCTAACTGTCGTCTCCATTTACGAAATGTGTCTGGTTCGACGTTATTTATGTCTAGGCAGGGTGGTAACCGAAACATGGGCCGTTCTGCCATGACAAAATGTCTAATAATGGTATGCAAGCAATAATCAGTAATCTCACCTCAAGTCTAATGACATTCAGCACACGTGTCAGCAGAATAGTTCGAATTCTGTAGAAATAAACACAGCTGCCACCATGTTGATAATTATTGTTGTGTGTAGTAAATATTGTTAATTATAATGAGACGTGGCTGGCTGTCATACATACTCACGTTACGAAGTATAATCACGAAGCTTGAACACAAGATACAAGGATCGACATGTTTAATTCGCCATCTTAGAAAACAGGAAGTTGGAAGAAGAGAAAAGTAGAGCTAGCCTAAGGGCAAGTAACTGTTGATATTTACGACAAGGAAACAAGACAAACATCAAGACATCAACAATATATATATATATATATATATATATATATATATATATATATATATATATATATATATATATATATATATATACACACACACTGACACTACCATCCAGAAAGGAGGTATCCCAGGTACACCAGGGTGTCTAGAGTATGCCACAATGATCCGGGAAACAATTCAAAAGGCAAAGTCTGACAGAACAAATCTCCATGTAATCTGGTTGGATCTAGCTAATGTTGTGGCAGGCCCAGGAAATGTACCATGTTCCACAAGAAACTGTAGCAATGCTGAAGCTATATTTCTCAGGGTTCTCTGTCAGATTTTCAACCAGAGAGTACACAACGAAGTGGATTGACCTACAGGTTGGAATTGCGATGGGATGTACCATCTCTCCGATACTATTCGTGTTGGCTATGCAGGTAATCCTCAAAGCGGCTGAAGGATTTGCAACAGGTCTGAAGCTCAATGGAAGGTGTCACATGCCACTGCTTAAAGCATTCATGGATGACACAACAATTCTGACCAGATGAACACTAGGCCCGGAGAATGTTAGCACGCCTGGATGAACTAGTCAGCTGGTGCAGAATGAGCTTCAAACCTAAGAAGTCTAGAAGCCTATCAGTCAGGAAAGGGAAGATATTTGAGGTCACATTCATGGTTTCAAACCAAAGAATCCCTACAGTCATTGAGGAACCTGTCAAAAGTCTTGGCAGGGTGTATGATGCCTCATTAAAAGACTCAAAGGCAGTTCAACATACAATATAAATGGCAGACAGAGGACTACAGATCATAGACCAAAGTAGACTCCTAGGAAAGTTCATACCGTGGTGCCTTCAGTTTATGTTGATACCTAAATTGCTATGGCCACTGATTATATATGAAATAAGCACAAGTACAGTGGAAGCTAGAGAGAAAAAGGTCAACAACTTCATGAGGAAATGGCTAGGAGTACTACCAGGTCTGTCAGACGTAGCACTGTACTGCAAGAAGGCAAAGCTTGTGTTTTCCTTCAAGTCAGTTGTTGAAGAATACAAAGCAGAAAAGACAAGGCTCGCAATGATGCTGTGCGAGTCAGCAGATGACGTAGTTGAGTTAATTCAGCCCACACTGAAAACTGGAAGGAATTGGAAAGTAGATGAAGCTGTTGGTGCTGCCCAAGAGTCGCTCAAGCTGAGGGAGGTAATCGGATACACACAGACGAATAGATGGGGATTTGACCATGGTGACATCCGCTGGTGGTTCAAGGCATCAAACAGGGAACGTAGAGACATAGTAATTCAGGAGATACGAGGAGCTGAGAGTGATAAGAGGATGCTAAAAGCGGTGCAGCAGGCCCAACAAGGCTAATGGACTACGTGGGAAGGAGCCCTGCAAAAGTCCTTGACATGGAATGATATATGGCATATGGTACCTCTTAGACTCAGCTCATTATCAGATCAATGTATGACCTCCTGCCATCGTCCGCAAACCTTGTGAGATGGGGAAAGTATGATGATGCTCAGTGCCCCCTGTGCCATGAGAGGCAGACACTAGAACACGTGCTCTCAGCTTGCAAGGTGTCATTAGGGCAAGGTCGATACACATGGCGCCACAACAAAGTACTAAATGAGCTGGCTACTACAATAGACCTGGCAAGGGTGAAGGCGAACAGCAAAGTCAGATCGAGCACTGAAAATACATACTTTCTGGGAGCAGGAAAGTCAGCACATCCCAAACCAAGTAAATCAAGTAGCAGTTTACCATCTCTTCTTGACTGTGCAAATGACTGGGAGATGGCAGTAGACCTACCTGGGCTAGGGGCATATCCAGAGAGTATCAGAAGATCTTGAAGACGGCCAGCTATAGTGTTGCATTCCTCATCATCGCACTAGATTATAATGATTGAGATGACCGTGCCATTTAAATTCAGACTGGACGAGCAACACTCGTTCAAAGTGGCCAAGTATAATGATCTGGCCGCGAACTTGAGACGCGATGGGTTCACTGCCAGGGTCATGGCTGTTGAGGTGGGTGAAAGAGGTCTCGCGGCTGTTTGATCTACTTAAACTGTTGGGGTTTAGGGGACAGTAAAGAACAAGGACACTTAAGAGGCCCAGCGAAACTGCAGAAAATGCATCGTGCTGGCTGTGGAACAACCGCAACGGGCTATGAAACTCGAGACAGTAATTTGTTTTCAACATAGGGGTTACTTTCACAGTTGCCGCCAGCTGGCAGAAAATAGGAGTGAATTTGAAAGCTGCATCCAAGGTGGAGAAGGTTCTATTCTCTGCACTAGACAACAGGAGGCTGACACTTGGGAGTCATGACCTAAGTGGGCCCGCTCTCCTTAGAGTATAAAGGAGATTAAAGGGCCGAAACAATTGATCGAGGGGGGACTAGTTCTGATGATTGCCTCCTGTTGTATAGCTCTGTATAAAGTTTCCTATCATATATATAAAAGCTATGTACTCATATTTTAAAAAAAAAAAAATTACCGCGCTTCCTTACATGAGCAGGAATTTTACTTAACTTTGAATTTTTTTACTTCTTTTCGGGGATAGTTGGTGCCTCTTCTTCGCATCACCAACAATGACGCGGAACTAGATACAGTACAAAATACTGCCACTAACACGGCGATTTTAAGGTTTATCGGATAGTTTTATGTCCGGTTAAGTGGGAATGACTGATGATGTTTCGGCTATAGTGACGAATCTCGTCACAGCTATCGACACAGAAAGAACTGATGTAATTTGCTCCGTCTTGTCGGAATTGAAAAAAAGTAAGCATCACAAGAAAATCAGTGACTGTCGGTAGTCTGAGCTGGTTGTCTGTCTGACTGACTATTGCAGCATGTGTGACGAAAGTACGATGACAGTAATTTGAAAATAAATAAATAAAATGACGTATTAGGCCTACTGTGATTGTCAAAAAACACAGTTGAATCAAAGTTCAATGTGCATTCGCACTCTTCGTCGCAAGTAGGGTCAGATTTGATATAGGCCTACCTTGCTTGTTTGTTAAGTTGGTAGAACAGTAGAGTGACTATTTGGACTGAGTGGAGGTGAAGAAGATACTCATTCAGTCAGATTTTTCAACACACAGTTAAAGTTTTATTTTACCGTCACCATTTTCAATCAGTTGCAAGTTCAAACAAATCGGTGACTGCTGTTAATACATGAAGTGCAGTTCAAACAAATGGTGCCTACTTATTTATGTTTGATGCCCCTATAATAATAGCCCCTTCAGTCATAACTGACTATGGGAATGCGCCCCTGAGGTGACAGCCCTCAGCTGCTTATTTTCCTGGTGCTCCTTTCGACGTTTTCTCCTCACCTCTGCTTCTTGTGTGAGCCTCTCTTCGCCCAATCTGAGGTGGTGCCGTAAATAGCATCGCCACTTAGTGCAATCGGCAGCTTCATCCTCCCATGCTGCTGGATCCATGTCCAGTGCCCTCATATCTCTCTTGCACACATCTTTGAACCTCAGCTGTGGTCGCCCAACTGTTCTCTTGCCATCTGCTAATTGTCCGTAGAAGATATCTTTTGGGATGCGACCATCTTCCATGCGGCGAACATGGCCAAGCCAGCGAAGTCTGCGCTGTCTAAGCAGCGTATACATACTTTGAAGGCCAGCACGTGACAACACCTCGACATTTGTCACTTTATCTTTCCACGAGATGCCGAGGATGCGGCGTAGACACCGCAAATGGAAGGTATTGAGCCTTCTTTCTTGCTTAGCATAGGTCGTCCAGGTCTCGCTGCCATATAGGAGTGTGCTGCTGACGCAGGCATTATATGCCCCTACTTCTCATTAAAATATAACATTTTAACACATTCCACTAGTTACTTATTGGTATAGATATTCATTATTAACAGGAATTTATATAAAGTCACATTTTATATAGCTTTTGTAGCTTTTGGTTGTTTTTGTTGCCATGTCTCGGAGCCATACAATAGTATACATTTGAGTTGAAGATTCTTATTTTCGTGTTGGACTTGATTTCTCTTGTTTTCCATGTTTCCCAATGCAATGAAAGCTCCTCTTGCTTTTTGTAGGCTATTCTTATTTTGATATCACTGTCTGTCCCTCCAACTTTGTCTATATTTTACATAATAGGGTTATTTAGTTCGGTTTTTTTAAATATTTATTTCTTAATTTTTGATTAACATAAGTCTCACTGCTACTCAGTCATTTGTGACTAAATTGGTACTTAAGAATCTTTGGTAAGAAAGGCATTTAAATGAAATATGGCATACATAGAAATAGTAATAGGAATGAAAAATGTTTATTATTGGAAGATAATGACCAGTATGTATATAAGTGAAATACTTGAGCATTGTCAGTATATTATATGTAAAAATGACGTAGAGATGTCATCTTGAATAATTGATGGATTAAGTCAATCAATAAATACCCTTTAGCTTTCCAAGGAGCATTGGCCCTCGATAAACACAAGGCGAGTCCTGCCTCGTGCTATCAGCTCAAGGCCTTTACATATCTTCCTAATCATTTTCATTTCTGTCTGCAGTTTTCTTCTCCATGTGTTCTTCAGTCTTACCTTGGGTATTCCAGCCTTATTTCTGCTGTCACCTGTGCAGTCTCTCCACATGTAAGCCTACCTTGCCGTGGTTGGAGAGCTTGAGCGCCTCAATGATCCCGGGAGCTATGCCGGCGGGAGTTTTACTCCTGGCAGGGTCACCCAAGCCGGACAGGTCCTGGGTGAGGGGCCAGACTAAATGGGCTGAGGAGTGGGTGGAACCCTATAGGTGTAGATGCAGAACCCACCGGCGAGTGGTACATGCTCTGGTCTGCACCAATCCACCCCCATTTCATGGGTTAAATGCTTTCTTGCCTCATTCTTCACTGTTTGTCGTCTATCACGCCCATGGCGACCGTTGCCTCAATTGGCTGTGTGTGGTGTACCCGGAAACGGGGCCTCCCAGTACTGAGGCAAAGTTAAGTCCCCGATGTCACTTATCGGTGCAGAATTGAGAGAGATGGCTGAGCATCACAATCCCTCCTGTGTTGCAGCATGATGAGAACCCAGCATTGCACACTGAGCTTGGGGGGATCACTTGGGCACCAGACTTAATACTGGCTCTTGACTGGATGGCCGCATGCAGGAGATTTCTACAATGGAGGGTTGGCAGGTGGTGGGTATCGGGAAGTGGCTCTGTGCAGGACGTGAGGATTCCTTGGGAGAGCCCCGAACCAGAGCACAGCATTGTGCAAGCTCTGCATAGTTGGAGAGCCCCCTGGATGACGGGGAATGCACAGTGTGCTACCCCACCTATCCCCAACTGCTAACTTAGAACCAGAAGTGGAGTCCTCTGTATGCGTGCCAGGCCAGGATAAAATGCCTGGGAAAGAGACTGGAGCTCAGAACTCCCTAACTCAAAGTTGCAGGATGGCAGAAAAGCCACGGGAAAGACAGGGCTATTTTGAAGATAACGCAACCATATTTTCACCATACGAGCTCGGACGCCGCCTCGGTAAACAAGGTCCGCGCAGAGCAGTGACACCCCCAGGCTGCTTGCGAATAGTCTACTACTGGGAACATAAACAGATTAGGGATGAGCCCACTCTCCCGTTGAACAGGTGCTAAAGTCGTAGATACTGGGCCAGAAGGCGCACCGGAAACCACAGTATCATGCAACTCGCTTTTTTTTTTTCTATGGAGAGTACACCGTCAAATAAATCTCGTTCTGGTGCTCGCCCTGTGGAGCTCCACCAGGCAGGTGCAGTGCCGGGCTCTGAGCCTCGACAGAGCCCACCCTCAGCTACTGGAGGACCCTCTAGACCGTCTTGTGGAGTCAACAGACGGCGGAGGAGAACTACTGACCAAAACAAAACAGAAAAAGAGAAACCCAGAGTGCCACTTGTCATGATGCACTGGAATGCAGAGGGAGTGAACAGCAAGCAGGCTGGATACAGCAAAAAGACAGAGCTGGAAAACATCTTGTATGAGAAGCAAGTCAGTGTTTGCTGTATCCAAGAGACTCACTTGAAAGCAGATCAAACCTTTAAAATAAGGGGATATCAATGCTTCAGATCCGACAGACAAGATAGACGAAAAGGAGGAGTACTTACTCTTGTAAGGAATAACATTCCTGCACACGAAAGGAAAACCTTCATGGATGGAGCAGAATATCAGCTGCTGCAGATAAAGGTAGACAAGATGGAAATAGAACTCCTGAACTATTACTGTCCGAACAACAAACCCCTGAGTCTCAGCTCTATACAGGTACCAGCCACCAACTTTATAGCAGTTGGAGACTTTAATAGCCACTCCCAGAGCTGGGGCTATAACCATCTGGATCACAGAGGTGAAGAGGTTGAAACTTGGCAAGATGATCACTCCCTAATCCTAGTCAATAATGCCACAGATACTCCTACCTTCTACTCCAGAGGATGGCACACAACCTCAACACCAGATCTTGCCTTCTCCACACCAGATATAGCTGGATCTATTAGTAGAGAAGTAGGAGACCAACTAGGGGGAAGCGACCATCGCCCAATCTTTCTTACTGTCCAGAGTGCAACTCTCAGTACAGGCCCAGCCATTACAAGATGGAACTACAAAAAAGCCAACTGGGGTTTATTCAGGCATCAGGTGAACACGCTGCTGTCTACCCTCAAGGTACAGAACAGAGACATTAATGAAGTGGTAAAAGACTTCAACAGATGCATACTACAAGCTGCAAAAGAAACCATTCCCAAAGGATGCCGGCGTAACTACATACCATACTGGTCCAGCACACTCCAAGAACGTCAGGAAGCTATGGACAAGGCTAGAAAGGACGCAGAGTCTCAGCCTTCACTTGAAACTCACAACAAATGGAAAAAGGCTGTAGCAGAGTTTCAGAGAACAAAGCTAGAAGAAAAGCGGAAAAGCTGGAGAACTAAAACGGCATCGCTG
This sequence comes from Oreohelix idahoensis, assembly GCA_024509875.1. Classification (NCBI taxonomy): domain Eukaryota; kingdom Metazoa; phylum Mollusca; class Gastropoda; order Stylommatophora; family Oreohelicidae; genus Oreohelix; species Oreohelix idahoensis. The sequence goes on along the minus strand of JAMPIV010014643.1, from coordinate 498,906 downwards.
AACCTTGAGAAAGACGGCAGGAAACTTTGGAGATTAGTCAAGTCTCTAAATGAAGAGCATTCCTCACCAAGGCAGACTATCACATTGGATGAAGGTGGCAAACTTTTCAGAGGAAAACAAGCTGTAGACTTGTTTGCTAGAAGATACAGTTCAGAAAGCAACTTACCCATTAACATAGACCATCAGAGAGAGATAAGAAAAGAAATACTGGCAACCATGGGACAGACAGATACTCCTGCCCCAATGAGGGAACCCATCACACTAGGAGAACTACAGAAGGCTATTTCCAAGCTTAAGTTTCAAAAGTCACCCGGCCCAGACAAAATCAGCAACGAAATGCTAGTAAATCTGAGCTCAGCAGCAAAGACAAAACTGCTTGAGATATTCAACCACAGCTGGTTGAAAGGAACGGTACCCCAAGTATGGAGAGAAGCCATCACAATACCCATACTAAAGAAAGGGAAATGTAAGACCGAGGCTGCAAGTTACCGGCCAATCAGTCTCACAAGCTGTGTTGGGAAGACTATGGAGCGAATAGTCAACCACAGATTGAAATGGTATTTAGAGTCTGAGCAGATCCTGGTGCCGGAACAAGCTGGATTTAGAGAATGCTACAGTATAGAAGACCAAGTTACTTACTTGTCTCAAGCAATAGAAGATGCCTTCCAGGAGAAGAAAAAGGTCCTAACGATCTGGGTCGACTTCAAGCAGGCCTTTGACAAGGTGTGGAAAGATGGCCTCATTGCAAAACTTAGGAGAAGTGGAATCCAAGGCAACATGATGAAATGGATCCAGTCATACTTGCATAACAGGAGAACTAGAGTCACTCTTGATGGTCTGCAGAGCAGAAAAGTGTTGCTCCATCAGGGGGTACCTCAAGGAGGAGTAATTTCCCCAACACTCTTCCTTGTTTACATCAATGACCTGGTGAAAGATCTCCCTGCAGGAGTTAAAGCTGCCTTATATGCAGATGACCTAGTACTCTGGTGCGCTGATGAAAATGTCACCACAGCAAATTATAGAATGCAGCGGGCAGCAGACATGCTAGTGTCATGGGCAGAGAAATGGCTTATCACAATAAACACAGACAAAACCTCCACAACACTGTTCTCCCTCGCCCCCAAGGACAAATCAGCTAACATACACCTAGGGACAACCGTGATCAAGGAAGAAAGCTACCCCACCTATCTTGGGGTGACATTTGACCAAAGGCTTACATGGAATAAGCATATTGAAAATGCAGAAGGAAAGGCCCGAAGACAACTAGGCATACTCAGAAAATTAGCAGGTACCAACTGGGGAGCAAATGAACGAAATCTAAAGAAGATTTATAATGGAGTAATAAGACCACACTTAGAGTTTAGCTCAGCAGCATGGTCATCAGCTGCTAACTCACATCTGCAGTCTTTGGACAAGGTGCAAAATCAAGCTCTCAGGCTCATTACAGGAGCCATGAAAACTACACCAATAACAGAGATGCAGAAGGTTGCTGGATTACAGACATTGTCCCATAGAAGAGACACAAAAACCATGATCCAGATGGAAAAGTACAACAGTATGCCAATGCACCCAATGAAGGCAAGACTAGATGATCTGGCATTGGGACGTCTAAAGCGTAGCAGCTTTGTGCATCGGGGGAAAAGACTTATAAGACAGCATCAAGAAGACCTATCCATGAAGACAACACCACTGAAGCCCACCCTATACCCTGTACCATGGGAGCAGGCCAGCAGTGCCCTCCAAATTAATACAACAGTCAGTGGTCTCACAAGTGGATGTGAGTATAATGATCTGCAAAAACGAACTGCTACATTGAGTATGATCCAAGAAAGCTATCCCGATCAATCATGGATACATGCCTATACAGATGGATCAGCAACTAATGCTGTTAGGAATGGAGGTGCCGGTATCTTTATCTCATATCCTGACAACCACTATGAGACTAGGCACATTCCCACTGGTAAATTCTGTTCCAACTATACAGCTGAGGTTCAAGCTCTAGAGCAAGCTGCAAATATGATTTATAACACCAACTCTGACTGCCACCAGGTAGTCATCCTCACAGATGCACTGTCTGTCCTGCAAGCTCTCAAGGGTGGTAAACTCCCGCATCTGAGAAATGAACTAAACAAGGTAGCTGCCAAAAAGAGAACCATACTTCAGTGGGTACCATCTCATTGTGGTGTACCCGGAAATGAAAAGGCAGATAAACTTGCAAAAAAGGGAGGAGAATGTGAACAAGAAGATAATGAAGTCACATACTTTGAGAAAAAGAGAGCTATCCAGACTATCAGAAGAGAACAGAACCAACCCAAAGACGACTATCACACTCTCGACCGGCAGGGACAGACAACTATTTTTCGACTCAGGACAGGGCATAACAAACTGAATAAACACATGCACAAGCTACGATTGTCTGCTTCACCACTGTGCACATGTGGATTAAACGAACAAACTGCTGAGCATGTTCTACAGGACTGTCCTCTGTATGACCAGTTAAGAAAGATATACTGGCCCAATGACTCAACACTAAACTCAAAGCTATATGGAGTTAAAGAGGAACTTCAAACAACAGTCGAATTCATCATGAGAACTCGTCTGACGGTGTAATCATCAAAGATGCGATCGCAAGAAGAAGAAGAAGAACCTGTGCAGTTTTCCTCTGTTCATTCAATGTACAATCATTCCAGGTGCCAAATTTTGAAATTGTCCTAGAAGATAAAGGTGAGTAGGCAACCCAGACACCTTTTGGCTTTCTCTGGGTTGTATCATGAGCCTTCTTACCAGAGGACCATCTATTTCGATGGCTGAGTTTTTATTTTCTTTAGTTGACTAGTGTTAAACTCTTTCTTTGTGTAGTTGTTAACTCATACTGGCTACTAGTTGTTGAATCATGCTTTATTTGCTAAATGATGTGAATGTCCACCAGTGGATAAATGTAGATGTTGGGACTGGTGTAGTAAAGTGTAACGATTGTCAACTCATCAAACCCAGCACAGTTTTGGTCATACAGGTCATCTTGTCCTGGAACGTGATGAGGCTCCGACAAGAATGTGAGTGTAAACAATGAGTGTGTATCTGAATGTCAGTACGCGAATGGTAGAATGATTCGATAGAGTTGACAGGTTGGTAGTACATCACTCATACTCACACTGTTCGAATTCAAGAAGTACTGGAACTACGGTGGTCTTTTTATAACATTTAATGGGACGCACACTTGGACAGTACGTGTATGGTTACAGGAACAAATGTCGACATAGACAGTATAATGTTGATCACAGGAATATCATCTTAAGTTAGCATTCATGCTTGGCAAATATCATAATGGAGCATTCGTAAATAAGCATTCAGCGTTCCATCATGTAAATCATCTGGCTTTACTGACTGGGCACGTCAGACCATAACCAATACATAGGAAGGCTCCTAGACCTAACCTCGTCTAGCGAATATTCCTTCACGTAAAGTTCAATATATATATATATTTCATAATATAGGAATCCCAGACATGGGTTCTCACATGTAGCAGTGATCTCTTGGTTCATCGAGCGATAGTACAGGCATCCCTTTTTCTCACTCGATAAATACAAAGTATATGAATTTCAACATGGCTGTTCTCTCTCTCGTGAGCTTTACTCACTATAGAATATAGACCAAAATTAGTCATTCATTAAATGTCCTCATTTCTTCATAGGTTCTCTCATAGAGGTAATTGAATAATATCATACAATCCAGTGCTGATACATAGGAATGTCTTCTTCCTTTGAATGGATATTCTTTTTAAAAGTACCACATAATAACTGCGCACTCGGCAGCTACAATGATATCATGATTCATGGCCTAAAGTACTCTTATTAAACTCAGCGCTATAAAGAATCCTCAATAACAATCCTCTCACAGGAGCTAATGATTCATGGCCTAAAGTACTCTTATTAATCAAGACTCCTCACACAGGAGATAATGGCCTTTAAAGACTGCACACTGCAGTTATAAACATTTCCACAATAATCAAAACTGCAGTTTCATACTACGCTGTACCCACAGCGAAAAATCCGTCGACATTTTAAATTCAGCACTGTACAGGCATTTCACACTTCCCAAAAACACTGTCTTCCTACCTGGTCAAAACGCCCGGAACACTCTCCCTAGATAACACACTCGTCCCGCTCAAAAGCAGACACGAGACTTCCTCACGGTCAACACAACTCAGTCAATCAATCATCTGCTCCTAGCCGCGAGCTATTCTCACTCCGCTCAAACATTACAGAATAAATATATCAGCGCTTTTCACGCTGTCTGTAATCTGTCTCTCGAAACTATCACGAGATACTCTCTAAATAATTCGATAGCTAACAAGCAACTAAGTGCTATAACTCAAAATCTATTTCAACTACTGACATACTCCAGTTTACTTCCCCTTACACTAAAACTGTTCGTTACATCTTACCTCACCCCCAGAGAAAAAAAAATTGATTCTATCAATTTTTTGACAAATACATTCCCCAAAACCAAAAAAGATTAAGAGGACAATGAAACTCTAACATATGCGTATAAGAATTACTTTAAGTTAAGTTAAGATAAGACATCTACAAAATATAAGCATTAAGTGAAATGTAAAAAATGAAGTATCCAATGTAATCAACTAAGCATACCAAAAATAATGTATTACAAAACCAAGTTAAGTGAATACAGCACAACTAAATAGGAAACAACAGATAGTACAAGAAAAGACAAGATCAAGCAAACGAAAAAATGATCCGTAATAAAGGTAAGTATGAAATCAGAATATGAGGAAAAAACAATAATATTACATTCAAACAATTTGTTATATGTAAAATAATTACAAATATCACAAGTAGTTACACTATATTAAGTTATACCATTAAAGTAACAATACATAGAATGAAAGTTTAAGAAGCGAAAGAAGAAGTATACAAGGAGAATGAAGTGAAACGTAAATAAAGCACGAAATGTAAACAAAATATGAAACCATACTGAAAAGACAATAGAAAAGAAGGAATGGAATGAAGGATAATCAACAGAGACAGATAGAAAGCAAAAGGTATGAATATAGAGATCGTTGATAAAAATGTATACAAAGAAGTATTTAGATCAACAACGTATTTCAAAATACATACAAACACGATCGAAAAGCACAAAAAAGAAAATAACAAAGTATTCCTATACTAATACTACAAAAAATAGTTTATAACTAAACAAAACATAATCAGTAATTTAAACAAGTTATACAAGTTATACATAATCAACAATAAATTATCGACACCACACAAAAAAGTGATAGCATTGCTATAAGACCAACGCATAATCAAGCGCTAATACAACATAACATCCAAAAAACAAACAAAAAACTTTCTTTAAAGAACTAACATTACTCTACATATCAAACATAGCACATAGTCAAACGCTAGGCATATACAAAACCAAAAATAAAAAATTACAATGTCTGGGAAAATAAAAATATTTTCCAAAAAATACAGTACAAAAATATTTCGTAATGCTAAGTTACATAAAAATAGTATTTTAATTTAATTAATTCAAATCTATAATTAACAAATTAACAAAAAACTAGCTTTAGCAAAATGAGAGACATATAACAATTCCTGCATCTAAGCAAACACTACACAACACGTGTAAATTTTTCAAAAATACATCACAAAGAAACACATAGAAAAACACACTATTACCAACATACAGGTTTGCAAATACATGAAAACAACGTAATGTATGTTAAGCAAGTGCTTAAATCAGATCTCTAGATTTCTCAATCCAATAACAATATCAGCAACCGCTGTTAATTTTCTCTATACAGTTCAATTTAAACTTTTAAATATTTCCGGCTGACAATCACGTTCAGCTTAGCTACAGTGTTATTCAGTATGTGCATAGGGCTGGCAAACTCATCATATACAAAACTATTCTACCCAACACATCTGTAAAACAAATACCCAAAAAAAAACTTCAAGTTCTACACCAGAGTATAAAAAATAGGTATAAGTTTGTAACCAGTAAGGTTAAATATTGCATTCATGAATAGTAAACAACACGTCACTACCATATAACACACTACATATTATCCAAAACACAATAGTATAAAAATAGCATCGAAATGAACTAATTTATAATCAAAACAGTCATACATATCAAGAAAAACAATAGACATCAAATGATGCGTAAAGATGATGATCATAATATAACAACCTATAATGATCTATGCAATAGAATACATTAACATCTACTGTCCTAATAAACAAACAAAACAAAAATCAAACGCAAACAAAAATCTCCATAGGTCTTGCCGACATCTCATAAACACTAGGGGTAAAACGTCCAATCATGGTTAGCACGCTGATATGTTCTGCTTGAGAAAACACTCGCTCGGGCACAATGTTTACCTATATTCTTGCCGCTACCGTATCAGCCGTTAACGTAAACAGGAGCGCTGACCCATATCAAGAAGTCGCCTCTGTTCAAAAAATACAAATGAAAATTCCATTTTAATGAATGGTGAAATTTACTACGAACAACGGAGAGGTTAAACAAACAATTACCCCGCACTGTGGTTCGTGTGGAAATCTGGTCACCCCACGCTGTCATCGACTCTTCCTTTAAGTTCACAACAGCGTGCTGCTCTTTCAAAATCAGAAACATAACAAGCAGTAGTATTTGTGACATCATTATCATTGCTACTTTGCTTAATAACAATGCTTCTAGGCTCATGTCGAGCAAAATTAGCATAATTGCACTTATTCGTCGTTCGATCAAAATATTTATCATCATTTCCTCTTTGTTTGAGACTATTATTATGTCTATAATCCCAGTTAGGCTTGTTATGATTAACGTATCTACTCCGCACAAAAAATCTGTCAGAAAAATTATTGCACGATTGAAAACTCTTCTTGTATTTGTCTGTACCATTATTTTCAAAATTCTGAGAATTAAACTGTTGAGATACATTAACTTGTCTCTTATCTCTCTGAGAAGGAAAATTATTATCATATGAATTTCCTTGGTACTTTCTAACCTTAGAAACATCTCTCCTACAAAAACTTTTCCCATTCTTTTCTTTGACAATATGCTTGTTTGCAGTATCATCTGCAGATCTATAAGTATCTTTATCGTTACGCCTATAATGGGTTTCATCCTTGGAACCACTACTTATAACTTTATCCCTTGCTATCATCTTCTGAGAACTTCCAAAATCAGTTACTCGTTTAATCTTTAGGCTTTTAGCTTGAAATCTCTCAGGACTGACTGTTACCTTATCATTCTCTCTATTACACTTCCGCCAAGATTCGTTGCTATTGGAAGCAGAATCAAAAGATCTTCGAAAGTTATATTTTCCCCGAAAAGATATTTGTTCATTACATTTAACCTTTCTATCCGCACAGATTGTATAGGGCTGGATCTTTTTAACCTGTTGGCAAACAACTTTCTGTCTAGTATTGTCAACATTGACAGTAGACCATATTCCGCTGTTTAAAATAACATCGAGTAGACCCTCTACCCTTTTTGTACTTTCTGCAATTTCAACATTTTTGTGTGAAATTTCTTCACTTAATTTCCTATTTAATTTGTCAAATGTCAAAACTTTACTTCTCTCCTCTGTTAACAATCTCTCAATCTTAATCATCTCCTCTCTCTCAGTCGTTAACTCTTCTAATTTGTCTTTCTCATCCTTTTCTTCATTTACACTTAGTTGTCGTGTTTCATTCTCACTATCCTCATCATTCATTAGTTCTTCAACTTCATTTGGAAATACAGTATAATTCTCTTCTTCAATACCAGAATTTACTTTATTCAACAAATCAAGAAGTGTGTTTGTATACGACCTATCACGGTCAGTTGTCTCAGCTTCCAATTTACTACACCTCTCTTTGTTTTCCTGAAGTCGTTGCTTGAGATCACTTACTTCACCATCTCTATAATGCACTTGATCTTCCAAATCTTTAACTTTGCCCAATGCAGCATCTAACGCCGCTTGCACTTTAGTAAGTTCCGTGTTTGACTTATCTAGATCATGTGTTAGTCTCGACACTGTTTCTCTTAATTCCATCTTTTCGGCAATATCCTGTAGAAAATTGGCTCTTTCCTGTAGAGCATTTTGTTTGTTGACTTTTATTTGTTTCTCACTTCCTAATTCCTTTTTCTGCTCATCAGGAATACCGTTGTGGATTATTTTGTATATACTTTGAACTACATGTCCGTGTTCAAGCTCAATATACTGTTTCAAAAACACACGAAGGTGCTGTAACAAATCAATCAAATCCTTAGCCATTATTGAATTACAAAGAAGCTTAAAGTTATGTTCAGCAAATAACTTTAGGGATACTGACACATTAACCAACAAATCGTCCATGATCCATACTCCAAGTCTTGGACCTCTCAATCCCTTTTCATCTCTACCTATTAACAATGCACTTTCCAACATAGGCCTTATATCTGCAGGATTATTATCAAAATCCATGGTGATTCAATCACTGAGTTAACTATATATCTATATCAATATAATTATTAATGTCGCAAGTTTATGTTTCAAGAAGTTCTGACAATTACCCTTCCATTTCACACAGTTCAGTATGTATACCAAAAATATTATTCATAACTTTGTATCATCAATTCCTCTTCCATCTGAGGGAAGTCAACATATATCATACAACCATCAATACTTAGCATCAATACTAAATCCTAATAATATGTCTATATAGAATTAGACAACAAAAACAACAGATTTCAACAGTATAGGAGATGCAAAGCACAGGAAGGCTCGTTGACATAGTTAAGGTGACACAGTTCACATCACAAACATAATCACTTATCTTGAATGAAAACTCTTCTGTTCCTTTCCGTTAACACCCTGGATATCACAAAGTTCAATGGTAAAACAATCGACAACAGAAAGGCATTGGAACTTGACACCTCGATTCCGCTCAGGTCCTCGATTCAGCACGCTACGTGCTAACACACCGCACAGGAAAGCAGGAAATGGGTCACCGTCTGTCAATTTCGTTGAAAGGAGGTACACCGCTCGTTCATACTGCCAGATGATTACTTGTACTGGTATACAGACGCCACTGTATATCATGACATCTCATAATCTTGAGTAATAAATTTCTTGACTTGCGAGTTGCGACTTGCGACTTGAGTTAACAGTTCCCAATTTAACTGATACTGAATAAGTTTTTCTTGGGCCTGGATACAGCTCTCAAATGTGATGTCTGTCTTTCATATACTATCCCCACTCAGGCTACACGCTAACACTTGTGAATTAATATCACGCGAATTTCGCGGGTGTCTGATCCTATAAAACTAGCACACCACTGTTACACCCCCCACACTGGCCACCAGTTGTTAAACTCTTTCTTTGTGTAGTTGTTAACTCATACTGGCTACTAGTTGTTGAATCATGCTTTATTTGCTAAATGATGTGAATGTCCACCAGTGGATAAATGTAGATGTTGGGACTGGTGTAGTAAAGTGTAACGATTGTCAACTCATCAAACCCAGCACAGTTTTGGTCATACAGGTCATCTTGTCCTGGAACGTGATGAGGCTCCGACAAGAATGTGAGTGTAAACAATGAGTGTGTATCTGAATGTCAGTACGCGAATGGTAGAATGATTCGATAGAGTTGACAGGTTGGTAGTACATCACTCATACTCACACTGTTCGAATTCAAGAAGTACTGGAACTACGGTGGTCTTTTTATAACATTTAATGGGACGCACACTTGGACAGTACGTGTATGGTTACAGGAACAAATGTCGACATAGACAGTATAATGTTGATCACAGGAATATCATCTTAAGTTAGCATTCATGCTTGGCAAATATCATAATGGAGCATTCGTAAATAAGCATTCAGCGTTCCATCATGTAAATCATCTGGCTTTACTGACTGGGCACGTCAGACCATAACCAATACATAGGAAGGCTCCTAGACCTAACCTCGTCTAGCGAATATTCCTTCACGTAAAGTTCAATATATATATATATTTCATAATATAGGAATCCCAGACATGGGTTCTCACATGTAGCAGTGATCTCTTGGTTCATCGAGCGATAGTACAGGCATCCCTTTTTCTCACTCGATAAATACAAAGTATATGAATTTCAACATGGCTGTTCTCTCTCTCGTGAGCTTTACTCACTATAGAATATAGACCAAAATTAGTCATTCATTAAATGTCCTCATTTCTTCATAGGTTCTCTCATAGAGGTAATTGAATAATATCATACAATCCAGTGCTGATACATAGGAATGTCTTCTTCCTTTGAATGGATATTCTTTTTAAAAGTACCACATAATAACTGCGCACTCGGCAGCTACAATGATATCATGATTCATGGCCTAAAGTACTCTTATTAAACTCAGCGCTATAAAGAATCCTCAATAACAATCCTCTCACAGGAGCATATTTTTGAGGTTTTTAATGGCTTAAAGTTTTAAGTTTTTTTAACATGCATGGTAGATGATTGTAACCGTTCGCTTTAATAACATTCATGATATAATGAGAGTGGGTGTTTAGTTAATGCTTAAAACGTTCATGCGCCCACCAGAGCAGAACATAATTCTTATATCACGCGAATGTCGAAAATATCAAATTCTATACGACTAACATACCACTGCTACACACGAGATACTGTTAGTGAATTCAATCTGTTTGTTGACACACATTTCGCCACACGGGCTATTTATGGTCATGCGTTACTACTGTCACGACTACTGTTTTCCTACCGTGTTAAATGTTGCAGTGAGTGTGCGTGGGTACATTCACACACTACAGGTACACGCATCAGAGGCATGGAATGGTGTAATGGCAGGTGAAAGTTAATGACGTTTATTACACCACAACACGTTACGTTAATATCGAATACACAGTCATAATCAAATTACAAGTCATAGCAATACAATAATACAGTACTCCAGTCACATCTCCACTTCTCAGAATCATTAGCGCTATACAACATCAATACTGGATCCTCTCAGCAACGGTCGGCATCACCGTGCTAATATAATAAATAATGGCCTCCTCAAATATGCCTCCACTTCTCAGAATCATTAGCGCTATACAACATCAATACTGGATCCTCTCAGCAACGGTCGGCATCACCGTGCTAATATAATAAATAATGGCCTCCTCAAATATGCCTCATCAAAGACGCTCTCAACATTGGCGCTCTAATGTAAATATGGATCCTCTCAATAATAACAATGGATCTGGTTAGCAAACGGACATCATCCTCGCCGTGCTAACTACTCAAATGGCCTCCTCAAATATGCGCTATAATATTCTCCTGGATCCTTTTAGCAACGGTCGGCATCACCGTGCTAATATAATAAATAATGGCCTCCTCAAATCAATAATAACAATGGCCTCCTCAAATCACCTCAATGGATCCGGTTAGCAAACGGACATCATCCTCGCCATGCTAACAACATAAATGGTGAATACTCGTGGGAATTTCTCGCAAGACTGCACTCCCTGGCAGTTTGCAGTAATCTCGCCCTCATGGATCCTTACCTCTTCAAAAATACTCACAAACATAATTCTTCAATAAACTCAGGAATTACTGGCCTACACAAATAATAGCCTCTATAACTTTTGCACTGCGCAGGCATACTCAAAACACACACTGTAGGGCCGACCTCTCCAGTCGGTGCCCAAAAACAGACTGCAATTAGTTCACACACTAGTCCCGCCTAAAAAAGACACGAGACTCGGCTGTTTAAAAAACTCAACTCAGTCTCGATAATTGCATGGGCTAGTCACACGAGCTTACTCACAGCTCAAGACAGTTCAGAGAAAACACATCTCCGCAATTTGAACTGACCAGTGTTCGCCACGCTTACTGACTTGGAAACTTCTCGAACATATGAGGGAATTCCCCTATCACAATTTTAACTTAACATCAGCTTAATCAAGCAACGTAACCCGCAATCGAATCTATTCGCTTAACATTTTCAAGATCACCTCCCCTTGCTAATATTTACTCTGTATCAATGATTTTTTTACTATTTTGTACTCCTTTTTCAGGCCCTGGTAACACAAGGTGAAAATAGATTAGTGCTCACAATAATTGGCTTGAGATATTAGTACATGTTGGTAACCCAGAATCCAAAAACCGTAATACTCAGAAAATCGAAAGTTTTTTTGGGCCGACTTTTGGGCGATTTTCAAACTAATTTTTTGGCGACTTGGGCTACTTTTGGGTGATTTGTGGGCTAATAAAGGTAAAGGATCCCGTTACATGCCCATTGAGGCGTATTGGGAATATGGTGTTAGGCCCATATTTTCTTGACCATCGGCACACTAGGGGTGATGTGGTCAGCATCATGCCGGCCGCCTTAACCTTCCCAGAGTTACTCTGGTACCCAATTCATGAGGCTGGGTCAACCCTGGAGCCGTTTGTGGTCTAAAAAATCACACCTCAATTGGGGATCGAACCATGGACCACCACTCTAGGAAGCCAGTGCACTAACCACTGTGTTACCATGGCTCTGATTTTTGGGCTACTTTGCGCGAAAGAACCTAATCTCCAAAATACAGTTGTCCCCGAGCATTTCAGATGGAAAGTAAACTTCTCCTGAAGTTATGAATGGATAACAAAATAGTCTGGGAGAATGTTATTTATCCTAGCCACCAGGTCTTTCCAGAGTGAGATAATGAATACAGAATGAGCCCCCCTGAAGACAATAAGTCTAGAATAGAGAGAAGGAAAGATTAGAGATGGAATAAAACAGATACAAACAGCATTCAGTAATGTAAATATAATTTTGTGTAATTGGAAATTTAGTCTTTGTTGCGGAACAAGAATGCGTTAATCCAGTATCTAGATATTTAGATTAGAATTTGAGCACTCATTTTTTTTTTTTTTTTAATTACTTATCCATATATGGTAATGCTAAATTGATGTTTCTTGTATGTGGCTGTAGGCAAACATGATGCAGAACTTCTACTAAAAGTTCTGAATGGACTGCACACAGAACATGGAACTCTGCTTCACTATGCTACAAAGGTTTGGTTATTTTCAATTATTTTTGTTTTAAATATTGAAAATGCTTGACACTATTATGCTTCATTGCATTTCAGTTATTGTTCTAATTTTTACTAATGATATAAGTTTGAACAGTTTTTTTATTTTCGTTGATTGTTGAATTAATTGTCTTGATAATTTTTTTCAGTTTAGTATTTTCCTTTCTATATTTTTGCTCTCCACCTGTGTTGTTATATTTCATATACACATATATATATTACGTGTTTGTAGTGTCTATAGTATTTTTCTTTAACCTGTCTATATTTATTGTCCTTGTTGCCTGTTTGTAACTGTGGCTGATGAAGGGTGAAACTCGAAACGTCCCGTGTTTCCTGTATACCGTTAATTTGTAAAACTGATTCAATACCGTTTTATTTGTTAATTTATATATTGAAAAGTTTATATGCCTTCATTGCATTATGCCGTGTTGATTTTTGCTAGTGTCATTTTGAAAACTGTTTGAGCCATATAGTTAGCTAATTTGGGGTTCTTGCTCCAAGAGAAAACCTGCAAAGTATAAGTAATGTGATGTAACATTCTTTCAGGACAACTTCATTTATTTGTTATTTTTCAACTTGAAATAGTCTCAGTAATTAATTTTTTGTTGTTGGTAATTCTGAAATCAGCTTTATTTATTAACTCTGTAGCTGCTTTTAAGAGAAAATTTGATCAAAAAATCATTTTGTAAATGTAATTGTCCCGTTAAAGAATAGTAACACTGTACCCTACCAGGCATGTCGTAAAAAGCGACTAAAGAGGGCTGGGCATGGGGCTGGTTACCCCATCCCGTAAAAAAACTTTTTACCAAAAAAACTTCAACAAACGTGGACAAGTCAGGGAGCCGCGCTAGCGTAGTGGTTAGAACACCGCTCTGGCGACCGGGTGATTCAGGATCAAACCCGGGCGACGGCATTTGAGGATTTTTCGTCGACCGGGAATTGGACTGGATTAACTCGAGACCTGGCGAGAACATTTGAAGAGTGTCATCGAGCAGGGATTGGCGGCTCCTGAGCCGACCCAGCTCTAATGGGTACCTCCGAAATCGGCGAGTATCTGCCTGAATGGCGAGGGACACCTGTCTCTGTACAAGAAAAGGGATACGTAAGATCAATGTCAGGTTAGACATTAATAATAACCTGAGATTTCGCCTTACCTCGGGGAGCTAAAGGGTATTGATTGATTGAATGATCCCGTTGCTCTTTAGCCCCGTAGTCCCAGTGGGTCATTGAGGAGACAAAAAAAAGAATAGTTCTACCTCTTCTTCAGGCATGTCTTAAGGGGCAGAAAATATGAGGTTGTAAATAGGGCAGGCAACCTCATCGTGGAAAACTCATGGCTACAGAATCTACTACTGCAAGAGCACATCAATATTATTTCTTGCAAGGGGGACTAACTGGAGTGATGGCTTCATGCTCGAGGAGTAGCGAAAAGGGAAACAATCAATACACCTTAGATCCTGATCATTTTCATTTCTGTCTCCAGCTTTCTTCTCCAAGGGTTTTTTTTTTGGGGTCCACCTCTGCCTCTCTTTCCCTGGGGATTCCAGAATAAGGATGGCCTTGTAATTCTATCAACAGGTTTCCTCAGTGTGTGTCCTATCCATCGCCAGCGTCGTCTTCTCATCTGTTGTTCCACTGGCACTTGTCTGTTTCTTGTCATCAGTTCCACATTTGTGACTTTGTCATACCATTTCAATTTTTTTATTCTTTCTTGTTGTTTTTGTTGTTCTCCATGTTTCATAGCCATACAATAGGACTGACTTGACATTTGAGTTGAAGGTTCTTAATTCTATGTTGGATTTGATTTCTCTTGGTTTTCCATATGTTTCCCAATGCAGTGAAAGCTGCTCTTGCTTTTTGTATTCTTATTTTGAAATCATTGTCTGTCCCTTCAATGGTATGCCAAGATATGTGTACGATTTACATCTCGTGGTGGTGTTTCTTCAAGTTCAGTCTTGTTATCATCTCCTGCATTTATTCTCATTATTTTTGTCTTTTCACGGTATATTTTCAGACCCACTTGTTGTGACCTGTCATCGAGTATTTTCATTTTGTCTTGCATCTGATTATGGTTATAGTATAGAAGAGCCAAATCATGTGCAAAATCTAGATCATCATGCTGTCCAGTCAGATTCCACTGGATTCCATTTCTGTTGGCTATGAAAACATCATCATCACACAACAGAAATGGAAAAGGGAAATGATGAATTTTGAAATCAGCTTTATTTATTAACCCCTTTCACTTGTAATCATTTTTTGCTTATAAGCAAACGTTTTTCTTTTTTAAAAGAAAATTTGATTACAATTTTCAAAATAAAATTGAATATTCCATTGCTCATTTATAAACTGTTTTAAGTGCTCAATTTTACACAGTGACCAAAGTGCAAAATGAACTTTTGTAGGTCTGTGTGGATTTTCATCACGCTTAACATAAATCACAACGCTCTTGTTACACCTAATTACAGAATTAAATGTAATGAAGAAAACTTTTTCATGTACAGTCATTCAACTCCTTTTACTTACATAAAATATATGATTGTGACCTACTTTCTGAAAGATATGATGGCAAGAAAGAACAGAATTTTCATCCACGTCACATTTTACAGAAAAGATTTTTCTCACTGTCCTTTTATCTCTATGTCTTCTTTCCTACAGCACGGCAAACTGGACAAAGTTAGAGCATTTCTTGCTGGTGGAGCTGATCCAGGCATACAAAACAAGGAAGGGCTGCTTCCAATTGACTTGGCCACAGATCAGATAAGGACTGTCTATAATGAAGAGCTCCTGAAGGCAACGGCTCAGTCAAAGTGCGATATTTTGCTTAATGTCTGTAAACTGTGTTTAATTCATTTTTAATTCACTTCATTTTCTTTTGTATCCTTACTCTGGAGGTTTATTACAATAGATTTCCATTACTTCTTGTGCTTGAGGTCGTCTAGAATTCTGTTTGCTATTCAGTCCTGTTCATTCCTTTATGTTGTGAAAACTTTCTTCCTTTAACTTCCTCACTTGTGCTTTAAATTTTCACATTTCTTGTAAACTTTATCAGTTCCTCTTCCTGAATGATGGCTGAATTGTTTTTATATAATTGTTTTAGAGTTGATCTTCAGATAAATAATTTTTTTTAAATTCATTGGTTTACCTTTTCGTTGTTTTTTTTTTTTTAATTTTACTATTTATGACAAAATATTCCCCTCTTAATTTATGGCTCTGTTTATTGAAAAACATTTTTTTTTATATTTCCAGTTTTTGCTTATCATTTGAAGACTCGATGAAACAAAATATGTGTTGAGAATGTTCATTTTATTTTGAAAGAGTAAAATAAAACCCATGGGGATATTATTAAATGGCGCATATTATTATACTTGAGTTAAGAACACATTTTGCTGTGTAATGTTTTCTAATTTAGATTCAAAACAGTTATAGAAATTACAAATTATTTTGCAGTCTTGGTCGTGTTTGCCAGCTCTTGGCGGCTGGTGTTAGCATCAAGTTGACGGACAGCCCAGAGATGATGAACACTCCACTTCATTGGGCTGTTTGCCATGGCAATAGAGACATGGTTCAGTGTTTGTGTGGTGAGAAGTTCTGTTTTTAATTTTACAGTCTCTTGTATTCAGAGCCAGCCCTAGGAATTTTTCAAGGTAGTACGAGGTCCTGTGATACCCCTCCCCAGCTCTCCATGCCATACTGTATCGTACTCTTATGAGGCACAATTCCATGCCATTGAGTTGGATCACCCTGTGATTTCCACAAGTGATATAGCATTTTACAGATAAACTATACAAACAAATAGGAAAATGATCCGTCTCATAAAGCAAATAATTTGTTACGTTTAAATTTTCTGTTCCCTTTTTCTTGTTCCTTTAAAATTGTAATGTTTTATTATTTTTTAAATATATACGTTCCCGCACCTCCCCTTAGTTTACACCGCCCAAAAGCTGGCCATGCTTGTGTCTTTCATATACATAGGATGCACTTCTTTACTGAGAGAGATTTTTGAAGAGGAATATCAAAAAAAAAAACGGGGAATTAATTTAGTTTTTTTTACCTGCTTATTAAGTGAAGAATACATTCTTTCTGATTTTATGTTTTCCTCATTGTGTTTCTCACAGCAGTGAATAAGTTTTCTTTTGGTAGCAGTTATCCTTCATTCTCTGAATGGAACCACCAGTTTTATATGTTATAAGGATGGTAAAGGTGAAAGATGGTGAAAGTTTGAATTTGTTAAAATGCTATTCTCAAAGCGAAGTCAAACGACTGGTTCAATGCTTCATCAGATGTGATGACACCTGTCATTGAAGCTAAGCGCAGTGCTGCGATTAAATACAAACGTTCACTGAGTGCTAGAACCCTACAGATCCTGAAGGCTACGAGAAGCAAAGTTCAACAAACTGCATAACGTGCAAATGACTATTGGCTCCAGCTCAGTGAGAGCATCCAGACCGCAGCGCAAACAGGCAACACTAGACAAATGTATGACGGTATTAAAAAAGCCCTTGGTCCACAAAAAAGTAAGATGGCACCGCTAAAAACCATCAGTGGAGAGAAGCTAACCGATAAGGGTAAGCAGATGGAGAGGTGGGTCGAGCACTACTCTGAGCTTTATGCTAGAGAAAATACCGTCACGCCTGCAGCCCTTGATGCTGTCAAATGTCTGCCAACTATGGAGGAGCTGGATGCTGAACCAACATTAGAAGAACTCGGCAAGGCCATTGATAGCTTGGCCTCTGGCAAAGCACCAGGCAGTGATGGGGGTTCCTCCCGATTTAATTAAATGCTGTAAGAGCACGCTATTACATCCCCTGCCTACGGTGCTGCGCCAGTTCTGGGAAGAGACAACTATTCCTCAAGACATGCGAGATGCCAAGATTGTAACACTGTATAAAAATAAAGGAGACAGAAGTGATTTCAATAACTACAGAGGCATCTCTCTTCTTAGTATTGTTGATAAGGTTTTTGCCAGAGTCATCTTAATGCGACTACACAATTTAGCTGAGCGCATATATCCAGAGTCACAGTGTGGATTCTGAGCTGGTAGATCAACAACAGACATGATCTTCTCTCTTCGCCAGCTTGAGGAAAAATCAAGAGAGCAGAAAAGACCTTTATATATCACCTTTATAGACCTCACAAAGGCATTTGACCTGGTTAGTAGGGATGGACTCTTCAAAATCCTCCTGAAAATAGGCTGCCCTGCTAAATTGCTAGAAATGATAAGTCATTCCATGAGGACATGAAGGGAACAGTCCAATATGCTGGAAGCGCATCACAGCCCTTTGACAAACGCATTGGCATTAAACAAGGCTGCGTTCTGGCTTCCCTCTTTGGGATCTTCTTTGCCTTACTCTTGAAACATGCACTCAGAGATGCAACTGAAGGAATATGCCTTCAAACTATGTCTGATGGCCGTCTGTTTAAATCTCGCAAGGCTGAAGGCAAAAACAAAAATCAGAAGGGTCACTATAAGAGACTTGTTGTTCGCTGATGACGCTGCAGTCGTCACTCAAAGCCAACAGAAGCTTCAGAGCTTGATGACTCACTTCACCCAAGCCACTCAAAGCCAACAGAAGCTTCAGAGCTTGATGACTCACTTCACCCAAGCATGCAAGGACTTTGGCCTCACAATAAGTCTAAAGAAAACAAATGTGCTGAGTCAGGATGTGGATGCTGCACCAATTATCACGATTGATAACTATGAATTGGCAGCAGTGGTGCAACACTTCACATACCTGGGGTCTACCATCAATGACAAACTTTCTGGACATAGAAAGTGACAGCCGCATTGGCAAAGCTGCATCTGCCTTTGCCCGCCTCACAACCCGTGTTTGGGGAAACTCCAAACTCACAATGAAGATCAAAGCTGCGGTATATAACGTCTGCATCACGAGCATACTTCTATATGGTAGCGACATGGACAACCTATGCTAAGCAAGAAAGCAGGCTCAATACCTTCCATATGGGAGCCGCGCTAGCGTAGTGGTTACAACACCGCTCTGGCGACTGGGTGATACAGGATCAAACCCGGGCGACGGCATTTGAGGATTTTTCGTCGACCAGGATTTGGACTGGATTAACTCGAGACCTGGCGAGGACATTTGAAAGAGTGTCGTCGACCAGGGACTGGCGGCTCCTGAGCCGACCCAGCTGCAATGGGTACCTCCGAAATCGGCGAGTATTTGCCTGAATGGCGAGGGACACCTGTCTCTGTACAAGAAATAAAGGGATACTCACGTAAAATCAGTGTCAGGTTAGACATAAAATAATAACCTGAGATTTCGCCTCGAGTATTAGCGGGCGAACGCAAAAAAAAAAATACCTTCCATCTGCGGTGTCTACGCCACATCCTCGACATTTCGTGGTAAGATAAAGTAACAAACGTGAAGTTGTTGTCACATGCTGGCCTTCAAAGCATGTATTCACTGCTTAGACAGCACAGATTATGCTAGCTTGGCCATGTCTGCCACATAGAAGATGGTTGCATCCTGAAAGATATCTTTTACGAACAACTGGCAGATGGCAAAAGAACAGTTGGGCAACCGCAGCTGAGATTCAAAGATGTGTGCAAGAGAGACATGAGGGCACTGGACAAAAATCCAGCTACCTGGGAGGATGAAGCTGCCATTCGCACCAAGTGGCGATGCTATCTGCGCTGCCACCTAGGAAAAGAAGCTCACACAACAAGCAGAAGAGAGGAGAAAACATCGAAAGGAACACCAGGAAAATAAGCAGCTGAGGGTTGTCACCTCAAGGGCGCATTCCCATAGTCAGTTATGACTGAAGGGGCTATTATTATTATCATTATTCTCAAAATGAGCCTGCACTATTAAATCTATATCTTATCATTCTCAGAATTTGCCTGCGGCAGTGAGTGATAAGTAGGGTGGTTTTCCGTGTAGTTCCTGGGGGTCTCGCAGGAGACAATAAGAGAATAGGCCTACTGTTACCTCAGGCATGTTATGAAAGGTGACTAATATGAGGTTGTGTATGGGGATATGCAACCTCATCATGTACAAAAAATTGCTACTGAAACAACCTCTGAAGGAGCACATGGATGCTTTGATGCTACTCTAACTCAAACAACTTCAGTGTTGGCTCCTCGCTTTGCAAGGCACAAAACAAGAAGACAAATAATGAAATTTATATATTTTCTGACAACAGGTCCCCAGTGTTAAAACAGTATAAATATTTTGGCGACTGGTTGTTTATTTCATCTGAAGATAAGTCTCTTGAATGGTTTTAGGTTTCACCTTTTTTTTTTGTCTTTCTTGCCCTGTGATAAATGACCTTTTACACAGATCTTCATTCCAGCTCGCGGAGCTGACTTGAACGTGTACAACGCCAGAGGACTGACCCCACTTCACGAAGCTGTTAAGCGAGGAGATGCTGGAATTGTGGAAGAGCTGCTGAACTATGGGGCCGATCTTGACCTTCAAGTTACTTCAGGGTACAAACTTACTATGACTTAGTTAGTCATATTAAATATTATCAGTAGCTGAATACTTAATTTGGCAGTTGCTTAGTGACATAGACAAGCACAGTTAACATTATCTTGTAAAACTAGTTTGGAGGGTTAAAAAATGGTAAAGGATCCCATTACACGCCCATTGAGGAAATATTGGGAATATGGTGTTAGGCCCATATTTTCTTGACCCTCGGCACACCAGGGGTGGTGTATCACGCCAGCCACCTTTAACCTTCCCAGAGTTGCTGTGTTACTCTGGGTCGACCCGGAGCCGTTTGCGGTCTAAAAAAATCCCACTTCAGCTGGGGATTGAACCCAGGATCGTTGAGCTGGGAAGCCAGTGCACTAACCACTGAGCTACCATGGCTGTCAAGACTAGTTTGAGATTTCATTCTGAGCGTATCTTTATTTCCTCTGACCCGTGTGGTTCCTGTGGGTCTCTGAGGAGATGAAGAATAGGACTACTATACCCTGAGGATAGGCATGAAAGGTTGACTAACATGAGGTTGTGCATGGAGGTTGGCTACAGCATCATGTGAAACAAAGTTCTACAGAAACAACCACTTAAGAAGCATGTGAATGCTTTGGCTTTCTTAAGGGAGGCTGTCTACAGTGATTCCTGCATGCTCCCTGAGGAGCAAAAAAAGATGATGATGATGATGGTAATATTTCCTCTACATTCCATTTTATTAAAACGTGAATTTTTAGAGGTATAACCCACAATTTTCTAATACATGATAAGTCTTCTGCCCTGTATAGTTCCTGAGGGAGGGGGGGTCTATGAAGAGACAAGGACTACTACTGCACCCTCATGCGACTAATGTGAGGGTTGTGCATGGGGGCTGGGAACATTATATAAAACAAAACTGCCGCAGAAACCACAGCTGCTTGAGCCTGTGCCTGCTTGGTGCAGATTTCCTGCAAGGGGGAGCACTGACAGTGGTGGTTGCATGCTCTGTAAGGAGCCGCAAAAGGATAGTGGTGATGATAAGTCTTCTGATATTTATCAAAGTTTTTCAGCATAGCTGGCCTTTAGCACAATCAATTAACCTGAAACATCTTTCTCATGTTTTTTTTTTTTCCCTACATGCGCAGAGATAATGTGGGACAAACTGCGTTGGATATGGCTGAAGGACACGAGTCCATGTTGCAGGTCTTCAGGGCTCCCAGACACTTGCTAGAGCCTGTAGGCAAAATTACACATGACTTTGGTAAGCTGCTTTCTTGACAGTTCTGCTGGACATACTAGATAGCAAAACAGAGCAGCAACAACAACAGCAACAAACAACAACAAAAATATGTTTTGCACAGAAAGAATGGGACTACTACGTCCTCATGCAGGTCATAAAAGGTGACTAATATGAGGCTGTGCACGAGGTTGGCAACCTCATTGTGTAAAACTAATTGCGACAGAAACCACCGCTGCAAGAATTTGTGCTTTGGCACAGACTTCCTTAAGGAGGGCCATCTACAATGGTGGCTTCATGTTCCGTAGGGAGTAAAAAACAGGTGGTGATGCCGATGAATATGTTTTACCTATGTGTTGGTAAAGGTAAAGGATCCCGTTACGCGCCCATTGAGGCATATTGGGAATATGGTGTTAGGCCCATATTTTCTTGACCATCGTCACACTAGGGGTGATGTGGTCAGCATCACGCCGACCGCCTTAACCTTCCCAGAGTTACTCTGGTACCCAATTCATGAGGCTGGGTCGACCCATGAGCCGTTTGCGGTCTAAAAAATCCCACCTCAACTGGGGATCGAACCATGGACCACCGAGCACCTATGTGTTACCAGAGCCCAAAAGGGGAGCAAAGAATAGTAGCACCATAACCTACCATGCATGTCTTAAAGAAGGGTTATGCCTTCCCCAGAATAGCTTAGCAAACTAGATTTTGCAAACAACCTGGCTTTTCTGTCTCATAACTGTAACAAGATAGAAGACAAAATGAAAATTCGTACTTGATGAGAGGTCACAGCAGTTGGGTAGGAAAATACGTAGGGAAAAAACGATTACGAAAGTGTAGCAAATGATATCAAGATTGTATGTGAAGAAAGGCGGTTACAGGATGTAGGATCATACACATATCTTTGCAGCAGTATAGACAGAGATGGAGGAACAGACAGTGATATAAAAATAATATCTTCTTCTGCGTTCGTCCTGAAAAGGACGTTTGTTACGTTGTGTCACCGTTTACAGCAAAGATGCGATATCTGCGTGACACATCCGGTTTCAGCATAGCATTTTTGGGACTGGGTTAGCCTTCCTTCTTCAATCCCTACTCTCTCAGCCAGACTGCAGTGATGCAGCCTGTTTCCATGACCACCACTTGGAGGTGGAGTAGGGTCTTGGTCAGCTCTGGTTTGCTGACGCAAGCAGTCAAGCTATGGATCGCTGACTGCATTTATCACTGTTGCTGCGTCTTCGGTCCCATAAAAATAGAATGAAAGTCTAGACTAGTTTTCATGGCATTAGGAAATATATGGAAATCACAAGTAATCAATACATAAATAAGAATCATCAGCTCAAAAGGTCAAGTCATTCCTATTGAATGGTTCTGAAACATGGAGAACAAGCAACACAACAAACCAAGAAGTTACAGACTTTCATAAGCTGGTGCGTGCATGGAATATAAAGATTAAAATGTTACGGCAAGATCACCAGTGTGGAACTGATAACAAGATTCATCTTCTGCGTTAGTCCTGAAAAGTACGTTTGTTACGTTGATTCGCCGTTTACAGCAAAGCTGCGATATTTGCGCCTTTCGGCCCGACACATCCGGTTTCAGCATGTCATTTTTGGGACCAGGTTAGCCTTCCCTCTTCGATCCCTACTCTCTCAGCCAGACTGCAGTGATGCAGCCTGTTTCCAGTGGAGGTGGAGTAGGGTCTTGGTCATCTCTGATTCGCTGACCCTGACGCAAGCAGTCAAGCTATGGGTCGCTGACTGCATTTATCACTTGCTGCATCTTCGGTCCCATAACAAGAATCTGACAGGTGCCAGTGGAACAGGAGATAAGAAGGCCCTAGCGATGGATAGGACATACGAGGGGCATTCAGAAAGTAATGCACCACATCGTTTTTCCCAGGAGCTGTTTATTCAAAAAGCATGAAATTTATACACAATAAACATGGATATGTCTTGTAAACATCGGTATTATTCAACATAATCCCCATCAACTTGTACGGCTTTATGCCAGCGCGAAACAAGTGCATGTATTCCTAGCCCGTACCAGATTTTGTCTTGATCATGTAGCCATTTCTTTGCTGCATGAATCCCTCTATCATCATCTTCAAACCTTGTCCCACGGAGTGCATCTTTAAGTGGACCAAATAGATGAAAATCAGAGGGTGCCAAATCGGGACTATAGGGTGGATGGGGTAGTACAGTCTAACCCAATTTGGTGATTGCTTCCCGTGTTGCCAGACTTGTGTGAGGGCGCGCATTTTCGTGAAGGAGAAGCAGGTCTGCTGGATTCTTGTGCGGCCGAACTCTGCGAAAACGTTGATTGAGTTTTTTTCAATGTCTTAATGTAAGCTTGTGAATTGATTGTCTCTCCTCTTGGCATAACGTCCTAAAGAATCACACCTTCAATGTCCCAAACGACAGTGATCATGACATTTCCAGCTGAAGGAATTGTCTTGAATTTCTTTCTTCTTGGTGATTGCTGATGATGCCACTCCATTGATTGTTTTTTGTCTCAGAATCAAAATGATGTGTCCAGGTTTCATCGCCTGTAACGATCTTAGCCAAAACGTTCTCTCCATCAGCATTGAAACGCTCCAACAATTCAGAAGAAATTGCTTTCCTTTGCAATCGGTGGTCATTTGTGAGACTTCGAGGAAATCATCTTGCGCAAACCTTAGAAAATCCGAGAGTTTTTATAACTGCATTTGCACTACCAATGCTGACTGACAGCTGTACGGCCAATTGTTGAGTAGTGATTCGCCTATCAGTAAGAATAATGCCCTCAGCGCATTTCAACATTTCTGCGTTGGTGGCTGTGGCAGGACGTCCACAGCGCGGCCGATCAAGCAGCTCCGTATCTCCACTTCCGGATTCTTTGATTCTCTGAACCCAGCAACTGACTGTAGTCCTGTCGATTGCAAAACTTCCATACACAGCACATAGACGCTTGTGAATATTCACAACAGTTTCCTTCTCTGCAACGAGAAATTCTATCACAATTCGCTGTTTATAACGCAAGTTGCTAACACGCTCCATTTCAACGGTTTAGGGCAGCCGTATTATTTGGCCGGTTGCGGTGCAATTTAGTGCACACAATTGGCACATGCCATATTTGAAGTGTGCAAAATTTCATGTTTCTATCTTCATTATTAGCTGAGAGAAACGATGTGGTGCATTACTTTCTGAATGCCCCTCGTATATTGAGAATATCTGCTGATGCTATTACAAGGCAGTCCTTGTTCTGTAATCCCCAGGGTAAGAGAGGTAGAGGAAGACTGAAAAACACATGGAGAAGAGAACTGGTGACAAAAAATGAAAAGGGGTTAGAAAGCATGAAAAGGGGTAAAGAAAGCATGAAAAGGGGTAAAGAAAGCATGAAAAGACCATGAGCTGATGGCACAGAACGAAAGGATGGCACAAGTTTATTGAAGGTCTGTGCTCCTTAGCGAGCTGAGAGCTAATGATGATAATTAATGTGCTTGTGCTAATTCACGGAGCGTCCGATTGGCAGAGTGGTTAGAGCGCTGATCTCTCACGGCAAAGGTGCCGGGTTCAAATCAAGGTACCAACGCGTTCCAGTCTACCCAGCTATAAATGGGTACCTGACTACTCTTTGAGTTGGGGAAGGAAAAGGCGGCGGGTTACCCAGGTGAGGAACTGGTCACCCCCCACCTTTCGATGCTGGACCTAGTATGATGAAGTCTCTAATACTTCACTCTCCTATGGCAGTATCTGCTGTGGGACTACCTTTCTTATATTCTTTATTTGACTTGTCTGTTATTTGACTTGTCTGTTATTTGACTTGTCTGTTATTTGACTTGTCTGTTATTTGACTTGTCTGTTATTTGACTTGTCTGTTATTTGACTTGTCTGTTATTTGACTTGTCCATGTTTGTTGAAGTTTTTGTGGTAAAAAGTTGTTTACGGGATGGGGTAACCAGCCCCATGCCCAACCCTCCTTAGTCGCTTTTTACGACATGCCTGGTAGGGTACAGTGTTACTATTCTTTGCTCCCCTTTCGGGCCCCGGTAACACACGGGACTACCTTTACCTTTTACTAATTCACCATTTGTGGAAAGATGGTCGAAGGGTACGAAATAAATAGTTACAAGTTTCTCAATTTTAAACACTGTTGTAAAGGTATGTCTGCTGTAATCACTGTATATGGAGAAATGTTTAAATATTACACATTATCTGTTGAATTGTTGTTACCATGCTGAAGATTAATTGTACTTCCTTTGCAGATAGTAAAGCCAATTTGGTTCGCTTTGACAGTTTAACATCGACAGAAAGTGCACTGGCCAATGGCCTGAACGGGGAGAACGGCCTTCACTCACCCAGACTGGCAGTACCGCCCTATAAGGTTTTTAATGATAATCACATTATGATTACTTTATTTCCTGCCATATAAGACGCTCCGGGGTATATGATGCAGTTGTAATTTAACAAGATATTTTGGAGGAAATAATACATCAGATGAACAAATTTATTATATTGAACATATAATTTTGCTTTTATAAACACATATATAGTTCTTTCCATGTTTGCCTCATCATTTTCACCTTCATATCCAGGTCTCTTCTCTATGTGTTTTTGGTCTACCTCTGCCTCTCTTTTCCTGTGGATTCCAGCACAAAGACTGCCTTGTAATGCTATCAACAGGTTTCCTCAATGTGTGTCCTATCCATCGCCAGCGTCTTCTTCTCAACTCTTGTTCCACTGGCACTTGTCTGGTTCTTGTCATCAGTTCCACATTTGTGACTTTGTCATACCATTTATATATATATAAATATATATGTATGTATTGTGAAAGACAAAGAATACAAGAATAAAATAGTCTAACCAAGAATATGTGGTCAAGATGAGCTCGTCACCTTAGCTCTTATTAGAGCACTGAATATCACAGCTTGATGAGTTTCTGACTAACTTGATGGCACTGATCTGATTATGTGTACTGTAATTTTTGTGCTCTGTATGTGACACTGATACACTATCTCACAACAAACATGAAATGGTCAGTTTTTTGCTCTGCATTCTTGGAAGAGATAATTTTTTTCTTGGCTGAACGTCAGTTTACTTGTATTTAGATGATATGCTTGATATAAAAATGTGAAAGTAATCACAAAGGAATGTCACCCAGTACCATGTGATGTCCAAAGTAAACACTGTATTTTAAACAAAAGTATTTTATTGCACATGTCACAAAACTTTGAATTATCTTTAAATAAAAGCATTTTTATTACTCCATCATTCGCTATACAAAATATTTTAATAATCTGATAAATGTTAAAAAAATAGCAAGATGCTTGTTTATGATAGCCATGATAATCACCATATTAGATAGCGCAGGGTGATTTGTACAATTATTTTTTTTTAGATACTTTTCAGTGGGAAAAGTGCGTCTTATTTAGCGGGAAATAATGTAATCAAGTTATGATACAAAGCGAGAGATGAAAAAAGATTATTCATTGACATATATAATGGGTTGGACCTTCCAGGTAGCATTCTGAGCCACTTTTACTGCAAGTATGGGCTTTCTCCTTTTTTCTGTGGAGTTGACCAACTGTCTGAATATTCCCTTTCCATAACTGCTGTTTTTTGTTTTTGGCCTTACCTAATGCTGTCTACTTGCCTTAAGGTCATTTTTTTCTGTGTTACTTTCAACATGGCTAAACTGTCTCATTGTGACTGCTGTACATGTGATAGTTATTGGGGTAATTTATATAGCTTTAACAATTAAGTATTTGCTCTTGTTTAACATTGGTTAAACTTATGTATATTCATTATGATTATGGGACCAAAAGATGCAGCAATAGAGAATGCAGTCAGCGACCCATAGCTTGACTGCTTGCATCAGGGTCAGCGAACCAGAGCTGACCAAGACCGTACTCCACCTCCACGTGGTGGTCCTGGAAACAGTCTGCAGCAGTGCAGTCTGGCTGAGCGAGTACGGATCGAAGAGGGAAGGCAAACCCGGTCCTAAAAATGCTGTGCTGAAGTCAGATGTGTCGACCGAAAGGTGGAGATATCACAGCTACAGCGTAAACAGACACAACGCAACCACCGTCCTTTTCAGGGCGAACGAGGAAGAAGAAGATTATGATTATGCAGTGCATTTAGGTATTTAAGTTTTTTTTGTTGCCAGTTTCAGTAAATTTTAAAAAAATGTATCTTAAGGTATTTCTGGCCTGATTACAAGAATATAAAAATCTGTTGACTGTTTTAAAAAAAAAAATAAAGAAATTCATGTTTACATTAACCTGGATGTAGATACTTATTTAGAATGCACCCTATAACCTTCCATGCCACCCAGAGATAAGTACAGTTGAGGAAAGAGGGTGTGTGAGAGAGGATTTCTACAACACTAAAACAGCTGATGGAACTGAAAGTGGTCTGGAATTAACATGAAAACTCACTCAAGATAGATTTACCTGAAGAAAGTTCTGTGCAATTTGCTCTTAATCGATCTAAGATGAAGGAAGAATGCATATGTGTCACATCTTACGTGGGTGTTATAGACAGTGTGTAAAGACAGAAATTAATTTTTATTGTTATTATTGGTTAGAATCGATATCATTGCACTCTGGGCAAACCCATAGGTGCTCAGTCTCCCTCAGCAAATGCCAAAGGGTATGAAAGCTAATTTATTCTTGTAGTGCGCTGATTGTATACATGCACACAGTTATAGTCAAAATGGTTTATCAGCATCCCATACATTTCACATAAAGCATGTTACTTTATTTATATATATATATATATAGGCATACCTCGCTTTATTGCGCTTTGCTTAGATGCGCTTCTCAGATATTGGAGGCGATCTGATCATCAAAAGTAGTCCCCCTGTCGATCAAGTGTTTCAGCCCTTTATTCTCCTTTACACTCTAAAGGGGGGGCGGGCCCACCTGGGACATGACTCCCAAGTGTCTCAACCTCCTGTTGTCATGTTTAGCAAATGAAACCATTTCACCTTGGTTGCAGCTTTAAAATCCACAATTCCGCCAGCCGGAGGCAATTGTGAAAGTAACAAAGTGAAGACAAATTATTGTGGTTGCTCCGCAGCACACCATATATATATAAATATATATATAGATATAAAATAACCCTGTCAGTCATAACTGACTATTGGAATGCACCCCTGAGGTGACAGCCCTCAGCTGCTTATTTTCCTGGTGCTCCTTTCGATGTTTTCTCCTCTCTTCTGCTTGTTGTGTGAGCTTTTTTTCGCCCAAACTCAGGTGGCGCCGCAGATAGCATCGCCACTTGGTGTGATTGGCAGCTTCATCCTCCCAGGTTGCTGGATTTATGTCCAGTGCCCTCATGTCTCTCTTGCACACATCTTTGAATCTCAGCTGCGGTCACCCAACAGTTCTTTTGCCATCTTCCAGTTGTGCATAGAAGATATCTTTCGGGATGTGACCATCTTTCATGCGGCGGACATGGCCAAGCCAGCGTAGTCTGTACTGTCTAAGCAGTGTATACAGGCTTTGAAGGCCAGCACGTGACTACACCTTGGCATTAGTCACTTTATCTTTCCACGAAGTGCCGAGGATGTGGCGTAGACACCGTAGATGGAAGTTTTTGAGCCTTCTTTCTTGCTTAGCATAGGTTGTCCATGTCTCGCTACCATATAGAAGTGTGCTGGTGACGAAGGCGTTATATAGCGCAGCTTTGGTCTTCATTGTGAGTTTCCCCAAACACGCGATGTGAGGTGGGCAAAGGTAGCTGCAGCTTTGCCAATGCGGCTGTCAATTTCTGTGTCCAGAGAGAGTTTGTCATTGATGGTATGTGCACCACTGCCAATCCATAGTTATCGATAGTGATAACTGGTGCAGCACCCACATCCTGACTCAGTACATTTGTTTTCTTTAGATACAGGCAGGACACTTTTTTTCAGATATGACATATATATATATATATATGTATGTATGTAAATGAATCAATACCATTTAGCTCCCCAAGGAGCATATGCCTTCAACAAACACATGCCAAGACTTCCTGTCCCGTGCCATACGCTCAAGTTCTTTCCATGTTTGCCTCATAATTTTCACCTCCATATCCAGGTCTCTTCTCCGTGTGTTTTTGGTCTACCTCTGCCTCTCTTTCCCTGTGGATTCCAGGACAAGGACTGCCTTGTAATGCTATCAACAGGTTTCCTCAATGTGTGTCCTATCCATCGCCAGCATCTTCTCAACTCTTGTTCCACTGGCTTTTGTCTGGTTCTTGTCATCAGTTCCACATTTGTGACTTTGTCATACCATTTATATATATATAAATATATATGTATATATTGTGAAAGACAAAAGAATACAAGAATAAAATAGTCTAACCAAGAATATGCGGTCAAGATGAGCTCGTCACCTTAGCTCTTATTAGAGCACTGAATATCACAGCTTGATGAGTTTCTGACTAACTTGATGGCACTGATCTGATTATGTGTACTGTAATTTTTGTGCTCTGTATGTACACTATCTCACAACAAACATGAAATGGTCAGATTTTTGCTCTGCATTCTTGGAAGAGATTTTTTCCTTGGGTGAACATCAGTTTACTTGTATTTAGATGATATGCTTGATATAAAAATGGGAAAGTAATCACACAGGAATGTCACCCAGTACCATATGATGTCCAGTAAACACTGTAGATAGTACAGGTTATGAGATACACGCTGAAACTTAAGACAGTCAGGCCGCAAGGGACGGTTGCTCTAGGCTTAGCTCATTTAGTGGCGTCGTGTGGAACCATGGGTACAATTTTAACTGGTAGTTTTGTAATTTAAAAAAAAAAGTTAAATACATGCTGTATCCCTTTTCTTAAGAAGAACACATATATTTGTTTATTTCACTTGTTTACTGACATATTGTGAAGACTTTTGTTTACTGACATATTGTGAAGACACTTGTTTACTGACATATTGTGAAGACTTTTATTTTCTGACATGTTTTACAAGCAGGATTCCAAAGTGAGATTTGAAACCGCAAGTCCTGTTCCGGCTGTCACTGATGAGAAACTGTCCTTATTGTGGCCTGCAATTCAGAGCATAAAGTTAGGGGGTGGAAAGCCTTTTGTCATCAGCAGCGTCCTGCCAGTATTTGTAGCACCCACTCATCATGGAGGTATGATAAGATGTTGGTGTAATTTTGTATAGCCGGCTTCATTTTAAAAATTGTCAACATTGGGTACAGCATGTATAACACTGAAAGAAACTGTCATGTGGTTCTACCAAAGTTATTTCACAAGTGGCTGTAATTAATCATGAAGACTTAATGCATAGAATAGAAACGTGAAGAATGTGCATACAATCATAAAGAAACAACAACTGGAGATCCTGAGATGGGATATTAGCAGAAAACTTGGCCCAGGATATCTCTAACTGACTGGTTCATTGAATGAATGAATGACTTAACTACAGAAGGATTCAAAGAATTCATGTTACTCTTGCGTGAATTCCAGGGTCAGATCACTAACTAAGAACTTAAAGCACCTCCATGCGGTGCATCGGGACACTGGCAACCTTCGAGCTGAATGGTCGAGGAACGAGTAGCCACACTAGAGCGGCCCAACGTCATGATGCCCCCCAATGGGAAACAAGTTGAGAACTAGCACAGCATACTAAGCTTGGTGGAATCACTCAATCCCCTGGCTTTTACCTGGTTAGCTGCTTGCAGTAAGATCTCACAGTGGATAGTTGACAGGTGAGGGGAGATGGGAAATGGTTCTGTGCAGGACGTGCCGACTCTTTGGGAGAACCAGAGCACAGTATTTTAGCTTGCATATTTGGAGAGCCCCACTAAATGGCAGGAAATGAACAGTACGCCATTACCTCTTCTTCCCCCCCCCCCCCCCTTTTTTTAAAAAAACTCCTTGTTTGAAACCGTATGTGAAGATCCTTTAAGTGCGTGCCAAGCCAGGATAGATTACCCAGGAAAGAAACTAGAGCTGGTGACTCCCAACTCAACATTTCAGAATGGCAGGAAATGCTGCAGGAAAAGCCCAGGTCTAAGATGTAGAAAATGCCAAGGATTCTTCAACTTTGCATTGGCTACAACAGAGTGACAAGCTCAGGAGCCCTAGTTAAATAACAACATCAACAGAGATAGCTGGACAATGGTACTATATATATATATATATATACACACACACACACACACACATATATATATACATACACACACGCAGAGTTTACTAAAACAAGTATTTCTTAATGCTTTTTTGTGGAGAACCTGTAGAGCAGAGGTCCTCAACCTATTTTCCTCTGCTGGCTCATTTTAGATTTATAAAGAGGGGGTGAGCACATTTAACATTTATAAATAGGGTGGCAGGCACATTTAACATTTATAAAGAGGGGGTGGGCACATTTTACATTTATAAATAGGGCGGTGAGCACATTTTACATTTATAAATGGGGAGGTGGGCACATGTTACATTTATAAATGGGGAGGCGGGCACGTTTTAGATTTATAAATGGGGTGGTGGGCACATTTTACATTTATAAATGGGGTGGTGGGCACATGTTGCATTTATAAATGGGGAGGTGGGCACATGTTACATTTATAAATGGGGAGGTGGGCACATTTTACATTTATAAATGGGGTGGCGGGCACATTTTACATTTATAAATGGGGCGGTGGTCATATATTGCATTTATAAATGGGGAGGTGAGCACATGTTACATTTATAAATGGGGAGGTGGGCACATTTTAGATTTATAAATGGGGCGGTGGGCACATTTTACATTTATAAATGGGGTGGTGGGCATATGTTGCATTTATAACGGGCGGTGGGCATATGTTGCATTTATAACTGGGCGGTGGGCATATGTTGCATTTATAACTGGGTGCGGTGGGCACATGTTAGATTTATCAACGAAATATACAGAATACTTATATAAGGCTGAGTAACCACATTTTGCAATAAGAAAAATTCAGGATTTAAAAAAAAAATTGATCTTCAAATCATTTGGCACTGCATGTCACTGCCCAAGTTTTATAGTTAGAGGCGTATGTATGTTCCAGCATGCAAATAAGCATCAGTGTGCCATGACCTGTACTTGGATTTGACAATGTTCATTGTTAAAAATAATGATTCGCAAAGATATATGGAGCCAAAATATGAGTGCATCTCATATGCTGCACTTTTTAAGAATGGGTATTTTTCAATAACGCTGAGATTGTTAGAGTAGTAGCTCTTGAATATAAACATTACTTTCTGTGTCCATCAGCAAATTTTTTGTAACTTTCCTAGGACCACTAAATGCCAACACTTGAGAACAGAATAAAGCTATAATTTCTCATCATGCAAAAAGATTGTATATTTTTTTCTTCCATCCGCAATTCTTCCATGGGCACACAGATAAGCCCCAGTGGGCACTGTGTTGAGTACCGTTGCTAAAGTGATTAGTTTCAAAGTAAAGAGTGTTATTAAGTGCCAAATCACTTTACAAGATAATTGTTCTGCATTTGTGAAGAAATAAGAAACAAGAAGCTGATAATATAGGGACGGGATTTTTTTAAAATCCATTTTTGTGCGACAGATGTCACATCAAACACTTGATTTCCTTTCACACCAGCCTCTGCCTCAGAAATAGCCTTTTTATGGAACCTGAGACGCCACATATTTGAGGATCTGGACCTGGAGTTGTCGCTTTACCTCCTCAGCCCTCTGTCTTTATTTGAATCACCTCACATTGTTTGTTTGGTCAACAAACACTTGGTTCGTCAGCCAGGATCCTACAAGATTACAGTCACCACAAATCAGGTTGGTTTTTTTTTTTTTAGGACTTTCATTTGTCTCTCTGTCATGTCATTTTTTTAGGCCGCAAACGGCTCCTGGGTCGACCTAGCCCCAAATGGGTACCAGAGCAACTCTGGGAAGGTTAAGGCGGCCGGCGTGATGCTGACGACATCACCCCAAGTGTGCCGATGGTCGAGAAAATATTCCCAATATGCCTCAATGGGCGTGTAACGGGATCCTTTACCGTTACCTTTTTTCTGTCATGCTGGTCACAAAAGTCTGGGATAAAACTTAATCAGAAATAATTGTCTCATGATTTGAAGATGCCTACTAGTTTCAGAAATAATTATGATGTGTGACTGATTGCAGAAAATCAGTAATTGAATTCTGATACGGGTCTGCAGTCTTTTATCTGTAATTGAAAAGCTATGAAAAACCAACTTTTGTTGTTGTTCGTGGAGTGTCATTTGTGTGCCGAAATGACCCAGGCAGGTGTTCGGCTTCAAAAAGTCACAGCTGCTTGCACGACAATTCAGGCTGCTTGTAGAGTTGCTTTGAGCATGCCAACTCATCAATCTATTTATGGTGGCTGTTTTCGGCTTTAATGTTAATTATTTTAAATGATCTACGACAGGTTATGAAAGAGGATTTTATTGCAGTAATAATATTTGACAGTATAAATATAAGAATGATTCTAGTTTAAGTGACATTTAAACTGTTTGAGAATTCTTCAATCAATAAAGGACGTTTTTTTCAAAGTTACAATGTGCATTAAAATAAAGTAAAAAAAACTTCACTTTAATATAAAAAAAATGAGTCAGAGTGCAGAGCGGAGCAGGAGCAGAGCTGAAGCAGAGCAGTACAAACATTTGGTCGTAACCCCTATGTAAGTTGTGACGTCATCATTTCCCTTGTTGCTCCCTAAGGACCATGGGAGTCACCACTGCAGCTGGTCCGTGCCCCTGCTGGAAACCTGCTCCAAGCATGCACTTGCAGTTGTGGTTTCTATTGCAATTTGTTTTACATGATGAGGCTGCCAGCCTCATATGAGTTGCCTTGTATAACATGTCTGATGGCACGGTAGTCCTGTTCTTTCTTGGTGTCATCGGAGACCCCCCTGTTACGCACAGAATTTTTCTAAGACTGTGTGTAATTAATCTGTCTGAATTGTACACTTTAAATTTTTGTGGTCGAGGGTATATAACCCTTGTTGGACTGTAGTTACATTTTTACAATAGGGGTTACCTTCTCATGTCTTGACTCGCCGGTCCATTTTTTCGATCGATGTCAGGTCATTCTCCTTATATGGTAGCATCGGTCAACTATTTCTTGGAATGATTGAAACCAGAGTTGATGTTTTATTCCCTGTCCATGTAAGGCGTGATTTCGTTATATCTTTGCCTGGAATGTCTCCTACACCGTCTCGTTTTGAGTCTTACTCAGGTGTATGCGTTCTGCGCATGTCTGAACTTAAGGAGAGTTTGAAAGGTCTTCCGCCCAGGGAGTCGACAAGATGTCTCGAGCAGAGCGGACGCATTCCTGCGTCGGTGATTTTTGATAGGGAATTCTGTAGTCCTCCTGTGAGTTAGTTTAACTAACGAGGCTTTTCCCTAGATGATTCGAAACGCCTGGAGGCGTATGTTTTTTTGTGGTGTTGATTCTGAAGCAAGGTAATACCCTCCTTTATTGAACTCTGTGATCTATTTAGATGTTTGACATTTGTCGTTCTCTGCTCGCTTGCTGTTACATAAAGGAGAGGTTCTTCTACTAGGGATTACACCCCAGGTATCTTCATACCTGAGATTGATATGTATACGGGTCACACTAGGCCCAGAGAACAGTTCTATGTTCTATGAACTTCGCTATGCCAACGATTGCACCTACGTCGAGGTTAGACTTAGGAATGCCTGTAAAGGTCAATTTGACCTGTACTCCTGAACGCCATTCTCATGCGACCAGTAATAGACTTATTTTGCACATCTGATCTGCCAGCATCAGAGAGGAGTATTGTTATACTTTTGTCTTCTTCTTCGATCCTTAACCACCGACCGTCAGAGCAGTCAGTGGCCAAATTGATTCCACTTTGCACGGTCGGTGGCCATCCTTCGTACAGTGCCCCAACTCTGGTTCATTCTTTGCATCTCAGCCTCCACAGTCCTCCGCCAAGTTGTTTTTGGTCGGCCTCTCTTTCGCTTTCCTTCAGGGGTCCAAAGCATAGCTGTTCTTGTGATGGCATCGGGGTCTCTTCTGAGGACATGACCAACCCAGCTCCAGCGTCTGCCAGCTATGATGGTATGCATGTCCTCTTGCTTGCTACGAGTAAGCAGATCTTGGTTGGTGATGGTATTCGGCCAAAAGATTCGGTGAATTTTTCTTAGGCATGTTGTGTGAAAAGAGGACAATTTTGACATTTCCTTCTCTGTGACTCTCCAGCATTCCGCACCATAGAGAAGCACAGAAAGCACGCAACTCTGGTATAATCTTAATTTTGTGCTTGTGCTGTATTGGGAGGACTTCCAGATGTTATTTAGGTTAAAGAAGGCTGTTCTTGCCTTATTCATTCTGATGTTGATGTCTTTGCCTGCCCCACCGTCTGGTGTTACTATGCTTCCTAGGTATGTGAAGGTATCTGTCTGTACCAGTTGCTGATTCCTTACTGATGTGGGCTCAGGGTTGCTCACATTGAGCGTCATGACCTCAGACTTCTTTAAATTGATGTTCAAGCCCACCTGCTGGCTAAATTTATTAAGTCTATTCGTTTTTTCCTGGATGTGTTGATGTGAATGTGCCAGCAGTGCAATGTCATCTGCATATTCCAGATCTTCCAATGTTGAAAATGTAGTCCATCTTATTCCTCTTGGACTGCCCTCTGTTGTCTGGCGCATCACCCAGTCTATGACTGTTAAAAATAGAGTGGTTGATAAGGGGCATCCCTGTCGTACTCCTGTCTTCACCTCGAAGGTTAGGTTGCTCTGCCCAACACTACACGTAAAGTTGGCATAGAGGCTTTTTATGATTGACACTATGCAGCTTGGAATTCCATAAGCCCTCAGTATTTTCCATAAACTGTCCCTATGTATGCTGTCAAAAGCCTTTTCAAAATCAACAAAATTTATGTAAAGCTGTCTTTGCCATTCTGAGCACTGCTCTATAATGTTCCTGAGAGTGAATATATGGTCTACACATCTTCTGTTCTTTCTAAATCCTGCTTGTTCTTTCCTCAGTTTGTAGTCTACTGCCTTTGAAATTCTCTGTATAATTATCCTGCCTAGTATTTTGCTGGGAACTGAGAGAAGAGTGATTCCTCTCCAATTATTGCAGTCTGAAAGATCTCCCTTCTTGGGCAATTTGACAATTATTCCTTTGTTCCACTCTGATGGTGTTGTCCCCGTTTTCCACACTTGTGCAAATAGTGGTTCTAATAGTTCTGCTGCTAGCTCAGGGTCTGTCTTAAATAGCTCTGCATTTAAGTTATCATGGCCCGGAGCTTTACCGTTCTTTAACCCTTTGATTGCTGTGATGATTTCTTCTTTTCGTGGAATGTCTGTATTTACATCTAGATCGTTTTCAGCCTCAGGAACATTCAATTGTGTCTCTGGTATTTCCTTGTTCAGAGTTTCTCTGAAGTGCTCTGCCCATCTTGTTTCCTGTCCCTCTGCTGTCTTAATGAGATTTCCTTGCTTATCTCTTACTAATGTAATATTGTTTGCACCTTGTTTTCCGCTGATGAATTTAGTTATTTTGTATACTGTGCTTTGTTCATTTCTCTTCTGCCTGTTTTGCAAGATCGTCTAGGAAATTCCTTTTGTTGGCTCGGGTTTGGCGTTTAACTTCCCTGTCCAGTTGACTGTACTGTTCGCTATATAGTTGCTTTAACCTGGGGGACTTCGCTTCTGTTTTCTTTCTTTTCATTTCCTTTCTCATCTTTATGGTGTTTAGTGTTTCTGGTGTTATCCAGTCTTGCTTCTTCCTTTCCTGGAATCCTAAGCATGATTTGCTACTTTCCTTATATATTGTTGAAATGGTGTTAAAATTCTGGTCTATATCATCAGTCAATGTCTTTTCCTGGCTTTTGGCAAATTGATATCGTTTCTTAATGTCGGCCGCAAAAGCTTTTCTGGTAAGGGGGTCCTTCAATTTGCTGATGTCAAACCTTTTCTGTGTAGTTACAGTTGGTCCAGCCCTTCTTAGTTTCATTTTCAGTTTTGCAACTACTAAATGGTGATCGCTTCCCACATCTGCACCTCTTCTTACCTTCACATCTTGTAATGCATGTCTCCATCTACCGTTAACCATGATGTGGTCTATCTGGTTTCTGTCCCGACCATTTGGTGATTCCCATGTTAACTTGTGAATTTCCTTATGTGGGAAAAGTGTTCCTCCAATGACCAGGTTGTTAATGCTACAGAAACTTATTAGCTTATCCCCATTTTCGTTTGCTATTCCGCTGCCGCATTTCCCCATTGTTCTTTCATTATATGTATTGTGTGTACCAACTTTCGCATTGAGGTCTCCCATTACTATAACAAGATCATATCTAGGTGTGTCCTCCATTTCTTTCTGCAGTTGTTGATAGAATTCATCCTTGACCTCCTCATCGCTATCATTCGTTGGTGCGTAGCATTGTATTATTGTAGTGTTGGTGAATCTCCCTCTCAATCTCAATCGTATCAGTCTGTTGTTGATGGGTTTCCATTCCAGTAATGTCCTTTCTATCCCTTTCTGTAGAATAATGGCTACGCCTTCACTGTGCTGTCCATCCTCTCTTCCAGAGTAAAGTACTGTTTCTCCTGTTGCTGTTTTAACTTTTCCTGCCCCTGTCCATCTGCTCTCGCTTATCCCCAGGATGTGTAACCTATAGTTTCTCATTTCTGCCGTGACCTGTCTTAGTTTACCTGTCTCATACATTGTCCTGACATTCCAAAATCCTATTCTTGTATCCTGTTTTGCGGTCAGGACATCCGTTTTCATGTCAGTGGCTTCCTTTCGGCTTTCACCACTGACAGTCATACGAGCCACAGACTCCGAATGTCCATCCCGCAGCAAAGTTTGTTCATTTGATGTTGTTTCCGTAACTTCATTATTTTTTTTTACATAGACAGGGGTGTCAGCCCTATGCTAAAACCCCCAACCTGGAGGACCAGGGTACCAGCTTTTGTCTGACCCCTACCCACACAGACCAGTCCAGCTTGGTTGAACCTACCAGGAGTAAAACTCCCACTGGCATAGCTCTGGGGATTGTCAGGGTACGCAAGCTGCCATACCGCTACAAGGTATAGGTACCATTGATGGCAGTATACTTATGTACATTGATGATATGAAGCTGAGTCTGTAGTAAGCTGGGATTATCTACATCAGCTTATATATGTATATATATATAGAAGATTCATCGAAGAACTTAATTTATGCTGAATACCATGAACTGTCGTGTCTATGACTCATGTAAATGGATGTAACGTATCTGTCATTATGGCGTCAAAATAAAATGATGGAAACGTCAACCGCAGTTTCACCCTTTTATGACTTTCCATGTCATATCTCACGTTTGTAGATCTGTGAACTACAACACATCTACACTCACAGCAAGCAACAACAAACCAGACAAGACACCTTACACTTCAGCCTATAATATCCCTGGTGTCTGTAGGGGTGGTGCTTTACACGACTTTGGACTTATACCTACAACGTTCATAGTGGCCAGTAACCATCATAAATCCACCCTTATCACCCCCCCCCCCTTGGAAGTACACACAGCGAAGTTGGGAGATGACTGTGTATAAAGAGATTTCAGTGATGTATGAAGTTTTAGACATTGCAATTTATGTAAGTCAAAAACATTTGAATCCCTTGACACTGTATGCCAGGTTCACTGATTTCTTATACTTCCACAGCTAAAAATTATGTGTTTACTAATTTCTTATACTTCCACGGTTAAAAGTTATCTGTGTTCACTGATGTCTTATACTTCCACAGCTAAAAATTACCCTGTGTTCACTGATTTCTTTTCCTTCCACAGCTAAAAATTATCTGTGGTGACATGGAGAGTTTAAATTACGCCATATCAACCGTCCAGCAGCTCTTGTCGCTTTACAAAGTTGAGGACACGGTCTCTATTCCCACCTTGCTGGTAAGTGCAGACAAACAGATATTATTTATAGCGGAAGGTTCATTCATCATCAGCATTTTCTTTTGGGCTCCTTAAGGAGCATGGAGCCACCACGGCTGCTGGTCCCCCTTGCAGGAAGCCGGCACCAAGCATTCACATGCTCTTTATAGTGGGTGGTTTCTTTGTCAGTTTGTCTTACACAGTGAAGTTTTGTCTTACACAGTGAAGTTTTGTCTTACACAGTGAAGTTTTGTCTTACACAGTAAAGTTTCCTGCCCCATGTGCAGCTTTATATTTGTTGCCTTGTACGACATACCTGAGGGAGTAGTAGTCTTATTCTGTCATTTGTCTCTTTAGAGAACCCCCCGGGAACTATAAAGGGGCAAGGAAATATTAACTTGTTTATTAGAACCCCCCCCCCCCCCCCCCCCCCCGAACTACACAGGGGCAAGGAAATATTAACTTGTTTATTACAGGATCCCCCCCCCCCCCCCCCCCCCCCCCCCACCCCCCGACACTACACAGGGCAAGGAAGTATGAACTTGTTTATTACAGACCCCCCAGGAACTACACTGGGGAAAGAAATATTCTTCTTCTTCTTCCGTCCTTAGCCACCGACCGTCAAAGCAGTCAGTGGCCATTACGCCTAGTGGCGTCTTAGGGCAACAGCAGATA
The DNA here is from genome assembly GCA_024509875.1 of Oreohelix idahoensis. NCBI lineage: Eukaryota > Metazoa > Mollusca > Gastropoda > Stylommatophora > Oreohelicidae > Oreohelix > Oreohelix idahoensis. Next base: position 458,690 of record JAMPIV010014643.1, on the reverse strand, counting down.
GGTTTTCTTTGCCATTGTTTCCCATCACGCCTATTGGCGTCTTTAGGGCAACGGCAAATCAATCCATCTGCTGTTGTTTCCGTAATCGAAGTGACTGGCAAACGGGTGATCAGCCCGTTGGATGAAAGAAATATGAACTTGTTTAAATATCGGGACCAAAAGATGCAGCAATAGAGAATGTAGTCAGTGACCCATAGCTTGACTGCTTGCATCAGGGTCAGCGAACCAGAGCTGACCAAGACCGTACTCCACCTCCACGTGGTGGTCCTGGAAACAGTCTGCAGCAGTGCAGTCTGACTGAGCGAGTACGGATCAAAGAGGGAAGGCAAACCCGGTCCCAAAAAATGCCGTGCTGAAGTCGGATGTGTCGACCGAAAGGTGCAGATATCACAGCTACGGCGTAAACAGACACAATGCAACCACCGTCCTTTTCAGGGCGAACGAGGAAGAAGAAGAAGAAGTTTAAATATCAGGCTGCTTTGGGCAACATTTAAGTTCCCTAAAATGTTCATACTAGTGATCTCACTAAATATTCAACAAAAAGCTTCACAACAATTTTATGCTGCTTCTTTGGCAGCTTTCTTGCCTTTAATTAAAAACCATTGTCTTTAAGGGCACTCAAGATATTTTTGCCCCATGTGAATGTTTGCATAGAATAGAAGGATTGAAGCGGAATGACAAGATCACTCATGTGGAACTAATAACAAGAACTAGATAAGCGGTGGTACAAGAGATGAGAAGAAGATGCTGGAGATGGGTATGGCAGACATTGAGAAAACATGTTGATGGCATTACAAGGCAATCCCTATTCCGGAACCCCAATGGTTAGAGAGGTTAGAGGAAGACCAAAGAATGAATGGGAAAGAGAACTGGAGACAGGCATAAACGGGATGAAGAAAAACCTGGTAAGCTGATGGCGTGAGATAGGAAGACATGGCATGAGTTTGTTGTAGGCCTATTCTCCTTTGGGAGTTGAAAGGTGAAAGAAGAAGTTCCCAGGGATCTCCGAGACAAAGAAAGATAAGGCCTCTGGGAATTATACAGATAGGTCGTTAGTGTGGGATATTGTTTGGCTAACTTTTATATGCATGGGATGTTCAGCCTGTGTCTATGGTTAAGTGATACAGATCATCGCTGTATGAAGCTGTAAATATTTTGAACTGGTTAAGCCACAGGTTGTTTCTTTCTTAATTTTCTCTTTGTTAAATATTATTTTAATTTTGAGATTCTTAATTACCTGTTTGTGAAATATTATTTTAATTTTGAGATTCTTAATTATCTATTTGTTAAATATTATTTTAATTTTGAGATTCTTAATTATCTATTTGTTAAATTCTATTTTAATTTTTTTAGATTTTTAATTATGTTTGTTAAATATTATTTTAATTTTGAGAAGAGGAAAGGTAGAATTTATTGTAACAGCAGGAAAAATTGATGGAAAAGAGATAAAAGGAAGACAAAGAAAGCAGATACTGGACAGTTTGACATCATAGCATGGAAAGAAGTCAACAACAGAATTGATATATAGCACTAGAGACAGGAAGTTGTGGACAGACATGATCGCCTATGCCTCTAGGTATGGTACTTAAAGAAGAATTATTATTTTCAGTAACGAGTGTTTATTTTTCACCCATCTTATTTGAGAAAAGTTTGCGCCACAAACTTTGGAACTTCCTAAGTATGTTTTTTTTTTTAATTTAAAAATGCACGGATCAGTCCTGAACTGTAAATTGAAGTGACCATTTCGTAATTATTTTGATGCCAGTTTCAATGGCAGTTCAAATATTTGAAGGGACTTTGCATATACACTTGGGCCTGAAGGGATCGAGCAAGGACACTTCAAAGGTTTGTAGCTCAACTGCAGAAGAGGCATCCCACTGGCTGTGGAACAGTCGCTGTGGGCTATGGAATTCAGGACTAATTTGTATACAGCAAAACTGTTACTTTTACAGCTGTCTTCCAGCAGAGAGAATGGATAAAACCAGGTTTGAATTTGGAAAGTATCACCAAGGTAGAATTGGTTCAATTCCCAGCTGTAGGTGGAAATATCAACAGAAGACTGAAACTTGGGAGTCATGACCAGGGTGTCTCCCCAATCCCTTATAGCATAGAGGAGATAAAAGGCCCAAAACACCTGTCTGATGTGGGGAAAACTTCTGATGATCAGATTTCTTCCTGTTGTAACACTCTGTGTAGAGTTTCCCATCATCTCATTGGAGTAGATCAGGGAGTCTTCAGCCTTTTTAGCACCGTGGGCACATTTTAGATTTATAAAGAGCGTGGAGTTCACCAACCAAGTATCGCAACTCAATTATAATTAAAAGGTTCATTTTTGCAACGACATATGCAAAGTACGTACATAAGGCAGAGTAAACACATTTGTCGGCGTCTGTGGCCTAATGGATATGAACGCAGTTTCATAATCCAGATATACCAGGTTCGAAACCTGCTGCAGGCGGTTTGGAAGCAGATCGCTTTGTGTGGATTTTTAACAATGGTATAAGCGCCGTACCGTTCAGAAAGCAATGGCAAACTACTGAATGAAAAAATTGCCTAGAAAAATCACAAACAGCCAATAAAAGCTGGGGTTGATTGCCACGTCCTGTAAAGGATAAGCAACTAACTTTTTTAAACACATTTAATGATACAAGAAATATTCAAGATTAAAAACAAAATTGATCCTCAAATCATTACAGTGAAAAGTATAATTAGTGCGATCTGATCTTTGGCACTGCATGTCACTGGCCAACTTTTCATAGTTATGGGTGTATGATAATGTTCCTGCACGCAAACAATCATCCAGATGAGCATCAGTGAACCACAGTCTGTATTTAGATTTGACAATGTTCATTGTCGAATATAAAACAAAGATATGTGGAGCCAAAATATGAGTATCGTATATGCCACACTTTTTAAGAATGATCAGTTTTTTTTGGGGACCATATTTCAAAAGTCATAATCAGATAAATACGATTTTAGAACGACATCATTATGAAGGTTCAAAATCTCTTAATTCCAGTATTTGTGTAGTCTACCAATAGACGAAGCAATTTGTGTCATGTCTATTTGACAAATGAAAGAATTTGCAAAAAAAGTTACAACTGGCTCTATAAATGAAAATTTTAAAGCCATCTTACGAACTCATCTAGGAGTGTTTCTTCTTCTTCTTCTTTGATCCTTAGCCGCCAACTGTCAAAGCAGTCAGTGGCCATCACGCCTGGTGGCGTCTTGAAAGGCAGCAACAAACTGCTTCCACTTTGCTCGGGCGGCAGCCATCCTTCGTGTTGTGCCCCAGCTGTGGTTCATCCTTTGCATCTCGGCCTCCACAGGAGTGTTTGGAGGTGGCCAATATGTGGTGACGGAATGAAATCTTCATTAATAATTGTCTTCATACTGGAGAAGTGTACAAGCGACTTAGATAATTAATTCTGACTATACAAGCAAAATTGTATGTTTATTCATTATCCGCAAATCTTCCCTCGGGCACACAAATAAGCCTTGGCAGACACCGCATTGAGCACCCCAGGAGTAGATATATAAAAAGTATGTGAAATATGCGAAAAAATATGTTCATATTTAAAGAAAGCCTATGCCTCTAGGTATGGTGCTTAAAGAAGAATTATTATTTTCAGTAACAAGTGTTTATTTTTCACCCATCTTTTTTGAGAAAAGTTTGCGCCACAAGCTTTGGAACTTCCTAAGTATGTTTTTTTTTTAAATTTAAAAATACACAGATCAGTCCTGAACTGTAAATTGAAGTGACCATTTTGTAATTATTTTGCCAGTTTCAATGGCAGTTCAAATGTCTGCAAAGTTTTCATTCATAACCCTCCACTCCCAAAGGAGCATAGGCCTTCAACAAACACATGCCAAGTCCTCCTGTCCCGTGCCATCATCTCAAGTTCTTTCCATGTTCTCCTCATCATTTTCACCTCTGTTTCCAACTCTCTTCTCCATGTACTTCTTGGTCTTCCTCTGCCTCTCTTGCCCTGGGGGTTCCAGAACAAGGACTGCCTTGTAATGCTATCAACAGGTTTCCTCAGTGTGTGTCCTATCCATCGCCATCGTCTTCTTCTCATCTCTTGTTCCACTGGCACTTGTCTAGTTCTTGTCATCAGTTCCACGTTGGTAACCTTGTCATACCATTTTAATCCCTCTATTCTACGCAAGCACCCATTTATGAAAGTCTGTAGCTTTTTGGTTGTTGTCTTTGTTGTTCTCCATGTCTCCGAGCCATACAATAGAACTGACTTCACATTTGAGTTGAAGATTCTTATTTTCGTGTTGGATCCAATTTCTCTTGATCTCCATATATTTCCCAATGCAATGAAAGCTCCTCTTGCCTTTTGTATTCTTATTTTGATATCGCTGTCTGTCCCTCCAACTTTGTCTATATTACTGCCAAGATATGTGTATGATTCAACATCTTGAATTGGTGTTTCTTCAAGTTCAACCCTGTTATCATTACCTGCATTTATTCTCATTATTTTTGTCTTTTCCCTGTGTATTTTCAGACCCAATTGCTGTGACCTCTCATCGAGTGTTTTCAATTTGTCCTGCATCTGATTACGGTTATGGGACACAAGAGCCAAGTCATCAGCAAAATCCAGATCATCCAACTGCTTAGTCAGAGTCCACTGGATTCCATTTCTGTTGTGTGTTGTCGATGATCTCATAACCCAATCTATTGCCAGCAAGAAAAGAAATGGAGACAAGAGGCATCCCTGTCGCACTCCTGTTCTTATCCCAAACGGTTCTGTAAGCTGTCCTTCGTGAAGAACTCTGCATGTCATGTCTTCATATGTTTTCTTTATTAAATTAATGATCTTCAGGGGAACTCCATAATGCCTCATCAATTTCCAAAGTGATTCTCTGTCTACACTGTCAAATGCCTTTTCGTAGTCCACAAATCCGATGTATAGTGGTGAATTCCATTCCAGACTTTGTTCAACTATTATTCTCAAAGTGGCTATCTGGTCTGTACATGATCTGTTTTGTCGAAAACCTGCTTGTTCATCTCTCAGTTTCTTGTCTATGGACTCTTTTAATCTCTCAAGGATAATCCAGTTTAATACTTTTCCTGGCACTGATAGTAACATTATTCCTCTATAATTTGTGCACTTTTGTAAATTTCCCTTCTTAGGCAACTTAACCAGATATCCTTCCTTCCATTCTGCTGGTATCTCTTCCTTTTCCCAGACTTTACCAAGTAATTTATATAACATCTCTGTAGCCATGTCGATATCTGCTTTGATGGCCTCTGCTGGAATGCCATCAGGTCCAGATGCTTTTCCCTCTCTTAGAAGCTTTATGGCTTTCTTTATTTCTTCCTTCGTTGGTCTTTCACCAAAGTTTTAATAATGTTTTATTTTAACGGATTCTGGATTTTTTCATCCAGGAAAATCCTGAATTAGCACTTGCCCTGTTAGGATAGTATTTGAATTTTCAACTCCAGTATTGTCAGATTTACTGTGTGTCTCTGAAATGCAGAGGACATCAAAAAGATAATGAATAACTGACATATTTTTGTAAGTGTGAAAGCAAGCAGACTAGAAGACCTCAAATACATGCAGAAATGAACGAGGCAGAAAAAGGTGGACAGTGAAGATATTAAAATATTTCAATAATGTTTAAAAGAGAGTACTATTGGAAGGCCTATGCTTCACTGGCAGTTAAAAGGTGAAGGAAGACGAAGCACTCTCAGACTGGCTTCAAATGAATCAAATTTTCTTTATGCAGCGTGGAAAAAAAATGTATACAGATTGTCCTTGACTGATGACATATGTGACTTAACGACCACTCGTACCTACAACGGTGTCATGAAGTGGATTTAAGTTTAGATTTTGTCTGAGTATAGAGACAAGACACTAGGTATGAGAAGATAGATTTAGATGAGAATGACAGTGAATTTGGAACGATGAGGCTTATAGCTACGAGGGTGAGAACCGAGATTGACTTTCCCTCGCCACTTGTGACTGAGTTAAGTGCTACTGACTCACCACCTCTGACTACCCTAAAGGAGATAAGGTTAAACTAAAGTCCACAGACACACTATACCGACAAGCATATAGGTACCGTATAGTTATAGAGAAACTGATCCAGTGTACATTTTATAGTTTATTAAACAACAACATCAATAACACAGCAAAATAAATAATGTGCGAGGTCGCACAAACCTGAAAAACAGAACAATTAAAATGACAGACACTTATAAACCAACAATTTCACCCTCTCTTTCAACCTGCAGGGAAGAAAGTTAAGGATTAAACAAAAATCTACTTGGTGGGGTCTCTAACTTAAGAGCCACCACTCCTAACTATCCTATAATTATTATTAAATCTAACCCACTGTCCTGCTGCAGACGTATACCTAAATGTCTACACAATTATGAAGTGCACTCTGAGACGTCCTACACAGCTAACACTGTACCACAAGCCCTGATCCACTCACGGACCTACCGGCTGTTACTCAGAGGCTGTCCTAACAAAACTTTCTATCTGACTCTAACTTCGCTCTCCCCTCTGCTTCTGCTCAGTGTCTTTCTGACACTACCATCTTCTGCTGAGTGGCGTCTCCGTTACACCCCTCCTCTCGTTAGCATTTGGAAAGGAATGATTTCCCTTTCTCCTTTCCAGACTACTGCAGCTGATGACTTTGGTATTAAGAACGAGGTACTTGACTCGGGATGTAGATGCTTCACTGCTGATGAAACTTTTTTTCAACTGCCCAGTTAACCTCTTCGGGTTTAGGACAAACGGCTTTATTGTGCTGTATAAAACAACAACACCAGGTCACGCGCCTATTTGGTGTGTTATAACGAGCTAAGAGCTCCGGATTTTAAGAAAACCCATTCCCGCTGAAGAATGTGCTTCACTGCATGAGAACTTCTTTCTTTTACTGGTGCAGATGTACTATGCGCCGGTATTACCGCGTCACCAGTTCTCTTGACCTATGGCGATGTCTCGAGCCCTCGGCTTCCACACCCTAGACTTTCTAGGACACACTATCGCTCACGGAAGCATGTGGCCGCTGACCAAAAATGTAGACAAAATACGTAACGCAGCTCACCCCATCTCAAAAAAAGACACGAGATCCTTTATCTCTCTGTGTGCCTACTACCAGAAATTTATTCCTAACTTCAATAGCCTAACGAGGCCGTTAACTGACCTCACTCGGAAAGGTCAACCGGAAAAAGTTTGATGGACAGCTGAATGCAAGGGAGCGTACACCACTCTTAAGGAGCGGCTGACAAGTTCTCCCATACTACGGCTTCCAGACCTAATGAAACCCTTTGTGTTCAGAGTGGATGCTAGTGCCATCAGAATTGGATCCACTTTATTGCAAGAAGACGAAACTCAGCAGGGGACTGTTGTTCCCAGTCTCTTACGCTAGTAGGAAACTAAATGTGGCTGAAAGGAATTATTCAACAATAGAACGGGAGTGCCTTGCATTGGTTTCAGGAATTCGCAAACATCACGAATATCTATACGGGGTCACGTTTGTAGTGCAAAGCGACCACGCCCCCTTGGCGTTTTTGGGCGCCAACAAACACAATAATGCAAAAATCATGAGATGGGCTTTATTGTTAAGCATGTACTCATTTTTGGTACAATACATCCCGGGAAAGGATAATGTGGGAGCTGATTACTTAAGCCGGTACCTAGCTCCTGAAGGGAACCCTGAAGAGGAAGAGGTAGCGACAGGCAGCTCTACGGACTTAGATAGGGACCAGTATGAAAAGAAAGATTACAGTAGTTAGATCAGGATGCCCGACCTTAGAAGGGGGGAGTAATGTGAGAAGTTACTGTGATTTTATTTTCAACGGCCCCCATTCTTCTTCTCCTCTATGTAAGTATTTGCGTTCATTTAGGAGGAGTTACAGTGGGTTTTAATTTCAGTCTGCCCCAGTCTTCTTTTCTCTGTAAAATAATTGTGTTCATTTATTTCATTTGGCGTGAGTTCATAATTATTAGGCTGGGTTAAATTTTTCAGACATTAGGAACACCTACCCGGTTTAATTGTAGGGATGGGGGCAGAAACATGACCCAGGAACATAGAACCAATCAAATTTATTTTGGTAATGAGAACGGTTGGGGTATTATCCAACATTACGGAATTAGTATTGCGTGAGCAAAATATACACTGAGTCATCGGGTTGTTTACGATATCATTGGCTGAGGTCAGTAGGTCGGCAGAAAGTGGTTCCAGAGAGAGACGCCACGCGATGACTCATTGCGTCTGATATTTCACTATATATGTAGCATCAAAATTGTTTAGGGCTCTCTCTGGTTTCAAAATTTTCGGCCGTGAATCAATGCCTTATCGTCTGCTCAGCGAGTTATCAGTTGCTCAGTGAGAGAAATTCGGTAATTGGGTATGTCCATAACTTATTAGCGAGTAGATAGTTTCTGTAAGATCTTAGCACGTTAAAATAAAGTTTTCTTCTGGGAGTTAAATTAAATTTACTAGACAGAAGTGCCATCAATTGCTATCTTATAATAAAACTAGAAGTTGTGCCTATAACTTTCGGTGAATAAGAAGCAGTATCTATGATTTGTGTAACGGCTTTTTGAGATATTAACTGTGTGAGGATAAGTGCTAAGATAAACAGGTAAAATGTAATATGAGGTCTGTGAATAACCGCATTTTTTATTATGATAATTTGTAGTGTATATACGCAGGTATGGTTGGGTATTTAATTGTGTGTTAATTAAGCTTGTAGTCAGGAGACAGGGGTGAAGTGAATTTTATATTACATAGATGGTGTAGTAGCTGTGTGTTTAATATTGTGTTAATTGATAGACTTCCCGGGGCAGTCCATAAGAAGTAGGGCCGGGGAATTATACCTGGGGATTTTAGCTTGCGGTGAATGCAATGGTTGTGACGCCTGAGGCAAGCCTAGCCCAAAAGATTTAGGTCAGCCTGTGTCTGCGATTTACCTTACAGACAGCTAGTTACGTTGATGTGGAGGGGAGAGATAGGAGAAGACGGTAGATTAGTTTGACCCTTGGGTAGGAATATTTGTTATCGCGGGTGCATAGTTTGGGTAGGGGAGATGTATTAATTTAAGGGGAGTAGAGGAATATGTGTTAGGGTTGAGAATATTTTGAATTTGTTGTATAGTCGTCGTTATTTTTTTTGTTTTACAGCATTTTCATGGCACATAGGGATGGTGTAAACTGCCCTACAACTTACCACAGTAATTTGCCTTCTCAGGAGCCGAGGGCTCGAGACATCGCCATAGGTGAAGAGAACTGGTGTCGCGGTAATACCGGCGCCCAGTACGTCTGCACCAGTAAAAGAAAGAAGTTCTCATGCAGTGAAGCACATTCTTCAGTGGGAATGGGTTTTCCTAAAATCCGGAGCTCTTAGCTCGTCATAACACACCAAATAGGCGCGTGGCCTGGTGTTGTTTTATACGGCCACAATAAAGCCGTTTGTCCTAAACCCGAAGAGGTTAACTGGGCAGTTGAAAAGAAGTTTCATCAGCAATGAAGCATCTACATCCCGAGTCAAGTACCTCGTTCTTAATACCAAAGTCATCAGCTGCAGTAGTCTGGAAAGGAGAAAGGAAAATCATTCCTTTCCAAATGCTAACGAGAGGAGGGGCGTAACGGAGACGCCACTCAGCAGAAGACGGTAGTGTCAGAGAGACACTGAGCAGAAGCAGAGGGGAGAGTGAAGTTAGAGAGTCAGATAGAAAGTTTTGTTAGGACAGCCTCTGAGTAACAGCCGGTAGGTCCGTGAGTGGATCAGGGCTTGTGGTACAGTGTTAGCTGTGTAGGACGTCTCAGAGTGCACTTCATAATTGTGTAGACATTTAGGTATACGTCTGCAGCAGGACAGTGGGTTAGATTTAATAATAATAATAGGATAGTTAGGAGTGGTGGCTCTTAAGTTAGAGACCCCACCAAGTAGATTTTTGTTTAATCCTTAACTTTCTTCCCTGCAGGTTGAAAGAGAGGGTGAAATTGTTGGTTTATAAGTGTCTGTCATTTTAATTGTTCTGTTTTTCAGGTTTGTGCGACCTCACACGTTATTTATTTTGCTGTGTTATTGATGTTGTTGTTTAATAAACTATAAAATGTACACTAGATCAGTTTCTCTATAACTATACGGTACCTATATGCTTGTCGGTATAGTGTGTCTGTGGACTTTAGTGTAACCTTCTCTCATTTAGGGTAGTCAGAGGTGGTGAGTCAGTAGCACTTAACTCAGTCACAAGTGGCGAGGGAAAGTCAATCTCAGTTCTCACCCTCGTAGCTATAAGCCTCATCTTTCCACATTCACTGTCATTCTCATCTAAATCTATCTTCTCAGACTTTCTCATACCTAGTGTCTTGTCTCTATACTCAGACAAACTCTAAACTTAAATCCACTTCGTGACAAACGGTCATCCCAGAAGTACCATACTCTTATGTTTCATTACTTTTTACTGTGCAGAACTGTACATTACAGTAATTTTATGTTATCATTTGTACATTGTATAACTTCAGTATAAACAAAGAGTACAATTTGTTTAAATGTGTAACAAAACACATATATATTTTAGCATTCAGACATTTTACTTGTTAACATCTCCTTACTTATATAGTACGTAGTGATTTCCGACTAACGGAGTCGTCAGAACGGAACCACATCATAAGTCGAAGAATACCTGTATTGTGATATGAGAATGTGAAATTGGTCATGTTTGTATATCCTAAAAGATTTAAATGTATATTTCACAGATAGATGATTGGCCTGACTTGCCACACAGAGGGGTCCTAATGGATGTGTCTCAGGGCAGAATTTCAATAATAGTAGGTTTGACATATGTTTGATGTTGTAATTTATGTGGACATACAGTCAGCTGTGGAAACCACAATCATATTCTCCTATTAAAAGATGCTACGTTAATGCTTCTACTCACAGCATTGAATTATTGTACTTACATGGAAGGTTTTAATCCAGATTTTAAAAAATAATACTCTAAAAATGATAGAATGAATAAATGTGAATTATTTTTCTTTGACTTGACTTGTCCCATAATACTTGGCCATTAGGGCACCACAGACAATGAGTGCTTACCAAGTAGCTGCTACTTAAGACCATTGATTACACTAGTCAACAAATTTTCAAAAGTTATTTGTACCAGAAATTAAATATACCATTTCTTATTGATTTTGACATGCTGATTTCAAATATCATAATGAAATTCACCAATTGGCTCTGGTTTTTTTTTAAATGATGAATTTACATTACAGTAATACAAATAATGTATGCTTGTTTAATACTCTAGGGTGAACAGCGAGTCTTTCTACTTTAGCATTATAAAAATTGTGGTTACATACTCAATTAATTGATATTTCAACATAAAATGATAGAAAAAATAAAAACATTATTTAAAGTTCACATATCATGTTTTAAAAAGGTTCATTTGTACCCATTCCGTCATTATTCAGTCGCTGTTCGAGCTCTCTTTGCTTGCTTCTTGTAGTCAATCGATGAGGTGTCTCTTGTCACAGTCCAACAGTAATCAGCAAGCATTGAAGGGCTCCAATTGCCTTGATACCTTGTCTCCATAGCAGCAATGTCGTGGTGAAATCGTTCACCATGCTCATTGTGATGCCGCACTGTAATTCTGTCCTTCAACCGGCCCGATTCTGTCGTCTATTTTGTATTTCCGGGCCGATCCTGTTCTTTTATTTTGAATTTTCACCATTTTATTTCTTCTCATTTGAATATATATCGTGTTTGGTATTTTTGAGGAGATAAATTAAATGGGTTCGTTTTACGATGGTAGGTTTATTTTTCACTCGGCCAGTTTTTTCTCTTATAGATTTTTTCACGATCACGGAGATTTCGTTGTTTACGAAATAATCGCCATTTCTGGCACGCGGTATGACGAGTCCGGAAGCACGCGGCCGCCAGGTAACGTGACGCAATCTTAGGCCACGCGGGTTTCTCGATGATGCGTAGGATTGGTTCCCTTGGTGTATAAATAGCCAGTTAGACGGGGCAGCGTTCTCTAGAGTAAGAAATAATTGTCAGCCGTCAGACTTCATATTATCGTCTCCATTGCGGGGAACAACAGCGATAATAGGTATGTAGGATTTTATTATCATTTATTTATTAGTGGGTTTTTGAGAATTTCGCCCGTAGTTAATTTCTTCGGGGACATTAACTTTTTAGTTCTAAACGATAGTGCCATCCATTAACTTTTTAGTTCTAAACGATAGTGCCATCCATTATCATTTGTGAAGAACGACGTAAATGCAACAGTGTGCTTATTCTTTCTATGATTTTGGCTGTAGATAGGAACGTGTGAAGTTATAAGCTACACGTGGGCTCATAGTTGTAGAATGTTGTGTAGATCCACCATTTATTCCTGTGTATTTATAAATGTAATTTTATTGGGAATCGATTGTGTGCACTAAATTTTATTATGCCAAAATGTAAGAAATGCCGTCGGAGAGTAAAGATGTATGTTATAAGTGAATTATACTGCTTAGGGGAGGAAACTATTCCTATAGCGAGATTTAATTTAATTTTGGAGCAAGCCAGGAAACCTCAATGGGTAATGTTAAAAAAAGGAGGCCAAGGAATTTCGGACAGGATTTCCTAGTTTGAATGTTTGAACAGTGGGTAGCCACGTGTAACAAATAGATAAGAGGCAGACAGGTCGGGAGGTTCTGTTTACTTACCTGGCAGATTATAGATGAGAGAGAGAGAGGGGGAAGGAGTGAGAATGAAGAGACACGTGAGTAGGAATATTTTATGTATCGTTTTTTTTCAGAACGAGAGAAAGAGGGAGGAGAGAGATTTAAGTGCCACGTGGGTAATATTATTTTTTGTATTGTTGTACATGACGAGAGAGCCACGTGGGTAATATTATTTTTTGTATTGTTGTACATGACGAGTGAAGGACTGAGTAAGGGAGTTATAAAGATTAATGGGTTAGAGATGCGTTATGTTGGAGTTGTATTCAATAGACGCATTTCCTTTTAATTTCAGCGAGTCACGGCGAAACAGTGGGGAGCATAATTTTGTCAAATAAAATTATCCACGGCAAAAGACATATCTCAGGGTCAGAGTACTCGAGTTATCGTCAGGAGCAAAAGAAAATTACCCTATGGTCTCTGGCAGTGAAGTCCCTATGCTTCAGCTGGAACAGGGTTTATTTATCATACAGCCGAGAGCGTCGCTATTATAGTCTCTAGCAACGGCAGGTGGCCGTGAGACTGGTTTCAATTGCGTACAGCCGGAAATCAAGGCTGTGTTTTTCCTATAACTCCTGAGCGGGTTAAAAGAGGGAAGCTATTCAGCAGCAGAGAAGTTTTGTCGACAGTTCATCGAAGTACCTCATGCTTGACGCCAGAACTTCATCATCATCATCGCAGAATTCAGGAACAGGTGACAGGGTTACCATACCTAGGTCCTGAAAGTAACGAGAGAAGAGCGTAACGGAGACGCCGCATCATCAGTCGTCGAGTGTTAGAGAGACACTGAGACCAAGAGAGAGAGAGATAGAGAGAGAAGGAGGGAGAAAATAGACAGGACCAGTAGGGTCTGTTCAGTGTCCACTCGAAGGATAGACACTGAGCCTTTGGGTTACTCCAAGTCTATTATTTTAGCATCGCCAGTGGTGTTAGTTAGCGGCGCATATCGCCTACCAAGATGGAAGCTGTGTAGATGTTTTCGTTGAGGAAGAGTCAACCGGACTGAGACAGTAGAATCTTATTTGTATTAGAGAGTGAAGGCTAAAGTGGACAGCCCCCACAATAGTAGAGTTATTTAATCACTAATCATTTTATTGTTCCTCAGCAGGGTGACAGAAAGAGTGAATGTGATTTGGGTTTTTTTTTTTCTAGTGTCTATCTAATCTAATTGGTACGTTGTTTTTCAGGCCGTGCAACAGTGCACGCTATCGACTGACTTGATGACGTATGATGCCATTTTTATGTTTTTCTTGTATGTAAATAAATATATACATATATTATTTACTGGATCAGCTTCTACTCCTTACTATACTTACTTTATGTCGTCTGTATAGTGGTGTCTGTGGTCGTTTTTATACACCTTATCTCCTTGTATTTAAAGGAAGTCAGAGGAGGGTGAGATTATAGCCAGTTTGAAGTCACGAAGCGGCAAGGGCGAGTCAAAATCTGGTTCTATCCCTTGAGCCTGTCCACAGGCATGTCATTTTCCATCTAAATTCTATCTTCTCAGACTTTCTCATACTAGGGTTTTGTTTTCATTCAGGCAAACTCTAAAAACTTAAAACCACTTCGTGACACTCATCACTGACCGCTCCACAGTTTGACGTAAAGAAATCCAGATGAGAATCCAGAAAATGAATTTTCAAAGACATGTTGCAGCCAAGACTCTTATACTTCAGGAGATTTTCTACAATTTCATTGTAATTATCAGATCTGTTGTTTCCAAGAAAATTGTCCACCGCTGACTTAAATGCTAGCCATGCTGCTTTTTCCTTGCCATGCAACACGCAAAGAAACTCGTCATCATGAAGATGTTTTCGAATTTGCGGACCAACAAATACTCCCTCTCTTATTTTAGCTTCACTCAGTCTTGGAAATTTTCTGATGAGGTATTTGAAAGCCTCATCTGTTTTCTCCATTGCCCTGACAAAGTTTTTCATGAGACCCAGCTTAATGTGTAAGGGTGGCAACAAAATCTTGCTGGTGTCGACAAGTGCTGGGTTCTCAACGTTCTTACTGCCAGCCTGATTGGCCAATGTCTTCTGATGTAATGGTCACTTCGTGCACGGCTATCCCACTCACAGAGAAAGCAACAGTACTTGGTGTATCCACCCTGTAGTCCAAGCAAAAGAGCGACCACTTTTAAGTCACCGCAAAGTGACCAATGATGATGATCGTAGTTTATACACTTCAAAAGCTGCTTAATGTTTTCATAAGTTTTTTTCATATGAACTGCGTGACCAACTGGAATTGACGGTAACATATTACCATTATTCAACAAAACAGCTTTAAGACGCGTCTTGGAAATCAATGAAAAACCTCCACTCTTCCGGTATGTAATTGATTTTGAGGGCTGCCATTAAACCAGAAATGTTGTGGCATGCAGAAAGGTCACCCTCTTTGAAAAAGAATGTAATAAGCGGCTTCTGGCGGTTCCTATACACAGAAATTGTAACATCTTCTGCCAGGAGATTCCACTGTTGCAATCTGGAACCCAAAAGCTCCACCTTGTTCTTCTGTAAATTCAGATCTCTTACAAGATCATTCAGTTCACCTTGGGTTATTAAGTGTGGTTTAGTGGATGTAGTTTGCTCAAAATCTGGGTCGCTTGAAGTTGATGGTTCAGGACCACCAATGTCCTCTTCTTCATCAGTGGAAGCAGCTGAAAATGATTCTGGTACTTTGGGAACTGGTAGGTCATCGCTATGTGGTACCGGACGTATTGCAGAGGGGATGTTTGGATATTCCAGAGTCCATTTTTTCTTCTTTGATATGCCTTTCCCAATTGGAGGGACCATGCAAAAGTAACAGTTGTTGAGATGATCAGTGGGCTCTCTCCAAATCATTGGGACTGCAAAAGGCATAGCTTGCCTTTTGCCAGTCAACCACAGTTTAAGATGTGCTGCACATGTATTGCAGCATATGTGTGGCGCCCAGCTCTTATCTTGATCTCCTATTCTGCAGCCAAAATACAAACTGTACGCCTTCTTAATCACTTTAGTTATATTTCGTTTTTGTGATACAAATGTCACCTCACCACATATATAACAGAAATTATTAGCACTGTTCACACATGTCCTAGGAATTTCTAACTACGATACTTTTGATAAGGACAAATGCACTAACTAATGGCAAAATTTATCAGAGATAAGATATTTATACACAAAGGTGATGTAATCATAGGTAGGATTGCATCATCAACTTTTAGTTACATTTTTATTGGTCATTAGAAAAAATTATGCAATCGCCCACAACAGTTGCGTTATATATATATAAATTGACCGTAATTAAATAAACTAGTAGCATATATCTTGAAAACTAGAGCCAATCAACATTTTTTAATGTCATTTTCGTTTTCAGCACACCAAAATTAGTTAAGATCAGCTATTTTCATTTCTGGTACATTTTGGTTGTTGACTAGTGTTATTAGTCTGTTTAGTCTAACAGGTAGATGTGTCCATTATTTTATTTTGTCCATTTCTGTTTCTGTCTGCTCTGTCTTCTTTTGTTCTTTTGGCCTTGAAGGAAAATTTTTGGTAGCCTGAGTGCTCTTGGTTCATGGCCACATCACATCAGCTGTCTTCTCTTTATTGTATTGAGTCTTCATACAATCCTGTAACACTTCTGATGGTGTGTTTTATCTGTTTATTTGTTAGACAACCCATGTGTGATATTCTAAGGAACTTTCTGCAACATGTCATTTCTTATGCCTTTATTCTTCTCTGTAACTCTGCTGCCTAATTCTACATTTCAAATGCATATGTGAATGTGGAAAATTACAAGACAGCACAGAAGTCAAAAGTTGGTTCAGAGACAGTTTTCGTTTTCCATATTAATTTAAGTCGTGCCAGGGCTATAGTATGAGCTGTAATAGGTCCTATAGCAGATACTGCTGTAGGAGAGTGAAGTGTTAGAGACTATACTAGGTCCAGCTTTGGGAGGTGGGGTGACCAGTTCCCTTCCTCACTACATTTGCCTTCCCTATCTCATGAGCAGGGTCAGATACCCATTTACAGATGGGTAGACAGACGCGCAAAGCCAACGTGTTTCGAACTCGGTTCCTTTGCCGCGAGAGGCCAGCACTGTAACCACTCTGCCAATCAGACACTCACTTTGAGCTGTGCTTGCTAGTATTTCTGTTTATTATTCCTCTAACATTTCTGATTACCTCCGGGTATTTAAACTAGGACACAGCATCCAACTTTTGTCTGTTGATCATCTGTTCTGTATCCCTCTCACATTTATGATTACCTCTAGGTATTTAAATTAGGAAACAGCATCCAGCTTTTGTCTGTTGATCATGTGTTCTGTATCCTTCTAACGTTTATGATTACCTCCAGGTATTTAAACTAGGACACAGCATCCAACTTTTGTCTGTTGATCTTCTGTTCTGTATCCCTCTTACATTTATGATTACCTCCAGGTATTTAAACTAGGACACAGCATCCAACTTTTGTGTGTTGATCTTCTGTTCTGTATCCCTCTCACATTTATGATTACCTCCAGGTATTTAAACTAGGACACAGCATCCAACTTTTGTCTGTTGATCTTCTGTTCTGTATCCCTCTTACATTTATGATTACCTCCAGGTATTTAAACTAGGACACAGCATCCAACTTTTGTGTGTTGATCTTCTGTTCTGTATCCCTCTCACATTTATGATTACCTCCAGGTATTTAAACTAGGACACAGCATCCAACTTTTGTCTGTTGATCTTCTGTTCTGTATCCCTCTTACATTTATGATTACCTCCAGGTATTTAAACTAGGACACAGCATCCAGCTTTTGTCTGTTGATCATCTGTTCTGTATCCCTCTCACATTTATGATTACCTCCAGGTATTTAAACTAGGACACAGCATCCAGTTTTTGTCTGTTGATCATCTGTTCTGTATCCCTCTATGATTTATGATTACCTCCAGGTATTTAAACTAGGACACAGCATCCAGTTTTTGTCTGTTGATCATCTGTTCTGTATCCCTTTATCATTTATGATTACCTCCAGGTATTTAAACTAGGACACAGCATCCAACTTTTGTCTGTTGATCATGATATTTGACTATTCCTTGCAGATTATTGGTCATCATTTTGGTTTGGTTTTTGTTGTGCGCATTCACCTCTGTGCAGTTTCTTTTTATTATACAAACACAATATAAATACACAATGAATCGTTCATCACCTGGTCTGTCAAGGACTGCGCTATCCACTCAGCATCAGGATGGAAGTGACATGGATGCTACTGATTCACCCGCGATTACCTCTAGGTATTTAATGATCACCTGTTAGAGAATGACACTGCAATAGATAAATCGTCAAGGTTAAGACTGTTGGAATTAGGCATAAAATATAAGACTAGCAAAGATGGACGTATTAGAGGATGCATCCGTTGTGTGTATAACCAGCGAGCTACAGGAACTGCATTCGCACTCTTCGACATATACTGAGGGAGACTGAGCACCTATGGGTTTGCCTGGAATGCAATGATGTAATTTTTGTTCAACAAAAACAACAATCACCCGCTGATAAAATCTAAATGAGAAGCTGCATTACAGTAGCAACGTGGAATATACAAACCTTATACCAAACAGAAAATTTAAAATACTTGTGTATATTTTTCTTTAGTATTATTGAATTGAAAAGTCATAGTTTTCCTTACGTTATATTGAACATTCACATTCGTTGTATTGAAGAATAGACAAAGAAGATCTGAAACAAGTTTCCACTTACAGTCTAAATAGAGAGACTGCACATTAACATTTGACCAGAGTAGAATCAGTACAGGTGTAGCTGGAAATGTTTTTTGAGTCTTCTTATTACATGTTATTGCTTATCTATCAGATACTGCTTACTAGAGACTCACTAATAGACATTTAATTTGTTTTTCAGGGATGCTTAGAGGAATATCTCGATACACTTTCACTACTCAAAATAAACAGGGTATGTAGAGTGATGATTGCGTGAATGAAAAATTTTGTTTTCTTTATCTTCCTGCCAGACTAAAGTACCTGTTAATAGACAGATTCTAGTGAAAAAAACATTTCTTTTTAATTTTAACAGACGCGTTAAAACTGTGCACTTACAATTTAAAAACAGTGAATATTTACTACATTGAAAAACATCAGTTGAGACCAAGTTGCTGTGCATTTCAGGTTTATCTGTATACTCGATTCCATTCCAACCTTCCACCTCAATGGCAGTGTCCTTACTCTCGAAGGTAACTGTGTTAACTGATTTGCTTATGGTTTTTTTTAGTTATGTACAGGTCTGAAATGCTCGGGGACAGCCGTGTTTCAGAAATCAAGATTTTTTCGGTTTCCAAAAGTCGGCCATAATCACTGAAAAGTCTGCCAAAATGTGATAAAAAAGAAATTGACCCAGAAGTCGGCCAAAAAACTTTCGATTTTAGGAATATTTTGGTTTTCGGGTGTTCAGATTCAATGAAACAGACCTGTATATCTTTATGCCTTGTGTAGATCCCCGGGGGGTCTTAAGATAAAACGAAGAAAGAATATTAATACTGCTCCCTCAGACAAGTCGTACAAGGCAACTAATATGAGGTGCGTGAGGCTGGCAGCCTCATCATATAAAACACATTGATACAGAAACCATTGCTGTAAGAGCATATAAATGTGGGGGGTGCATACTTCCTTTAATGGAATCAGCTGCAGTGGGGGGGTTCATGTTCCATAACGAGTGAAAAGGAAAATGATGGTATCTTTTTCATTGTTTCTAGAAATGACCTAGCTAAGAAAATGATTGGAAACTCTATACAGAGAGATGCAACAGGAAGCAGTCTGATCATCAGAAGAGGGCGCGCCCCCCCCAGTCAATCAAGTGTTTCAGCTCTTTAATCTCCTTTACACTCTAAGGGGGGCGGGCCCACCTGGGTCATGACTCCCAAGTGTTAGCCTCCTGTTGTTTGTGTAGAAAATGAACCCATTCCACCTTGCAGTTTTAAAATCTACAGTTTCCGCCAGCCGGAGGCAATTGTGAAAGTAATCCTTATAAGGGAAAAAAAATTCATTGACCTCAGTATAGGGCAGTCATTGTTTCAGACTCTCAGTCCAAGCTTCAAAAGGTTCAAAATGGTTGGCTACGCCATGAATGGAAAACACTCATAGAAGCTTCGAGTCTGCAGGAGCTTGTGTGGATCTACTGTCCCGGTCATGCAGGGGTACGTGGTAATGAGAGAGCTGACAGACTAGCATCAAGAGCACCAACAGTGGGGACACTGGATATGGATAAGGGAGAGATGCTGAGGGCAATTATTGATCGCCTGTTAGAGAATGGCATTGCAATAGATGAATCATCAAGGTTAAGACTGTTGGAATTTGGCATCAAACGTAAGGTTAGCAGAGATGGATGTATAAGAGGATGCATCCGTCGAGTTTATAACCAGCAAGCTACAGGAACAGTTGGCATTCACACTCTCCGACATATACTGAGGGAGACTGAGCACCTATGGGTTTGCCTGGAGTGCAATGATGTTGATTCTGTATAACAATAACAATAGGGCTTGATGTCTAGATTTGTTGTTATCCTTTATGCTTACCAATAAACCTACTAGATGATAGAGAACATTAGTTGTCCTTGTTAATTACGTTTCTGTCATGATTTTTGCTGTTCTAGAAAGTAAAATGCACATTAATGAAAACATGTATTAGTTTAAATATTACTTATAAGTTAGTTAGAAACTTTGGCAGTAAGTTCAAATTTCCAAATAAATTGTTGTTGGAAAGACAAAGAAAGCACACAAAGATACACATGCGCAAGCTAGTTGAAAGAAATTAAATGCATTTATATACTTGATGTGTTGGTCCAGTGAAGTGCTACACATGTCAGAATTCTGTCACAAGCGACACATGCAGCTTCTCCCTGTTGTTGAGGTGGGACCAAAAGTGCAGTTTGAGGACCTGCCAAAGCTGTATTCTGTATTTCAAGACTTTCTTGCTTGCTTTGGAACAGCAGAGTAAGTTTGGCACTTTTGTTTTCACTTAAAAAAAATTATATGCATATTATTTGTTTCAGTTGCCTCGTGTAGTTCCTGCGGGGCCTCTGATCAGACAAAGAAAGAATAGGACTACTTCCTCAGGCATGTCGTACGAGGCGACTAATATGAGGTTGTCCGTAGGGCTGGTGACCTCAGAGTAATGCATGTTGCTGCAGAAATCACTGAGGCAGCATGTAAATGCTTGATGTAGGCTTCCTGCAAGTGGACCAGGTGCAGGGTGGCTCCATGCTCCATTCATCAGTACCCGTTAGCTCCCCAAGGAGCATAGGCCTTCAACAAACACATGCCAAGTCCTCCGGTCACGTGCCATTAGCTAAAGCGCTTTCCACATTTTCCTGGTCATTTTCACTTCTGTCTCCAGTTTTCTTCTCCATGTGTTGCTTGGTCTACGTCTGCCTCTCTCACCCTGGGGGTTCTAGAACAAGGACTGCTTTTTAATACTATCCACAGGTTTCCTCAGTGTGTATCCTATCCATCCTCAGTGTCTTCTTCTCATCTCTTGCTCCACTGGTTCTTGTCGGCAGTTCCACATTGATGACCTTGTTATACCATTTTAATCCTTCTATTCTACGCATGCAACCATGCTCCACAGGGAGCAAAAAGGAAAATGATGATTTGTTTCAGTTGTGTAAGAGATTCTTGGGTACAACATTTTAAAGCACCTTTTTTATTCTGTTTGCCAGTTATCTAAAAGTAAATTTTTTAACATATGCTTCCTAATTTTTTTTTTAAAGTCCACAAGGTTCTTGATCCCATCCAAGAGCAATGTTTTCATGAATCTATGAAGCCAAGGTTGCTACACTTCTTTTTTCTTCTTCTTCTTCCTCGTTCGTCTTGAAAAGGACGTTGGTTGCGTTGTGTCTGTTTACACCGTAGCTGTGATATCTGCGTCTTTCGGTCGACACATCCGACTTCAGCGCGGCATTTTTTGGGACCGGGTTTGCCTTCCCTCTGCGATCCCTACTCTCTCAGCCAGACTGCAGTGATGCAGCCTGTTTCCAGGACCACCACGTGGAGGTGGAGTAGGGTCTTGGTCCGCTCTGGTTCGCTGACCCTGATGCAAGCAGTCAAGCTATGGGTCGCTGACTGCATTCTCTATTGCTGCATCTTTGGGTCCCCTACACTTCTTTTATAGTCATCACTGTTCTGCTAGTTGTGAATGTTTCTTTTTGTTTTTTTTACCCATTCGTAGACTTTTCTTTGGCCCGTACACTATTACCATACAGTGCTACCATTCTTCTGTTAATTTTGTAGAGCTTGATCTCTTCTGTCCAAAACAATTTTATGACAGCACTTTGTTAAATTGTTCAACAATTGTACAACAGGAAGAGTGGAGCTGGCATGTTTGCATAGCAGCCACATGCAGCCGAAGGACAATCTGGCATTTAGTGAGGCAGGTTCAAACAAGACTTCTGTAATGACATTGGTAGCTACTGTCACTTGTAGCTTTACTTTAATTCACTAATTGCCTTTATATTTTTTAATTGTACCCTCATATTTGAAAAAAAAATAATTTGATTATATATATATATATATATGTACAACAACTTAATTGAAGCTGTCAGGTTGAGTAGAGCAATGTGGAATTTAATAATTAACTAACTGAAAACTAGCATGAAGATCTCACATACTGCTGAGTTTGTATAGTAATCTTTCACATTTTATAATTGCAACTCTGACTAGGCCTTTCCTGAACTGGGCTGAAAATGTGAGAAGAGACGACATACATGCAGGTTGTAAAGAGGTAGCCCCTCCACCTTGCAAAGGCAGAACAGGCCAATCATCTGTTTGCCTTAAAAACTGATTACAAGTAATGACAGATACAAAACTGAACTGATCTTAAAGGCGACTGTCACGAAGTGGTTTTAAGTTTATAGAGTTTGCCTGAATTTTCTCCTTCTTCTTCTTCGTTCGTCCTGAAAAGGACGGTGGTTGCGTTGTGTCTGTTTATGCCTAAGCTGTGATATCTGCACCTTTCGGTCGACACATCCGACTTCTGCACGGCATTTTTTAGGACCGGGTTTGCCTTCCCATTTCGATCCACACTCACTCAGCCAACTGCAGACTGTTTCCAGGACCACCACATGGAGGTGGAGTGCGGTCTTGACCAGCTCTGGTTCGCTGGTCCTGACGCAGGCAGTCAAGCTATGAGTCGCTGACTGCGGTCTCTATTGCTGCATCTTGAGGTCCCGTTTGCCTGAATGAAAGCAAGACCCTAGTATGAGAAAGTCTGAGGAAATAGAATTTAGATGAAAAATGACATGCCTGTGGACAGATGAGACTATTGACTCAAGGGATAGAACCAGGATTTGATTTTCCCCTTGCCGCTTCGTGACTTCAAACTGGCTATAATCTCACCCTCCTCTGACTTCCTTTAAGGGGAGGTTTCACCCATATTTTGGCATTTTGTTTAAAAATTATCATTTTTGCAATATTGATGCTACAGTTTAGTGTCACCATTTTTCTACCTAACGCTATGTTTTTTATTGCAGTTTTCAGCATAAAAATATTTAAAATTAATTTTTCAAATATGTATGTTCAGCCACAAATCAGCTAATTATATATGCAAAAAAAATTATTTTGTTATAACTTTTTTATTTATTAACATATTTTAATAATTTTTTCGGTATTTAGTCCAGCCAAGGCATTAGATTAAATTTTTTAACAGTTATAAGCCTTAAACATAAAATAAAATTTCATTGGCTGAAACTTCTCATGAGGGTCAAAGATCGCCAGCTTCAACCAATCAGAATCAAGCTTACATCAAAATAGGCATGCTTGTATGTTTATACTGAATCGTGCTTCCTGTCAATTTCGAAGTGGAATTTGCGATTATGGTTAGATTTATAGTGATTTCTTATTTAATAAAATGGATTGTGTTAATAAATCAACAGCATCATGTAAAAGAAGGAAGGATAGGCCCATTAAGAGGAAATTTAGAGGTAACAGGTATTCTGGTTCCATGAAACTACCGAAAATCACGGCTAGGCCTACATGTCAGACAAATGAAATATCATTCTGTAAATTAAATAGTGTTACTTCTACAGCTGTGAAACACACTGATCCTGAAACTATTGAAGGATACAGAATTATCAGCATTGAAAGCGTCTTGCAGTTTGTTAAACAGTTCCCATGTCCATTATATGTAGTGATGGAAGATCAAGTAAAGAAATCAAGACTTGAGATGGCCTCAGCTGCCATGACAAGGCTGAATGTGATCTGGAAAAGTAACATCAGTTTTCCTGTGAAGATCAAATTATACAAATCACTTGTATTATCTATTCTCTTGTATGGGTGTGAGGGCTGGACACTCACTGCAGATACGGAGCGAAGGATTCAGGCTTTCAAGCATAAATGTTATAGAAGAATTTAGCGCATTTGCTATAAAGAGCGCAAAACAAATGTCTATGTTAGAGAGAAGATAAACACCTATGCAGGCCACCAAGAACCACTTTTGTCAGTAGTGAAAGGTCGAAAGCTTGCCTGGTTTGGGCATGTAACTCGTCATGACTCCATGTCTGCTGATGCTTCCACCATGGCACCCCTACGACCCATGACGGGTTACGGGTTGAGATGATGATGATGTCCAAAGTGTTTAACATCACCTGTCACTACGAGCAGTGAGCAGAATCAGTTTACAGAGTCTTTATACACAGTGAATGAGACTCACTATGGCCTGTCAAGTTCATTTTACTTTCACTTGTTTATAAAGAAATACAAAACAGATGAAGAATTTGCAGTGTGGATGAAGGTCACAAATCAATGCCAAAAAAATCTGATGAAATCAAATGGAATGATTAATATTTTTAGAAGATCTGAGGAAAAACATGGTTTGAAGTATGTAAAATATCTTGGAGATGGGGATTCAAAAAGTTTTAAATCTGTTGCCGAGGCAAAGCCACAATGTATCCTGGACTTCAAATCGAAAAATTAGAATGCTGCGGCCATGTTCAGAAACGAATGGGACGACGTCTCCTTGATAAAGTTGCAGAATGTAAAGGCAAGCAGAATGAAGAAGATGGGAAAAAGTATAAGGGTATTGGAAATTTTGGAAGATTAACAAAGAGTGCTATTATGAGAATACAAGGTCATTACAGTGCCGCAATAAGAGGAAATATTGGTTCAATTTCCAATATGAAAAAAAAAGCATAATGGCCATTCTCAAGCACGGTGCTGGAGATCTGGAGATTGGTGCCCAAAGGATATAAACAAGGCTAACAAAAACAGGCTGCCTAAATTTGTCATTAAAGAAATTCAGCCTGTCTTTGATGAATTGTCTTCAGACTTCTTGTTGTCAAAATGTCTTCATGGAGGAACACAGAACTCTAATGAGTCTTTCCACAATCTGATCTGCAACAGATGTCCCAAAGCAGCATTTGTAGGAAGAGACAGATTAGAACTTTCAGTTTATGATGCTTTGATAGTTTTCAATGATGGAGAACTTGGGAGAAGAGGAATTTTTGAAAATCTTGGTCTATCTTTTGGGAAATACTGCTTCAAAGGATTTTCTGGTTTTGACGCGGCATGGGTCTCTGCTTCCCTAAGATTATATGATATGAAAAAAGCAGAATACAGGCACAGAAAATCTTTCCTGGATTATAAGAATACCAACAAAGAGAATGGATATGCAATTGGTGGATTCTAATGTGAGTATGACTATTTTAAGGCATGTTTTCTCTGTATTTTGCTTATTTCTACGATATTGTTTTTCAGCAATTTTGATGACATCATGTCAGGATTACTCAAAAAGTTGTAAAGCTAAAGGCTTTAAACTTTGTATACTGTAATATCATACTATAGTGCTTGTCCCCTGCTAATTTTAAAAGTATAAACCTGTAACTTTTTGATCAGTGAATTTTTAAAGTATCTCTACCCTGTATTTTTATCAAGAAAAATGGGTCTAATTTTTGAAAATTCATAAAACATCACTCGGACAGTTTATGAAAATGAAACTAGAAGGGAGTCTTGAGAATGCTGTGATCTATGTGCAAGCCAAATTCCAATGTCCTATCTTTGCAAATAAAGTGTGCATCTTGACACAAAAAAGTTTCTATTTTTAGTAACAATATGCAAATTAGGACCCAATATAATTATTTTCCAATGATTGAGCATTTTTTATTAGATGCTTTGATGTCCTAAACATGCCCAAAAAAATTGGAGCTTGTAAAGACAAAAATAAAAAAAAAAATTTTTTAGGTGAAACCTCCCCTTAAATACAAGGAGATAAGGTGTATAAAACGACCACAGACGCCACTATACAGACGACATAAAGTAAGTATAGTAAAGAGTAGAAGCTGATCCAGTAAATATATTATATATATTTATTTACATACAAGAAAAAACATAAAATGGCATCATACGTCATCAAGTCAGTCGATAGCGTGCACTGTTGCACGGCCTGAAAACAACGTACCAATTAGATTAGATAGACACTAGAGAAAAAAAAACCCCCAAATCACATTCACTCTTTCTGTCACCCTGCTGAGGAACAATAAAATGATTAGTAATTAAATAACTCTACTATTGTGGGGGCTGTCCACTTTAGCCTCCACTCTCTAATACACATAAGATTCTACTGTCTCAGTCCTGTTGACTCTTCCTCTACGAACCGTCTACACAGCTTTCCACTTGTTAGGCGATATGCGCCGCTATCGAACACCACTGGAAATGCTATAATAATAGACTTGGAGTAACACAATGGCTCAGTGTCTATCCTTCGAGTAGATACTGAACAGACCCTACCGGTCCTGTCTATTTTCTCCCTCCTTTCCTCTCTCTCTCTCCTTCTCTCTCTTGGTCTCAGTGTCTCTCTAACGCTCGACGACTGATGATGCGGCGTCTCCGTTACGCTCTTCTCTCGTTACTTTCAAGATCCAGGTATTTTAACCCTCTCACCTGTTCCTGAATTCTGCGATGATGATGATGAAGTTCTGGCGTCAAGCATGAGGTACTTGATTAACTGTCGACAAACTTATCTGCTGCTGACTAGCTTCCCTCTTTTAACCCGCTCCGGAGTTAGAGGAAAAAACACAGCCTTGATTTCCGGCTGTACGCAATTGAAACCAGTCTCACGGCCACCTGCCGTTGCTAGAGACTATAATAGTGACGCTCTCGGCTGTATGATAAATAAACCCTGTTCCAGCTGAAGCATAGGGATTTCACTGCCAGAGACCATATTCTGAGATCGCATTTATCATTATCACCTCATGAGTCTTTCTATGTAAGTATTCTACAGTCATTTCTCTCAAACATTCAAATTTCTACAATACATCTCATTTCTGTCTTGGTAATTTTCTTTTGCTTCTGACGATAACTCGAGTACTCTGACCCTGAGATATGTCTTTTGCCGTGGATAATTTTATTTGACAAAATAAAATAATACCCCACTGTTTCGCCGTGACTCGCTGAAATTAAAAGGAAATGCGTCTATTGTATAACAACTCCAACCTAACGCATCTCTAACCCATTAATCTTTATAACTCCCTTACTCAGTACTTCACTCGTCATGTACAACAATACAAAAAAATAATATTACCCACGTGGCACTTAAATCTCTCTCCTCCTCTCCTTCTCTCTCTCGTTCTGCATAACAATACATAAAATATTTCTACCCACGTGGCACTTAAATCTCCCTCCTCCTCTCTCTCTCTCTCAACTAAAATCCGCCAGCCAAATAAACAAAACCTGTCTGACGGGCCACTTGGCCGTCACACATGGCTACCCACGTGTCAACATTTTCAACTCGGGAACTTCTTTTGTCCGAAATTCCGGGGTCTCCCTTTTTTAACATTACCCATTGAGGTTTCCCGGCTTGCTCCAAAATTAAATTAAATCTCGCTATAGGAATAGTTTCCTCCCCTAAGCAGTATAATTCACTTACAACGTAAATCTGAACCCTCCGACAATATTTCTCACATTTAAGGCTCAGTAAAATTAACGAACACACCAGGGATTTCCCCATAAAATTACATTAGTAAATACACAGAAATAAATGGTGGTTTTACATAACATTCTACAAATATGGGCACACGTGTTTCTCACAACTTCCCACACTCCTATCTACTGCCAAAATCATAGAAAGAATAAGCACACTGTTACATTTACGTCGTTCTACAAAGAAAGTAATGGATGGCGCTGGCGTTTAAAACTTTAAGTTTTAATGTCCCCGAAGAAATTAACTACGGGCGAAATTCTAAAAGAACCCCTAATAAGTAAAACGATTAATAAAATTCTACATACCAATTCATCGCTGTTTTTCCCCACAGTGGAGACGATAAATTACGTAGTCTGACGGCAGGCAATATTTCTTCAAGAGAGAACTGGGCCGCCGTTTAACTGGCTATTTATACACACCGGGGCCAACCCCGCGTGTTCTCTCCTGAGCATACCCTAGCTTTCCCTCGACCAATGGAAATGCTCAGAAAAATAAACATAACTATGAGCTACGCCAATCAGATTTGAAAACAACGCGACCGCGTGTCCAAAATGACATCACGTCCACGTGCGTTTCTGACGCGTCATACCGGCGTGCCCGAAAATAGCGATTTCCGTAAACAACGGAAAATCGCGTGATCAGAAGAAAATAAAACTGGTCGAGTGTAAAATAAATCTACCGTCATAAAACGACCCCATTTAATTTATCTCCTCAAAAATACCAAACACGATATATATTCAAATGAGAAGAAATAAAATGGTGAAAATTCAAAATAAAAGAACAGGATCGGGCCGGAAATACAAAATAGACGACAGAATCGGGCCGGTTGAAAGACAGAATTACAGTGTGGCATCACATAAGTCCCCCCTTTCAAGTGCGGGAATCCGTGCTAAATCACTGAAATCTCTGGGTTTCATACTGGTCCGTATCTAGATCTACATCCCGATCTAATCACTGTCATAATTAGCACTATCATACAGGCCCATCTCCATATCCTTGAGAATCTTTGCAAACCCTGAATCGTGAGGGTCACGCCAGGGGATTTCCTCCTGGCGACTGCAACATGACTGGTCGCCCTTCCTCCTCCCTCTCATGTGTTTCCTTCGCCCACGAATTTTCCTGGCGGCGCGTGGTAAATAATGATTACCAAATGGTGCGACCTCCCAGTGTTTTGAAACAGACTGACTGGCTTGGCCAGACATCGCCGTAACAGTGCGTAACTGTTTACAGTTGACTGCAGAACCGTGCGCCTGTTCCTTCTTGTCAGTATTTCCCTCCCTTGAGAGATGTAATACCATCGGGGGCCGAATTCCCGACGACAAAGAAGATCCTTCCGAAATCAGAGACGTCGCCGCTGTAAAACCTTTAGGTTTACCAGGGCTGACAGGCGTATACGCCTCTGTAAATAACCTTCCACTGTCTTTAGAGGCTTCCATCTTCTTCATCGCAAGACATGGGTGTTGGTTGAGCTCTCGTGGGGCTCCGTGAATCAGGGGCTGTCCCCTTTCACTTCTCTGGCCTGTAGTAGGCCCTCTTGCATTAGCAAGGATCGGTGTGGTTGGGTTTCCCAAAACTAAGTATGGGCTTCCCAGGATGAAATCATGTGCTGGCTGTGCCATTACAGCTGCCTTGATGGTGCCAGACACAAACTTGCATTTCACCTCAATATTGGCTACAGGCAGACGCTGTGAGATACCTCTTCTCAAAATGCCACCAATCTCAACTATTTCTCCGGTCCACTGCCCTGGTTTCACCAAATGACGAGCGATGATACTGGGGTAAGTAAGCCCGCTGTCAAACAAACATGTAGTTGTCGTTCCGTTCACTACAGCTGGTCCACTGTTAGAGAACAAATTCTCTGCCTTGACCGGTTCCCACTTATTCCCTTTTGTCCATCTCACCGGTCTTAAACAAGCTGCATGGTGAGCTGGGGGTTTGTTCATGCACCGTGATGTACAGTGGGAAGTGGTTCTACAATTCTGACAATACCTCTCATTATCTCCTCTGTTCCTAGCGGGTTCCTGAGATGGTGTTGGCTGTGCTCTGTTATGAGGCTGGGGGCGCAAGTTATAACCAGAATGAGGCTCCTTGCGAGAAGGCCCTGGTTGCTGATGAGCTGGTGAAGTAGCCAACTGCGATGACGAAGCTCCTTTGTCTGGGGCTGACAGGTCTGGGTTTTTCCGTTTCTGTCCCAGTACTTCGGCCTGTGCTGTCTGGTACCTTTCGGCGAACACGATAATCTGATCGAGTTGCTGGGCCCCCTGCTCTGCCAGATACCGCCTCAAGTCGGGGGACATGTTTGCTTTTACCTGTTCACACAGAACTAACTCCTCCAACCCTTCAAAAGTTTTCGCCAGTCCTGACAGTTCCCTCCACCGAGTTAGGTAATTTCTCACCCGCTCTGCAAACTGAGCAAAACTCTCTCCCTTCTCTGGCCTGCTCTCCCTGAACATGGTTTGGCATTTACGGGGTGTCCACTGAAACCTTTGCAACAAAGCGTTTCGCAGTGCCTCAAAGTTGTTCTGATCATCTATGAGCAGCTTGTTATAGACGTCGTACGCATGACCTTTGAGTGATTGCGATAATTTTAGGCACCAAAGACTCTCATCCAATCCGTATGCCTTTGCCATTCTTTGAAATTTTTCCAAAAACACGTCAATCTTTTCATTCCCGTTAGGGAACGAGTCAAATGGGAAGCTCATGGCTGCCATCCGGGGCCCTCCGTTTCCTGA
Organism: Oreohelix idahoensis; assembly: GCA_024509875.1. Classification (NCBI taxonomy): domain Eukaryota; kingdom Metazoa; phylum Mollusca; class Gastropoda; order Stylommatophora; family Oreohelicidae; genus Oreohelix; species Oreohelix idahoensis. Next base: position 428,313 of record JAMPIV010014643.1, on the reverse strand, counting down.
GGTGTCGCTCGCTCCTGCTCCAGGTGAATCTCCATTAGCTGAACTGCCTTCCGAAGATCGGTACTGCAGTTCCAGAGAACGCAGGGCAAGTTCATGCTGTCTCTCTGCTGCCTTCTCCCTCTCTTGTGCTTCCCTTTCTGCTGCCTTCTCCCTCTCTTGTGCTTCCCTTTCTGCTGCCTTCTCCCTCTCTTGTGCTTCCCTTTCTGCTGCCTTCTCCTGTGCTTCCCTTTCTGCTTGCCTCTCCGCTGCTTCCGCGGCGGCTATCCTTTCCTCTTTTGCTGCTTCTGCGGCGGCTGCCCTGTCCTCTTTCTCTTTCTCTCTTTGAATATGCCTATCAGTTTCCCTTATCAGGTAGGCCTTAGTCTCCTCCTTATCCATTCCCATGTCCTGAGCAGATTCACGCCAGGCAGCTCGTAACTTGGCCATATCCGCCATCTTACCTGTCAACTGCTGTAAGTTCACAGATACAGAGAAATGACAGAAAAGGAAAAGAGAAGGAACAACCTGTTACGTAATATAAAATATTCTCTATAACCGCTGTCCCAAAAACCCGACCTCTGACTAGCACCAAGTCTGAATAATAACCTGAGAAAAATTTAGTTAAGAAGCTACAAAAAACTAAATTACCTTCCTGTTAAAGAAAAATATGTCGGTATGCCATCAATTACCTCTAAGTCATTGTCGCGCCGTTATCCCGAACTGGACATTAATTGTCACAGCACAGTTGGATAAGAAAGTTGTAAATTGAGAAATGTAAGAAAGATATATAGGATCTCAGAAGTGGCTCGTTAATTGTTAGATTCCTATACAAGTAAGGGGTGAAAGGAAGGCGAATATTCTCACAAAGAGATAATGTCTCAGAAGGGCACATGAGAATGGATTCTGTTTCCTTGCGACAAATCTCCCCTGTTATTCTTACTGAATATTATAATTGTTATTAAGCCCCCATCCTCTCATACTGAGGAAATGACACATATATGGATTTAAGAGACAGTACATGTAAGAAACTCACTCGACCACTTGGTAGATGATATAACTTATGTACAGATATTTAATCCCTAAACCACATATATGACACAAAGAAAATGAAAAGATAAATAAACGAAATAATAATATGGACATAAACACTGAATGACTAAAAGTCCTAGTATGTCCTACTAATCATCATTTGCACTGGTGTAACTATCAGGAGAGTTGCCTAACGTTGTTGAATGTAATGTTCACTTTGTAATACACTGGAAGGCACTTTAAATATAGTTCCGTTAGTATTTAGGTGAAAGTTCTGGTTGGAATTTGAATAAGATCTCTGAGATTTCTTGAGGAAAATAATCCTTATGCTTTTGGACTTATCTGTAATCCGATGTTGTCAGCCCTGGCGCAGGTTGTTAGGTGCTGTCGTCCTGCAGCGATATGACATTACACGTGCGAGCGTTGATCTGTGCTCCTTTATGCTTAGGAGTTGACGAGATCTCTGGCTTTTGGTTCTGCTGCTCGGTCAAAAGACTGGCTGTCTGTTACCGTCAGGCGCCGGACACTGAATTCTGCAACTGCGAATGTTGTCCGCTCAGAAACCTAAAAGTCTGAAGACACAAATGTGGCTTCATGAGTTTTCCTGTCATATGGGAACAGCTATCATTCCCATTCAAACCGCATACACCAGGCATATCAGAATTATCCTCTTTCATTCAATAAGAGGACTATTATGTCATACAATCTAAAGATTACAGGCAAACTTTCCAGGTTATATAAGATATTTATACTTAACTTTCATACAGTCACACGTCAGGCATATCAATGTTATATTCATCTGACTTCCTTTCTCACAGTCAAGACATGATAGGTAAACTTAGACCTTTGTAACTTCAGGAGTTAATTAGTTTAGTCAGTCTTCCTTCCCAAGAACTGTGTTCTACAAGGATAGTCGTTCCTTCACACAATGATGAATAGCAATAAAATACAATACATTTATATTACACAAATAGATAAAGTGAGTGACCGACTGGCCAAGCGATCAGGTTGCTTTCTTCTGTAGCACAACTACATAGTTTTGGAACTGAAACCTGGCTGTGGAACACTCCAGTTTACCAGCTGTAAATGGGCACTCAGCTGTGCTCTCGAGCTAGGGAAGGAAAAGGCAGCGAGGAAGGGAACTGGTCACCTAACCTCGTAAAAGCGGTATCTTCCATGATGAAGCTTCTAACACTTCATTTCCCTATGACAATCTCTGCCATGGGACTGACTTTATCTTCGTAAGGGATAAAGCAATTAATATGATAGATGTTATCTTCTATTGGCTGTGGGGCTAGTTGTGATAAGTTTGTATGCAAGCAACAATCATTCACATAGCACATGTTTAGATCATATTAAGAATAACAATACATTTATACCAATTAATATTCTACGTGCATATTTTGCGAAGTCTATACGAACCTGCACAGAGTGAAATTATACAACACCGCTTGGTTAATACCAAAGTGCTTGTAGTGTAGGATTCCCCGCCATGTAGAGGCACTCGGCCCAGAAGTCGGGCGTGTAAGTGAAGTTTTCGTCTAAGCTTCTAGATTTTATGAATCTCTTCTCACGTGTTCTAAATTATTGGATGGGATATCCCCGTTGCTGATGTCACTGAATTGTGAGGGGTGGGTGTTCCGTCGTAATCACAAGTAAATTCTCTCCCTGACCTCTGAGCTTGTGTGACGCAATTTTGAACTTCGTCTTGCGTGAGAAAGCTTCCCCACGACGTAATTACTGGTTACTCCTAGAAGGCATACACGTGCTGGCTGATGCAATGAAATTTGACACTGGGGCGTTTTCCGTCAGGTCCCTCAAATAAGGTGCAATAAAGCAATGGATCTCTAGACTTTAAGACGCCTTTTACTCTTAATTAAGGTATATCCTCTGGCCATGTGTTATAACCTGGTGTTGATGCGTTTGCGATATTTCCTCAGTAACCATTAGTAAGCGCTGTGATGTCTGAGAGAGAAACGCTGACTCCAGCGCCGAAAATACCGTAGTGTAACGTGAAAATTAATGAGAATAAAGGAGAGAGAGAAAGAAGGGAAGAGAAGGGAGACAAAGATGGAGAAGAAAAGACCGTGTTACGACAGTCATATACATCAAAATTACCACAAAATCTACTAGACTGCAACCTGTGGAAAAACCTATAACTGGATCAGTTCTAATAGCGCAAGTCTAGGGGATATTTAAAGAAACTCCATTCTCAGAAAACTTCCTATAGAGACAATCTATGAATCTAGATCACAGAATTGATCTCAACAGAATGATCCACCGGACGATTGCCGCCCACTTGTCACGAAGTGGTTTTAAGTTTATAGAGTTTGCCTGAATGAAAGCAAGACCCTAGTATGAGAAAGTCTGAGGAAATAGAATTTAGATGAAAAATGACATGCCTGTGGACAGATGAGACTATTGGCTCAAGGGATAGAACCAGGATTTGATTTTCCCCTTGCCGCTTCGTGACTTCAGACTGGCTATAATCTCACCCTCCTCTGACTTCCTTTAAATACAAGGAGATAAGGTGTATAAAACGACCACAGACACCACTATACAGACGACATAAAGTAAGTATAGTAAAGAGTAGAAGCTGATCCAGTAAATAATATATGTATATATTTATTTACATACAAGAAAAAACATAAAATGGCATCATACGTCATCAAGTCAGTCGATAGCGTGCACTGTTGCACGGCCTGAAAACAACGTACCAATTAGATTAGATAGACACTAGAAAAAAAAACAACCCCAAATCACATTCACTCTTTCTGTCACCCTGCTGAGGAACAATAAAATGATTAGTGATTAAATAACTCTACTATTGTGGGGGCTGTCCACTTTAGCCTCCACTCTCTAATACACATAAGATTCTACTGTCTCAGTCCTGTTGACTCTTCCTCTACGAACCGTCTACACAGCTTTCCACTTGTTAGGCGATATGCGCCGCTATCGAACACCACTGGAAATGCTATAATAATAGACTTGGAGTAACACAATGGCTCAGTGTCTATCCTTCGAGTAGATACTGAACAGACCCTACCGGTCCTGTCTATTTTCTCCCTCCTTTCCTCTCTCTCCCTCTCTCTCTTGGTCTCAGTGTCTCTCTAACGCTCGACGACTGATGATGCGGCGTCTCCGTTACGCTCTTCTCTCGTTACTTTCAAGATCCAGGTATTTTAACCCTCTCACCTGTTCCTGAATTCTGCGATGATGATGATGAAGTTCTGGCGTCAAGCATGAGGTACTTGATTAACTGTCGACAAACTTATCTGCTGCTGACTAGCTTCCCTCTTTTAACCCGCTCCGGAGTTAGAGGAAAAAACACAGCCTTGATTTCCGGCTGTACGCAATTGAAACCAGTCTCACGGCCACCTGCCGTTGCTAGAGACTATAATAGCGACGCTCTCGGCTGTATGATAAATAAACCCTGTTCCAGCTGAAGCATAGGGATTTCACTGCCAGAGACCATAGGGTAATTTTCTTTTGCTTCTGACGATAACTCGAGTACTCTGACCCTGAGATATGTCTTTTGCCGTGGATAATTTTATTTGACAAAATTATGCTCCCCACTGTTTCGTCGTGACTCGCTGAAATTAAAAGGAAATGCGTCTATTGTATAACAACTCCAACCTAACGCATCTCTAACCCATTAATCTTTATAACTCCCTTACTCAGTACTTCACTCGTCATGTACAACAATACAAAAAAATAATATTACCCACGTGGCACTTAAATCTCCCTCCTCCTCCTCTCTCTCTCTCTCGTTCTGCATAACAATACATAAAATATTTCTACCCACGTGGCACTTAAATCTCCCTCCTCCTCTCTCTCTCTCTCAACTAAAATCCGCCAGCCAAATAAACAAAACCTGTCTGACGGGCCACTTGGCCGTCACACATGGCTACCCACGTGTCAACATTTTCAACTCGGGAACTTCTTTTGTCCGAAATTCCGGGGTCTCCCTTTTTTAACATTACCCATTGAGGTTTCCCGGCTTGCTCCAAAATTAAATTAAATCTCGCTATAGGAATAGTTTCCTCCCCTAAGCAGTATAATTCACTTACAACGTAAATCTGAACCCTCCGACAATATTTCTCACATTTAAGGCTCAGTAAAATTAACGAACACACCAGGGATTTCCCCATAAAATTACATTAGTAAATACACAGAAATAAATGGTGGTTTTACATAACATTCTACAAATATGGGCACACGTGTTTCTCACAACTTCACCACACTCCTATCTACTGCCAAAATCATAGAAAGAATTATAGCACACTGTTTTTTACATGTACGTCGTGCTACAAAGAAAGTAATGGATGGCGCTGGCGTTTAAAACTTTAAGTTGTAATGTCCCCGAAGAAATTAACTTACGGGCGAAATTTCTAAAAGAACCCACTAATAAGTAAAACGATTAATAAAAAGTTAACATACCAATTATCGCCGTTTTTCCCCGCAGTGGAGACGATAAATTACGTAGTCTGACGGCAGGCAATATTTCTTCAAGAGAGAACTGGCCCCGTTTAACTGGCTATTTATACACCAAGGGAACCACTCCTACGCATCATCGCGAAACCCTGAGCATACCCTAGCTTTCCCTCGACCAAGGAAACGCTCAGAAAAATAAACATAACCATGTGCTTCCGGACTCGTCATACGCGTGCCGGAAATGACGATTATTTCGTAAACAACCCGAAATCTCCGTGATCGTGAAAATCGCTATAGGAGAAAAAAAAACTGGCTGTAAAATAAATCCGTGATAAAACGACCCCATTTAATTTAAGCTCCTCAAAAATACCAAACACGAGATTATATTCAAATGAGAAGAAATGACCAAAATAAGAGAACAGGATCGGGCCGGAAATACAAAATAGATGACAGAATCGGGCCGGTTGAAAGACAGAATTACAGTGCGGCATCACAGCGACGAACTGGCACGAGTCTGCTGAGAGGACAACATTAGTCTCTGAAGGACTGAGGACTAGATTGGAACCAGGCCAGGAGGAAGACAGCCAATAGGATAGAATGGCTCTCTCTCTCTATCTCTCTCTGGCACACCTCTACGTCCCAGGGTTGAAGAGAAACGACTAAGTAAGTAAATATATTATAATTGCCATATTTACCGCCATTTGTTATCAACACACACACACACCCCCCCACCCCCAAGAAATCTATATTTATAAAATCATCCTGTCTTATAAAGCGATGATCATGGCTATCATAAACAAGCACATTGCTTTTTTTTTTTTTTTTTAAATTAAACTTTTAAATTATTAAAAAAATGTGTTGGGCAGCTAAAGATATAATATTATTAGCCAATCATATGTCCAATCTACCAACGGGCTGATCACCCGTTTGCCAGTCACTTCGATTACGGAAACAACAGCAAATGGATTGATTTGCCTTTGCCCTAAAGACGCCAATAGGCGTGATGGGAAACAATGGCAAAGAAAACCTATCTGCTGTTGCCCTAAGACGCCACTAAGCGTAATGGCCACTGACTGCTTTGACGGTCGGTGGCTAAGGACGGAAGAAGAAGAAGAAGAAGATATGTCCAATCTGCCATCAATAGTACCTATACCTTGTAGCGGTATGGCAGCTTGCGTACCCTGACAATCCCCAGAGCTATGCCAGTGGGAGTTTTACTCCTGGTAGGTTCAACCAAGCTGGACTGATCTGTGTGGGTAGGGGTCAGACAAAAGCTGGTACCCTGGTCCTCCAGGTTGGGGGTTTTAGCATAGGGCTGACACCCCTGTCTATGTAAAAAAACAATGAAGTTACGGAAACAACATCAAATGAACAAACTTTGCTGCGGGATGGACATTCGGAGTCTGTGGCTCGTATGACTGTCAGTGGTGAAAGCCGAAAGGAAGCCACTGACATGAAAACGGATGTCCTGACCGCAAAACAGGATACAAGAATAGGATTTTGGAATGTCAGGACAATGTACGAGACAGGTAAACTAAGACAGGTCACGGCAGAAATGAGAAACTATAGGTTACACATCCTGGGGATAAGCGAGAGCAGATGGACAGGGGCAGGAAAAGTTAAAACAGCAACAGGAGAAACAGTACTTTACTCTGGAAGAGAGGATGGACAGCACAGTGAAGGCATAGCCATTATTCTACAGAAAGGGATAGAAAGGACATTACTGGAATGGAAACCCATCAACAACAGACTGATACGATTGAGATTGAGAGGGAGATTCACCAACACTACAATAATACAATGCTACGCACCAACGAATGATAGCGATGAGGAGGTCAAGGATGAATTCTATCAACAACTGCAGAAAGAAATGGAAGACACACCTAGATATGATCTTGTTATAGTAATGGGAGACCTCAATGCGAAAGTTGGTACACACAATACATATAATGAAAGAACAATGGGGAAATGCGGCAGCGGAATAGCAAACGAAAATGGGGATAAGCTAATAAGTTTCTGTAGTATTAACAACCTGGTCATTGGAGGAACACTTTTCCCACATAAGGAAATTCACAAGTTAACATGGGAATCACCAAATGGTCGGGACAGAAACCAGATAGATCACATCATGGTTAACGGTAGATGGAGACATGCATTACAAGATGTGAAGGTAAGAAGAGGTGCAGATGTGGGAAGCGATCACCATTTAGTAGTTGCAAAACTGAAAGTGAAACTACGAAGGGCTGGACCAACTATAACTACACAGAAAAGGTTTGACATCAGCAAATTGAAGGACCCCCTTACCAGAAAAGCTTTTGCGGCCGACATTAAGAAACGATATCAATTTGCCAAAAGCCAGGAAAAGACATTGACTGATGATATAGACCAGAATTTTAACACCATTTCAACAATATATAAGGAAAGTAGCAAATCATGCTTAGGATTCCAGGAAAGGAAGAAGCAAGACTGGATAACACCAGAAACACTAAACACCATAAAGATGAGAAAGGAAATGAAAAGAAAGAAAACAGAAGCGAAGTCCCCCAGGTTAAAGCAACTATATAGCGAACAGTACAGTCAACTGGACAGGGAAGTTAAACACCAAACCCGAGCCAACAAAAGGAATTTCCTAGACGATCTTGCAAAACAGGCAGAAGAGAAATGAACAAAGCACAGTATACAAAATAACTAAATTCATCAGCGGAAAACAAGGTGCAAACAATATTACATTAGTAAGAGATAAGCAAGGAAATCTCATTAAGACAGCAGAGGGACAGGAAACAAGATGGGCAGAGCACTTCAGAGAAACTCTGAACAAGGAAATACCAGAGACACAATTGAATGTTCCTGAGGCTGAAAACGATCTAGATGTAAATACAGACATTCCACGAAAAGAAGAAATCATCACAGCAATCAAAGGGTTAAAGAACGGTAAAGCTCCGGGCCATGATAACTTAAATGCAGAGCTATTTAAGACAGACCCTGAGCTAGCAGCAGAACTATTAGAACCACTATTTGCACAAGTCTGGAAAACGGTGACAACACCATCAGAGTGGAACAAAGGAATAATTGTCAAATTGCCCAAGAAGGGAGATCTTTCAGACTGCAATAATTGGAGAGGAATCACTCTTCTCTCAGTTCCCAGCAAAATACTAGGCAGGATAATTATACAGAGAATTTCAAAGGCAGTAGACTACAAACTGAGGAAAGAACAAGCAGGATTTAGAAAGAACAGAAGATGTGTAGACCATATATTCACTCTCAGGAACATTATAGAGCAGTGCGTTGGAAGATCTGGAGTGTGCAGGTGGCATTGCACTGCTGGCGCATTCGCATCAGCACATCCAGGAAAAGACGGATGGACTTGGTAGGTTTGGCCAGTGGGTGGGCTTGAACATCAATTTAGGGAAGTCTGAGGTCATGACGCTCAATGTGAGCAACCCTGGGCCCATGTCAGTAAGGAATCAGCATCTGGTACAGACAGATACCTTCACATACCTAGGAAGCATAGTGGCACCAGACGGTGGGGCAGGCGGGGACATCAGCGTCGGAATGAATGGGGCAAGAACAGCCTTCTTTAGCCTAGGTAACATCTGGGGGTCCTCCCAATACAGCACAAGCACAAAATTAAGATTATACCAGAGTTGCGTGCTTCTCTGTGGTGCGGAATGCTGGAGAGTCACAGAGAAGGAAATGTCAAAATTGTCCTCTTTCCACACAACATGCCTGGGAGAAGTTCATCGGGTCTTTTGGCCGGGTGCCATCACCGGCCAAGATCTGCTTGCTCGTAGCAAGCAAGAGGATATGCATGCCATCATGGCTGGCAGACGCTGGAGCTGGGTTGGTCATGTCCTCAGAAGAGACCCCCGATGCCATCACAGGAACAGCTATGCTTTGGACCCCTGAAGGGAAGCGAAAGAGAGACCGACCAAAAACAACTTGGCGGAGGACTGTGGAGGCTGAGATGCAAGGGGTGGGCCAGGGTTGGGGCACTGTACGAAGGATGGCCACCGACCGTGCAAAGTGGAATCAATTTGTTGTTGCCCTACAAGACGCCACTAGGCGTGATGGCCACTGACTGCTTTGACGGTCGGTGGTTAAGGATCGAAGAAGAAGATATGTCCAATAAAATGTTTTTATTTTAAAAATAAATCAAAGTTTTGTGATATGTGCAACAAAATCTTTTGTTTTAAAAGAATAATAGCTATATTGTATTTTTTTTCTTTTCCAGAAAATTTCTTTAAATTAGGAGTGCATCATACCCAGTGTGTCTTATATGGTGGGAAATATGGTATATATGTCTTCAGAAATGAGTGTCAAGTGGTTAACTCATTCTAACACGCGAGCATCCTGCGCCAGCGTGATATTTGCCGCATTTGAGCTGAAAATTATAGAATATCTGGCGATAAGCCAGTTTAAAATCATTTCATTACATCCAGTGGACGTTTGTGAGCGAAAAAAAATATCCTGAAGCTGAAATTGTGTGCTTTACATCCGTTGCTAGAGTTGCTTTGGATCTAGCCAAATGAATTTTAGCGATATCGGTAGCGATAACCTATTTTCGATTCTGATAAGGACGTTGAATAAACGTGATATTTTTAAGAAATAAATAAATTAATTTGCATGGGACAGGGATGTGTAAGTGAGATTCCAGTTCAGCAATATGTGACCACACAAAAAATGTATATAAATTACAATTTTCATTTGTTTTTTTTAGCAAACTTCTTATTTTACTACCAAGTGATTAAGTAGAGCTGAAATATTTACGTGTATGTGCATAATGTTTATTTGTTTTTTATTTTTATTTTTTATTGTTTCTACACTTCACAAGATATAACAAACAATTATAACACACATAAGAACTCCACATTATTTCACAACATTCTGCAGCCTATTTCCTAAAGTTTGACGCATAATACATTTATCTACTAAATTAATATATGTGTCTACTGCCTGTTTTTAAAAACATCATTTGTAGAAAAAAAATTTCTGCATATTAGGTCCTGGGTAAAACCGAAAAAATGCCTGGGTTAGAATGAGTTAAACACTTGCTTCTTAAGACAAAGTTACTGTGTTCGAAACCCAGCTGTAAAATACATGCTTGACTCTGCTCTTGAGTTAGGAAAGGTAGTGAGGAAGGGACCCAGTCACTAGCACAGCAAAGTTTCTAATGCTTAGCTCCTCTATGGCAGTGCCTGCTGTGGGGCTGCCTTTACTGTTACCCATTTGTTTTTTTCTTAACCGTCAGCAATTCTAATAAATATTGTATCTGAATGCCCAATGTAAAGTGATAGTATTTCAAGAGTTTTACTATTGAAAATGAATTAATAGTTTGTAAAATTATGTTTCTAGGTTTGTAAGTGCTGGCCCGAGGCTGAGCAGTTTTATCTTGGACCAAACCGAGGAGAACCTAGGGGTGGGAGATGTCATGCGATACCTGCCTATTGCCTCTCGCCAGATTCTCCAGTTGTGTGGCTATCCCCTCCATGACTTGAACACCAGCCTGCTTCAGCAGCTGCCTCCAGGGATTATTTTTAAGGAATATGCAGTTAAAGTGAGTGGATAGTTAAACATTTTGACTTGTGCATAAAAAAATAAAAAAAAGAGGCCTTATGTAGTTTCCGGGGGAGTCTCAGAGGAGACAAAAGAAAGAGCATGACCCCTGCTGCCTTAGGCATGTCGTATGGGGTGGCTAATATGATTTTGTGCATGAGGCTGGCAGTGTCATCATGTATAACATTGCCACAGAAAACCAACACAGCCAAGAGCAGATGAATGCTTTGGTGCAGGTTTCCTACAAGAGAGCCTGGTGCAGTGGTGGCTCCATGCTCCATAAGGAGCCAAAAAGGAATAGATGATGATTTTCAAAAATGGAGTTGTAGAAAAATAACATAGCAATTAAAACTTGGGGGGGGGGGGGGGGGGCCCTGATATATGTGTATGTTTTGCTTTTTCCATCTAGTGTTTATTTGTTATTTGTTTCCTTGTTTTGTGTCACTTCATATTTTTTTTTCCTATGAGTGTGTGTGTGTACTTCTTTTCTTGTCTTTTTTTTTTCTTGTAGTGCTTTTTTCTCTCCACACGGCATTACTTTCACAGACCTGGTTAGTTGTATGCTTTAGGTATATTTTTAATTCTTTTTTTGAAGCAAAAATCATGAATACTTGCAAGACGATAATAGTTGTGCAAGGGGCATGCAACATCATTATGTCAAACTAATTGCCACAAAAACTACCGCTACAAGAACATGGGACTGCTTGGTCCAGGCTTCCTGCAAGCTGAGACTTGGTAGCTCCGTGCTCTGTGAGTGAGTACAAAAGGAATTGATTGTTGCAGTTCTCACTACTTTAGACAGATTTAGGCTGTAAAAGCCATCAGTAACCTAAAGAAAAAAAAACTGACGATCTATTTACGTCTTGTCTGTTGCCACTGCTCCCTCCGATCACAGCCTCTGTATATAGATGGCCACATCTCATCAGCCAACATTCATTAGTGTTTTCTTGCACCCCAGGGCAAGGGAAGAAAGTACACCAACATTTTGAGTGGGAGTTTTGTGTTGGTATTTCTGATTGGACTAATGTAAATATGAGATATCTGTAGTGCCATATTTTTTTTAAAACTCCAGCGCTAAATTCAAAGTCCCACTAATAGTACAATGTAGAGATATTAAATGCATATTTTTTCCATCTATCACATGTAAGGTAGGAAGGTAAAGGATCCATTACACGCCCGTTGAGGCATATTGGGAATATGGTGTTAGGCCCATATTTTCTTGACCATCGGCACACAAAGGGTGATGTGGTCAGCATCACGCCGTCCGCCTTAACCTTCCCAGAAGTTGCTTTGTTACCCAATTCATGAGGCTGGGTAGAACCCAGAGCCGTTTGCGGTCTAAAAAATCCCACCTCAACTGGGGATCGAACCATGGACCACCAAGCTAGGAAGCCAGTGCACAAACCACTGTGCTAGCGTGGCTCCCATCTAGCACATGTGGTTCCTAGCAATCTCTGAGATGAGAAATAAAGAATAGGGTCACTGATACGGTCCGTGTGATTTACGGGGTGAAGGTTTTATATTATTCAATGAGTATTACACTACTCAGGCCAATGTCCATCTAGTGGTATTGTTACGTACATTTATTACCTAAGGGGGTAGTCTTCGGTCCTGCCAAATGTACGCACCAGTTTTATGTAGTTATATTGTTTGAGCGTTCGATTGATTCACGCACTGACGTGCACAAAGCAGTGAGTGTTGCTTTGGGACGCACGTGTAACCTAGTTGAGTAGTTTGTGACGTCATGTTTTGAAGTGGAAACATGGAACTGGCTTGTGTCCATGATTGTAATTTTATATTGTGTATCCAATGGCATGTTGAAGGAAGCCATTTATTATTGTGATTTGTATTGGTCTTCAGGTCGAAGCCAATCGCAGTTATGTCACGTAAGTTATCGCCCACTTCTTATTTTAATGCTGCATAAAAAGGCCGCTCTACTACTAATCTAGCGGGAATTTTATCATTCCTAGAATGGATCTACAGAGTCGCTTGCCTTTAAGATTTGGATCGTAGACGGAGAATTCCTACGAGTAGAAGAAGTTATATTGTTTACCTTATGCACATGTTTTAAGTGCCGTACATGCTTCAATGCCAAAGTCGTGGCATGGATGTAAAGAGAGGTTAGCCAACTGAAAGCCTTTAACTGATAGGATTATCGTATATGACTTTGTGTGTGAAATTATATGATGTACAACGCTATGTAGGATGAACGTCTGGGAATTTTAACAAATGTAATATGGAAGACTTCATCCCAGAGTATGAATACGTTACCATGATAGACGTCCTTGAAAGAAGGTCAACGGTCGTGACTGAGAAGGATATTATACGGTAACAGTTTTGCAATCCTTAGTCTATGGACAGAGGTCTTTACTAGAAGAGAATCTTCAGGAACTTTAGCTCCAATAATTAATATGTTGTCGTGTGATCTTTGCGCCTGTGACGATGTCCGTCTTGTCCACTTCGTGTCCTGGTGAATAAAATCTATGTAAAGTTACCAACGACTTGTGTGCTGCCAATACTTGACCAGTTCACCCAATTCAAGATACTTGTTGGTTTTTCGTTTGAAAAACATTGTTGACATTTATTCCGTTGTAACCATTCGCGTTTCAATTCATCACTATGAAAACGACACCAACAATAACTGGTAGGCCAGTGCGGTCTGGAAGTGATTTCAAAGGAACGTACCCATCCAATTGATCGTTTGAAAAGAAGAATGTTTACTTTCAAGGCTACATCATCTCAATTTGGATCCTAGCGGAATATGAATCAAAATCAACTCAAATGCTCAAGGTCTTCAATCAACCTCCACGTCAAGTTTCACAGTGACTGATTACTTGGAGATCATCTCTTCATCATTATTGCGTGCGAGCTGTAATCTAGATAAGCAGAACGAAGTATTTTATCTGTAGAAGTACATACACGGTGACGAGGCACTTTGATTTTTACCTGCACGCGAGCTAAGTATAACTTGTATCCGTTATACACTTTATTACTATTAGCTGTGCCTTATTTGATTATGTCCACTTTCATATTTTCCGTGTTATGTGTTATATGTTGTGTATTCTTTGCGGGAGGTTGGGAGGTAGATCTGACGAACGAGATCCATCTCGAAGTCAATTCGGGCTCTTCGTCAGACGTTCTGTAGGACATTATTTTGCAGACTTCCCGCAGTGGAATGTTCCTACGCGTGAGCGTAGAAGGATTCTAGGTCCACTGTGTCTGGTGGTCTGTGACACCTGTCTGTTTTAGCTGTAGTGTCACGTTTACTTGTTGTTTTTGGTAGCTATTTTTACTTGTACCTTGGTTTTATGATGAATTTTGTTTGTATTTCGCGTCCATCTCACCTTTCCTGTCGTTTAGTTTTTTACAAAACCTATGTTTTTTACACTGTGTTGTCAATTGTCTTGTGCATTATTTAATCGCAGTTATCATCGTAATTCTTTACGACATTCCATTTTAGTTTCTCATTTTATTTTAATTGGATTTCTGCGAACGTCTTCGTTTGTTTTGAATATCTTGTCGTGTCATTATTGTGCTATTGTCTGTCACATTACTGCTTTCACACCATTACATGTTATAAATTACATTATTAATTATTAATATTATTGCCTATTATATAAATTGATTTTACCGTTCTAGAACAGGAACGAAGAACACTAGTTGTAGTAACACTTTTAAATAGTATTATTACATAATAATCTTGAATAATGGCTACCTTAGACTATTTCATTAAAGCAAGCAAAAGCTTTGCAAATACCTGCTGAAGAGGTAAGACAATTCGCTATGTCAGAATATAAGAAAGCTCAAGAAATAGAAGCTGATCAGAGAAGGTTAGAAACTTTACGTTTGGAAAATTTGAAATTTGAGGCAGATCAAAAACGGATTGAGGCTGAGGAACATGAGAAGAAGATGAAATTTGAGGCAGATCAGAAACGGATTGAGGCTGAGGAGAATGAGAAAAAAATGAGATTAACTGCTGAGGAAGATGAGAAAAAAATGAGATTAGCCGCTGAATTAGAAGAGAAACGATTTCTGCGAGAGGCAGAACAGAAACAAAAGGAGGCTGAAGAAAGACTTAGAAAAGAAATGGAAGAAAAAAGATTAATAGCTGAAAAGGAAATGGAACAGAAACAAAAGGAAATGGAAGAGAGAAGATTGATAGCGGAACAAAATGTAAAACGACTTCAGCTTGAGATGGAAGAGAATGAAAAAAAAAAACGACAGCATGAACTGAAATTAGCAGAGTCAGAATATGAGAGAATTAGGTTAACTCAGGAAGCTAATTCTCAGAGAACTTTTGAAAGCCAAACTTCATCCAGACATGATAATTTTAAGGAAATTCACCTTAAATTACCAAAATTTAATCCCCCGTCTGATGACGTAATATTCTTCCTAGATAGGTTTGAGGCCACTTGTGGGTCTTATAACGTGGATAAAGCGCTATACTGTACATATTTATCCAGATTACTTACAGGGGATGCATTAGCAGTTTATCATACCACCAGCATTGGTGAGAAAAATGACTACAATGCTCTTAGAGCAGCACTTCTGCAAAAATTCCAAATGACAGAAAACGAATATCGTTTGAGATTTCACACATTACTACCTCAATCTGGCAGAAATTTTAGTGATTTTCTGTCACAGATACGACTAACATTAGAAAGATGGATCGAATTATCCAAAATTGAAAAGTCGTATGAAGGTCTCTTTGATTTACTGATGCGCGATAAGGTACTTTCGTCGGTAAATCCTACATTTCTCGCATTTTTACACGAACGGAAACCTTTATCAATGAAAAACTTAGAAGAACATGCAAAAAACTTCTGCACTGCTCACCCAACCATGGATCTGAGTAATGCGCAGATTAAGAGTGAATTGCCTGTTGCTTTTGCAGCACAACAAAACAATTTTTCACGCAATCGTTCTTTTAGTGCTGATAGGTATGTCAATAAGGGAAATAATCATAATTTCAACAATGATAACTTTTTCAAAGGGAAGCAATTTCAACAATCTGCTCCATTTAATGTTTCTTGGAACCAAACTCACAGATCGCGAGATTTTGGTAACAATTATTTTAAAAATAATCAAGGACATTATAATAAACAAAACTGGAGATCAAGGTCTCAGGGTCCGCAAAACAGACAATTTTTTGGAAATAAACCATTTAACCAACATCATAACGATCATTCTACAAATTATCGGACTAATCCAAATTTTAACTCTAGCAGAAACGACAATTATGGCAATTTTAATGACAAAAATCACAATCGATCGCGCCGACGAGATAGATCGTCGAATAATACAGGTAGACATTCTAATGTTGCTTTTAATGATACACAGGCTAACATTGAACAGGGTAAAGTAGCTGAAACTCACAATGCTATGTCTTGTTCTCTAGATTGTTCCCAGGTGAAAGACTGTCCAGAATGCTCGACTCTTTTCCAGCCTAAGGCGATCACGACGCTGCGTTGCGGACATACCTTGCCTAGCCTGCCTGCAGTCTGTACAGCCACTGCTGCGTCAGTACACCAGGGACAGGGCTCTCTTAAGTTTCACAAGGGATTTGTCAATAATATTTCATGCTCTCTCCTATTTGACTCAGGTTGTACAACAATCGGTGTCCGGACTTCGCTGATCAACCCAAGTTGTGCCACGGGCCGGGTTGTCAAATGTGTAACATTTGGTGGCACTATTGAAACATTTCCCACTGCTATTATTGATCTTCATACTCCTTTCTTTACAGGAAAGATCCAAGCATGTCTTCTGCCTAACCCAATTTGTGATGTTATACTTGGTCGCATACATGGTATTAAAGAGTGTACACCACAGCAAATAGCTGAATGGGAAAAGCGACATATTCAAACTGCAAATGCAGTAGTGACTAGAGCGCAAGCTACTAATATGTCGCATGATACACCTATTGAACCTACTGTTCATACCACTTGTGATGATGATGCTCCTATTTCACGGGAGTTGTTTGCAACATTGCAAAAGAATGATAATTCATTAAAAAAATTCTTTCAGTATGTTAACAAAAAGAATACAAGCAACAAACTTGCAAAATCTAGACATGACTTTATACTTAAAAATGGGATTTTGGTTAGAGTAATACGGGAAAAGGATTTATCCTTATGTTCTCAGATTCTTGTCCCATCCTGTATGAGATCTCGTATATTACGACATGCTCATGACTCGCAATGTGCGGGCCATATGGGTTTTTCGCGTACCAAATCCAGAGTGCTTTCGGCATTCTACTGGCCAGGCGTCCATAGAGATGTTACTCTCTATTGTCGGTCCTGTTTGATATGTCAAGAAGTTAAGGTACGGGGTCCATTTCATGCGGCTCCTATTCAAGCTGCGGACATCCCGATTAGACCATTTGATAAAATGGCCATTGACATTATTGGTCCAATGCTTCCATCTGCTAGAGGGCATACGCATATTCTTACGTGCATTGATATGTGCACTCGTTGGCCTGAGGCCATCCCTCTCAAGAACACTTCATCTGCCAGTGTAGCAGAGGCATTGATGTTAATCTTCTCACGCATTGGTTTTCCACGGAAAATCTTGTCGGATCATGGGGTTCAGTTCATTTCTGAATCCATGTCTCAAGTGATGAAGACATTAGGTATAGATAGATCTCTTAGTTCTATTTATCATCCGATGTCAAATGGGTTAATTGAGCGTCTCAATAGGACACTCAAGCAGTTATTGGGTAAGATGACTCAAGACCATCCCCAAGACTGGGATCGGGTCCTACCCACTTGTCTCTTTGCGTATCGCGAGGTACAAAATCAAGCAACGGGGTTTTCTCCGTTCCAGCTTGTTTTTGGCATGCAACCACGCGGTCCGATGTCGTTAATCCACGACTTATTGGTGGATGAGAATATTGAAGAGGAAACTCAATCCTCTTATGAGTATGTGATCTCTCTTAGAAAGAAAATCATAGATGCTTGTAGACTAGCTACTGCATCATCCGAACATGCCAAAGAAAAAGCTCGTCTATCTGCAAACAAATATAGACGTCTTCGCCAGCTCATACCTGGTGATGAAGCTTTTGTATTACTCCCTGCGCATAACAATCGTCTTTTAATTACCTGGAGAGGTCCTTTCAGGATCATCTCAAGAATATCCGATGTCGACTACATCGTTGATGTTAATGGCAAACATAAAACCTTCCACATTAACATGTTGAAGGAGTATTACTCACGTCCTGATTATCTACAATCGGTGTTCCAAGCAACTGACGATCCTACACCACCTATTCAACACTATTCTAGTTTGTCAGTCATCCAAGAAGAGGAATCTTCTTTCGATGATGTACAACTACCAATACCAGTTGTACCACTCCATTCCACTGAGAAATGGAATGATGTTACTATCTCATCTACTCTTACTGATGATCAACGTCAGCAAGTCTCTAAAATTCTACACACGTATGAGGATGTCCTCACTGACATCCCAGGTCATACGTCAGTCATCCAACATGACATTATTCTGACTGACGATACACCGATTCGAGTTCGCCCATATCCTATTCCTTTACACTTTCGTGATAAGGTTGATAAGGAATTGGATGATATGCTCCAATTAAATATAATTGAACCATCTTCATCACCATATTCTTCTTCTATGGTAATCATTAGGAAGAAAGACAACAATATACGTCTTTGCGTAGATTACAGGAAGTTAAACAAAGTTACAAAATTCGATGCGGAACCATTACCTCTTTTAGATGACTTATTGGAGAAATTATCTCATGCCACATTCTTTTCGAAATTTGACCTTTCAAAGGGTTATTGGCAAGTGCCACTCACTACGAAAGCAAAGCCATTCACCGCTTTCTCGACACCACGGGGTCTTTTTCAATGGAATTTTATGCCTTTCGGGTTAATGAATGCGCCAGCTACCTTTGTACGCATGATGCGCCGCATATTGTCTCATCGTCCCGATGTCATTACTTATATAGATGACATCTGTCTTTTTAGTGACTCTTGGGATGAACATATTCAGGGTTTAAAATCTTTACTTTCTACCTTACAGGATTATAACTTAACAGCGAAACCTTCAAAGGCTTTTGTCGGTTTTCATGACATCTCATTTCTTGGTCACCGTATAGGTCGCGGTTTAATGTATACAGAAGACAGTAACGTCTCTAAAATTTTAAACATCTCAGCACCTAAGACAAAAAAAACAAGTGAGGTCACTCTTAGGACTAATACAGTTCTATTCTAAATTCATCCCTCATTTGTCTACTATAACTGCACCTCTTTCGTCTTTACTGAAGAAGGGCACACCTAATGTAATAAAGTGGTCGCAGGATCACCAAACGGCGTTAGACTATATAAAACAAATTTTTTCAAATAAGCCCTTTTTAAGGTTGCCTAACAAAGATCTCACCTTTGTTCTTCGCAGTGATGCTTCTTCCTACGCTATTGCGGCAGTTTTGATGCAGGAATACGGAGGCACCTTATTTCCTGTTATGTACGTATCCAGAAAGCTTACAACGAGCGAGATAAATTACTCCGTTCTAGACAAAGAGCTCCTTGCTCTTGTCTGGGCAATCACAAAACTGGATCGTTATCTCCTCGGATCACACTTTGTGGTGGAGTCTGACCAGAAAGCTCTTACCGCATTGAATACAGGGAACGTTAAGTCATCAAAGTCAGCGCGTTACGCTATAGCTCTTCAACCGTTCCATTTTGAGATACGAGCTATTCCTGGAGTGCAGAATGTATTTGCAGACTGTCTTTCAAGATGCCCTAGTGAACTTGGTGAAACTAAACTACTTTTAGATGGAGAAACGTCCTCACCGAAACATGAATAACTTTGTACAGTGTCATTAATTGTACATCTGTGAAGACTATGTATAGTTTTGCAGTATTCGTATAAATATAACTTTCAGAACATACTTACATATGGATTATAACATTATTTCTTGTGAAGTAACGTTTTATTAGAACGGGAACAGTGATATTAAAGTAACATTTTTTTTGTAGTATGGAAACATTGGTAAAAACGACAAACAGACATTCGTTAGTGTTATGGAACATATTACACTACATATCGTGTTCGTAAACTTATTTCGTGCATGGAACATTGGGAACATATTCTTGTCGATTCTAAATAGTTCTAAAAAAATATTAACAATGACTGAAATTAGAATCACTTAGACTAAATTAGTAATTAGTTATTTGTTGATAAATTAAGACATATATTAAGTAGAATAACTCAATTTAATCGATTTAATTGATTATGAATCACACATCTACTAACGTTATTAGTGTCTCGCAATACGTGTAGTCACGTATCCCACTACATGATATTTCACTTTTAGATAACTAGTCAAACTTACTAGTGTTAGATATCAGTAAGTGCGTTGCTTCTTAAAGTGTTTAATTTTGCATTGCTTCATTTTTGCACATTGTATTTCAAAATTTTCTGTTTCACTGATTCTTTTATCATTGATTATCATCAGTGTTGCTGTTCATTTTCATTTTTTGAAATCATATGTTTCGATTTTCTTTTGAAAAACTTAGTTGAATTTTATTATCATCTTTTTTGTTGATTCTTCATTTTCATTTTTTCAACTTCTTTTTACTTCGAATATTACCACATCGTTCCAAAGTAGGTCGATGGTGGATGTGTGCTTTAATGCATACTGTCATTTAGTTATATTAATTTCAAGTCAATTTTCTCTTCTTAATATGATAATTTTATGCATGTCATAAATCTTGTTGTAGTTTTGACTCACCTCTCTCGAGTAATTAGTTCGAAAAAAATTAATGGGATTAATTTTTTTAAGGGGAGGTAATAAGGGAGCTGTTACGTACATTTATTACCTAAGGGGGTAGTCTTCGGTCCTGCCAAATGTACGCACCAGTTTTATGTAGTTATATTGTTTGAGCGTTCGATTGATTCACGCACTGACGTGCACAAAGCAGTGAGTGTTGCTTTGGGACGCACGTGTAACCTAGTTGAGTAGTTTGTGACGTCATGTTTTGAAGTGGAAACATGGAACTGGCTTGT
Organism: Oreohelix idahoensis; assembly: GCA_024509875.1. Classification (NCBI taxonomy): domain Eukaryota; kingdom Metazoa; phylum Mollusca; class Gastropoda; order Stylommatophora; family Oreohelicidae; genus Oreohelix; species Oreohelix idahoensis. The sequence goes on along the minus strand of JAMPIV010014643.1, from coordinate 407,289 downwards.
GTCCATGATTGTAATTTTATATTGTGTATCCAATGGCATGTTGAAGGAAGCCATTTATTATTGTGATTTGTATTGGTCTTCAGGTCTAAGCCAATCGCAGTTATGTCACGTAAGTTATCGCCCACTTCTTATTTTAATGCTGCATAAAAAGGCCGCTCTACTACTAATCTAGCGGGAATTTTATCATTCCTAGAATGGATCTACAGAGTCGCTTGCCTTTAAGATTTGGATCGTAGACGGAGAATTCCTACGAGTAGAAGAAGTTATATTGTTTACCTTATGCACATGTTTTAAATGCCGTACATGCTTCAATGCCAAAGTCGTGGCATGGATGTAAAGAGAGGTTAGCCAACTGAAAGCCTTTAACTGATAGGATTATCGTATATGACTTTGTGTGAAATTATATGATGTACAACGCTATGTAGGATGAACGTCTGGGAATTTTAACAAATGTAATATGGAAGACTTCATCCCAGAGTATGAATACGTTACCATGATAGACGTCCTTGAAAGAAGGTCAACGGTCGTGACTGAGAAGGATATTATACGGTAACAGTTTTGCAATCCTTAGTCTATGGACAGAGGTCTTTACTAGAAGAGAATCTTCAGGAACTTTAGCTCCAATAATTAATATGTTGTCGTGTGATCTTTGCGCCTGTGACGATGTCCGTCTTGTCCACTTCGTGTCCTGATGAATAAAATCTATGTAAAGTTACCAACGACTTGTGTGCTGCCAATACTTGACCAGTTCACCCAATTCAAGATACTTGTTGGTTTTTCGTTTGAAAAACATTGTTGACATTTATTCCGTTGTAACCATTCGCGTTTCAATTCATCACTATGAAAACGACACCAACAGGTATGTAAGTGACCCCGCACACAGCCTATCTCCACCAACATAAATGAATACTGTCAAAGGCCAGGTTGGACGATTCACATAAATATTTATTGTACATCTCGTAGCTCCAAATACATCTTGAATGATATGCACATAAAGTTATGACATCAACTAGACAGTCTCTAGTGTCGCTGTACAGTCTTGTAACTGGAACAATGTCGAGGAAATTTCCATACAATTTTATTATATTATATTTCAACTCACGTTCATCAGGTCAAACATCATTCCTCTTACATAAGTACTGGCATCATCGCATGGAGGCGTATGGATGATCCAGAGATGGTATACAAAGGAATATGACCCTAAATCTTCAAACACTCATGAGCATAGAATACATACGTCCAACACCTTGAAAAGACACACAGCGAATCCTCACTAGTGAAGGAACGCTTCACTCAGCAGACGGCAAATCTGGCGTCTGCTATTTGACCACCAAAAGTCATGACGTCACTTCCTGTAACTAGAGTCAACGGCAGTAAACAAAATAAACTCTATGTCGAACTGAATAGATATCTGTGATACTATACTGTAATTTATTTTTTCAGAAGGCCCCATGTCTTTCTCTTTGCATTATTTACACTATTTCTAGGAGGGATTACAGGTAATCCTTCTCCATGTTTCTTCTCCTTCTATTATTTACGTTTTTCAAGATGAGATCACGAGGGAGTTTGATCTCATCTGCTTTATGGTTCTTCTTTATGTGTTTAGAATGGGTGTGTAGGGAATTGGACAGTATTATTCTAGATTAAGATTATAGATGCTAGATCAGGATTGGCACCAGAATGTCTTTTTTTAAAGATATGGCATGTGGCCGTAGACACATTTTTCGGGAGTTAAATTAATTGCGGCCATTTTTGCTTCATTTTGCAGTATAGGGCTGGGAATAATTCCCGTTTCTTTGTCTAAATGGGGGATGGGGGTCAGTGACCTTTTACCACGTGTTGGCAGTAACCGGATTTGCATCAGTATTGTTTACATTCTGATTGGCTGAGAGCTAACGGGATTTGAAATTATTGGGTAGAATCAAAGCCGTGTATATGACGTCACAAGGTCAGCGTGCTGATCGGAGAGAATAAATAGGCTCGCATTTCATATTTTCGTTCTCTTTTAATGTAAATTGCCAAGCCGGGTGCCAGAGTCAAGTCGATTGCCTTTCAGGGGAAATTCGAAATTTGCAGGTACCGGCTTTTTGTGGGGAAGAGCAGAATTTTGATACTACAAAATTTCTCCCACGGCACAGTGGTGGCATTCGCAGACACCCAAAGTCTCGCGTTAATTGCCAGTGGTGGAAGGAGAGAAAGAAAAGATGTTTTCCCAGGTAGGGGAAGACATTTTCCAGCGACTAGGAGTTTTGTGGATAAATCCTGAGCTCTGACGCTCGTTCTGTTACACACGCAGATTTGGCATGCTGCCAGCGTTGTTGTAATTTTATTTTCGCTTCTTCACGGCCATAATAAAGCCGAAAGCCCATCGCCCAGTCATAGGTAATCGGGCAGGTAATGTCAGAGGTGTTAGGAGAAGCCAGCTACAGTTCCAGTCCAGAATCCAGTGGGGTTCTGTTAAACCTTAGTCATCAAATTCCAGAGTTCGTGGAGAGAGAGAGGGTAACAATTCTCTTTACAGAAGTCAGCACAGATAGGCAGAACTGATAGTTTTGTTGAATCATAGCAGAGGACAGCGGCTGAAGTTTAGAGGTGCAGTTAGTTGTGTTCGGGAGATTTCATGATAGGCTGTGTAGAACCGAAGTCTGTGCAGAGATTGTATAGACACTTCGTAGTCGTTCCAGCTATCAGTGGACTTAGAGTTAGAGTTAGAATTTAGAACAGCTAGTTGGGAGTGTAGGCGACATCAAGTGCAGTGTAGTTCATTTCAGTTAACTTTACCTTCTTTCTCCATACAGGTGAAACTTGTGGGTGAAGGGTGGGGTTGTTTTTTTGATGATACATCATTTCGTCATTTTTTTTCTTCCTGAATTTGGTTGTTTTCAGGAGTGCTTACACTGCAATTTTATGTATTTGACATGTATATGAATTTGTTTATAGGTGTATAATAAACTTGTATAAATTGTAGCTGGCATCAGTCATTTCATTTAAGTACAGTAGCTATATGTTGTCTGTATCTTGGTGTTTATGAATCTTGATATAACCTTATCCCCTTAGGGTAGCTAGAAGTCATTGACAACTATAGCACATAAGACGTCCGAAGTGGCGAGGAAAGAATCAACCTTGGTTCTTAACCTCGGAGCCAATAGTGTCAACTGTTCACATTTCACTATCATTTTCTTCTAAATCTATCTTTTCAGTCTTTCTTCTCACTAGTGTCTTGTCACTATATGTAGACAGTCTCTAGTCCTAAATCCATTTCGTGACAATATCGACATACATGTTATGAACTTTACTCGTAACAGTCACTGCCCCCACAGGCATCTTAGATGAGGTTGTTTATGAGGCTGGCAGCCTCGCCAGATAAAACAGTTTGCTACAGAAATCGTCTGTATAAAAATGTATGAAAAAACTGACAGCCAGGACTAGTTCCTTCTGTGCGCATTAGCTAGACATTCCAGATGTCTATCAACAATTGGTCATTTAGTTGCAATTTCACAGTTGCCATTACCAATATCTTCACATGATTATGATTAAAACATCATAATTATTAATACCTCATTACATGTTATCATCCAAGGAATTAGAAATACACAATCATAATGTAACATTCTTGCAACCGTTTAAGCCAAAGAAAACCAATGCCATTTGCGAGACCCACTTGTATGGTAAAGAGGTTTGGTTTGGTTTTTATGGGCCATTTTCATTGTACAAGGACAGCTCCATCTGTGCTCTGATCTCCCTCCTTAGATCACACAAAGAGGATCTCAGCAGAGTGCACGAACTCCATAGCTTGGGCAAGGATCCCAATGTGTGTATACAGGAATCATACATTCTATAAATATTTTTGTGGTGGGTAGGTTTCCTAATTTTTTAATTTTGCCAGGGCAGCGGCCGGTAGGACCCACTCTTTACAATTTCCAACTTCTTCTTCTTTGATCCATAGCCGCCAACCGTCAAAGCAGTCAGTGGCCATCACGCCTGGTGGCGTCTTGTAGGGCAGCAACAAATTGATTCCACTTTGTTCGGTCAGCGGCCATCCTTCGTACAGTGCCCCAACTCTGGTTCATTCTTTGCATCTCGGCTTCCACAGTTCTCCGCCAGGTTGTTTTTGGTCGGCCTCTCTTTCGCTTTCCTTCGGGGGTCCATAGTATAGCTGTTCTTGTAATGGTATCAGGGTCCCTTCTGAGGACGTGGCCAACCCAACTCCAGCATCTGCCAGCTATGATGGTGTGCATGTCCTCCTGGTTGCTCCGAATGAGTAGTTCTTGGTTGCTGATGGTATTCGGCCAAAAGATTAGGGGAATTTTCCTTAGGCGCATTGTGTGGAAGGAGGACAGTTTCGACATTTCCTTCTCTGTTACTCTCTAGCACTCCGCACCATAGAGAAGCACAGAAAGTACACAGCTCTCATACAGTCTTAATTTGGTGTTTGTGCTGTACTGGGAAGACCTCCAGATGTTGCTGAGACCAGCAAAGGCTGTTCTCGCTTTATTCATTCTGTTAATGTCTTTACTTGTTCCGCCATCTGGTGTTACTATGCATCCGAGGTAAGTAAATGTGTCTGTCTGTTCTAACTTCTGGTTCCTTATTGTTATTGGCTCAGGATTGCCCACTTTGAGTGAAATGACCTCTGTCTTCTTCAGATTGATGTTCAGACCAACCTGCTGGCTATACTTATTCAGTCTATCGGTTTTTTCTTGGATGTGAATGTGTGAGTAGTGCAATGTCATCTGCTTATTCCAGGTCTTCCAGTGTAGAAAACGTTGCCCATCTAATTCCTCTTGGACTGCCCTCTGTTGTCTGGCGCATCACCCAATCTATGGCTGTCAAAAATAATGTTGTTGATAAGGGGCTTCCCTGTCGTACTCCTGTTTTCACTTCGAATGTTAGATTACTCAATCCAACACTGCATGTAAAGTTAGAATAGAGGCTTTTTATAATGGAATGCAGCTGGGAATTCCATAAGCCCTCAGTATTTTCCATAGGCTGTCCCTGTGTATGCTGTCAAAAGCCTTTTCAAAATCAACAAAGTTAATGTACAGCTGTCTCTATCATTCTGAGCACTGCTCAATGAGGGTGAATATATGATCTACACATCTTCTGTTCTTTCTAAAACCCGCTTGTTCTTTCCTCAGTTTATGGTCAACTGCTTTTGAAATTCTCTGGATGATTATCCTGCCTAGTATTTTACTGGGAACTGAGAGGAGAGTAATTTCTCTCCTGTTGTTGCAGTCTGCAAAGTAGCCCTTCTTGGGCAATTTAACAATTATTCCTTTTCTCCACTCTATTGGTGTTGTCTCAGTTTCCCAGACTTGTGCAAATAGGGGTTCTAATAGTTCTGCTGCTAGTTCAGGGTCTGCCTTGAATAACTCGGCATTTAAGTTATCGTGGCCAGGAGCTTTTCCATTCTTTAACCCTTTGATTGCCGTGATGATTTCTTCTTTTCGTGGAATGTCTGTATTAACATCTAGATCATTTTCAGCCTCAGGAACATTAAGCTGCATCTCTGGTGGTTCCTTGTTCAGAGTTTCTCTGAAATGCTCTGCCCATCTTGTTTCCTGCCCCTGTGCTGTGGTGATGAGATTTCCTTGCTTGTCTCTTACTAACGTTAGATTGTTTGCACCTCGTTTTCCACTGATAGTTTTAGTTATTTTATAAACTGTGCTTTGTTCATGTCTCAGTGCTGCCTCTTCTGCCTGTCTTGCAAGGTCATCCAGAAATGTCCTTTTGTTGGCACGGGTTTGATGTTTTACTTCCTTGTCCAGCTGACTGTACTGTTCGCTATATATTTCCTTTAACCTGGGAGACTTAGCTTCTGTTTTCTTTCTTTTCATTTCCTTCCTCTTTACTATGGTGTTTAAAGTTTCTTGTGTTATCCAATCTTTTATTTTTCTTTCCTGGAATCCCAAGCATGACTCACTGCTTTCCTTGTATATTGTTGAGATGGTGTTGAGTTTCTGGTCGACATCATCAGTCGCTGTTCTTTCCTGGCTTTTGGCAATCTTATATTGTCTCTTTACATCAACCACAAAAGCTTTTCTGGTGAGGGGGTATTTAAGTTTCGTGATGTTATATCTTTTCTGTTTGACTGCAACTGGTCCAGGAGCTCTGAGTTTCACCTTCAGTCTTGCTACTATTAGGTGATGATCACTTCCCACATCTGCGCCTCTTCTTACTTTCACGTCTTGTAATGCATGTCTCCATCTGCCATTGATCATTATGTGATCTATCTGGTTTCTATCCCGTCCGTTTGGTGATTCCAACGTTAACTTGTGCACTTCTTTGTGTGGAAAAAGTGTTCCTCCAATGACCAGGTTGTTAATACTGCAGAAGCTTATTAATTTGCCCCCATTCTCATTTACTGTTCCACTGCCGCATTTCCCCATTACTCTTTCGTTATAAGTATTGTGTGTTCCAACTTTCGCATTGAGGTCTCCCATTACTATAATAAGATCATACCTGGGTGCAGTTTCCATTTCCTTTTGTAGCTGTTTTAGAACTCGTCCTTGACCTCTTCATCGCTGCCGTTTGTTTGTTGGTGCATAATATTGTATAATTGTGGTGTTGGTGAATCTCCCTCTCAGTCTTGTTCTTATCAGTCTGTTGTTGATGGGTTTTCATTCCAGTAAAGATCTTTCCATTCCTTTCTTCAGGATAATGACAGAGAAGGAAATGTTGAAATTGTCCTCTTTTCACACAACATGCCTAAGAAAAATTCACCGAATCTTTTGGCCGAATACCATCACCAACCAAGATCTGCTTACTCGGAGCAAGCAAGAGGACATGCACACCATCATAGCTGGCAGACGCTTGAGCTGGGTTGGCCACGTCCTCAGAAGAGACCCCGATGCCATCACAAGAACAGCTATGCTTTGGACCCCTGAGGGAAAGCGAAAGAGAGGCCGACCAAAAACAACCTGGCGGAGGACTGTGAAGGCTGAGATGCAAAGAATGAACCAGAGTTGGGGCACTGTACGAAGGATGGCCGCTGACCGAGCAAAGTGGAATCAATTTGTTGTTGCCCTACAAGACGCCACTAGGCGTGATGGCCACTGACTGCTTTGACGGTCAGCGGCTAAGGATCAAAGAAAAAAAAAAAAGACCTTTCCATTCCTTTCTTCAGGATAATGGCTACACCTTCATTGTGCTGACCATCCTCTCTACCAGAGTAAAGTACTGTTTCCCCTGCAGCTGTTTTTATTCTCCCTGTCCCGGTCCATCTGCTCTCACTTATTCCCAGGATATGCAATTTGTAGTTCCTCATCTCTGCTGTGATCTGTCTCAGCTTTCCTGCCTCATTCATAGTTCTGATATTCCAAAATCCAATTCTAGTTCGTGTTTAGCGGTCGGGGCATCCATTTTCATGCCAATGGCTTCCTTTTGGCTTTCACCACAGACTGTCATATGAGCCTGAGACTCCGGATGTCCATCCCGCATCAAAGTTTTTCCATTTGTTGCCGCTTCTGTGTGATTTTTTCCATAGACAGGGGTGTTGGCCTTGCGCTAAAACCCCCAACCTGGAGGACCAGGGTACCAGCTTTTGTCTGACCCCTACCCACGCAGACCAGTCCAGTTTGGTTAAACCTACCAGGAGTAAAAACTCCCTCTGGCATAGCTCTGGGGGTTATCAGGGTACACAAGCTGCCACACCGCTACAAGGTATAGGTACCATTGATGGCAGAGTTTTCAACTGCCGAGGGATTATTAGCATGCTGTTACGGGCTTCCAGGCTTCAATAATTGAGCTCATATTATATTTCAATTCGTGTATTCTATATTCATCTGTTCTGTATCACGGAGTATCTTTCTGCTGCAACATTTGGGTTATCTTTATTAATTTTATAATTTAGTGTCAGTGTTTCTTCAATAAACTTTGTGTATACCTATTGTCGGTTAGTGTTTTATCACTACAATTATTAGTAGCTTGACATAGTGTTGTAAACTTGAACCAACCTTGAAGGTTAACCGTCAATCATCAGGGTAACATAATTGAAACTTGTAGAATACTTCAGTGAACAAGTCTTTTTCTGATGACTCAACATTAAATATCAATTCATCGATCATAATGTCCTCTTGACAATAATACATTCTACATTGAAAACATTGACTATCATGGTTTAGAGTTAGTATCTTCTTAGACATTACATGACTGTCAGATAACCGTTGGTTTTAAATATATCATTTATGTCCTTGACAAACTCTATTTTACTTTACCAAGCTTTTGGCATAATTATTATATTTCTGATACTAGTCACATGAAGGAGTAATCCACACATCGGAAACTGTGTCTATAATATTCATTCACTTTTGGCATTCATAGCCTGGCTCTATCAGCCGTTTACACATTATATCTGCGCTCGTGTTTCCCAACTTTTGCGCCTAATAATTATTGCGGTTAATAATGATTCCGACTTACATAACACTGGACTCAATGGTCCTTACACATTATTTATTTATTGCTTTACCAGCATTATATCAACGTTTATATATATATATATATATATTCATTAGTGGTTATACCACATAGTTGTAAAACACTGTTCTATTGTTCTATGCCCGAAGGCTATACACAAGACTCCCTGGTCTTTATCCACATATTATTCTATCAGCTTAAAAGCCCGAACACAGACGGTTATACACTTGGATAAGTGGCCATGCCACACATTCGAAACACTTTGGATAAGTTGCCATGCCACACATTTGAAACACGGCCATACGGCTCGAAGGCCACACACAAGACTGTCCGTAACGAAGTCTCACACGTCATGCATCGCCACACGTGAACTATTTCATTCTATACCACAGGAGTGTTACTTGGTGCGATCATCTGAATTAGGGCAAACCCAAAATGCTCGCTGACCATGCAACAATCCTGAACACATGCGCAACTTGCACACGGGACCTCCTATTTTTTTTTTCGCCCTTATCCGAGAAGACTACCCAAGAGATCATGGGGGAGTATGACATCATTAGGAACCACTGTTCTAAAAAAAAAAATTTCATCAATTATTTTCCCTGTACTGGGAGCGAACCCGATACCTTTAGAGATAGAAGTGGACACCATACCTCTTAGCCACTCCGAACCCCATGGTAAGAGGTAAAAAAAAAGATACGAAGTATAAGAGGTAAAAACAAGAAGTGAAACTTGTAGGACAATTTTACCTGTTGCACTTTTAAAACGTTTGTACCTTCCAGTACTATTAGATTGTAATGATTAATAAATATTAGTAATCATGTACAAATAATTTTCTCTTGTGGATCTTGGTAATGTTAGTGGAGTCAGTGAACTTCTTATTGTAGATGTATTCTGCAAACCTTGTTGTTGAGCGAATATTTCATTATATCAACATGTACAATTGCTCTTTATATCATGAAATAAATACTTTAACATAACATGTACTCTCAGCAAATATTGTCATGAATACTATTGTCATTACTGATATTGACTTGGCATTTGCACGGTTGTGAACACATTTTCTGTCAAAAACTTGCTTTGATCTGCAAAAGTACACTCTGGCTACCCAGAGTACACTCTAAGTTATCTTAGGGTTGCCAGGTGTATTTTCCAAATGGTATATTTTCACGCTCCCATATGATATGATATGTAGAATCGTACACATATCTTGGCAGTAATATAGACAAAGTTGGAGGGACAGACAGCGATATCAAAATAAGAATACAAAAGGCAAGAGGAGCTTTCATTGCATTGGGAAATACATGGAGATCAAGAGAAATAGGATCCAACACGAAAATAAGAATCTTCAACTCAAATGTGAAGTCATTCCTATTGTATGGCTTGGAGACATGGAGAACAACAAAGACAACAACCAAAAAGCTACAGACTTTCATAAATGGGTGCTTGCGTAGAATAGAGGGATTAAAATGGTATGACAAGGTTACCAACGTGGAACTGATGTCAAGAACTAGACAAGTGCCAGTGGAACAAGAGATGAGAAGAAGGCGATGGATAGGACACACACTGAGGAAACCTGTTGATAGCATTACAAGGCAGTCCTTGTTCTGGAACCCCCAGGGCAAGAGAGGCAGAGGAAGACCAAGAAGTACATGGAGAAGAGAGTTGGAAACAGAGGTGAAAATAATGAGGAGAACATGGAAAGAACTTGAGATGATGGCACGGGACAGGAGGACTTGGCATGTGTTTGTTGAAGGCCTATGCTCCTTTGGGAGTGGAGGGTTATGAATATGATATCGCTTTTTCCTTTTATGGAGTTACTGTATATAGTTTTTTTCATGTGGTGTTACGAAGCGTTTCTTTTTCCCCAGTTTTTAGTATGAGCACCTGAAAATCCTATAAATTGAGGAAAAAAAACCATTTCTGTAGTTTATTATCTGAAAAATTTAACACTTACTTACTCTGCCTCTGAAGGGACTTGGATTCTAGTTTATCCATTTACCAGAACAGGGCAGATACAATAAAACTGTGAGGTTCCAAGAGGTGCTGTTCACAAAGTCACGTGACGGCATGCGATGAGCCTCATACATGATCACTGTCTCTGTTTTATTCCCTCCCATATGATATCACTTTTTCCTCTTATGGAGTTACTTTATATTGTTTTTTTCATGTGGTGTTACGAAGCGTTTCTTTTTCCCCAGTTTTTAGTATGAGCACCTGAAAATCCTATAAATTGAGAAAAAAAACCATTTCTGTAGTTTATTATCTGAAAAATTTAACACTTACTTACTCTGCCTCTGAAGGGACTTGGATTCTAGTTTATCCATGTACCAGAACAGGGCAGGTATACTAAAACTGTGAGGTTCCAAGAGGTGCTGTTCACAAAGTCACGTGATGGCATGCGATGAGCTTCATACACGATCACTGTCTCTGTTTTCTTGAATGTGCCTATGCGACATGCTTTTGAAATTCATCCTTGTGTTAAATGTGCAGCTTGTATTTTTTTGGGGCTTTTTTTTTTTTTTTTGCTATAAAATGTGTAAATCATATGTCATTTTAGGAAATATCGTTTAGGAAAATCAATGTGAGAAAAAATAAGCTGACGAAGTATATTGAGGATGAGTAATGCTTACCCAGCCTCCCATTTAAATGTTTACTGTGTTTTGCGGAAGTACATGGTAGCATCTGATTGACAGAGTGGCTAGAAAGCTTGCCTCTCGCAGTAAAGTTACGGGGTTCTGGACTCAAAAGCAGTTTACCCAGCTGTAAATGGGTACCTGACTCCTCAAGTTAGGGAAGGCAATGATAGCCAGGAAGGGAATTGGTCACCCCGCCTAATGAAGCAGGACGTAGTATAGTGAAGTCTCTTGACATTTCACTTCGCTACGGCAGTATCTGCTTTGGGATTACCTTGACCTTTTACGTCTGTGTGGATGTGCGTTTATTTATTTCCCGTATTCTTCTAGTTTGCTGCATTGGTTAAAATTATCTGTGCCAGCTTGAAACATGCAACCCTTCTTCTAGGCCATATGCCCCTGATTGGTTACTGAAGCTGATTTAAGAATTCTGGGCATAAATTGTCATGGCGGGCAGATTAGCAGTGTGATAATAAAAAGATAAAGGCAGTCCCACAGCAGATACCTCCATATGGGAGTGAGATGTTAGAGACTTCACCATACTAGGTGCAGCTTTTTTATGAAGTAGGAAATCAGTTCCTTGCCTTTGCCTTCCCTATCTCAAGAGCAGAGTCTGAACCCATTTATATCTGGGTATACTGGCGTGTGACGCTACCAGGTTTCAATCTCAGAACCAGGTAACTGCCGCGAGAAGTAAGCACTCTAACCGCTTATCCAATCAGATGCTCGGTGTGATAATAATTTATTATTAAAAATAAACACACGTACATCTGTTAATTTTTTTAAAACATGCCTCTCACTGAAGTGTTTTCTACTCATTTGAGATAAGACAAATGGTGAATATTTGTTTATAATCAAGCTTCACTTGGCATTATAACCAAGTCTCACGACTGTCTTAAGTGTTTTCTACTCATTTGAGATAAGGCAAATGGTAAATATTTGATTATAATCAAGCTTCACTTGGTATTATAACCAAGTCTCACTTGACTGTCTTAAGTGTTTTCTACTCATTTGAGATAAGGCAAATGGTAAATATTTGTTTATAATCAAGCTTCACTTGGCATTATAACCAAGTCTCACTTGACTGAAGATCTCTGTACATAAATATCTCATGTAACTTTCTGTTCAATTTTAATCACATTCATGTTTCAGGCTGACCATGATTACAAGAAGTTTTGCACAACTTTGCTTGATTTGGGGTAAGTGTTTGGGGTAGCTGTTGCTATCATTAGCTGTTAATTTTATTATATACGGTTGACGTGAGTAGGGTTGTAATTTGTTTTCTTGCAATTGGAAACTTGTGTGGTGCTAATGGCACCATTCTCTTCTCATTACTAGGTTGAGGAATCTGCTTCGTTCAGCTTCAGACGTCAACTTGAATATGTTCAAAGAAAGCAGCAGTCAGCCTGAGGCTGTTGGTATCTCCATAGAGTTTTTTTTCTGTAATGGCACTGGTGATGGCCGTATGTGCTTTCTCTTGTTCATATGATGGGCACCTTTGAATTAGATGTTCAGCAGTCATTTTATTGGTGGCACAGTTAGCCTTATCATTAGGTTTAGGAATGAGAAGGAGAATGGTGACATTAGAAACACTCAGGTGCCATTAGCAACACTCAGGTGCCATTAGCAACACTCAGGTGCCATTAGCAACACTCAGGTGCCATTAGCATCTCATGGAAAGAGAAGAAAACAAATAAAGAGATCCTAGAAAACTGAGAATTAATGAAGGAGATCAAAATTAGACAGCTAAAATATTTTGGCCATGTAAAAAGACATAATACCGTACTGAAGACCATAATAGAAGGCAGAGTTTGAAGGCAGACGTGCAAGAGGAAGACAGAACTATAAGCTGGAAGATAACATCAAGAGATAGGCATGAGAGAGTCTATCAGAGAGCACCACCAAGACAAGAGACAGAAGACGTTGGGGATCCATTGCAGCCGACCTTCGATGTGAAGATGGCACCTGATGATGGTGATGATGAACGACAGTGTGACTTTGTTTACTAAGTTTATAAGATAGCTTTGCCTCCCAGTAGTAGACTCCTGGATCCGTGCCGGCAAAATAGTTTCTTGAGGGAAAAAAAAAAAAAACAAGCAGTGTGATGGAAAGCTTGCCTCCTTCATATTCTTCTTTGTTGTGTTGCAGAAATTTCTGCAAGTGGGTTGAAATGGTATGACAAGATCATTAATGTGGAACTAATGGAAACAACCAGACAGACAGTAATAGAGCAAGAGGAAAGAAGACACTGGCCTTGGATGGGGCATACTGAGAAAACTCGTTAATAGCATTACAAGGTGGTCCCTGTTCTGGGAGACCCAGGGTAAGAGAAACAGAGAGAGGTCAAAAACACACGGAGAAGAGACCTGGAGACGAAAATGTAAGGGATGAAACAGGCATGGTACATGACTTGAGAGGGGGGGGGGGGGGGAGAAGAGTGGGCATGTGTTTGTTGAAGACCTGTGATCCAATCTGTAGCTGAGCAGTACAGATGATGCTGCTGATGAGTTAAGTGTTTGAGATTGATTGGGCTTATTGAGAGCTCAGTCTTTCTTAATCCCTCTCTGCTCATGGTCATCTCTCAAGCTTTCCTTTCCTGTACTTCATTGCCCCAACTAGTTAATACAAGGCAGTCCCTGCTCTGGAAGACTCAGGGGGTAAGTGAAATAGAGGGATGTCAAATAACACACAGAGAACAGACCTGGAGACAAAAATGGAAGGGATAAAGAAGGCATGGAAGGAATGGATGGTACATAACTTTCTTAATTCCTCTCTGCTCCTGGTCATCTCTCAAGCTTTCCTTTCCCATTGGCCCAACTAGTTAATAGCATAGCAAGGCAGTCCCTGCTCTTGAAGACTCAGAGGTAAGTGAAATAGAGGGATGCCAAATAACACACAGAGAAGAGACAACAATGATTGGGATACTTCATTGGCCCAGCTTAAAAGTCTCTTATGCATAGCCACATTTCATCATTTTTCCTTTGTGCTCCTTATAGATCATGGAAGCCACCACTGTATCTGGTCCCCTCACAGGAAGGCCTGCACCCAGACATTCACATGCTCTTACAGTGGTTTCTGTGTGTCTATTTGTTTTAAATGATCAGGTTGCCAGCTCCGTGCACAAACTCATATATCACCTTTCATCTAATATATATCTGTGTGTGTATACACCCTTCTGTGTGTGTGTGTGTGTGTGTGTGCTTGTTTGTAATTTCCAGTATTTTTTGTTTGTTTGTTGTAATTTCAAGTTTTCGCAGTTTATTATCTTTTGGGTATTAGCTGTACAGACATGTATCTAGTAGCTGTAAAGAGGGGAGCCTGGATCTAGTAGTTGTAACGAGGAGAGCCTGGATCTAGTAGTTATAAAGAGGGGAGCCTGGATCTAGTAGTTATAAAGAGGGGAGCCTGTATCTAGTAGTTATAAAGAGGGGAGCCTGGATCTAGTAGTTATAAAGAGGGGAGCCTGTATCTAGTAATTATAATGAGGAGAGCCTGGATCTAGTAGTTATAAAGAGGGGAGCCTGGATCTAGTAGTTATAAAGAGGGGAGCCTGGATCTAGTAGTTATAAAGAGGGGAGCCTGGATCTAGTAGTTATAAAGAGGGGAGCCTGTATCTAGTAATTATAATGAGGAGAGCCTGGATCTAGTAGTTATAAAGAGGGGAGCCTGTATCTAGTAATTATAATGAGGAGAGCCTGGATCTAGTAGTTATAAAGAGGAGAGCCTGGATCTAGTAGTTATAAAGAGGAGAGCTTGGATCTAGTAGTTATAAAGAGGAGAGCCTGTGTTGTTTACTACATTTTACTATTTATAGAACAGTCTAAAAATATTTAATTTCAGGATCAACTACTTTGTGTGTCCAGGTACAGCAGCATGGAATAGGTAAGCCCTATGTAACATTTGCGCATGAGTTCACTTTCATGGTTTAAACCTTTACTTGTTCTTGAAGTGACATTTCCAGTTCCAAGATTGCCGTGATGCCTTTCCATTCTAAAATTTTCTTGGGCGTTACATTCTTTCTCACCCAGATGTTACCAGAACCTGGGGAGCCAGAGGAGGACTGACCTACCAAGCATGTCATCGGAGATGACTAAGGATGGTTGGGCAAGGGCTGGCTACTTTGTCCTGTAGAAAATGGAGTCACAAGAGTTGAATTTAGCGTGAACAAGTTGTGTAAAAGACAATGTCTCTGGATAGGACACACACACCATCCTTATTAACTCTTACAGGACGACGAGCCAGTTATATTGGACGATTTTTCTAGCTTCTAAAGACGGGAGGCCAGTTATCTTGGCTCATGGGTTTGAACTAAGTTTTTGTTTCGTTTCATCCCAGTTAGAAGTTTTCGATGACTGGGAAGCGGAAGTATACCCATTTTTATTATGATTTCAAAAGCGGGAGAGTTATAGCGTCAATCTTTCTATTAAATTCAAAACGATTCCGATTGCCTCCTCGTGTTTTTTTTACGAAATTTGGGTTACCTATTTTCGATACATATTTTCGATGGCATCTAATTCATCTTCTCGAAAGCGACCTGCTCGTTTAAGTGCTCAGCAGGCCCTTAGTTTGCTAGAAAATTTCAGCGAAGATGAGGACGGCTATAGCAGTAGTGATTTTAGTGCAATTCGATGAATAATTCGTCTTTCAGTGATGTCGATTCAGAGAATGAAGGTAGGCCTATTATGTTAGAAAGAGTAGGCGTGGTTCTATCACCTAACTTTGATTCTTCAACATCAGACCCAGTAGGACCTAATTTAGTTTTACAAGAAGGGGAAAGACGAAAACAAGAGTGTGTCAGAAATATAGAACTAACAACGAATAGCTTTAGATTTCAACCTAAAGACGGAAGAGCAGTGGGTGTGTCCGCAAATTTAGGCCTAAATGAATCATCTAACCCGATCCAGTGTTTTGAAAGCCTTGTATCATCAGCTGTAAGGGAGGAAATTTTAAAAATCATAAACTGCTTTGCAGAAATTGAAGTACAGAAGCATACATGGAAAGTAGTTAGAGTATAAACTTGATGTGTGGTTTATTTCCAAAATGGATATAGTTTACAGTGATTTCTATATTGGATGGTGGATTAGCTTCAATTGGTAAGTCTGATATGTTTGTTTTGTTTTTTGTTTAGTAAAATATTTTTCTGTCTCGTCTTTAACTACTTTATATTCATAAAAATTTTCACAATCTTCATTCATTTTCCTTTTTAAATATCTATAACATGACTATATTCAGTTAAAAACTTTGAAATAACTGACTCTTACATGGTAACACTATATTCAAAACCTGTGCCGCAGAAAATTTGTGACAAAAGAGTGTCTTTCCTTTTCTTGAAGCCAATTGAAAAGTAGTTAGAGTATAAACTTGAACCATATGTATTTTATTTCCAAAATGAATGTAGTTTACAAATATTTGTATCTTGGATAACATAAATGATGCATTAGCTATCTTGAGTGGGTAATTCTGATATTTTTTTTTTTTTTTTTGTCAAATTTATTTTCCCAGTCTCAAACTACTTTATACTCATAAAAAAATTTTTAAAATTATAAACTGAACATATTCAGAATCCTCATCCATTTTCCGTTTTAAATATATATAACATGACTATATTTGTTAAAAACTTTGAAATAACTGACATTTATATGGTAATAGTATATGAAAAACCTGTGCCGCAGAAAATTTGTGACAAAAGAGTGTCTTTTCTTTTCTTGAAGCCAATTGAAAAGTAGTTAGAGTATAAACTTGAGCCATATGTATTTTATTTCCAAAATGAATGTAGTTTACAAATATTTGTATCTTGGATAACATAAATGATGCATTAGCTATCTTGAGTGGGTAATTCTGATATGTTTTTTTTTTTTTTTTTTTTTTTTTTTTTTGTCAAATTTATTTTCCCAGTCTCAAACTACTTTATACTCATAAAAAAATTTTTAAAATTATAAACTGAACATATTCAGAATCCTCATCCATTTTCCTTTTTAAATATATATATAACATGACTATATTTGTTAAAAACTTTGAAATAACTGACATTTATATGGTAATAGTATATCAAAAACCTGTGCCGCAGAAAATTTGTGACAAAAGAGTGTCTTTCCTTTTCTTGAAGCCAATTGAAAAGTAGTTAGAGTATAAACTTGAGCCATATGTATTTTATTTCCAAAAATGAATGTAGTTTACAAATATTTGTATCTTGGATAACATAAATGATGCATTAGCTATCTTGAGTGGGTAATTCTGATGTTTTTATTTATTTTTTTTTTGTTTGTAAAATTTATCTTCCCAGTCTCAAACTACTTTATACTCATAAACATTTTTTTAAAATTATAAACTGAACATATTCAGAATCCTCATCCATTTTCCTTTTTAAATATATATAACATGACTATATTTGTTAAAAACTTTGAAATAACTGACACTTACATGGTAACACTATATGAAAAATCTGAGTCGCAAAAAATTCCTTGCGTAAAACATGGGAAAACCCCTACGTCCTGAAAGAGTTAACAATTGTCAAGGTAAACAAGATATACAATAACACATAGAAGAGAAATGGAACTAGACCCCAAGATGCAGCAATAGTGAATGCAGTCAGCGACTCATAGCTTGACTGCCTGCGTCAGGACCAGCGAACCAGAGCTGGTCAAGACCGTGCTCCACCTCCACGTGGTGGTCCTGGAAACAGTCTGCAGCAGTGCAGGCTGGCTGAGCGAGCATGAATTGAAATGGGAAGGCAAACCCAGTCCTTAAAAAATGCCGTGCAGAAGTCGGATGTGTCGACCGAAAGGTGCAGATACCACAGCTTAGGCGTAAACAGACACAACGCAACCACCGTCCTTTTCAGGACGAACGAAGAAGAAGAAGAAGAAGAACTAGACTTAAAAAGGGATAGGGAAGACATGGAGAGAACTTGGCTGGAGGTAGGCATTATAAGGATAGGGAAGACATGGAGAGAACTTGACTGGAGGTAGACATTAAAAAAGATAGGGAAGACATGGAGAGAACTTGACTGGAGGTAGTCATTAAAAAGATAGGGAAGACATGGAGAGAACTTGACTGGAGGTAGACACTAAAAAGATAGGGAAGAGATGGAGAGAACTTGACTGGAGGTAGATATTAAAAAGATAGGGAAGACATGGAGAGAACTTGACTGGAGGTAGACATTAAAAAGATAGGGAAGACATGGAGAGAACTTGACTGGAGGTAGACATTAAAAAGATAGGGAAGACATGGAGAGAACTTGACTGGAGGTAGACATTAAAAAGATAGGGAAGACATGGAGAGAACTTGACTGGAGGTAGACATTAAAAAGATAGGGAAGACATGGAGAGAACTTGAATTGATGGCACAGACCAGGGTGGCTTGGCATGAACTGACTGAAGTCATATGCCCCACCGATAGCTGAAGAATAGTGAGTGAATTAATGCCATTATTTCAGCAATGCTGGTATTCCTTCTCAGATTTTGAAAATGTCATTTGATCACATTATTTGTGTTACTTTTCTTAACCCCTTCTGCCTTCCACACTAGTAAGATTTATTATTCATCGCTCTTTATTGAGCTTGGAGCTACTCATGCAGGAAGACTGTGTCAAGTCTCATGCTTCTGCAGTGGTGGTTTATTGTAGCTGTAGTTTTACATAATGAGGTTGCCACCACCATGCACAGCGTTGTGTAAGTCACCCTTTACAATATGCATGAGTGAGCAGTGGCCATATTCTTTCTTCGTCTCCTCAGAGACTCCCGGGGACTATACAGGTAGTAGTAAGATTTATAGGAGTGTATTTCTTGTCTTCCACATTATTTGTCTACTGTATCACCTTTCTTGCAGCTATACTTCTTTTTAGCCTATGTTCTTTAAAGTATCCGTACAGAATTTTTTGAAGCAGCATTTATACTTTGTGATATATTGTTGTTGTTGTTGTTTAACTATGGCTGCTGAGCTTCTTGCTCTTTCGCAGCCAATAACAAGTTGAAGACTCCATGGTATTATCTACACTGTAGATCTAGGATTTTCCTGTGACTTTTCTGCCATTGTAAAACATGTTGAGCTGGAGTTATGAGCAGTTTCTCCAGTTTGGCTTGCATTTAAAGGATCATCACATCTGGTCCCAAGTCAGAAGGAAGAAGCATGTGGCATACTGTGCATTCCTCACCAGCCAAGGGGGCTCTCTAAATATGCAGTTAAAATTCTGGGCTCTCCCAAGGAATTGTCACGTCCTACACAGAGCATCTTCTCAGCTCCCCCGGCCTAACACAGGTCCACAGTGAGATCCTCCTGCATGCAGCCAGCGAGGTAGAAGACAAGAGTTACGTCTGGGGCTCAAATGACTCTTCCAAGCTTAGTGTGCAGTGCTGGGTTCTCAACATGTTTCACCACAGGGATATTGGTTAACTCATCCCCACTCATTTTAAGTGAATTTGGAAATAAGTGTTCCATTTACCAGTCAGTAGCACCAGTGTGTTCCTAATATTAACTTTTAAACTTTAATGTTAACCTAATGTAAACTTTTGAAACAAATTTGGCATCTTACTCAGCCTTGCTGGATGCCCAGAGGCTGCTGTGAGCAACATTGTGTCAGCAGCCACCAACACTGAAGGTGCCCTAGGCATGGTTGTCTGTGACTGGACAGGCAAAGGGCATCTCAATCATCAGCCATTCTCCTGGCCCGGAATCTTATCAGCTGCTGGCTTAGCATGGAATAAAAATACTCCAAAGGTAAACTTATTAAAATGGTATGGAGTGAGCTTTATGAATGAACAATATATTAGCACGGCATTACAGGAGCTTATCTCTTTATTTGTTCGAAGTATAAATTAGGTATAATATTGGCTGGTTGGTCAATGTTTAAACGTTATTTTGTTATTTTAAGTCAGCTCATATTTTTTTTTTGCGTACGCCCGCTAATACTCGAGGCGAAGTCTCAGGTTATTACTATGTCTAACCTGACATTGATTTTACGTGAGTATCCCTTTTTACTTGTACAGAGACAGGTGTCCCTCGCCATTCAGGCAAATACTCTCCGATTTCGGAGGTACCCATTGCAGCTGGTTCGGCTCAGGAGCCGCCAATCCCTGGTCGACAACACTCCTTCAAATGTCATCGCCAGGTCTCGAGTTAATCCAGTCCAATTCCTGGTCGACGAAAAATCCCCATATGCCGTCGCCCGGGTTTGATCCTGAATCACCCGGTCGCCAGAGCGGTGTTGTAACCACTACGCTAGCACGGCTCCATGTCAGCTCATATGAACTACTTAGTCATTCCTCTTCTACCCTGGGGTATAACGGATTGCCAAAGAGAATGCCAAACTATCCTATCGGCTGTCTTTATCCTGGCCTGGTTCCAATCTAGTCCTCAATCCTTCAGGGATTGTCTAATATTGTCCTCTCAGCGAACTCTGGGTCATCCTGGAGGTCTGGATCCCTGGCTCTTAGTTTCCCATATTTGTTGTGGTAGCCGATATTCTTACATTCTGCTCACATGGCCAAACCAACATTGTCGGGACTTCCACTTGGGTCTACAGGGGCTCAACTTATATGTGTTATTCAATATTATTCTTGCTGACACTGGCAAATTTTGTTTTGCTGTAATGCCTGTCATCTGTAGTTAATAGTTTCTATTTCTAGATGTTACATTTCCGGAGAAGAAAGATGGAATATATAGTAACAACAGGAAAGGTTAAAAGAAGAGAGATAGAGGACGACAAAAGAGAGAAAGTAGTGGACATTTAGATATCGTGGCATGGCAAGAAGTCAACAGAATTGATAAACAGTACTGGAGACAGGAAGTTGTGGAAGAGACATGATCACCTATGCCATTAGGCATGTTACGTGAAGAAAAGAATAAGTTCTAGATGCTAAGACTCTGATTTCCCAGTGTTTGATGTTTCTGTGGCTGGACTTGTCTAAAGCTTACTACAGGTTGGTAACCCAGAATCCAAAATGCTTGGGGACGGCCGTGTTTCAGATTTCGCCCAAAGTAGCCCAAAAATCAGTTCGAAATTGCCCAAAAGTCGGCCAAAAAAACTTAAAATTTTTAGAATATTTTGGTTTTTGGGTGTTCGAGTTCTGGGTTACCGACGTGGAGTCCTAAGGCATGCTCCCAGAAATTAATTCATGGTTAAAAAAAATATATAAAAATTCTCATTCGTTGCATCTTTCCTGGACATTATGTTAAACATTTGAGCTAAGCACCTCCTGAATTGTATCCTTCTCCTGTAGATGATTTGAAAGACTTTAAAAAAAAAAAAAAAAACATTCTTTAGGCTAATATGTTTTGCTAATTTTATCCAATTGCAAGGATATCTTAGAAAGCTCTTTGTCAGCATTACTGAACCAGCATGTTTTCCGAGACCGAGGAGCGGCTCTTGGAGGCATCGTGTTAGAGCTGGGTAAAGCTGAAACTTACGCCATACGTAGAGCAAGAAACCAAGGAAGTAAGTGTCAGCTCATCTTGTCTACAGGTGCAGCTATTTTTTTTTTCTTTTTTTTTTTTTAAAATATATCATAGTATATCATCATCATCATCATTTTCCATTGCACTCTTTACAAAGCATGGAACCACAACCACAGGCAGTCCCTTTGCAAGAAGCATGTACTAAGCATTGACACTCTTGTAGTTTTGGTTTCTGTGGCAACTGGTTTTACATGATGTTGCCATGCAACAGCCTCATGTTAGTTACCATGTGCGACACACCTGAGGGTGTAGTAGTCCTGGTCTCTCTTTGTCTCTTCAGAGACCCCCCTATAAACTACATGTGACATCACAGTATATGTCAAACATTTATTCTCTCCATCACCACACTTTCAATTCCAGAATTTATTTCAGTACTAAAGAATCGAGCGTCTGATTGACAGTGGTTAAGAGCACTGGTCTCTTGCGGCATAGGTGCCGGGCTCGATTCACGGTGTCGGAACGCGCCAGTCTACCCACCTGTAAATGGGTACCTGACGTTGCTCTTGAGTTAGGGAAGGAAAAGGCAGTGAGGAAGAGAGCTGGTCACCCCACGTCTCCGTACTGGACCTAGTATAGTGAAGTCTCTAACACTTCACTCCCCTACGGCAGTATCTGCTTTGCGACTACCTTTACCTTTTCACTAAAGAATACAATTTACCTTATGTGTAGAACATTGTTCACTAGTTCATTCTTCTCCTCCTTGAAGAAGGAGGTTTTCTTAACTGTACTGCCTATCTGTACTTGCTCTTTACCTCAGGAAAATTTGAAATCACCCCGCCCAATGTCATTTACCTGACCGCTGACATAATGCTTTATCCGTTTAACATTTTTAAGTGTCACATTGACTTGAAAAATGACATGCTTTTATATTTTAAGCAGCTCTGTTGTATTCTCGAGTAACTGGTATATTTGATATTATTTTAGACTGTACTTTGTGTAAAATGCATTTAACATACTTGTACCATTCCTGGTGGCGTACGCTATTACGTCTCTCCACAACTTCCTGTCTCCAGTACTGTTTATAAATTCTGTTGTTGACTTCTGTACAAGCTATGATGTAAAACTGTCCAGTATGTGTTCTCGTTGTCATCCTATATCGCTTTTACTTTTGATCTTTCTTTCTTCTCATAACATGCCCGAAAAATGTGGATTGCTTTTTTCTAATGTGAGTTATAAGTTTCCTTTACGCTTTGGCTTCTTTGAGGTCATTCTTGTACTGTTTTCAGCTTTTCCTTGGGTTTCTTAACATTAGTAAAACTATATCGCGGTTGCCTTCGGAGGTTTTCCTGCTTGTCTTCTAAATGTCCATGACTTGCTTCCATAATTTGTAATATAGATTACCTTAGTATAAAGTTCTTGCACTAAGGCATTACAAGGCAGTCCTTGTTCTGGAATCACCATGATAAAAGAAATTGAGGGAGGACCAAGAACACATGAAGAAGTGAATTGGAGACAGACTTAGAAAAAGTGTAGAAATTATGTAGAGAGCTTGAATGGATGGCACAAGACAGGAAGGCTTGGTGTGAATTGATTGACCTTCTGTGGCTGAAGGGTGGTGGTGATGATGCTGATGACATGTTTGAAGCCCAATATGTCATGCCTTTTTTATTTAGTCAACAGTATGGTGCACCACATTGAGCAACTGTTGACATGTTTATCTGGTATTTCCCCATGCATGTAACTTCAAGATGGTCACACAAATAAAGTGTTTATATTGCTAAACATAGTATCATGTAACTTTGAATTCATGTATACAGAACTAAGAACTTAACAGTGTCTTGCAATGAAGTGAGATCAATTGTATACTGTTAAATTTATAGCAGACTTCTTTTATTGCGCTGACAGATTGTCCACTGTGCTGTTTTTAATGATTCCTTGGGTCAGTTATAAGTGATGCAAAAATTTGATAAGAACACTATTGAGGCTTCTGGATTATCATAAACATTGTTTCACTTTATTTTCCTGCTACCTGCCAGTGACACTAGATATATCAAGGACAAACAGCGCAGTGTGTGTTTATATAGGTGCTTTCATATATGCATGTATGTATCTGTTTATTTAAACACACACAGGTGAAGATTACAGTGACCTGCCGGAGGAACAGGGCTCTATTCTGTACAGGTTTCTCATTCACCCTGATGGTGTTCCTCTGGAGTTTCTTTCCACTGATGCTTTACAGGTGAGTATGTGCTTTGATGGTGCTGTATACTTTGATTCTGGTACACCTTAAGTTGAACAAATGAGTGCCTGATTGACAAAGTGGTTGGTGCACTTGTCTGTCACGGCAAAGTCTACCCAGTGATAAAATGGGCACCTGACTTTGCTCTTGAGTTGGGGAAGGCAAAGGCAGCTACGAAGGGAACTGGTCACCCCCACCTCATAAAGCTGAGATCTAGTATAGTGATGTCTCTAACACTTCGCTCGCTTGCGGCAGTATCTGGTTTGGTTTGGTTTTTAAGGACTATCTTCATTGCACACGGACAACTCCATCAGTGCTCCAATCTCCTCCCTTAAATCACACAAGGAGGATCTCAGCACAGTGCACGAACTCCATAGCACTGGCGAGAATCCCAATGTGTGTATGTAGGAATCACACATTCTGTAAATATTTTTGTGGTAGGTAGGTTTCTTAACTTTTAAATTTTGTCAGGGCAGCGGCCATATGGCCTACTCTTTACGATTTCCAACTGCAGAGGGATTTTTAACGTGTGCAGCTTGCACACGGGACCTCCTATTTTTTCATCCTTGTCCGAGAAGACTTGGCATCCAGTTTCACTACCCAGGAGATCGTGTGAGTATGACATCATTAGGACCTCTTGTTCTGACAAAAATATTTCTATAAATTATATTCCCTCAGTTGGGAACCGAACCTGGTACCTTTAGAATTTGAGATGGACACCATACCTCTTAGCCACTCCGACCCCCAGCGCAGCAGTATCTGAGATGTGACTATCTTTACCTTTGTTATTTTTTAAGAAATACCAGTATATCGTGCACAGAATTTTGTTTTGAAGGAAAATGTCACCTTAGTTCGAAATGTTAAAATATGCATAATTGTATGCTCTTAGTTCTTTCCAAAATGACCATGACTTATTTATTTGTCACCAGCATGTCACCAAGCATATAAGAAGGTGCCAGACACGTCTTTCTGAGGCCAGCTCACAGTGCTTATACGGAGAAGCTATCAAAACTGAGATTCAGCTGACTATTGAGCTTATGCTGTTGGCCTGCAAGTAAGTAATCCATCAAAAGCTCCAGTGAAGTTAAGCTTGCCCGCTTTGATCTGAATCTTAAGTCATGCCACATAGTGGGCAAGGAGTAGCCATTCTCGCAAAATTGAACATTGATTTTGCAAGCTTTTTTTTTTTTTTAATAGAAGTTTTGGCGAGGTGCAGTCTGTTCAATCTAGACACAAGGTCTGTCAGTTATATTAAGGGTAAAAAGGTAAAGGATCCCGTTACATGCCCATTGAGGCATATTGGGAATATGGTGTTAGGCCCATATTTTCTTGACCGTCGGCACACTAGGGGTGATGTGGTCAGCATCACGCCGGCTGCCTTAACCTTCCCAGAGTTGCTCTGGTACCCATTTGGGGCTGGGTCGACCCAGGAGCCGTTTGCCTAAAAAAATCCCACCTCATCTGGGGATCGAACCATTGACCACTGAGCTCAGTTATATTAAGGCGTAAATATAAAAGACTTTGTGGTCTAATGGTTTATTAATACTCAGCACAAGCGTTTTATTGTACAGTATAGAAAAGCTTATGTTCTTTCAGTGACACTGGCTAATCTTGTGTATGTGTTGGCTGACTTTTGGTTTCACTTAATGCAGTTGTCCGCAATTAGCTTTGACCAATACCCTGTGTCAAAAGCTTGGTGTGTCACCATTCCCCAGCCAACAGGAACTACATGTTATATTGATGGGAGTGGTACTGCCTAACTGTACTTGCTCTTGACCTCAGGGAAATTTGAAATCACCCCCGCCCAGTGTAATTTACCTGACCAATGCTTTATCTGCTTAACATTTTTAAGTAACATGACGTGAAAATGAGATGGTTTTATATTTTAAGCAGCTCTGTTGTATTCTCAAGTAACTGGTATATTTGATATTATTTTAGAGTGTACTTTATGTAAAATGCATTTTATATTTTAACTCCGAATGGTGTTTAACATTTTAAAAACAGTTGACTTTTTGGTTCATCTCCAATCACAAAAATCCATTCATACAATTTCTCCAAGAAGAGAAAAACAAGTGTGATTCTTCTTCTTCCTCGTTCGTCCTGAAAAGGACGTTGGTTGCGTTGTGTCTGTTTACAGCGAAGCTGCGATATCTGCACCTTTTGGCCGACACATCCGACTTCAGCACAGCATTTTTTGGGACCGGGTTTGCCTTCCCTCTTCGATCCCTACTCTCTCAGCCAGACTGCAGTGATGCAGCCTGTTTCTAGGACCACCACTTGGAGGTGGAGTAGGGTCTTGGTCAGCTCTGGTTCGCTGATGCAAGCAGTCAAGCAATGGTTCGCTGACTGCATTCTCTGTTGCTGCATCTTTGGGTCTCAAACAAGTGTGATTGAGACTAACAATCAAAGTGCAGTTGTATTGAAGTAACATCACTTCTACACAAAATAGAAAATATTTGCAGCTAAGCATTGAAAAACAGATTTTCAACACATTTTTTAAAACAATAGTGTCTCAGAAAATGTTGCTTTATTATTTTATCTTTAGCTTTTTATTCCCCTTTTCCCCCCATAATATGGAAAAAAGGAGGTGCCAGTTTAAAAAACAAACAAACAATAGAATCACTTTTACAAAAACTTACCAAAATGTTTTAGCAAATTAGATTTTTTAACACATTTTTTTTTTACAAGCAAAATGCTATTTCTGTGAATGTATTTGAATGTTTTTAAAGCTACAGTCAAACATTATTAAGAAGGGGGAAAAAAATCATTGTGGTGAATTAAAAATGACAGAATCTTATATATTGCAATATTTGTACAGTTCTTACAGTAAATCTTCACATTTAAAAATAGTATTTTAACAAATAGATTTTTAGCATTTTCTTTTCTAGATAGCATAATGATTGAACATGCTAAAATAAAAGCCTTCTTAATCTCTAATGGGAAATTAGTATTTAGCCAACACAGAAAGATAATTAAACATGTGAACAGTTTTTCACGCCTCGGACATGTAATAACAGAATGGTAGACGCAGAAGTGAAGAAGAGAACTGGTGTAGCCAAAACTACCTTCAACGACCTGATACAGATTGTAATAACAAAAGATGTTGGCACTGGATAGGACACACACATAGAGGAAGCTAGCTGTTAGCATTACAAGGCAGTTTTTGTTTTAGAGTCTCCAGGGTAAAAAAAAAAAAAAATAGAGGGAAGCCTGAAAACATACGGACAAGGGCATTGGAAGCAGACTTGAAACAAAGGATAAAGAAGACATAGTAAGGATGGTACAGTATAGGAGGACTTTCTGTGAAATGATTCAAGAGCTGAAAGGCTTATGACAAATAAGTATTTGCTTCCTGTGGAGCATAGAGTCAACTCAGCAGCTGATCTCCTTGCTGGGGGGAGGGGGGGCCTGCACCAAAGAATTTGTGTGCTCTTTCAGGGCTGGCTTCTTTAGCATATTTTGTTTTTAAATGATGAGGTTGCCAGGCCCATGCACAACCTCAGATGAGTGGCTCTTATGACATGCCTGAGAGAGCAGACGTTCAATGTTTTCTTTGTTTCCTCATAGACCCCCCAGGAACTACATGAGGCTCTTAACATTTCATCGCCTTAGTACTGCGTTATTCCATCTCTATTTCAGCTTGTTTTGAGAATAACGCATTCAGAGTTTTTTTTTTGGGTTACTAGTTGAAAAGAAGGATATATCACATTAAAATGACATTTTTCATGTTGATCCAAACTGTTAACTGTAAGATGTTGTGTAGGATGATAGATTCAACTATAAGATGTTCTGTAGTATGGTAGATTCAACTGTAAGATGTTGTGTAGGATGATAGATTCAACTATAAGATGTTGTATAGGATGATAGATTCAACTATAAGATGTCGATTTAAGACCTCATGTCAGTTTTGGCCAAGTACTAATGCGATGATTTCTATTCTTTTATGCACAATTTTAGCTGCGTGACGTTCAGGAATACTTTATGACCAATGCACACACCTCTTATGACAGAGTAGTCCTTTTCTTTCTTGGTCCCCTCAGAGAGACCTCTGAGAACTACACGAGGCATGATAAATGCTGGTAGTGACTAGTTGTATTTTCTCACAGACAGATGTAAGTTTCAAGTAATGAGCCATTCTTATTATCTGCTGAGTGCACTGTTCACTGTTTTTCTGTGTTTTTTATTTCCTTATAGAATTGGTAAGGCCCTAGTGCTTTCAGGTCGCAAACCAGACAAGCAAACTGGTTTAGGAGTTGTCAACTTTGGAATCAGTAATCTGCCGATCACTACCCGGACTGATCTGGCCAATAGGTATGAAATTACAATTTTTTGCTAATGCATAAAAGGGTATTATTGACAACAGCTTCTAATTGGAGCTTTTATTTTAATAGAGGGTAAATATTTGCATAACTTTTAAAATGTAGGAGAGAAGACATAAGAGTGTTTAGGTTGTCATTGTTATGAGCGAGTTTTATTCTTGTGATAAATGTTGTCACGATTATCAGTGGACTAATGTATGATTAAAACAGAGAGTATGTATATAGATTGCTTACGCAACTTTAAACTTTAATAACTCTGTATGTACACATAATAGAAGTGTATTGTAAACAAAAGTATAATTTACAAAGTTGTTGTTTAACTAGGGCTGCTGAGCTTCTTGCTCTTTTGCAGCCAATACCAAGTTGAAGAATCTTTGGTATTATCTACAGTGTAGATCTAGGCTTTTCCTGTGGCTTTTCTCCATTCCGAAACGTGTTGAGTTGAAGTCATGAACTCCAGTTTCTCCAGCTTGGTTTGCATTTAAAGGATCATCACATCTGGTTCCAAGCTAGAAGAAAGAAGCGCATGGCATACTGTGCACTCCCCACCATCTAGTTCTGGGCTCTCCCAAGGATCGTCACATCATAGACAAAGCCATTTCTCAGCTCCCCTGCCTATCATGGGGTCCATAGTGAGATCCTCCTCCATGCAGACAACCAGAGTTATGTCTGGGGCTCAAGTGACTTCTCCAAGCTTAGTGTGCAATGCTGGGTTCTCAACATGTTTCACCACAGGGGGAATCCCTGGAAATGTGTGGATGATTTATAGAGTCAGTGAGGGTGTAATTAGCCTCACAGACACGAGGTTCACATCCAAATCTACATACTATAGCACTGTGCATAGCTGGTGGTCATATAAAGATGACTCTATATATGCCTTCATGCATTATTTATAAAGTTAAAACAATAGTCTGCTCACCAAAAACCACATTCTTAGAATGAATGTAAGTCTGATCACAAAGGCAACTCACTAAATAGCAACTGGAGAACATTTTCAACAAGTTGGAGAATCAGATTGAACAATGTTTCATGAAAGATGGTGGCTATGTTGAAGCCTAAAAATGTGAACTTCATTATGTTAAAACTTAATAAATCTTTTTCTTCTTCCTCGTTTGTCCTGAAAAGGACGTTGGTTGCGTTGTGTCTGTTTACGCCGGAGCTGTGATATCTGCACCTTTCGGCCGACACATCCGATTTCAGCACGGCATTTTTTGGGACCGGGTTTGCCTTCCCTCTTCGATCCCTACTCTCTCAGCCAGACTGCAGTGATGCAGCCTGTTTCCAGGACCACCACGTGGAGGTGGAGTAGGGTCTTGGTCAGCTCTGGTTCGCCGACCCTGATGCAAGCAGTCAAGCTATGGGTCGCTGACTGCATTCTCTATTGCTGCATCTTTGGGTCCCAAAACTTAATAAATCATGCTTTCATATGCCATATACGGTGTGCTTCTCGTATTATTTGTACTTCCAGAGTTTTTAAACTTGCAAAATTACTTTATAAACACCTTGTATTGTGTACAGTTTTTATATAATGTAGCAAAATATGCGAGAATAAACGCTCAATTCAGTACGATTTAGGCATAAAACGATAATAAATACATTAGCCCGCATGTGTCTGATGGTTGGCATCTTCGAAGCCAGCAGCGCTGCTTTTTGCACAGTGCTAAGTGTTGCGTACATATTTTTTATATGTCGCACAGATTACAGTTGATACGATTACAAATGAAAATGTAACCATCTGTTTGATAAAAGGATATTTATTTATGAACTTACAACTTTTAAGAAAGGGGAATAACTCAGAATAGTAAATGTGTATTTATTCTTTGGGTGATCGGTTCCTGTTTTGTTCCCGTGTATTGAACAAGCGGAGGAATCTAGATTTTATATTATAGCTGGAAACAGATTGTTCTCGCTTAAGGTTTTGCAGGAATATTGAAAGTCCGAATCTAGGTTTACGTTTGTCTGTTTGAGACGATTCCGTCTTATATCATGTTATCTTTGTGTGTCTGGGCTGGATTATTTGTTCTTACACTCTGAGCGGATGAAGATAAGGGAGTGTGTTCTTCGGTTATGGAGTCTGGCGGGACGCCAATGTCGAGCGGTCCAAAGTTTTTGTGATCTCAAGTTATCATGGGGAAGAAGATTGTGTCTTCTAGGACTGTTTTAGTCTATGTGTTCCCCAGTATTGTTTCTATTACGCCAGAAAAGTGTTTTTGTGCTTGCTATTGATTCTTGG
This sequence comes from Oreohelix idahoensis, assembly GCA_024509875.1. Classification (NCBI taxonomy): domain Eukaryota; kingdom Metazoa; phylum Mollusca; class Gastropoda; order Stylommatophora; family Oreohelicidae; genus Oreohelix; species Oreohelix idahoensis. Next base: position 377,056 of record JAMPIV010014643.1, on the reverse strand, counting down.
CCAAGGTAAACGTACTTTTACTGACTTCGTTCCTAGGCTTACGATGGGTTATGTTTAGGCCTACATGGATCTACTTATGTTCAGATGTCAGAACGACATATCGTTTAGCAGCACTAAGAATGTTTCTACACAGCAATTATGAGGACAGATAATGCTGATATTGGTGGAAACTTTGATATCCTTATGAAGTGAATCTTTCTAGAAGTTTTGTCATCTCACCGTTGTGTGAGCGATGTTAAGGACCAAGGAAGCCATCTTGGAATCCGAATTATTGTCAATCATTCATCAGAGAACAGGGTTGTCCCTTACTACCCGATAATGATCCAGAGATCACAGTTATGAAAGAAAGATCTATTATGGGAGATTTAGCATTTACTCCGAAGATATGTGCTGAATGCTATTTGAAAGAATCTACGCTAGAGTACAAGCTACACTCATGCTAAGAGAGATTCTGTACAAGAGTCACTATGAACATTATGTATAAACTGACGTGATCTGTCAGTACAACCTGATATATATACATATAGATGTGGATTAACTATAGAACTCTGAATGCTTGTCTACAAATGTTCCAGTATGAGGTTATCCAGCATGTATGCTAACTTAAGATGATACACCATTGATCAACACCATGCTGTTTATGTCGTCATGTGTTCCTGTAACCATACACGTACTGTTCCAGTGTGCGTCTCATTAAATATTATAAAAAGAACACAGTAGTTCCAGTAATCCTTGACTTCTACATGTGAGAGTATGAATATATTGTTACCAAGTTGTCAACTCTTCAGAACCATTCTACCATTCGCGTACAATGTACTCTCACTTCAATGTTTACACTACCCTGTGTAGGTCGAGTTGACCTGTGTCTGTCTTCACGGTGACAGCACCTCTTTGAATACAACAGTACTACCAGCCATCATACTTTACAGTGAGGTTCTATACACCACACTCGATTCTTTACAGTGGAGTCGCAAACAACAGAACTTTACACTAAGCCTATAGAACGATTTCACGGAAAAAGTCTGACACGCTTTAGTTTCGTTTTCGAGAAACACTACTAATAGTTAATTTTTGCCCAATCTGCTGTATACACTTTGTAGTCTAGCCTTACAATTAACTATTGGCGGAAGCATACTGCAATATAGCTATCTGAAGTAACACTTTCTGTCAACTTTGTAGCAAAATTAGTAGGAATCCTTACATTTTTTGGTAGTATTACACGATACAATGCTAACTAGTAACGCAAAGTCCTAACCCGCCCCGTCTACACCCCGCTTCGCTGACACAGTCTGCAATGCATATATTCACACTGCGGAAAAGCCAGCCAAGGCATAACCACGCAGACAATTTTATTTCCTCCTAGTGGTAGCATTTCTGACGTAACTAAAACAAGTAGTTATTTGAAAAAAATACATGCTCGCAAGATGAAGGAGAGGAAAGATGGCAGACTTGTGCAAAATTTTATTTGACGATAGACGATGACAAAAATTGGAAATTTTAAACCATTAGGAAGTTCCCCATAAGAATTATATGGTAGTATGACGTAGAGTTAGCTGAGTAAGAATGTACTTTAAATAATATGATAGTCCCAGTATTAGAGAAGTTATTGAAGAAATACTAATATCTAGGAACACACGACCAGACACACTGGCGTTCCTGCTCATGTTTTTTTGGTAACGTTAGGGGGACGCGAGCTTGGAAAAGAGGCAGGGAGGTACATTCAAATTCGCTTGGGGTGAACAGAGTATGAATGGGAAAGGGGAACGGTAGGAGAAATGTAATCCTAAACGTGATATCTTTTGTATTGGGCATGACTAGAGCAGACTAGCCAATCGACCACCAGTTATTCAAAATTATTTTGGTTTTTCATTCAAACTGCTTTTGAATTCAAGTAGTAGAACGTTACGATTGGCTAGTGCTGATAAATATTAGCAAACGGCTTTGACTATTCATTGCCAGTTGAACTAAAATTTGTATACAGATACGCTGAAAAACAGCTGTGTTAATTTTAAACTTAAATAAAGAATAAATTCACAGTCTGTGCAGTTCGGAGGAAGCTGAGGCCATTTCTTCACCAAATCAGCGTCATTTGTTTATATATTTCTTGATTGTGGTAAGGATATTTTATGAAATTTAATATGTTTGGTCCAACTACAAAGTTAGATACTGCTATTGGGGAAAAAGTGAAGGACATGTCGGAAGCAGACATTATTGAGTCCACACATTAAATGGTATCTGACTGATGTATGTTGTTATAATTATGTTGACATATTATTGTATTAAAAATAGTTTAGCAAGCCTCTGTGTTCAATGAACACTGTTTAACATGCCTGAAGCAAATATGAGTGTAAAGAAAAGAAGAGAAGAGAAGATCACAGGAAATGTGATTACTCCACATTATTGTACGGAGGAAAAGTATGTGAACGTACAGTGGCATATCTACTATAAGGACTTGAGGTGTGGTCACAACCAGGTGGGAGTCCTGTACAATTCGGGGCGAGTGCATTTGTAAGGCACGCGAGGCTGACCCCATACCCACGTAGGAAATTAAGTGTTAGAAAAATTGATCAGAGATAAAAGGCCAGGGTGTCCTTTTGTTGCAGAGGGTCTATGTTCCTGTTGCCGGCTGGTGACAGGAAACCTGCTGAGTGCTTATAAACGCCAACTAGTCTCCAACCAGACTTATATGCTGTCAAATATCCAGTAGGAGCTTTGGCGAGTGTTGAACTTGAAATTTCTGCAACTGCCCATTGAATTATCTTACAACAAGGACTCCCAGGTGAAGAGTAAAACATCTGGGGCATCTCTGACATTTTCTTGTGTTTCAAAATATTACACAGGAATTTTATGGGGGTAGGATGAACTACAGCCCTCATATACAGTGACTCTCCTGGTAGATAACTAAAGTGAACTAATTTAATATTTCATACAGGAAGGACATTTATAACTACATAATAACTTTTAGTTATTGGGCAGATTGTCCCAACATTTTTAATTGTTCTTTTCTGTAAACTATCTTGTCCTTATTTTCAAAGACCTGTCCACAAGCTATGAATGGACAGGCAAAATAAATTTTAAATATTTGTTCAAAGAAAACTTAACTGCTAGTTATTATCTTCTTTAATAAAAACTTAAAGTGTTTGATTGTTGTGTACCATCATTCATTTCTCCCCTAGACACTAGGTACACCATACACTAGAGCCAGAAGATTGACCGTGTGAGACCTAGGGAGGTAGCGTTAGGTTCTCTGCACATAATTCATCATCATCATCTATAGAGTCAGAGACCTACATGTGCTTGACCTCACACGGTTATAGCAGACACCTTTTCATTCTTTTTAGGATACCATCATAACCTCCCCAGCAAAATCAACTTTGCTACATATAACTTGGCCAGATGTATAGTAAGAGAACTGAGCCTAACAAACTTCCAGTTTTACTTTCACTCATATTGATTTTCCAGATTACTAGACCTCGTCAAGGAATTTAAAGAAGTGTGGGCACAGCGATCAAACCCAAGTGTTGGACTCAGTGACTCTATACAGAGACTTCGAAGCTTGTTCAAGGTTCTACTCCCAGAACCCTCCCACTCAGAGCTCGTTAACTTTGAATTGGGCCAGTGATATTACGTAAATTATATGGGGGTAGTTTTCACTACCAAATGTAAAGGCCAAGTTTATTTATTGTTGTTTTTACAGCGGGAGCCTAAATTTATTAAAGGCAGAAAGAAAGGTGTTTCCAATGGTAAATCATATCAAACATTGATGCTTGATTGTCTAATTTAGATTTGTGAGAAAGAGCTACATTTTATATAAGTGTGACCTTGATGAATCAACATTAAATTGGCATTTGTGTTACTGGTATTCATTATCACTAGATTTTAAGATGTGGAACGTTTGAATAGGATGACCCAAAAAAAACACTGTGCCTTCAAATATGCAGCATCTGGCAAATTAAACCACATACTTTAAACATGAAGCATTCTGTAACATGGTATGACTACAATGCATCACAGTTTAAGTGAGAGTTATGTTCTGTAGAGTTCCGCGTAAAATGAGATAATTTTGTCTTTAGAAATTCAGTATGCTACAATGAGGGGGATGCTTCTGCAAAGATTAAAATAAAAATTAAGAAATGTTTCCATAACAACCAAAGGAAAATGAACATAAGAAATATAAAATTATGAATTGTATTCAGCAGAATTCCGTTGATAAGAGAGTTATCTCCATAGTAGCCATGTTTTCTGCAATTTTACCCACAGATCGTGTTATTTCAAATTCATGTAATTTGAGATCGCATAAATTGCGGTTGCAATGTATGAACATTTCTTTAATTAGTGGGGAAACTGATTACTCTAATCATTCACACGACTGAAAGCACAGTCAATGCAGCTGACGACATGCCAGGTGTAGACATGCTGTCTCTAGAACAGACAACCGAGACACACATAACTGACAGCATTTGGCAGTTTTAATGATCTGAATAAGTATAATGAAAATCATATCTGCTCATTATTTTATTTTTTTAAACTGTATTAATTAACAATGAGAAACCGGTGATTCTCAAAATCTGATGTATTTGCATTTCTTAAGAGCAGTGGTTCCCAAAGTGGGCAGTACCGCCCACTTGGGGACGTTTGGAAGACCTAAGGGGGTGATAAGGAAAAAAGGAGCTACAGGGAGGTGTTTAGTAATAAGGGAGTGGTTGAGGACTTGTCAAGCTAAATTCAGCAATATTACTTAATATGGTGCGTACATGTAAAAGCGGTTTGTTTATACAGGGTCCTGGCATGAGCACTTAAAAGGAGAAAGTAGCCTTAAATCACAGCTACTCCCTAACGTCGCTTGTCCCGGTTTCTTATACACCCTATGGAGAGGTTCTCAAACTGGGGTACGCGTACCAGGGGTTATGAGAAGCTGTTCAAGGGATACTGGTTATTGCTGATCAGAATCGACGTCATTGCACTCCAGGCCAACCCATAGGGGCTCAGCCTCCCTCAGCAAATGTCGAAGGGTTGTTGTTTAACTAGGGCTGTTGAGCTTCTCGCTTTTTAGCAGTCAATACCAAGTTGAAGACTCCTTGGTATTATCTACACTGTAGATCTAGGCTTTTCCTGTGGCTTTTCTGCCATTCCAAAACGTGTTGAGTTGAAGTCATGAGCTCCAGTTTCTCCAGCATGGCTTGCATTTAAAGGATCGTCGCATCTGGTCCCAAGCTAGGAGTAAGAAGTGTGTGGCACACTGTGCATTCCCTGCCATCCAAGGGGGCTCTCCAACTATGCAGAGCTAAAATGCTGTACTCTGGTTCTGGGCTCTCCCAAGGAATTGTCACATCCTGCGCAGAGCCACTTCTCAGCTTCCCCTGCCTATCATTGGTTCCACAGTGAGATCCTTCTGCATGCAGTGAACCAAGTCAAAGAATTATGCCTGTGGCTCAAGTGACTTCTCCAAGCTTAGTATGCAGTGCTGGGTTCTGAACAAGTTTCACCACAGGGAGAATCCCTGGAAGTGTGTGGATGATTTCAAGAGTCAATGAGGATGTAATTATCCTCACAGACATAGGTTCACTTCCACGTACATATTCTTATCCATGTCCAATGCACCTTCTGTGGGTGCTCTTGAAGCTAGTCTGTCAGCTCTTTCATTGCCGCATACCCCTGCATGACCAGGACAGGAGATCCATATCAGTTCTTGAAGATTTGATGCTTCTATGGAGGTTTTCCAATCATGTCGGAGCCATCATTTTGGACCTTTCGAAGCATGGATTGTGAGTCTGATACAATAACTGCCTTTGTTAATAAAGTCTCAGACAGCCATCTTAAGGCATCAATAGCTGCCTCTACCTCCATTGTCATGCTGGAGGTTGTTATCATGTAAGCCCCGCTACGTTCAGCGACAGTTCTGCCCTTTACTGTAGCAGAGAAGCCCCACCCTGATTTATTACCACGGATTACAGACCCATCAGTGTACACAATGGCATCATCATCCCCAGCATTATCATTTATCAGGGATACTGGTAACATTTGGTAATTAACTGCATTATCCCTTTCAAATGTTGCGTAGCATTCTTGGCAAATAAAATGTTGTGGGTTTGAGAGACAAAATCACTGAGACATGAACGAGATATGAAAGATGAGAAATGAAGGGGGTGCTGGGGATGTTCTGAGTACCAAAGGGCAGTGACCCGACATAGTTTTGGAAACACTGCTTTAGAGCAATGATTCTCAACCTATGAGTCTAGACTCAAAATAGAATCACGGAAAACATTGTGATGGGTCCCTTATGTTTTCCTTACTCGAAGTTTTAAGTGGTTTACCTTTGGCTGAATTTCTATAACTACTTTTTACTTGTTCGTTCTGGTACATGGGTCGGAAGCTTCACCAACTGTGAAATTAGGACCATAGTCGTTAAAAAGGTTGAACCACTGCTCTAAAGCTTTATGACAATATCTACTTTATTGTAATTCATGTATTAAGCTCCGCTAATACTGTTTTAACTCTGATTGTGGTTAATCCTACATGGAACCTGAGGTTGGATACAAACTTAGCTTCCGTTTGGTCTATTACTGCCTATATAATTACATTTTCTTAGAAAGTATAGTGAAGGGAATATATTTATTTTGGTACTATAAACATTACAAGAGGGGTATTTGTTTACTTTTGTCTGAATTTACATTTTCTTGGATTTGTGTTATCCCTGTTGTCTACAAGCTTTTACCGTTATTTGTGTCCTATCCATCTCTAACGTTTTCTTATCATCTGTTGTTCCAATGTCTGCTATGGTCAGGTTCAAATGTGATTGTGATCAAGGTAATCTTTTTGAAGTAAATATTACATAGGGAAGTAATAATAATAATAATAATAATAGCCCTCATATCTCTCTTGCACACATCTTTGAACCTCAGCTGTGGTCGCCCAACTGTTCTCTTGCCATCTGCTAATTGTCCGTAGAAGATATCTTTTGGGATGCGACCATCTTCCATGCGGCGAACATGGCCAAGCCAGCGAAGTCTGCGCTGTCTAAGAAGCGTATACATACTTTGAAGGCCAGCACGTGACAACACCTCGACATTTGTCACTTTATCTTTCCACGAGATGCCGAGGATGCGGCGTAGACACCGCAAATGGAAGGTATTGAGCCTTCTTTCTTGCTTAGCATAGGTCGTCCAGGTCTCGCTGCCATATAGGAGTGTGCTGGTGACGCAGGCATTATATACCGCAGCTTTGGTCTTCATTGTGAGTTTAGAGTTTCCCCAAACACGCGATGTGAGGCGGGCAAAGGTAGCTGCAGCTTTGCCAATGCGGCTGTCGATTTCTGTATCCAGTGAGAGTTTGTCATTGATGGTAGACCCTAGGTATGTGAAGTGGTGCACCACTGCCAATTCATAGTTATCGATAGTGATAACTGGTGCAGCACCCACATCCTGACTCAGCACATTCGTTTTCTTTAGACTTATTGTGAGGCCAAAGTCCTTGCATGCTTTAGTGAAGCGATTCATCAAGGTCTGAAGCTCCTGTTGGCTTTGAGTGACGACTGCAGCATCATCAGCGAACTTGTTGTCTCTTATAGTGACCCTTCTGATTTTTGTTTTTGCCTTCAACCTTGAAAGATTAAACAGACGGCCATCTGACCTAGTGTGAAGGCATATTCCTTCAGTTGCATCTCTGAATGCATGTTTCAAGAGTAAGGCAAAGAAGATTCCGAAGAGGGTCGGAGCCAGAACACAGCCTTGTTTAACGCCACTTCGTATATCAAAGGGCTGTGACGTGCTTCCAGCATATTGGACTGTTCCCTTCATGCCGTCATGGAATGACTTTATCATTTCCAGCATTTTAGAAGGGCAGCCTATTTTCAGGAGGATTTTAAAGAGTCCATCCCTACTAACCAGGTCGAATGCTTTTGTGAGGTCTATAAAGGCGATATATAATGGTCTTTTCTGCTCTCTTGATTTTTCCTGAAGCTGGCGGAGAGAGAAGATCATGTCTGTTGTTGATCTGCCAGCTCGGAATCCACACTGTGACTCTGGATATATGCGCTCAGCTAACTTGTGTAGTCGCATTAAGATGACTTTGGCAAAAACCTTACCAACAATACTAAGAAGAGAGATGCCTCTGTAGTTATTGCAATCACTTCTGTCTCCTTTATTTTTATACAGTGTTACAATCTTGGCATCTCGCATGTCTTGAGGAATAGTTGTCTCTTCCCAGCACTGGCACAGCATCCTATGCAGGGGATGTAATAGCGTGCTCTTACAGCATTTGATTAAAATCAGGAGGAATCCCATCACTGCCTGGTGCTTTGCCAGAGGCCAAGCTATCAATGGCCTTGCTGAGTTCCTCTAATGTTGGTTCGGCATCCAGCTCCTCCATAGTTGGCAGACTGTTGACACCATCAAGGGCTGCAGGCGTAACGGTATTGTCTCTAGCGTAAAGCTCAGAGTAGTGCTCGACCCACCTCTCCATCTGCTTACCCTTATCGGTTAGCTTCTCTCCGCTGATGGTTTTTAGCGGTGCCGTCTTACTTTTATGGGGGCCAAGTGCTTTCTTTATACCGTCATACATTTGTCTAATGTTGCCTGTTTGCGCTGCGATCTGGATGCTCTCACTGAGCTGGAGCCAGTAGTCATTTGCACAGCGTCGAGCAGTTTGTTGAACTTTGCTTCTCGTAGCCCTCAGGATCTGTAGGGTTCTGGCACTCTGTGAACGTTTGTATTCATTCATAGCACTGCGCTTAGCTTCAATGACAGGTGCCATCACATCTGATGAAGCATCAAACCAGTCATTTGACTTGGCTGTTTTCTTACCAAAGGTGGCAAGTGCAGTACTTTGAATGGTGTTCCGTAGATGCTCCCAGTTCTCTGTAATAGTATCACCATGCTGAGGGCTACTGAGCACTTTCTCGAAGGTCGCAGTGAATTGAGCGATCATGAAAGGGTCTGACATCTTGCTGGTATCAATGCGTGGTTTCCCTTCATGTCTGACACGATAGAGTTTTCTTGGTTGTGCTCTCATTTTGCAGCAAACCAAGGAGTGATCTGTATCACAGTCTGCACTATGGTACGAGCGCGTGGAGAGCACAGACCTGAGGAGTGGCCTTCTGACGAGAATCAGGTCAAGTTGGTGCCAGTGCTTGGATCGTGGGTGTCTCCATGACACCTTATGCTGGGGTTTTGTTTGAAAGTAGGTGTTGGTCACGCAGAGGTCATGGTGGACGCACAACTCTAAGAGCCGTTGTCCATTTTCATTCATCTTGCCAATACCAAACCTGCCCAGACATGAAGGCCATGAAACATTATCGGCACCCACTCTAGCGTTAAAGTCACCAAGGAGAACAAGCTGTTCTTGCCTAGGTATGCTTTTGATAATTGCTGTTAGATTCTCATAGAACTCATCTTTAGCTTCTGAGGCAGAGTACAGAGTAGGAGCATACACACTGACAAGGGTGATGGGACCTGTGCTAGTTTGCAGGCGGAGCGTTAACAGGCGTTCTGATCCATTCTCGCCTGGTTCAACCATTTTAGTTAGCGATTTTTTGACCGCAAAACCTACTCCGTGTTCTCTAGCTTTATTAAGATCTTTCCCTTGCCAATAAAATGTGTAGTCCTTCTCGCTCACCGTTCCAGAGCCCGCCAGGCGCGTTTCCAGAAGTGCAGCTATATCCACCTGAAGTCGTTTAAGCTCATCATTAATTATGGCTGTCTTCCTTACATCGTTTACATCCTGTAGGTTTTTGGATAGTCCAGTCAACATAGTCCGGACGTTCCAGCATCCCAGTCTGAGAGTTTGCTTATTTCTATTTTTTCGATAATTGCTTGGTGCAAAATTTTCTGTCCACAGTTCGGGTTTGACCCTAATCCCCATGCACCCAATGGGGAAAGCTGACAGTGGCGGGACAACACCTTATTGACTGGGGGCTGCCCAGCTTGAAGCGGGCGGTAGCTGTCCAGTGAGATCCTAGAACCTCTCCCACTGTCGGAAGTAGCCCCTGGCGCCATGCCCTACGCTAATTGGGCAAAATGCTTATAACCGGTAACTGCTACTTCCCGTGTTTTGCCGACACCTATAGGGTGAAGCTGGAGTGTCCTCTCCAGGGCGCGAGCTTGGGCACAGTAATATGGAGATCAAGCTGTTGCCCATGCAGCATGTTCTCCCTCTCCACACAGCCGGTAGATCCAAAGGAACGGCAGTAGCCGATACAGTTTGGTACCAGCCATGTCGCAGGAGTTGCCTTGCGGGAATATCCATTTATGGAATTGGCTTCGGGAGTAAACCCTGAGGATAAATCCGGAGTCGGAGTCCCTAAGGCAGTCTAATGTCGATTCGACATAGGGAAGTAAATGGAGCGAAATGTAAACAGTGTAAATTTAAAATGCTATTCAAGGTGAGCGGCTGAAAACTTATTCAGGTTCACTCACTTGTGAGTCGACATCTGGCAAAATTGGTAACTTGTCGGCATTATCTGATTTTTATAAAAATGCAAAAAGCCCTTAATTCTGTTAAGCTTGTTGATTGTGAGATGTTTATAATTTATTTATTATTTTTTTAAAAAGGGTTTTTGCCTTTTTGTGGCAAGGCATACTTTGTTCATCCTAGACAAAGGTTCTGTCAGTTATATTTGGGCACAAGTCCAATTATGAAAGGCCTTAATATTAGTTGAAACGATGCTATTTATATTTTATGAAACAACCAGAAAGATGCAGACTTTCATAAATTGGTGCATGCGCGGTATAAAAGGATTAAAATGGTATGACAAGTTCGCTAATAATGGGGAGAATGAAAACCAACTTCTAAAACTTTCAGCCTCTGCGGCTGAAGATTTTACAATGTTGATTGCATAATTGAATTAGTACACTTTTTATTATTAATGCATAATTGAATTAGTACACTTTTTTATTAATATGTGAGTTTAATAAAGTCACAGTGACGTCTAAGTGTATTGTACTGCTATGTGTTTGGGTTAGGGCTACAGGTGTTGTACAAAAGCATACCAGAAAGTTCATAATATTCGAGATCAAGGTTTCGGGGCAACTTGGGGGCCCAAAGTAGGGTTTTGGAGGGATGGGAAATACAAAAAATCTTCACTCCACGGTAGTGAAGTTTTATGTGCATATAGTTATTGTTGCTTAAAATGTGCGAATATTATCATTACAAAGCCCAGAAAACATGGGGGGGTGTAGTTTGTGTAGATCTTCTGGGGTTGTGGAATGCATTTCCCGATTTTATGTGTATGTAAGTGGGAAAACCCCGGTTTTGTTTACGTGGGTTGGATGAATGCATTTGCCATGTCGTTGTTGTTGTTTAACTATAGCTGCTGAGCTTCTCGCTCTTTTGCAGCCAATACCAGGTTAAAGCTTCCTTGGTATTATCTACACTGTATATCTAAGCTTTTCCTGTGGCTTTTCTGCCATTCCGAAACGTGTTAAGTCATGAGCTCCAGTTTCTCCAGCTTGGCTGGCATTTAAAGGAGCGTCACATCTGGTCCCAAGCTAGGAGGAAGAAGCGTGTGGCATACTGTGCATTCCCTGCCATCCAACGGGAATCTCCAACTATACAGAGCTAAAATACTGTGCTCTGGTTCTGGGCTCTCCCAAGGAATTGTCACGTCTTGCACAGAGCCACTTCTCAGCTCCTCCTGCCTATTGCTGGGTCCATAGTGAGACCAGATAAAAGACAGAGCTACGTCTAAGGCTCATGTGACTTCTCCAAGCTTAGCGTGCAATACTGGGTTCTCAACAAGTTTCACCACAGAAGGAATCACTGGAAGTGTGTGGATTATTTCAAAGAGTCAATGAGGGTGTAATTAGCCTCACAGACAGAGGTTCACTTCCACGTACATATTTTATAGCATTGTGCACAGCTGGTTGTCATATAAGGATGACTCCAGATATTCCTCCATGCATATTAGCCATGTCAATGGATAACTTACTGTGTATTATACATGTCAATGGATAACTTACTGTGTATTATACATGTCAATGGATAACTTACTGTGTATTATACATATCATTGTCACATCATTTTCCTTGTTGCTCCCTGTGGAGCATGGAGCTACCATTGTAGCTGGCTCATTGTAGGAAGTTTACACAAAGCATTCATGTACTCTTGCAGTAGTGGTTTCTGTAGCAGTCTGCTTTAACTAATGAGATCATATATATGTAGGCACATGCACACACATACATAGAGATATGTGTATAACTATGTTTGTGAGAAACACAGCACACACAAGTGTTAAATGTTCAATGCTTGCATGGTGAGCCATATATTATACTTTCTGCCAATAGCTTTCTTTTTTTTTTTAAATCCTTTCCCAGGAAATTTTAGTTCTCTGCTCATATCTTTTTTATATTTTACAGCTTTCTTTAGCTCCTCACAGAAATTCTTTATTTGATGCTCCAACTGTCAAAGTTATTGGCTTCATTCATTTAAGAAGTACATCTCATAAGCATCTGGCTTGAAATTATCATGTGGTCATGCTGCTAAGCAAAAGCTTGTCATGTTTGTCTACATATTCCAATCCTTCTTGTTGTCTATGGCTACTTTTCAGATACAGTGGAGGACACAGTCAATGCTGAAACAAATTGTAAGTGCTCAAGCCTCAGCTTGACTTATTCAAGAAATGTTTTGTTTACTGTTCTGCTCATCTTTGAACAATCTTCCACACGACACGAAAAAGACACTCAGTCACTACTCATACATTTGAAGACTTTTCTAAAACCTCATCAGTACTGCTTATATGCCCCCTAATCTTATCATTATCAGATATACTGTATGCAGAGTTTGATTTTTTTTTTTCAATAGACTATTTCTTGATCATGATAGGATACTGTAAAATATGAGTATATTGTTATATTCAACATACGTCTGCGAGACTTGGACACTCAATAAAACAGTTGCAAAAAAGATTACATCATTTGAAATGAAATGCTACAGAAGGATGTTGAGAATACCCTGGACAGAAAAAAAGACCAACAGAGAAGTACTGCACTCACTAAACGTACAGGAACATTGGCTCCTAAATACCATCGCAATAAGGAAGCTGAAATTTTTCTGTCATATAAAAAGACATAATAGCCTGGAAAAAACAGTGATGGAAGGCATGGTCCCTGGAAAAAGGGGAAGGGGTCGACCTAGACGACGGTGGACCCAGGACATCACAGAGAGTCTGAACTTGTCTTTGGATGATGCAGGTCGACTTGCCCAGAATCGTGATGTGTTCAGAGCAGCTGTAATGGAGACAACGTTCTGGAAAGAATACGTCACATGATGATGATTGTTATATTACTTTTATAATGTAGAATTCCTTTAAAATTAAACTTACGTGTGAGAATGAATGGATACAGTTAAAAAAAAGATGAGAAGGGCAGAATGTTAGACAGGCCTACATGCCCAATTCTCAACCCTTTGAAAATAAAGTTTATTCAGTTCTGCTGTTGATATCTTTTCAGTGATGTGGCTTCAGGCTGTCCATTATCACTTCTTTCTTTCTTCTATTCATGGCTTCTGTTTTTTTTTTTTGTGTATGCAAAGTTTCCGAGCGTTTCTCATCACATTTGGCCAGTGAAAGTTGACTTGTGTCCTTTTCTTTGTGGTTATATATCTTTATCTATTACTTATTCTCATCACGCATTCTTCATTTGTTACTTTAGTCACTCCTAGGATTCTTAGCATTTTTCTGAGAAACCTCATCTATCTTGCCACAGATGAGTGTCGTCTGTTTGCTCAAAGTCCAGGACTCACTTCATGGCAGTAAAATTGGTTTAATGTTACATTCCATCATTCTTTCATAATAAAAGTGTGAACTTTATTTTATCATCATCATTCTTTCATAATAAAAGTGTGAACTTTATTTTATCATCATCATTCTTTCATAATAAAAGTGTGAACTTTATTTTATCATCATCATTCTTTCATAATAAAAGTGTGAACTTTATTTTATCATCATCATTCTTTCATCATAAAAGTGTGAACTTTATTTTATCATCATCATCTTTTCACAGTTTGCTCCTTATGGAGCATGGAGCTATGACTTTAGCTGGTCTTACTTGCCGAAAGCCTTTATGTTTTCTTGTAGTGGTGGTTTCTGAAGCAATGTGTTCTACATCAGTGGTTGTCAATGTGGGCCATGCCATATTTCTAGGGGGCCACAGTAAGATGGTAAAGTACATTTTTTCTAGCTAACAGTGCCTAAGAGAGAGAGGGGGGGGGGGGGCCACTGAGGTCGATGAGGCTCAGAAGGGGGTCATGAGCAAGAAGGGTTGAGAACCCTTGTTCTACATGACAATGTTGCCAGCTCTATGTACAGCCTCATGACATACCTGAGGGAACCGTAGTCCTGGTCTTTCTTTGTGCCCTTAGAGGCACCAGTAACTACGCGGGCAACAGAATATCATAGAAAGATTAAAATGTTTTTTTTTTCAGGTAACGAACAAGGGTGGGTGTTGCTGTCGTTTTGACGGTTTCATAAGACGTAAATCTATTTAATACTTTTGACGATCAAAGGTAGAGAACTATATGTTAACTCTCTGGGACAGGTTGATTTGGGGTTATCTTCCCTGTGTTTATTCTTTGTGGTTGATCTGTCTTAAGAGGGCCGGTTAACTGTTCTCAAATCTGTTCTGTCTACGCATGCGCTAGTTTTTAGCGCGAACCGAGAAGACTTCCGTCTGGGAGTGATGAGCTGTTTTTCTGATCGGACAAGATGTCTGTTGTTTCTTCTCTGCATTATCTGGGGAAAAGATAGTCTTCAGTGTAACTGTGATCTTAGTGATTCTCCCCAGAGTTATTCTGTTCGTCTAGAATGATGACTGGTTATTTGTATATTTCTCGGATTCTATCCAAGGTAAAATAAACTTTATTATTATGCCAAGATTGCAGAACATTTAGTATGAACCTGTGAGTAGCGCTCACAGTTCTTGGGATCCAGAGTCCATTATGTGTGCTTGACGTAGCTAACTAAGTCTATTCATCGAATTACTTTACAGAAGCACAATGAACGTATATTTATATGAAACCCGCATTATGGCGGTATGTTTCGGCACGGAAGATAATGCCTGCCTATGAAAATACACAGTTGTTCATCAATCATTATGAGGCCCGCCATTACGGCCTATATCTTTGAGCAGAAGAAGAAGTGTCTGGCGGGAGAAGCCAGATGAAGTCTTGACTTTATCAACAAGTTCACAGACTTCGATATTAAGCAACTATATTTGTCACAAGACTACCTGACGCGTTTAGTCAGGGGCTCTGAGCTACAGTATGAGAATATATATATTATCAAGCCAACGTTACTAGCATCATACATACGAGCTATGCAGGGTTGATTATGCTCGATGGTTATATGCATTACTACACATGAAATGTCCATGTTCCTTGTTCTACTGACTGTGTTGTCCGTCAATGTACTATTGCTGTAATAAATGTTGAAGAGAAAGTCATCTGCATTAACCACATCTATGACTTCTACGTGTGGTGGAGTGAGTTTGTGTGTTCCTAAATAAGAGCCTATACGACTTCGTGTTCTCGATCTGCTGTATACACACACCAGTACTCACTACAACACCTTATCCTTTGTTCTACACACCTGAGAAAACATGTATGCTGTTTGTGTGTGTGACTGCACTACATCCTGGCAGTGCCTCACGCTGGTGACCTAGATTCACGTCCATGTTACACTCCAGGTGATAAACGACACACCCACTCAGCGACACTTCAACATGGTACAAATACCAGAATTCACACGAGCAAACAGACTTTAACATCTGGTAATAAACAGTCGGCAAAACAGAGTGTTACATCGGGTGCCCAGTTGATGGGGCTATACTAATCTGTTTCTACAACGCAACACTAGACTGTTACAACTGAAGGCACACACATAGCCATAATTTTGACATTCAATAACTTTTTTAATTTAATGAGTTAATTGTTCAAATTGCACACAAGAATACCTTATGGTTCAACCAATCAATTGACAGTTGTTTTGCATCTGGGTCACGAGAGTTTTTTGGCGTACGGGCTTTCCCGTTAGTATGGTGTGTGGCCTCCTCTTGCATTGATCAGCGACTGGCATCTCCTGGGCATGGATGCGATCAGACGTCTGATGTGGGATGGCTGCCCACTCTTCCTGGAGTGCCTGGAACAGATCACGGCGATTGGCTGGAGCAACGTCTCGGCAACAAACACGTCTATGCAGCTCATCCCACAGGTGCTCAATCGGACTCATGTCTGGAGACAGGGAAGGGTGAGAATGTTGTTGGCAGTCAGGAACTGCGTGGTCAACCATGCACAATGGGGTCTGGCGTTGTCCTGTTGAAACACAGACCTTTGGGCAGCCAAAAGTGGAAGGATATGGGGGTCGAAGAATTTCATTGACGTATCGTTGCGCATTCAAGCCTCCTTCAATGTGCACCAATTGACTCCTTCCGTTGTAACTGATCATTCCCCACACCATTGCACCTCCACCACCGTGCCGTGGAGCTTCATCAACGCAATTTTGGGCAAAACGTTAATTTCGCCTACGGTAGACCCTACGGCGTCTATCATGACGTTGCAACAAAAAGAAAGATTCTTCACTAAACCAGACACGTCTCCATTGATTGTCAGCTGCCCAGGGACGATGCTGGTTGGCCCAAAGAAGTCAATTTTGGCGATGGCGGCGCGTAAGGACAGGTCCTCGGTGAGGTCATTGTGCCCAAAGTCCAGCGTCATGCAGTCTATTCCGGACAGTTTGATCAGACACATGATGTCCTGCAGGCAATGACTGGGCAGTTAAGGAAGCTGTTGTAAACATGTCTCTGAGGTGACGAAGCCGAATAAAGCGATCCTCCGCTGCTGTTGTCACTCTGGGTCATTCACTGCGATGCGGGTCTTCAACTGAGCCAGTGGCTTGGAACCGGTGCCAAAGTCGACTGATGGTACTCTGATGCACGTTTAGATGCCTGGCAACCTGACTTTGACTTTTGCCTGCATGCAGTCGGCCAATAGCAATGTTCCTTAAATTTATCGATAGAGACGCCATAAATGTCTGCTTGAAAATGAACTGAATTTTTTTTGTGTAGCGCTATCCTTTTATAGGGTTTCAGTTGCATAGTCAGTGAATAGTGTTCACCCCAAATTTTGTTGCTTTCACGTGCGGGCAACATGAGCTGTGGTCAAAAATTGCGTCATAAACACTATTGACCACTGCGTTGTAACGATTACAAAAACGAACGCAATTCAGGTCAACACGTGCATTTGATACTGTAAAGAACATTTGAGGCTGGTTTTTATATACCCTAGCACCAAATTTTACTTACAAACTCATAAAAACGTGCCCTCGGATAGCTATGCATTTCTTTTTTTGAACAGTATAGTATGTTTCTGTATTTACAGTTCCTGTTTTCTGTGTGTGATTAGTCTTTCAGGATCTGAAATCTACACGTCTGAGAATTGTTGTTGTATATTCTTTCACACACAGGGGTTATGTATGGTTTTATTTGTTTTAAAAAAATACACTTAGAATTAAGTGTATTGTGGGTCTGATTTTTTTTGTGTGCAACTTTTGGCAAAGGTTAAATGATATTTATTATTATGTTATCTGACCATAAAATGAACTCTCATGACATCGATTTTATTTATACTTTTATTGCTGAAATCTACTTCCTTGTACAAGCTTTCAAAAAAGCTACTACCCCAGTCCACCTATTTCCCCTATGAAAATAACTTTATAAATACTGTTTTATTTGAAGCAGTGAATAATAAATGTTTGTTTTATGCAAACTGTTGTAGCAATTGTTAAAGCTATGCACCTCTTGACTGTTACTCGTATTATACTATTTTTGACAAATTTCTTTCAACTCTGAGTAAGGAAACAATGGAAATACGTGGTTATAAATACAATGCAGATATGATCTTTTATAGCTAAAATATCTTACATTTTAAAGTATGTCATCTTTGCAATGGGTATCCTTAATAAAAACGGAAAAGGTACTTATTTGTTGGAGGTTGTTTCTCTACGTTTTGTCTCGTCATTCATGGTAGACGAACAAAAGAACATGATTAACCAAATTAATATGCATCTCTTTGGCATATTATTGGAGCCAACAACAACACCATGTTGTGAGAATGACACTTTAAATTTGTGTGTGATCTTTCCATTACAGAGAATGTAAATGAATAAGCTAAGTTTTTCTTTATGTTTAATAATTGGTCTGAGCACTGATCTCCTTGTACATTGCTAAAAGAAGAAACTGAACTTTGGAGAAATGGTGCTGTTCTCAAGACTGACTCACTTATTCATCTCTCTTCTTCCGTGAGGTGTAAAGGTTTGGAGGAGAGAACGCCATACTATCCTATCGGCTGTCTTCCTTCTGGCCTGGGTCCAATCTAGTCCTCGGTCCTTCAGAGATTGCCTAATGTTCTCCCAGTGGACTCTGGGTCGTCCTGGAGGTCTGGATCCCTGGCTGTTAGTTTCCCATACTTGTCGTGGTAGCCGATCTTCTGTCCTCAAGACATGAGGAAGAAAGTGCTCGCCTTTCTGCGGAAGTGGCTCTAATGCTGTCAGTGGAAGCACAGAAAGCACTCAAAGAATGGGAAGCAATGGAACTGTCACGAAGTGGATTTAAGTTTATAGAGTTTGCCTGAATGAAAGCAAGACCCTAGTATGAGAAAGTCTGAGAAGATAGAATTTAAATGGAAAATGACATGCCTGTGGACAGATGAGACTATTGGCTCAAGGGCTAGAACCAGGATTTGACTCTTCCCTTGTCGCTTCGTGACTTCAGAAAAGCTATAGAATCACCCCCCTCTAACTACCTTTAAACACAAGGAGATAAGGTGTATAAAACGACCACAGACAACATAGAGTAAGTATAGTAAAGTGTAGAAGTTGATCCAATATATAAAAATTTATTTACACAATCAAACATAAAATTTCATCATACATCAATCAAATAAATAGCGTGCACTGTTGCACGGCCTGAAAAACCAAAGTAACAATGAAATTAGATAGACACTAGGAAAACCCAAATCACATTCACTCTTTCTGTCACCCTGCTGAGGAACAATAAAAATGGTTAGTGATTTAAACACTCTAATCTTGTGGGGCTGTCAACTTTAGCCTCCACTTTCTAATACAAATGAGATTTCTACTGTTGCCTCTTCCTAAAAGAACGTCTACACAGCTTCCAACTTGGTAGGCGATATGTGCCGCTAACTAACACCACTGGAAATGCTAAAATAATAGACTTGGCTTACAACGATGGCTCAGTGTCTATCCGTCAAATGGATAATGAACAGACCCTACTGGTCCTGTCTATTTTCTCCCTCCTTCTCTCTCTCTCTCTCTCTCTCTCTTGGTCTCAGTGTCTGTCTAACACTTGACGACTGATGATGCGGCGTCTCCGTTACGCTCTTCTCTCGTTACTTTCAGGACCCAGGTATTGTAACCCTATCACCTGCTCCTGAATTCAGTGATGATGATGATGGTCGGGTATCAAGCGTGAGGTACTTGATTCACTGTAGAAACTTCTCTGCTGCTGAATAGCTTCTATAACTTTCCACTTTTAACCCGCTCTGGATTTAGAAGAAAAACACAGCCTTGATTTCTGGCTGTATGCAATTACACCAGTCTCCAGGCCACATGCCGTTGCCGGAGACTATAATAGCGAAGAGCTCAGGGTTTTTAGGATAAATAAACCCCCGTTCCCGCTAAAGCATGGGCACTTCACTGCAAGAGACCGTAGGTTATTTTTCTTTTTCTTCTGACGATCTCGAGTCCTCTGACCCCTGAGATATGTCTTTTTGTCGTGGATAATTTGTATTGGCAAATTATGCTCCCCCACTGTTTTTGCCAAGACCCGCTGTAATTAAAAGAAAATGCGTCTAATGTATACCAACTCCAACATAACGCATCTCTAACCCATATAGCTCCATAATCTTTACAACTCAATACTTCACCCGCTAAGCACCACAAATCCATAAATAATTTCTGTCCACGTGTCACTTCAATCTCACTCCTTCTACTCCCCTTCTCTCGTTCTGCACAACGATACATAAAATATTTCTACCCACGTGTCTCTCTATCTCACTCTCCTTCTACTCCTCCCTTCCCTCAACTTAAATCTGCCAGGTAAGTAAACCAAGCCCCAGACACTGTCTGACGGGTTACGTGGCTGTTACGCATGGCTAACCACGTGTCCAAACATTTCAACTAGGGAACTCCTTTTCCCATTACACATTGAGGTTTCCTGGCTTACTCCAAAATTAAATCTCGCTATAGGAATAGTTTACTCCTCTAAGCAGTATAATTCACTTATAACATACATCTATACCCTCCGACTGCATTTCTCACATTTAAGGCATAATAAAAGTAACGTACACACAATTGATTTCCCAATAAAATTACATTGGTAAATACACAGGAATAAATGGTGGTATTACCCAACACTCTACAACTACAGAGCACCCGTGTATCTCATAACTTCACACGCTCCTATCTACTGCCAAAATCCTAGAAGGAATTATGCCCACTTTTCCATTTACATCGTTCTTCAAAGATAATAATGGATGGCGCTACCATTTAAAACTTAAAGTTAAAGTCCCCGAAGAACTTTACTTACGGGCCGAGATTTCTCAAAGAACCCTCTAATAAGTAAAACGATAATAAAATTACTACATACCAATTACCCCGCAATGGAGATGATAAATGCGTAGAAGCACGACAGGCAATTATTTTCTTAATAGAGAAAGATCCCCTCTAAACGATTCTATATATACACAGGGAACCACTCCTGTTGATCACCTACGCATCTGCTAAGTTATCCACTCGGGCCAATAGAAACGCTTAGAGAAAAAAAAAAACTAGCGACCTATGCCAATCAGATTTGAAAACGCGCAGACCGCGTGTCCAAAAATGGCATCACGTTACGTGACGTTTCTGACGCGTCATACAGGCGTGCACGAAAAGAGCGATTTTCGTAAACAACGAAAATCTACGTGATCGCGGAAAATCAGAAGAAAGTAAAACTGGTGGGAGTAAGAAATAAACCTACCGTCATAAAAAGAACCCATTTAATTACCTACACAAAAATACCAAACACGATGAATATTCACATAAGAAGAAACGTGGCAAACACATATAGTTACAAAGTGAAGAAGAATGGTGAAAACTCAAAATAGAAGAACAGAATCGGGCCTGTTGAAGGACAGAATTACAGTGCAGTATCACAGGAACCCAGAATAATATCAGTAACATTCAAAGTCTAGAATATCTTGGAGAAAATTGACAGAACTAGTTAAAGCAATCATGAAATAATGTTCTGTTTCAGAATTCATGAAATTTTAAGATTGCCTTTACTACTGGAAATTTATATATGTCTAACAATCCTTCAGTTTCTGTTCTTGAGGTCCAAAGTAGTCTAAGTCCTCTTTGTGGTTGTTCTATTGTACAAGTATAATCATTGTGCATTGTATTATATTATATATGAGCCGCGGTGGCATAGTGGTTAGTGCACTGGCTTCCTAGCGCAGTGGTCTATGGTTCGATCCCCAGATGAGGCGGAAAAATTTTTAGGCCACAAACGGCTCCTGGGTCGACCCAGCCCCAAATGGGTACCAGAGCTACTCTGGGAAGGTTAAGGCGGCCGGCGTGATGCCGACCACATCACCCCTCGTGTGCCGACGGTCAAGATAATATGGGCCTAACACCATATTTCCAATATGCCTCAATGGGCGTGTAACGGGTTCCTTTACCTTTACCTTTTATTGTATTATATATTTATTGTCCATTCTTTCAGTATGACCAGACTTTTCAGGATATTAAGGATATTGTTTAGGAAATTAGGATCAAACACTGTGTCAGCTGACCAAATCGATAATGTCTGTCCACAACTTTCTTTCCCAAGTGTTCTTTACTACTGTGTTACTCTTGAGCCTAACCACATGCCACTGCTGATTTTACAAATTGGTTCCATTCTAGTCCTCGGTCCTTCAAAGATTGTCTAATGTTGTCCTCCCAGCGGACTCTGGGTCGTCCTGGGGGTCTGGATCCTTGGCTCTTTGTTTCCCATGCTTGTCGTGGTAGCCGATCTCCCATTCTGCAGACATGGCCAAACCATCTTAGTTGGGACTGTTCTACTTGGGTCTGCAGGGGGTGGGATTTAAGGCCTTGACGTATCGTCTGGTTGCGTACCATGTCTCTTCTTGTTACTTCAACCACCTTCTTCAGATACCTCATTTCTGAGGTTTGGATCTGGCTTTTGTGGGTTGTAGTCATTGCTCATGACTCGCATCCATATGTCAAGACTGGGACATATGTGGAGCGGTATCCAGCCATCTTTGTTTTCTTACCAACCTCTCTCTTGCTGAGGAATCCTCGATTTATGGCCTGAAAAAGTCTCCCAGCTGCTGCTTTTCGAGTGGCCAACTCTTCTTTGATGCCTCCCTTTCGGTCAATAATAGCTCCGAGGTATTTAAAGTGGTCTACCTGCTCCAGGACCTGTTCTCCCAGCTTAATCTGATGTCTTCTTTCTTCTCGTGATATCACCATGGATTTTGTTTTAGAGCTGCTTATGACCATCCCTCTCTTCTCCAGCTCTTCCTTCCAGACTTGCAGGTTGAATTGGAGATGTGCCTCTGATTTAGCAATCAGGGCAACATCATCAGCAAATGCCAGCTCTGAAATACAGACCTGTCTCATCTTCCAGTACCCCACTGAATACTTTCTTGTTCTCTCCTTACATGCCTTAATGACATCGTCCATGAGGAGTATGAAAAGGTAAGGTGACAGGATATCACCTTGTCTTACACCAGTGGTGGTCCTGAACTCTTCTGACTTATGGTTTGCTGTCCTCACATAATTTCTGCAAGACTTGTAGAAGCTCTGTATAGCATGAATCAGAGGTGCTGGAATGTTCTTCCTTGCCAAACAATCCCAAAGTTTGCTCCAGGGGACCCTGTCAAACGCCTTTTCCAGATCTATGAAACAAAGATGGATCTCACTCTTATACTCAAGGGCCTTTTCACTCAGCTGTCTGAGTGTGAAGATTAGGTCTTGAGTACTTCGGTTCGCTCGGAATCCGCACTGGACCTCATCCAATTGTGGCTCAGCTAGGCGTCGGAGTCTCTGCTCTAGGATTCTAGAGTAGATTTTACCAGGGACACTGAGAAGGGATATGCCTCTATGGTTTCCACACTGTCGATTGTCACCCTTTTTGAAAATTGGTGTTATGATGGCAATCTCCCAATCCTTTGGTATGGTCTTGTTTTACCACGCTGCCTGTAGAACCCTTAAGAGTAATAGGTCGCCTGATGCTCTCATGTACTTAACCATTTCTGGTGTTATCCCATCATGCCCTGTTGCTTTGCCCATCTTGATTTTCTCCAGTGCTGCCTTCAGTTCTTCCATCTTTATGTCATCTTCACCATCATTGGTTTTCTTTTCTGTGCTAGTGGTTATCATTTCTGATGCTTCACCATGCTCACCATCCAGGAGTTCTGAGAAATATTCTTTCCATCTTTCCATTACTTCCTTCGGGGCAGTAAGCAATTTGCCTTGCTTGTCCTTTATAAATTTGAGAGGGCATTGTTTTTCCTTTCTCATGTTCTTTAGGGTCTTATAGAACAATTTCTGGTTTTCTTGTGCATCTTTTTCTAGCTTTTCTCCAAATTCTTCCCAGGACTTCTGTTTTGCTGCTAGCACTTTGTTCTTTGCTTCTGTTCTGAGTGTCACATATTCTCTATATTTTTCCATTTGTCCTGTTGTGTTTTTAGCTCCTAAGTATTGTTTCCATGCCATTTTCTTCTCTCTTATTTTCTCTTTGACTTCCTCTGTCCACCAAGGTGTCCTCTTTCTCTTGTTCCCAAGTCGGACTTCACCGCATGTTTCTGCTGCAGCTGTCTTTATGATATCCTTGAATTTATTCCACAGGGTTTCCAAGTCATCAGGTTGTTCTTCTGTGTTGCTCACCGCTGCAGCAATAAGCCCCTGATATCTGGTCTTAATTTCTGGCTCTTTCAGCTTGTAGGTCCTAATGCTCATTTCTCCCGCTCGTTTACTTGGTTTCTTGCGTGATGTTGGGCAGTTCCTAGGCTGAGCAACTCTTTCAGTTGTTCTTTTGATTGTTAGCAGGTAGTGATCACTTCCAGTCTCTGGCCCCCTCCAGACTCTAGCATCCCGGACATATTTGAATGAGCTTCTCCTAACAATGGCATAGTCGATCACTGACTTCTCATTCTTGGTTGGTTCACATCTAGTGTATGCATGTTGCGCTTATGGGGGAACTTTGTGTTTGTGATGATCAGATTCTGCTCACTGCAGAATCTAAGGAGTCGCTTTCCATTGTCATTGAGAGTATCTTCTCCATATCTTCCGATAACTCCACCCCATCTAGCATGGTCATTTCCAACTCTGGCATTAAAATCTCTAAACATGATAACTTCATCTAGGCAGTCATCCACTGTCCTTTGAAGCAGCTCGAAGAATTCCTCCTTGACCTCTGCTCTCTCATCCTCATTTGGCCCATACACTATGACCAGGTTGACTATGGTTTCTCCTTCTTTTAGTTTTACAACCATAATGCGCTCCGAGACAGAGTTCCATCCCTTGATACTATCTTTCTGGTTTTTGGCCACAATGCAACCCACGCCCCCTTTAGCTCTTTCAGATGGGGGTACACCACTGTATAACAGCGTGTTGCCATCAAGATCCATGACTCCTTGTCCCTTTTTCTTTGTTTCGGTAACAGCCAGGATTTCTAATTTTGCTTTCCTCATCTCTTCCACCAGCTCCTCTTCTTTCCCATTTATACTTCTTGTGTTCCAAGTTCCATAAGTCGTAGTCCGTTCCAGTTCGTCGCCTTTAGAATCAGTCCGGTTTTCTCTCTTATATTGCTCGTAATCATAGTTTAAAGCAAACAGGTGATTGGCCTGTTGTGCCTTTGCATGGTGGAGGGGCTGCCTCCTTACGGCCTCCATGCAGGCCGCCCTCCTCCTTTTTCATCCAGGCTTGGGACCGGCATAGGCAGAGTTTGTTTACTTTTCTGCCAAGTGTATTCATTAGTTTCTCTCTGTTTTCTACATTTTTCTTTTTATCAGTTGTGCACATTGTCATCAAGTTTTATGTCTAACTTTTCTCAAAATATGCTTATCTATATACTTGGAAAAACTCTGTAGTTTTTACAATCCCTATTTGTTCATATCTGTGTATCCTTTAACAGATACATAACTATATATGTGTGTAATTTTAAAAAAAAGGTAACAGTAGTCCTATTATAGATATTGCCATATTGGAGTGAGGTGATAGAGACTTCACTACAGTCTCAGTTTTTTTTAGGTGAGTTGACCAGTTCCCTTCCTCACTTCCTTTGCCTTCCCTTACTCAGCAAAGTTGAGTAAACATTTACAGCTAGTTAAACTGGAGCATGACACTGCCTGGTAACTTTGCCTTGAAAAGCAGGTGCTCTAACCACTCCATGTCTTTATGCTGTATATGTAAGTAGTTTTGCTTCAAGTGTCGGAGACCAGGGAACAAGAAGTACCATCAGCATAACTGTTTATGTCAATCAACTAGCATAAATTACGAGATAAGAACCTTCAAGATAACCCCTCACAAACATGTGCGCAAGGAATCGACATCATTATGGTTGTATCTAAGGAATGGGAGCAAGAGTACAGCAAACATGGTAATACTCTGGCCATTTGCAAGAAACAAACATTTATGAGGAAAAAAGTCTTTCCTATTGAAAGGTACTTGGTTCATCTTCTGTACCTTTCTTTCGAACTGGGAGTCAAAAACTACAGGTTTTGTGTGTAGGCATGTGAGTGTGTGTAAGAAGTCCCTCTTACATTTAATTTATGTCTAAGGATAAAGTTGTTCAGTCATTGCCCGATACCTATCTATGACTATATCCTACCTAGCAGTGCTACACCTGCTCTTCTAAATTAGACACGTCTACTTGGGAACAATTTATTTCTTTAAATTTATATGTCTATGTTTTTCCCAGGGCTGTGGAGTCAGTAGTTTTTTTAGTGGTCGGAGTGGGTAAAAAATGTCTGGACTCCCAACTTCAAATTTTATGCCATTTGACCAGTAAAAAAAAACAACTCTAGTCTGAATCTAGAATCAGAGTAGGACTTCTAAAATTTCAGAAGTTGGAGCCGGAAAATTTTTTGGACAACTCCCACAACTCTGATGTTTTCACTGAAATTGTTTTTCTGGTTTTTACATATTT
This sequence comes from Oreohelix idahoensis, assembly GCA_024509875.1. Lineage (NCBI taxonomy): Eukaryota > Metazoa > Mollusca > Gastropoda > Stylommatophora > Oreohelicidae > Oreohelix > Oreohelix idahoensis. Next base: position 350,855 of record JAMPIV010014643.1, on the reverse strand, counting down.
TTTTTTTGTTCCCTCTTTTTATAAAAATATCAGCCTTCCTCATTTTTTGCTTAACTTATTACCATTATCATCATTGATCTTCAGCTCCCCAAGGAGCATAGGGTTTCACCAAACTCATGCCAAGTCCTCCTGTCCCATTCCTTCTGTTCCAGGTCTTTTCGTGTCTTCCTTAAGCCTTTCATATCTGTCTCCACTTCTCTTCTCCGTGTGTTCTTTGGTAAAGACTAACAACAGCAGAAAGATAAACTTGCTGAGACAATATCATCTCCTTTCAGCTCTCCCAAGGAGAGTGGGCCTTGAACACACCCATGCCAAGTCTTCCTGTCCTGTGCCATCAGCTCAAGGTCTTTCCATGCCTGTCCCCAGTTTGCTTCTGCATGTGTTCTTTGGTCTCTCACTACCTTCACACTGGTGATCTTGTAATACTATTACAATACTTCTGTTCTGCAGAACCATTTGTTTGTTAAAGTCTGTACCTTCTTGTTAGTAGTTTTTGTTGTTCTCCATGTTTCAGAGCCACGCAATAGGACTGCCACATTTGAGTTGAAGATTCTTATTTTTTGTGTTGAACTAGATTTCTTTTCTTCTTTGTCTTCCTTGTTCATTTTCAGACTATATAATGACTATAAAGATAGTATTCAGCTCAAGGCTCCTGACATCTCCAAACAGTTTTCCGTGGAGAGAAATAGGTTGTTGCCATATGCTACACCGTTCTCTGCTGTATGTTGGGCAGGACTAGCAGATGTTCGGCTGTCATGGGGCTGGTGCATTTGCAGAGATCTATTGCACCAATCCAGTACCTGTGGTATCTCAATCTGTTGTGTGTCCAATGTGTAGCTGGAAAATGATGACATGGTCTCGCCTAGATAGCTGATGATGGGTATCATTTTTTTAAATTGCCTGGGTGTTCTCTTTTCTATTGGACTTTAATGTGGCTTTTATAGCTGTATTTGTTATTTTATAAGTTGTCTCTATATTATTTTGTTTGTAGCGCTCTCCTCCTTCCTTAGCAAGTTTGTCTGCCTCCTCAATTGCCTGGAATGCTGCAATGGGCTGGTATCCACTGGATTGTACACTGGATTTCATCTGATTCCCATATACGAGGGGGAATCAAAAAATAACCTTAATATGGCATTAACGTAGTAGACGGTTGTACTACAGATATGTTATTCCCTCCCGCTTGAGGTACCAGTGCGCGCAGTCCCATCATCCTGATGGGAAGTATGATGTCAGCAAACCATAGTCAAGATGGCCACCCCCTTGGAAGCATGGTCGAGAGAAGAGCAGCATGCAGTTATCCGTTTTTTGGGCAATGAGGGCAAGAAACCAGCAGACATTCATCGGAGGATGAAGAGGCAGTATGGGGATGCTTGTGTGTCACTTCAGCAGGTTTATGAGTGGCACAGGAAATTTAAATGTGGGGTGTCAACTGTGACTGATGCAGCTCGCTCCGGCTGGCCTCACACTGCGACTTCGCCTGACGCTATCGCTGCAGTGGAACGAGTGATATGGGAAAACCGGCGGGTAACAATTGACGGGGTGGATGGAGAATTGAAGATCAGTCATGGCTCGGCGCACCACATCATTCACGACGTGCTGCAGTACCACAAAGTCTCCGCTAGGTGGGTACCAAAACAACTCACCCCCGAACTGAAAGAACGTCGTGTGGATATTTGTGAAACACTGTTACGACATTATGAAGCTGAAGGAAATGGCTTTCTACACCGTATAGTCACTGGTGACGAATGCTGGGTCCACTACTTCCAGCCAGAGACTAAGCGAGCCAGCATGGAGTGGCGACATTCATCATCGCCGAAAGCAAAGAAGTTCCGTACAACGTGATCGGCTGGCAAATTGATGCTCACGCTCTTCTGGGACTGTAAAGGCCCAATCCTGGAACATTACATGCCCAGGGGACTCATTATCAACAGTGAATCATACTGTGATCTGCTTCAAAACCACTTGAAACCTGCAATCAGGTCAAAATGTTGCGGCTTGCTCAGTTCTGGTGTGTTGTTACAGCATGATAATGCGCGGCCGCACACAGCTCGTGCGACAGTAACGAAAATCACGAATCTGCATTTGGAGTGTCTTCCACATCCTGCATATTCACCGGACCTCGCACCGAGTGATTATCATGTGTTTGGACCCCTCAAGGAGACACTCGGTGGCAAGAAGTTCAGTACGGACAATGAGGTGAAAGAGGCAGTACATACGTGGCTACGCAGTCAGTCAGAAGAGTTTTTTCCTCGTGGAATCCAGGCATTAGTGAAGTGCTGGCACACCTGCATTGAACGTGGTGGGGACTGTTGAAAAGTGGTTAAATGCTTTCATTCCTATTTGTGCATATTCTGTTAATTAAAAAAATATTAAGGTTACTTTTTGACTCCTCCTCGTATTTACCAATGTAGTGAAAGCTTATCTTGGCTTTTGCATCCTTATTTTGGTATCATTGTCTTGAAAATTTACAAATAGAGGACAAAGGAATTAACATATTGTGTATGTTATTTTGTGGATAACAGTGTTTATATATTATCTTCTTTTGGCTGATTTACTGTTACAAATGAGTCCAGCATGTCATGGATTGTTGCTCACATACTGTCATATATAATACTGACTCTTCTGTAGTCTCTCTCATACTGTCACATGTAAGTCTGACTCTTCTACAGTCTCTCTCATACTGTCACATATAGGCCTGACTCTTCTATAGTCTGTGTCACATGTGTCTGACTCTTCTATAGTCTCTCTCACATGCTGTCACATATAACTCTGAACCTTCTATAGTCTTTCACATACTGTCACATATAAGTCTGATTCTTCTATAGTCTCTCACATGCTGTCACATATAAGTCTGACTCTCCTATAGTCTCCCACATACTGTCACATGTAAGTCTGACTTTTCTATAGTCTCACATACTGTCACAGGCGAGGCTGACTCTTCTGTAGTCTCTCTCACATACTGTCACATGTAAGTCTGACTCTTCTATAGTCTCTCTCACATACTGTCACAGGCGAGGCCGACTCTTCTATAGTCTCTCACATACTGTCACAGGCGAGACTTACTCTTCTATAGTCTCTGACATACTGTCACAGATTAGTGTGATTCTTCTCTAGTCTCTCTCACATACTGTCACATGTAATTCTGACTTCTTTATAATCTCTCACATGGTTGTTCGTCCATCACGGGTGATGAAGACCACTCTGTTCATCCAATTATTTAAGAATATGTTAGGTTAGTCTATGGGTACGAAGGTGACTGATGAGCCCGATGCGGGCCTGGAAAGATCTCGGACAGTGTGGGCAGGGAATGTTTGCTTCATGTGAAGGTTTTATTTCACGGTCCTTTCTAGCTTGTCTCCGCTGTTCCGCTGCTGCTCTTCTGGATGATTCGCATGCCGCTGCACCTTTACGAAGAGATGTGCGCCAAGCAGTTTGGTCTTGCGCAGCAGCTTCCCATGTGTCTGGGTTTATGTCAAAGGTTTTCAATGATGTTTTTAACGTGTCTTTGAAGCGCTTCTTTTGGCCACCATGGGAGCGTTTACCCTTCTGCATCTCACCATAAAAGAGTATCTTTGGCAGTCGATGGTCTGGCATGCGGACTACATGACCTGCCCAGCGAATCTGTGACTGCATCAGAATAGTATCAATACTAGGGATACCAGCTCTGTCAAGAACGGCAGTATCCGGGATCTTGTCTTGCCATTTGATGTTCATTATCTTCCTGAGACAGACTGTATGGAAGTGGTTTAGCTTCTTTACGTGGCGCCTGTATACAGTCCATGTTTCACATGCATATAGCAGCACTGGAAGCACCGCAGCTCTGTACACCTTCAGCTTTGTCTGTAGACTAATGCCACTTCGATGCCAAACGTTGGTGTATAGTCTGCCAAATGTGCTGCTGGCTTTGGAGATCCTGGTGTTCACCTCATCATCAATGACAATGTTCTGGGATAGTGTGCTACCAAGGTATGTGAATCTGTTCACAACATTCAGTTTCTCACCATTAACCTTGATGACTGGCTCAGTATAAACTGTGCCAGGAGCTGGTTGGTACATGATTTCTGTTTTCTTCGTGTTGATGGTAAGCCCAAAGTTGGCGCAGGCTTCGGAGAATCTATCCACACTATGCTGCAGATCAGCCTCTGAGCCAGCATTGAGGGCACAATCATCAGCAAACAGAAGATCTCTGATGGTGTGTGATTTGACCTTGGTTTTTGCTTGAAGCCTCCTAAGGTTAAACAATTTTCCATCAATACGATAACTAATGTCGATTCCTGCGTCCCCATCTCTAAAAGCATCAGTCAGCATAGCAGAAAACATGATACTGAACAGAGTCGGTGCAAGTACGCACCCTTGTTTAACTCCATTTGAGACGGGGAAAGGCTCTGATAGCTCACCGTTTTCCTGAACTCTAGCCTGCATTCCATCATGCAGTTGCTGCACTATTGTGATAAATTTCTTTGGGCATCCGTATTTTGCCATGATCTTCCATAGACCCTCTCTACTGACCGTGTCGAACGTCTTTGTCAAGTCGATGAAAGCTGTGTACAGGTCACAGTGCTGTTCTTGGCATTTTTCTTGTAGCTGTCTTGCAGCGAACACCATATCTGTGGTTCCACGTTCTTTCCGGAATCCACACTGACTTTCAGGTAAAAGACCTTTGTCAAGATGAGCCGTAAGGCGATTCAAAAGGATTCTGGCGAATATCTTCCCAGCGATTGATAAAAGAGAGATGCCTCGATGATTGTTGCAGTCTTGGCGATTACCTTTACGTTTATATAGATGTATAATTGACGCATCTTTGAGATCGTATGGGATGGTTTCACTCTGCCACATTTGCTGGAAGATCATATGAAGTTTCTCTATCAGAACTGCACCACCATCTTTATAAACCTCAACAGGAATTGAATCGGAGCCAGGGGCCTTTCCACTAGACAGTTGACGAATCGCTTTTTTAGTTTCCTCCAGAGTTGGTACATCATCTAATGCTTCATTTATAGGGATTTGGGGCAGGCGGATGATGGCTTCGTCGTTAATAGATGATGGCTGGTTCAAAATATTATTAAAATGTTCAGCCCAGCGTTGGAGCATTTTTTCCTTGTCTGTAATTAGTGTTTTTCCATCTGCATTAAGGAGGGGAAATGATCCTGATGATGTTGGACCATAGACCGCTTTGAGTGCAAGGTAAAAATTTTTCAAGTCATGGCTGTCAGCAAAGCCTTGGAGCTCATCTGCTTTATTACTCAGCCATGAATCCCGCATCTGGCGTAGTTTATGTTGGACGATTCTACGCATGTTGTTGAAAGCGTCTTTCTTGGATGTAGATTTTGGATCATTTAAATATGCTTTATGGAGATGGTGTTTCTCAGCCAACATCTGCTTTATATCATCTGAGTTCTCATCAAACCAGTCATTTTGTTTCTTGATGGAAGGACCCAGGACCTCTGTAGCAGTGTTGTAGATCTGCTCACTTAGGGCTGCCCAATTTGTTTCCACACTTTGGCCGTCTAGCGAGATAGATTTGAGACGGTCTTCTAAGGTGTCAGTAAATGACTGTTTGATTTTTGTCTTCTTTAGTTTGGTGACATCCAGCCTCTTTTGAGTTTTCTTCCCCTGAGGGCGCCTGGCTGGTTGGATACGAATTTTAAGTTTAGATACAATGAGGCGATGATCAGTCCAGCATTCGGCACCACACATGGACTTGGTCACCCGGACATCTTGCCTGTCCTTCCTAACAATTACATAGTCAATTAGGTGCCAATGCTTTGAGCGAGGGTGCATCCAGGAGGTCCTGTTGCGGGTAGGAAGTTGAAAAATGGTGTTGGTGACAAGGAGGTCATGTTCTGCGCAAGTCTGGAGGAGAAGAAGTCCATTACTGTTACAGCGACCCACGCCGTACCTACCAATAGTGCCATTCCAGGAGATGTTATCTGAGCCTACTCTTGCATTAAAGTCACCAAGAATGATGAGCTTATCTGCTTTAGGAACTGATGCAATGACTGCATGTAGTTCTTCGTAAAACTTATCCTTGACGTCATCCTGGTTTGTCATAGTTGGTGCATACGCGCTAATGATGGTGGCATGTTTTCTTCCATAAAACAGAGGGATCTTGACCGTCATGAGTCGGTCATTTATTCCCTTTGGGGGCCCCGCTAACTTGCTGACAATTGCTGTTTTGATTGCAAATCCAACCCCTGCTTCTCGTCTTTCTTCAGTTCCTCTTCCGCTCCAAAAGAATGTATAACCTGCACCCTTTTCGCAAAGTTGGCCCTCGCCTGCAAGTCGAGTTTCACTCAGTGCTGCTATGTCAATGTTGTACCTGGCCAGTTCTCTCCCAATCAGGGCAGTTCGTCTCTCAGGTCTGTTTGCGTTAAAGTCTTTGTCAAGGAGAGTGTGCACATTCCATGCGCCTAGAATGAGGGGGAAAAATCTGTCCTTTCTTTTTCTTATATGTCTACCGCCGAAGTAGGGTACCCACCAACCGCGGTAAGCTGGTTAGGTAATGGTGAAGCAGGCAATGTTTAGGGCACCTTTTCTAGCCCTTCCTCATGCCATGGAGGTGAGCAGTGCTTTCCTAAAGAGGGCTGCTCAGACACTCAGGGGGCTGCCGAATCCCACTGCTGCTCCGATCAGTGGAAGACGACCATATGGCCTGAGCCGCCTGTGTGTAGGTCTGCGACTACGACTGCCAGCGTACCCACGCCTGCCGCTTCGCCGCTCGCCCATCGCCACAGGACTTGTTGTGAATGGATGGATGAAAGAGTGACTTGCGCGGTGATTTGGATTAAAGTGAGGAAGAGTTGCGCAATTCGTCGACCTCACTCTCTCGCCTGGGTCCATCTCAATCCAGTGGCAAGACAAGTCAAGACGACTGGAGATGAAGTCGGGTGCAGTGGATGACCAGGGCTTTCTACGTGCCTCGCCGTGCTCCTTACGCTCCACAGCGCGTTGCTGGTAATCGCCGTCATGCCCGTTGAACCAACAGGTGGTTTCTTCCGCGCAGTCTATCGAATCCAGTCTGCCAATCTCTCACATACTGTCACACATAAGGCTGACTTTTCTATAGTCTCTCACATACTGTCACAGATGAGTGTGACTCTTCTATAGTCTCTCTCATACTGTCACAGGCGAGGCAGACTCTTCTATAGTCTCTCACATACTGTCACACATAAGGCTGACTCTTTTAGTCTCTCTGACATACTGTCACATGTAAGTTTGTCTCTTCTGTTTCAGATACTGTCACATATAAGTCTAACTCTTCTATAGTCTCTCTCACATACTGTCACATGTAAGTTTGACTCTTCTATAGCCTCTCTCACATACTGTCACATGTGAGGTTGGCTCTTCTATAGTCTCTCACATACTGTCACATATAAGGCTGACTCTTCTATAGTCTCTCACATACTGTCACAGGCGAGGCTGACTTTTCTATAGTCTCTCTCACATACTGTCACAGATGAATGTGACTCTACCATAGTCTCTCTCACATACTGTCAGAGATTAATGAGACTCTTCCATAGTCTATCTCACATACTGTCACATACAAGGCTGACTCTTCTATAGTCTCTCGCACAGTCACAGGCCAGGCTGACTCTTCTATAGTCTCTCTCACATACTGTCAGAGATGAATGTGACTCTTCTATAGTCTCTCTCACACAATGTCACATATAAGGCTGACTCTTCTATAGTCTCTGTCATATACTGTCACAGGTGAGGCTGACTTTTCTATAGTCTCTCTCACATACTGTCACAGGCAAGGCTGACTCTTCTACAGTCTCACATACTGTCACGGATGAATGTAACTTCCACAGTCTCTCTCACATACTGTCACATATAAGGCTGACTCTTCTATAGTCTCTCTCACATACTGTCACAGATGAATGTGACTTCTATAGTCTCTCTCACATACTGTCACATATAAGGCTGACTCTTCTATTGTCTCTCTCACATACTGTCACATATAAGGCTGGCTCTTCATTAGTCTCTCTCACATATTGTCACATATAAGGCTGACTCTTCCATAGCTGTAGGGGTGGTTCCATGCTCCATACAGAGCTAAAATGAAAAACTCTTGACTTGTTCTAGTATCATCACATGTTCTAGTATTTTCCCATGTTCTGATATCATCCCATGTTCTAGTATCATTCCATGTTCTAGTGTCTCTCCATATTCTAGTATCTTTCCATGTTCTAGTATCATCACATGTTCTAGTATTTTCCCATGTTCTGATATCATCCCAGTTTCTAGTATCTTCCCATGTTCTATTATCTTTCCATATTCTAGTATCTTTCCATATTCTAGTGTCTCTCCATATTCTAGTGTCTCTCCATATTCTAGTATCTTCCCATGTTCTAGTATTATCACATGTTCTAGTATTTTCCCATGTTCTGATATCATCTCATGTTCTAGTATCTTCCCATGTTCTAGTATCTTCCCGTGTTCTGATATCATCCCATGTTCTAGTATCATCCCATGTTCTATAGTCCGTTCAGAAATTCGTGCCCACAGAAAGTGTCAATTTTCTCCAAAACTGTTTGTTCTATGGACATGCATTTTTGCATGCAGTCTTAGATTTTCCATGCAGTTATTAATATATTTTTTGCCCTTACAAAACTCATGTCATGTTCGAATTTTCTTCTTTACGTTATATAAAAAACTCTTACCGTTGTCTGGGTTAATTTTTATTAGTTTTACAGGAAAGTTACAAGATCCGTTCATAAATATTTTTTTTTAAATTAGTGTAGTGACTACATTAGGGTGGCCATATTGTTCAACACAAAAAGGAGGACAAATGCCATTATTTGGTCAGAAAAGGGAGGACAATATTTTTCGAAAAGTAGGACACCTTCGTTCAATAACTACAAGGCGCTGAAACATATTTTTTTTTACATCCAAACAATAAGCTAATAAAATCACATTGATTTTTTGCCTACTTATATTTTTCTGATGATAAAATCTTCAACAAAGTTGGGCTACGTTTTAAATATGCATAGAAATCAGAGCATGAAAGCTCCTTGAAATCGTACTGCACAAGTAGAGTGACTTTAATAGAATCTTTCCTTCAGTGCTTCCAAAGCTGCTTCAGTAGAATGATGTGCAATCACAGAAATGATAATAGTAGCTGTTTTGGTTTTGGCACATGAGAATTTGCTGGCAATTTCTGAATCGTGGAAAGCATTCTTGGGTAACATTGAAGTACAATCCATTGATCTGAAAGAGTTGTGATGTTTTACAGTATGAAAAGCAAAAGCACCCTCGGCCGCGGCAACTTCAAACCTTTCCTCGCTTATTTCTTTATTTTAAAATGTCAGTTTTTATTGCAAACATTCAGACGCAAGTGCTTTCTAGTGCTTTTCTGTTTCTATATGTTTTTTTTATTAAATCAGCTGCACCTTTATTTGCTACTGATACAAATGTGCCGCCTCTGCATACAAGTCATTCTGCTTCATACTCTTGTCGACCATTGGAAAATCACTGACATTTTTTCTTTCAATTCATCCGTGAACTTCCGTTTTGGCATTTTGAGCGGGTATCTGTAACATAAATATAATATAATGCTCCTAATCAATGGTACATTCGATGTTAAAGTTAAAATTATTTGTAAAATGCAACAGACGAGGTTTAATTTTAACAAACCAATTACTATACTAGTAACTACTCGAGTATTTTTTCATAATAAACAAATTGCAATAAATATAAAAGCAGTACGAACTAAGGTTAATATTATTTGTAATTTGCAACAGACAACGAAGTTATAATTGACTAAATCCAGCCCCAAGTTCTTATTCACATACATGCCACACATCGGCGATGAAAAACCTGTATAAAAAAATCCAAAACCCCGTACAAAGACCCGCAAAATATGTACAAAGACTGAAAAAACATTTCAAAAGAGTTAATTCTTGTAAAAATATTTTCATTTACAGAGGGCTGCATTATAAATGAGGCACGGGGACTTTGCCTTTTAAAGCAGGTCTTCACTTATTTTAAAACCAAACAATAAATGTCTGAGTTTATTTTACACTGTAAAAATAATGTGATGGTGTCATCATTTAGTCTATTTCTGTGCTTAATTATCACTAACAGACTGGGAAATCCTGTGTTCAATAGGACTTTATAAAAGAGCTCTGAGACACAGTAATAAGGGGAATGGGTTAGAAAACCTGTACAGAAATTATGTACAGGGTGTACACATCTGAAAACACAAACACCTTGTACAGATTATGGGTAAACCATAGCATGTGACGTATGTATTCATGCCGTTTTGTCTGTTATATTTTCCCTTAACAAATGCCAATAAACCTAAACAGCTTTTAACCTGGGTTAAAATACGAGGGTGAGTCAAGTGAAAACCGGAAATATGTTATAACAATAAGAATAATCATGCCATTATATTGTAACTTGCCAATATTGTTGTCCTGGATGTCTCGAGTGTCAGGCACGCGCCATCGCGGTGATGACGCATAAGGTGACGTCATAATGACGTTTTAAAGATGACCGCCCCGCTAGTGGAATGCACCAAACAGCAGCAGCGTTCTGTTATTCAATTTTTGATCAGCGAAGGGGTGAAACCAATATAAATTCATCGGCGAATGAAGCTCAAGTCCAGTGATGCATGCATGTCAAGGTCGCAGGTGTATGAATGGTGTACAAAGTTCAAAAACGGCGTGATTTCTGTGACAGATTGTTCACGACCGGGTCAGGCACACAGAGTAGTGACTCCAGAATCGATAGCAACCGTTGAACGACTCGTACAGGGAAACCGCCGATTGACTGTGGATGATATTGCCACACATCTTGACATCAGTCACGGTTCAGCACACCACATCATCTCTGGTGTGCTACAGTACCACAAAGTGTCTGCAAGGTGGGTGCCACGGCAGCTTACTCCAGAATTGAAACAACGACGCATTGATGCTTGTCAAGAACTTTTGCGGCGATTCGAAACAGAAGGTGGTGGTTTCCTATCAAGAATTGTTACTGGTGACGAAACTTGGGTTCACTACCACGAACCAGAAACAAAACGAGCGAGCAAGGGATGGCGTTATCCCTCCTCGCCGAAACCGAAGAAGTTCCGCACGCAGCCATCTGCAGGGAAGGTAATGCTGACTCTCTTTTGGGATGAACGAGGCGTTATTTTAGAGCATTACATGCCAAGGGGCAACACTGTCACCAGTGCCACGTATACAAAGCTTCTCAGGAATCATCTTCGACCCGCAATCAAATCCAAACGACGTGGACTTTTGAGTAAAGGTGTCCTTTTGCAACATGACAATGCTCGACCCCATACAGCCCATGTGTCGTAAATTTATTTTGAGAGAAAGAGTCTTAGAAATAGTAGTCCGGTTTAGAGTGTAGAATGATGGTGAACAGCTCAGTGATAGAAATGTAGAGAGTAAATAGTTGCTTCACAGAGTGCTGGAGGAGAGTAAAGACAGACTTATTTACGACAAATCGTTTCTCTCAATCTATTCTTCAGGCTCTCCTGGTCAAACAATTATTTGCCAGTTTCCAGACACACATCTGCTCTCACACCGATTTGGTGCTTCAAACACACAGACGACGTGGATACAAACTATCTTAAACAGATAGGGGAAATTTTGGGCTTTGGGTAGTTCCAACACAGTCCAATGTAAGTTTATGTTGTTTATTAAAGTTAAAAAAACAATCACTACAATAATCATGTGTTTACAGCAAGAATTATCAAAATTACAGAAAATGCAAATAACAAAAGTGGGGAGGGGGTGAAGAAGACTGGTATCGACTAAGCCCTTCCCGCTTATTAGACAAAGATAAACCCAGTCCAAAGATAGATAGTTATCAGGAACATAGGTAAGTTAACCTAACAGTGAAGTTAATTACTCTGAAAGAGGTGTTACAAAATTAGGTATGGGTGGTAGAAAAAATCCTGTTCTTCCCAATTGTTCTTCCCTTTACTAATCAAATGAAAAGGAGGGGGTTTTTAAACAGAGTTAACAAATTATCAACTATCCCACTTAAAGGAACAATGTAGGGTATACAGAAAATTATATTACCAGGTAAGCAAGTTAACAAAATGGTTACCAAAGAAAAGATTAAATTTCCTGTCATTCATGCACGCACGTGAGGATCCACACTCATATACACACACACATACTTACCGATTGCAGCATCAGACAATCCATAGAATTATATAAACAACAATTACTCTTGACACGTGAAAATGTCTAGTACTTCGATGTCCCGCCCCAGATGTAGCGAGGTTTGCTGATAGCGAATATTCCCACTAATCGCCGGACTTGAAGACTCAGAGTTATTATGTTTTATTATATGAAAAGGAGTCTATGGGTTGGCACTGACCCAATTCGATACAGGGGTGAAAATGAGGTCTCTTTAATTTCGCTGCTGGAGGTAAAATTCCTTCAAGGCGTGATGATAACAACTGACCGGTATGGTTTAAATCCAGTGAGGAAAAATTAGGCTCAGTCACAGTCAGGTAAATATGTATTCTCTCACAGTAGAACAGTAAATAAATTATCGCTACTGGCACTGTTCGTCTTCCAGTTTATATTACAGATTGTAATTAAAGTTGATGATTTATTTAAAAAAAGTTCTTGGGGGTGCTTTCTTTCATGTAATTGATAGCTAGGTCGCATCGGACCGCCACAAGAATTATATTTAAAAATGTTCCATCAATATATCTGGAAGTTAAGAACCGAGTCTGAAAAGGACTCTGTATGATTTCTCTATTGCTGGAATTGCAAAGGTTACGATCACTCTGAATGAAAGAAAAAGACGTAATATACCGAAACATCAAATAACATTCTAAAGCGCGATAAATTTCCCCTTAAGACTATTTTATATACGCTCGCGTATTTAATGATGTATTTAATAAACACTGCGCGAGTTCTAGTTGTTAAAACACACATCTATAAAGATAGGACTTAACTAAATTTATTAATTATAAATTCCTTCACGACTTTAAAAGTTAATTTAAGCATTTTAAGCATCTATCTTTTGAAATAATATTTTTTTTCGTACGCCCGCTAATACTCGAGGCGAAATCTCAGGTTATTATTTATGTCTAACCTGACATTGATTTTACGTGAGTATCCCTTTTTTCTTGTACAGAGACAGGTGTCCCTCGCCATTCAGGCAAATACTCTCCGATTTCGGAGGTACCCATTACAGCTGGGTCGGCTCAGGAGCCGCCAATCCCTGGTCGACGACACTCCTTCAAATGTGCTCACCAGGTCTCGAGTTAATCCAGTCCAAATCCCGGTCGACGAAAAATCCTCAAATGCCGTCACCCGGGTTTGATCCTGGATCACCCGGTCGCCAGAGCGGTGTGGTAACCACTACGCTAGCGCGGCTCCCTGAAATAATATAATAGATATATCATTACATTTACAACTGGAACTATTGAGACGGTTTAATTTAATAGATTTAAATTAACACAAAATCCAGTGAAATAGAATGAATGAACTAGACCACTGATCACTTTACACAATATATATTTTACCGTTTTGCACAGAAATAGAATTCACTGCAAATATATAAAAAAAATCCAGGGAAAAATCTATAACAAGATTTCAAATATAGCTAGTGCTTCTATCAAGGTCTGGCCAACGAGTGATAAAGTGTATTTCTACGTGGTCTGTATATATCTAACTTGATTGTAAGATGAGTGGGACATGAGAAAATTGACACCTTTTTAGATCTCATGAGACTTTGGAGGTTCTGACCGCCAGACTAAAGAGAGATGCCGCCCCTGGATTTCTGTATCGCCGTTCGCTGTGTCCGTTTCGGCTTTCCCCGTTCGCTTTCACTGCGATCGGTTCTGCGTTTGGCACGGAGATGCGAAATACCGTCAAGAAACTTGCGTCGCTCGTTTCAGGGACCACTACTGTCTTTGATCGTGGCGCTAGTCTGTCCTGAAATCCCTCAGTCCGTTTCTTTGATCGTGGTCGCTGCTATCTGTTTGATTCTGGCGCCGCCCCTCTGGGCCAAGTTAATGAAAATACTGCATATGATTGCTCAAGAGATGTCCATGGGCGTGATTTAATCTCTCCTTAAATCAATGCGATGACCAGAATGAACGGTAGATAAACTGTCCACATATTAATCAGCAAACGTGTTTGCCCTCTGTGTGGAACGGTTGCATAGCTAATGAGTCCAGGTGAAAAGAAAATCCCGTTTGACGAAAGGTTACAATATTCGGGGGCACTGATGTTATCCAAGGGGTCGCTACGAAGGTCGTACTATATCATCCAACACTTCAGGGGTACCGATGTTATGAGAGGGTTCTTACCATCATCTTAACAAATTCAGGGACGGCTAAGTTGTCTGTCACACCATGCAACGACTGAAACCATCGAGGCCCTGCACTTTCAGTGTCTCCCACATCCACCGTACTAGCCAGACCTAGCCCCAAGTGATTTCCACCTGTTTGGACGACTCAAAGAGGCATTGGGAGGAAAGACTTTCAGGTCCCATGAAGAGGTACAGCGTCGTGGTTTCAATTCTGGAGTAAGCTGCCGTGGCACTCACCTTGCAGACACTTTGTGGTACTGTAGCACATCAGAGATGATGTGGTGTGCTGAACCGTGTCTGATGTCAAGATGTGTGGCAATATCATCCACAGTCAATCGGCGGTTTCCCTGTACGAGTCGTTCAACGGTTGCTATCGATTCTGGAGTCACTACTCTGTGTACCTGACCCGGTCGTGAACAATCTGTCACAGAAATCACGCCGTTTTTGAACTGTGTAGGCCTATACCCTTCATACACCTGCGACCTTGACATGCATGCATCACCGTACTTGAGCTTCATTCGCCGATGAATTTCTATTGGTTTCACCCCTTCGCTGATCAAAAATTGAATAACAGAATGCTGCTACTGTTTGGTGCATTCCACTAGAGGGGCGGCCATCTTTAAAACGGCATTATGACGTCACCGTATGCGTCATCACCGCGATGGCGCGTGCATGACACTCGAGACATCCAGGGCAACAATATTGGCAAGTTACAATATAATGGCATGATTATTCTTATTGTTATAACATATTTCCGGTTTTCACTTGACTCACCCTCGTATGATAGTAATCTATTATAAACTATTGCACAACATGACAACTTACGGTAGTGTTGTTGGCAATTTGCGCGATCCGTCGATTTTGCGGAATAAAAATTCTTAATTCTGACAGAATTTCTGTACTCAGAAATTGGATTCCAGTAAAGATTTTTCAGAATGGTGTCTTTCACGTTAGTAAATTAACCAATCACATAAAAGCCGGATATTTCAACATTTTTTAAAAATCCGGCCGGACGCTCAGTTTTGCCGCAAAAGGCCGGACAAATCCGAACGTCTGGCCACCCTAGGCTACATGTCCGCACGAGTGCGCACCTATTGTACACAGTCGCGAGTAACTAATTCAAAAAAAAAAAAATATTTTTGAACGGATCTTGTAACTTTCCTGTAAAACTACTAAAAATTAACCCAGACAACAGTAAGAGTTTTTTTATATAACGTAAAGAAGAAAATTCGAACATGACATGAGTTTTGTAAGGGCAAAAAATATATTAATAACTGCATGGAAAATCTAAGACTGCATGCAAAAATTCATGTCCATACAACAAACAGTTTTGGAGAAAATTGACGCTTTCTGTGGGCACGAATTTCCGAACAGACTATAGTATCATCCCATGTTCTAGTATCTTCCCATGTTCTAGTATCTTCCCATGTTCTGATATCATCCCATGTTCTAGTATTTTTACTTTGCAGTATTGCTTGCTTACATCACATAATGTAATATTGAAAACAATATGGCATACAAATAATGTAGTTTAGTTATCTGTTTACACAACATATTATTTTTATTTTTACCTTTGATTTTTATAATTAGGATATATAACAGGTAATTATCTAGAAATCTAACTGCTCACAAATCATAACTTAGTATCATTCAAGGACACTTGTCTGTGGTTACAAAAAAGGGGGGCGTGCCTAGAGAAAGCTTCGTAAATAGTCAGTTTGAAAAATAGTTTAAAACGGGCGGGTAACCCGCTAAAAAATTATGGGGGAAATAATTATGGTGTGTTCTTTCTGCTGCATGTATTGATGACTGAATTAATTCCCCTGTGGTTATTTCATTCATTTATATTCCATTTTAACTTCATTGAACCTGTGTAATCAAAGGTATCATGACTGATGGTCAATGCATCAAGAAAAAAAAAAAAAAGAACTGCGTGTTCTTTTAATGGTTGTTCAACTCAGGAGGCGATGGATCTGGAAGTCGGGGGGGGGGGGGGGCGGGGGGGGGGGGGGGGGCGGCCCGGGGGAGTTCAGCGTTATACTATTTCAGCGTCACTTTCTGCCCTGGAATGGAAACTAACAATAAACTCTGCAATCTACACTTCTTGGTATAGGCAGAAACGTGAGGCCTATGCACAACACAACCTATTGCGCTTTCTGTGATTTTCAACATGCAAGAGCTTATTTGTGAAAACAGACTATTTGATTTTCTAATACATAGTCCCGCAGTCGCAGGCATAAACTCTCCACTCTTATACAACGATTGCTATAGCCTGTAAGCAATGTTGCCATCCTGAATTTTAAGAAAAAAAAACGTAGATGGTACCTTAAAAAACAATCTTGAATTTTGTGCTACTTTGGGCGGTTTTTGGGCGGAAAAAAAACCGAAAGTTGATCTAGCTGACGCTTTTCAACTAATGAAGGAAAATGACACCTATACGGGACGAAAAAAAAACACATAGATCTAGGTGAATCGCCTAGGAGTGGCAACGCTGCCCGTTAGTTAGCAGAGTGTGTCGTTCCCACGGCTGTTTGTGCACGCAGTAAACATTTATTTATACACAGCTCTATAGATTCTATTAATAAACTTCAAGGACGATACTTAAACTGAACGTATTCGCAGGAGCTAGCGTTTTCCTGGAATTTTCATTACGTGGTTTATCCATCTCGGTTTGAAATCACCGCTCGATTTAGCGCACGACCTGATAGTGTGTAGAGCTAGAGCAGAGGAAGGCATCCAGGAGCTTTGGCAATCTACTTTTGAAACACTGAGCTGTCTAAAGATCTACCCTGATAAAACCATGTCTTTTTTCAGGTTTCATAGTATTCAGTAATTGTAAAATGCAGCATATCTGTAATTTTAAGCGAGGAGGAATGAAAGAAATGATGATAGGAAACTCTTTACAGAGCGATACAACAGGAGGCAATCTGATCATCAGAAGAAGTCCCCCCATCGGACAAGTGTTTCGGCCCAGTATACTCCTTTACACTCTAAGGGGGGCGGGCCCACTTGGGTCATGACTCCCAAGCGTCTCAGCCTCCTGTTGTCTTGTATCGAAAATGAACCCATTTCACTTATGGTAGCAACTTTAATCCACAACTCCGCCAGCCGTGGAGGCAATTGTGAAAGTAACAAAGAGAAGACAAATTATTCCGTTCGTTCCGTCGCACACACTGAGACACCATCGCGAAGCCGCCGAGCCTAGCCACTGAAATTCTGACTCTGACACCTCCTATAATATACATCGCCTGTTGCCCCTCAGTCACAGCCCGCTCACTAGTACACCACAAAACTCAGCGTTTTGTGGACTTAGAAAAATTCCTGGTGTTTTCTGTACCGCAGCGTTTATTGTCACGATTTCCATTGCCCATTGCGGTTGTTCCACAGCCAGCCTGATGCCTTTTCGGCAGTTTCACTAAGCCTCTTCAGTGCCCTTGTTCTCGCCTGTCCCTTCAGCCCCAACAGTTTCAATAGATCATACATTGATGCAGCCACAAGCCCTCTTGCGCCCACTTCAACAGCCATGACCCTTGTAGTGAACCCCTCGTGTCTCAGATCCGCGGCCAGATCACTATATTTGGCCGCTTTGAACGAATGTTGCTCGTCTAATCTGGATTCAAATGGCACGGTCAGTTCAATCAGTATGACCTGAAGCGTTGAAGAAGAATGAAGCACTATATCCGGCCGTCTCCGCGATTTTCTGATACTCTCTGGATATGCCCCTCGTCCAGGTAGGTCTACCGCCATCTCCCAGTCATTTGCACAATCAAGAAGAGATGGTAAACTGCTACCTGGTTTACTCGGTTTGGGGTGTGCTGACTTTCCTGCCCTCAGAAAGTATGTATTTGCGGTGCTCGGCCTGGGTTTGCTGTTCGCCTTCATCCTTGCTAGATCTATTGTCGCAGCAAGCTCATTTAGCACTTTGTTATGGCGCCAGGTGTATCGCCCTTGCCCTAATGACACCTTACACGCTGAGAGCACGTGTTCGAGTGTCTGCCTCCCCTGGCACAGGGGGCACTGCTCATCATCCGACTTTCCCCATTTCACAAGGTTGGTGGCCGACGGCAGCAGGTCATACATTGATCTAACAACGAAGCTGAGCCTAAGAGGTGCCATATGCCATATATCATTCCATGTCAAGGACCTCTGCAGGGCTCCTTCCCATGTAGTCCATTGGCCTTGTTGGACCTGCTGCACTGCTTTTTGCAACCTCTTATCATTCTCAGCCTCTCGTATCTCATGAACAACCATGTCTCTGCGCTCCCTGCTTGATGCCTTGGACCACCAGCGGATGTCTCCATGACCAAATCCCCGTCTATTCGTCTGTGTGTATCCGATTACCTCCCTCAGTTTGAGTGACTCTTGGGCAGCATCAACAGCTTCTTCCACTCTCCACTTCCTTCCTGTTTTCAGTGTGGGCTGAATGGACTTAACCACGTCATCAGCTGACTCGCGTAGCATCATTGCAAGCCTTGCCTTTCCAACTTTGTACTCTTCAACAACTGACTTGAAAGGAAGCAGAAGTTTTGACTTTTTGCAGTACAGTGCTACATCTGACAGACCTGGTGGTACCCCTAGCCACTTTCTCATGAACTTGTTGACCTTCTGCTCTATAGCTTCGACTGTACTTGTGCTTATTTCATATATAAGCAGTGGCCACAGCAACTTCGGTATCAACATGAACTGGAGGCACCACAGTTTGAATTTTCCCAAGAGTCTGCTTTGGTCTATGATCTGTAGCCCTCTGTCTGCCATTTCTATTGTCTGTTGCACTGCCTTCGAGTCTTTTAATGAGGCATCGTACACCCTGCCAAGACTTTTAACAGGTTCCTCAATAACAGTAGGGATTCTTTGGTTGGAAACCACGAATATGTCTTCTGCTATCTTCCCTTTCCTGACTGATAGGCTTCTCGACTTCTTGGGTTTGAAGCTCATTCTGCACCAGCTGACTAGTTCATCCAGGCGTTTTAACATCCTCCGGGCCTGATGTTCATCTGATGTCAGAATTGTTGTGTCATCCATGAATGCTTTGAGCGGTGGCATGTGACACATTCCCCCGAGCTTTGGACCTATAGCCATTCCTTCAGCCGCATTGAGGATTACCTGCATAGCCATCACGAATAGTATCGGAGAGATGGTACACCCCATTGCAATTCCAACTTCAAGGCCAATCCACTTCGTTGTGTACTCTCTGGTTGAAAATCTGACAGCAAACCCTGCGAAATACAGCTTCAGCATTGCTGCAATCTCTTGTGGAACATGATACATTTCCAGGGCCTGCCACAACATCTGGTGTGGAACGGATCCATAAGCATTCGCCAGATCCAACCAGATTACATGGAGGTCTGTTCTGTCAGACTTTGCCTTTTGGATTGCTTCCCAGATCATTGTGGCATGCTCTAGACATCCTGGTGTACCTGGGATACCTCCTTTCTGAATGGTAGTGTCAATGTACCCATTTGCCAGGAGGTATGTAGTGAGTCTTTTCGCCATCACTGAGAAGAATATCTTCCCTTCCACATTGAGTAGTGAGATTGGCCTGAACTGACTGATGTCTGTGGAATTTTGCTCCTTCGGGATGTAGACTCCATTCGCCTTTCTCCATTCCTTGCTTACAAGCTGGGCTTTCCACGCATTCTTTAGTAAACGGAGCAGTCGTTTGAGCACTTCAGGGCATCTCTTATACACCACATATGGAACACCATTAGGACCTGGAGCTGACTTGCACCGAGCTTTCTGGACAATGCTTTCTACCTCTTGCACCGTTGGGGGCTTGGTGTTAAATTCAGCTCCTGGCTTACTCGGCCATTTAAGGCCTGCCATGCTGCTGAGCGGCTCATCTCTGCGACCATCTGAATATGTCATTCTAAGGTGTTCTTCCAGGTCTTCTTTATTGATGTTTAGCGTACCCGACCGTGGCTGCTCAAACAGTTCTTTGGCAAACTTGAAGGGCTCCCTGAAGAATCTTTCCCTATCCCTTCGAGTCTTCCTTCTCTTCCTGCACAACCTTTCTGCTCTACAAAGGGCATTATGTTGGCCTTTCAGGTGCTCCCAAACCTGTCGTAACCCTTCCTTCTCTGTGGCAACTGCGTTCTTGAAAAGTTTTCGGGCATGCTTCTTCTGTTTCCTGATTTCTTCTATTTTAATTTGTCTTCTACTTTTTCGTGGTGGGTTACTTTCCCTTGCCTCCCTCACTCCGAACACTTTGCGACAGTGCAGATATATTATGTCGCCGAAGATTTCCAGCTTCTTCTCCAAACTTATCTGCTTCAGGTTGTTATCCAACTCTTTTGCCAAGGCTTCGTCCAGCTGTTCCCAAAGCCCTTTTGCACTGGCAGGTGGAAACTTGATTGCATCTCTCTTCCCGTCCAAGAAGTGTGTGAGATCATCATCAGGCAGATCAACTTGAATGTACTCAGCACTGTGGATTGACTCCTGGCTGCGTTCTTCTAACGTCTTATCCGTCGAGACAGAGCGCTGTTGATCTCCCCCAGATGACCTCCCACACCCCTTTTTCGTTCGGTGGATTTTCATTCCTCTCTGAGTAGAGAACTCCCTACCACAGGCACATGGAAATTCCAGCCGTTGTTCAGAGCTCGAAGTCCGTGTAACGGGTCTGGTCGATTCCAATGAGGCGCCTGTGGATTCATCATTCTCCCCCCCCCCCCCCTTCGGTGAATCCTGGGGGCATCTATCATTTTTGGGTCCTGTAGCAATTGAATACAGCTTACGGGGTGCTAACCCGGTCAGCCGGTTTCTAGTCTTTCCCAGTGTCATCTGTCTTTCCAGAAGTCAATCGGTCTTTTCCCGATCGTCACTGGTTTGACCATGTAACTATGATAGGAAACTCTTTACAGAGCGATACAACAGGAGGCAATCTGATCATCAGAAGAAGTCCCCCCATCGGACAAGTGTTTCGGCCCAGTATACTCCTTTACACTCTAAGGGGGGCGGGCCCACTTGGGTCATGACTCCCAAGCGTCTCAGCCTCCTGTTGTCTTGTATCGAAAATGAACCCATTTCACTTATGGTAGCAACTTTAATCCACAACTCCGCCAGCCGTGGAGGCAATTGTGAAAGTAACAAAGAGAAGACAAATTATTCCGTTCGTTCCGTCGCACACACTGAGACACCATCGCGAAGCCGCCGAGCCTAGCCACTGAAATTCTGACTCTGACACCTCCTATAATATACATCGCCTGTTGCCCCTCAGTCACAGCCCGCTCACTAGTACACCACAAAACTCAGCGTTTTGTGGACTTAGAAAAATTCCTGGTGTTTTCTGTACCGCAGCGTTTATTGTCACGATTTCCATTGCCCATTGCGGTTGTTCCACAGCCAGCCTGATGCCTTTTCGGCAGTTTCACTAAGCCTCTTCAGTGCCCTTGTTCTCGCCTGTCCCTTCAGCCCCAACAGTTTCAATAGATCATACATTGATGCAGCCACAAGCCCTCTTGCGCCCACTTCAACAGCCATGACCCTTGTAGTGAACCCCTCGTGTCTCAGATCCGCGGCCAGATCACTATATTTGGCCGCTTTGAACGAATGTTGCTCGTCTAATCTGGATTCAAATGGCACGGTCAGTTCAATCAGTATGACCTGAAGCGTTGAAGAAGAATGAAGCACTATATCCGGCCGTCTCCGCGATTTTCTGATACTCTCTGGATATGCCCCTCGTCCAGGTAGGTCTACCGCCATCTCCCAGTCATTTGCACAATCAAGAAGAGATGGTAAACTGCTACCTGGTTTACTCGGTTTGGGGTGTGCTGACTTTCCTGCCCTCAGAAAGTATGTATTTGCGGTGCTCGGCCTGGGTTTGCTGTTCGCCTTCATCCTTGCTAGATCTATTGTCGCAGCAAGCTCATTTAGCACTTTGTTATGGCGCCAGGTGTATCGCCCTTGCCCTAATGACACCTTACACGCTGAGAGCACGTGTTCGAGTGTCTGCCTCCCCTGGCACAGGGGGCACTGCTCATCATCCGACTTTCCCCATTTCACAAGGTTGGTGGCCGACGGCAGCAGGTCATACATTGATCTAACAACGAAGCTGAGCCTAAGAGGTGCCATATGCCATATATCATTCCATGTCAAGGACCTCTGCAGGGCTCCTTCCCATGTAGTCCATTGGCCTTGTTGGACCTGCTGCACTGCTTTTTGCAACCTCTTATCATTCTCAGCCTCTCGTATCTCATGAACAACCATGTCTCTGCGCTCCCTGCTTGATGCCTTGGACCACCAGCGGATGTCTCCATGACCAAATCCCCGTCTATTCGTCTGTGTGTATCCGATTACCTCCCTCAGTTTGAGTGACTCTTGGGCAGCATCAACAGCTTCTTCCACTCTCCACTTCCTTCCTGTTTTCAGTGTGGGCTGAATGGACTTAACCACGTCATCAGCTGACTCGCGTAGCATCATTGCAAGCCTTGCCTTTCCAACTTTGTACTCTTCAACAACTGACTTGAAAGGAAGCAGAAGTTTTGACTTTTTGCAGTACAGTGCTACATCTGACAGACCTGGTGGTACCCCTAGCCACTTTCTCATGAACTTGTTGACCTTCTGCTCTATAGCTTCGACTGTACTTGTGCTTATTTCATATATAAGCAGTGGCCACAGCAACTTCGGTATCAACATGAACTGGAGGCACCACAGTTTGAACTTTCCCAAGAGTCTGCTTTGGTCTATGATCTGTAGCCCTCTGTCTGCCATTTCTATTGTCTGTTGCACTGCCTTCGAGTCTTTTAATGAGGCATCGTACACCCTGCCAAGACTTTTAACAGGTTCCTCAATAACAGTAGGGATTCTTTGGTTGGAAACCACGAATATGTCTTCTGCTATCTTCCCTTTCCTGACTGATAGGCTTCTCGACTTCTTGGGTTTGAAGCTCATTCTGCACCAGCTGACTAGTTCATCCAGGCGTTTTAACATCCTCCGGGCCTGATGTTCATCTGATGTCAGAATTGTTGTGTCATCCATGAATGCTTTGAGCGGTGGCATGTGACACATTCCCCCGAGCTTTGGACCTATAGCCATTCCTTCAGCCGCATTGAGGATTACCTGCATAGCCATCACGAATAGTATCGGAGAGATGGTACACCCCATTGCAATTCCAACTTCAAGGCCAATCCACTTCGTTGTGTACTCTCTGGTTGAAAATCTGACAGCAAACCCTGCGAAATACAGCTTCAGCATTGCTGCAATCTCTTGTGGAACATGATACATTTCCAGGGCCTGCCACAACATCTGGTGTGGAACGGATCCATAAGCATTCGCCAGATCCAACCAGATTACATGGAGGTCTGTTCTGTCAGACTTTGCCTTTTGGATTGCTTCCCAGATCATTGTGGCATGCTCTAGACATCCTGGTGTACCTGGGATACCTCCTTTCTGAATGGTAGTGTCAATGTACCCATTTGCCAGGAGGTATGTAGTGAGTCTTTTCGCCATCACTGAGAAGAATATCTTCCCTTCCACATTGAGTAGTGAGATTGGCCTGAACTGACTGATGTCTGTGGAATTTTGCTCCTTCGGGATGTAGACTCCATTCGCCTTTCTCCATTCCTTGCTTACAAGCTGGGCTTTCCACGCATTCTTTAGTAAACGGAGCAGTCGTTTGAGCACTTCAGGGCATCTCTTATACACCACATATGGAACACCATTAGGACCTGGAGCTGACTTGCACCGAGCTTTCTGGACAATGCTTTCTACCTCTTGCACCGTTGGGGGCTTGGTGTTAAATTCAGCTCCTGGCTTACTCGGCCATTTAAGGCCTGCCATGCTGCTGAGCGGCTCATCTCTGCGACCATCTGAATATGTCATTCTAAGGTGTTCTTCCAGGTCTTCTTTATTGATGTTTAGCGTACCCGACCGTGGCTGCTCAAACAGTTCTTTGGCAAACTTGAAGGGCTCCCTGAAGAATCTTTCCCTATCCCTTCGAGTCTTCCTTCTCTTCCTGCACAACCTTTCTGCTCTACAAAGGGCATTATGTTGGCCTTTCAGGTGCTCCCAAACCTGTCGTAACCCTTCCTTCTCTGTGGCAACTGCGTTCTTGAAAAGTTTTCGGGCATGCTTCTTCTGTTTCCTGATTTCTTCTATTTTAATTTGTCTTCTACTTTTTCGTGGTGGGTTACTTTCCCTTGCCTCCCTCACTCCGAACACTTTGCGACAGTGCAGATATATTATGTCGCCGAAGATTTCCAGCTTCTTCTCCAAACTTATCTGCTTCAGGTTGTTATCCAACTCTTTTGCCAAGGCTTCGTCCAGCTGTTCCCAAAGCCCTTTTGCACTGGCAGGTGGAAACTTGATTGCATCTCTCTTCCCGTCCAAGAAGTGTGTGAGATCATCATCAGGCAGATCAACTTGAATGTACTCAGCACTGTGGATTGACTCCTGGCTGCGTTCTTCTAACGTCTTATCCGTCGAGACAGAGCGCTGTTGATCTCCCCCAGATGACCTCCCACACCCCTTTTTCGTTCGGTGGATTTTCATTCCTCTCTGAGTAGAGAACTCCCTACCACAGGCACATGGAAATTCCAGCCGTTGTTCAGAGCTCGAAGTCCGTGTAACGGGTCTGGTCGATTCCAATGAGGCGCCTGTGGATTCATCATTCCCCCCCCCCCCCCCCCTTTCGGTGAATCCTGGGGGCATCTATCATTTTTGGGTCCTGTAGCAATTGAATACAGCTTACGGGGTGCTAACCCGGTCAGCCGGTTTCTAGTCTTTCCCAGTGTCATCTGTCTTTCCAGAAGTCAATCGGTCTTTTCCCGATCGTCACTGGTTTGACCATGTAACTATGATAGGAAACTCTTTACAGAGCGATACAACAGGAGGCAATCTGATCATCAGAAGAAGTCCCCCCATCGGACAAGTGTTTCGGCCTAGTATACTCCTTTACACTCTAAGGGGGGCGGGCCCACTTGGGTCATGACTCCCAAGCGTCTCAGCCTCCTGTTGTCTTGTATCGAAAATGAACCCATTTCACTTATGGTAGCAACTTTAATCCACAACTCCGCCAGCCGTGGAGGCAATTGTGAAAGTAACAAAGAGAAGACAAATTATTCCGTTCGTTCCGTCGCACACACTGAGACACCATCGCGAAGCCGCCGAGCCTAGCCACTGAAATTCTGACTCTGACACCTTACTTACTTAGTCGTTCCCCTTCTACCGTGAGGTGTAGAGGTTTGGAAGAGAGAGCGCCAGACCATTCTATCAGCTGTCTTCTTCCTGGCCTGGTTCCATTCTAGTCCTCGGTCCTTCAAAGATTGTCTAATGTTGTCCTCCCAGCGAACTCTGGGTCGTCCTGGAGGTCTGGATCCCTGGCTCTTTGTTTCCCATGCTTGTCGTGGTAGCCGATCTTCTCCCATTCTGCAGACATGGCCAAACCATCTTAGTTGGGACTGTTCTATTTGGGTCTGCAGCGGATGGGATTTCAGGCCTTGACGTATCGTCTGGTTGCGGACCATGTCTCTTCTTGTTACTTCAACCACTTTCCTCAGATACCTCATTTCTGAGGTTTGGATCTGGCTTTTGTGGGTTGTAGTCATTGCCCACGACTCGCATCCATATGTCAAAACTGGGACATAGGTGGAGCGGTATACAGCCATCTTCGTTTTCTTACCAACCTCTTTCTTGCTGAGGAATCCACGATTTATGGCCTGAAAAAGTCTCCCAGCCGCTGCTTTTCGAGTGGCCAACTCTTCTTTGATACCTCCCTTTCGGTCTATAATAGCTCCGAGATATTTAAAGTGGTCGACCTGCTCCAGGACCTGTTCTCCCAACTTAATCTGATGTTTTCTTTCTTCTCGTGATATCACCATGGATTTTGTTTTAGAGCTGCTTATGACCATCCCTCTCTTCTCCAGCTCTTCCTTCCAGACTTGCAGGTTGGATTGGAGATGTGCCTCTGATTTAGCAATCAGGGCAACATCATCAGCAAATGCCAGCTCCGAAATATAGACCTGTCTCATCTTCCAGTACCCCACTGAATACTTTCTTGTTCTCTCCTTACATGCCTTGATGACATCGTCCATGAGGAGTATGAAAAGATAAGGTGACAGGATATCACCTTGTCTTACACCAGTGGTGGTCCTGAACTCTTCTGACTTATGGTTTGCTGTCCTCACATAATTTCTGCAAGACTTGTAGAAGCTCTGTATAGCATGAATCAGAGGTGCTGGAATATTCTTCCTTGCCAAACAGTCCCAAAGTTTGCTCCAGGGGACTCTGTCAAACGCCTTTTCCAGATCTATGAAACAAAGATGGATCTCACTCTTATACTCAAGGGCCTTTTCACTCAACTGTCTGAGTGTGAAGATTAGGTCTTGAGTACTTCGGTTTGCTCGGAATCCGCACTGGACCTCATCCAATTGTGGCTCAGCTAGGCGTCGGAGTCTCTGCTCTAGGATTCTAGAGTAGATTTTACCAGGGACACTGAGAAGGGATATGCCTCTATGGTTTCCACATTGTCGATTGTCACCCTTTTTGAAAATTGGTGTTATGATGGCAATCTCCCAATCCTTTGGTATGGTCTTGTTGCACCATGCTGCCTGTAGGACCTTTAAGAGTAACAGGTCGCCTGATGCTCCCATGTACTTAACCATTTCTGGTGTTATACCATCATGCCCTGCTGCTTTGCCCATCTTGATTTTCTCTAGTGCTGCCCTCAGTTCTTCCATCTTTATGTCATCTTCACCATCATTGGTTTTCTCTTCTGTGCTAGTGGTTATCATTTCTGTTGCTTCACCATGCTCACCATCCAGGAGTTCTGAGAAATATTCTTTCCATCTTTCCATTACTTCCTTCGGGGCAGTAAGCAATTTGCCTTGCTTGTCCTTTATAAATTTGAGAGGGCATTGTTTTTCCTTCCTCATGTTCTTTAGGGTCTTATAGAACAATTTCTGGTTTTCTTGTGCATCTTTTTCTAGCTTTTCTCCAAATTCTTCCCAGGACTTCTGTTTTGCTGCTAGCACTTTGTTCTTTGCTTCTGTTCTGAGTATCACATATTCTCTATATTTTTCCATTTGTCCTGTTGTGTTTTTAGCTCCTAAGTATTGTTTCCATGCCATTTTCTTCTCTCTTATTTTCTCTTTGACTTCCTCTGTCCACCAAGGTGTCCTCTTTCTCTGGTTCCCAAGTCGGACTTCACCGCATGCTTCTGCAGCAGCTGTCTTTATGATATCCTTGAATTTATTCCAGAGGGTTTCCAAGTCATCAGGTCGTTCTTCTGTGTTGCTCACTGCTGTAGCAATAAGCCCCTGATATCTGGTCTTAATTTCTGGCTCTCTCAGCTTGTAGGTCCTAATGCTCATTTCTCCTGCTCGTTTACTTGGTTTCTTGCGTGATGTTGGGCAGTTCCTAGGCTGAGCAACTCTTTCAGTTGTTCGTTTGATTGTTAGCAGGTAGTGATCACTTCCAATCTCTGGCCCCCTCCAGACTCTTGCATCTCGGACATATCTGAATGAGCTTCTCCGAACAATGGCATAGTCGATCACTGACTTCTCATTCTTGGTTGGTTCACATCTAGTGTATGCATGTATGCGCTTATGGGGGAACTTTGTGTTTGTAATGATCAGATTCTGCTCACTGCAGAATCTAAGGAGTCGCTTTCCATTGTCATTGAGAGTATCTTCTCCATATCTTCCGATAACTCCACCCCATCTAGCATGGTCATTTCCAACTCTGGCATTAAAATCTCCGAGCATAATAACTTCATCTAGGCAGTCATCCACTGTCCTTTGAAGCAGCTCGAAGAATTCCTCCTTGACCTCTGCTCTCTCATCCTCATTTGGCCCATACACTATGACCAGGTTGACTATGGTTTCTCCTTCTTTTAGTTTTACAACCATAATGCGCTCCGAGACAAAGTTCCATCCCTTGATACTATCTTTTTGATTTTGGGCCACAATGCAACCCACGCCCCCTTTAGCTCTTTCAGATATGGGTACACCACTGTAGAGCAACGTGTTGCCATCGAGATCCATGACTCCTTGTCCTTTTTTCTTCGTTTCCGTTATAGCCAGGATTTCTAGTTTTGCTTTCCTCATCTCTTCCACCAGCTCCTCTTCCTTCCCATTTATACTTCTTGTGTTCCAAGTTCCATAAGTCGTAGTCCGTAGTCCGTTCCAGTTCGTCGCCTTTAGAATCAGTCCGGTTTTCTCTCTTGTATTTCTCGTAATCATAGTTTAAGACAAACAGGTGATTGGCCTGTTGTGCCTTTGCATGGTGGAGGGGCTGCCTCCTTACGGCCTCCATGCAGGCCGCCCTCCTCCTTTTTCATCCGGGCTTGGGACCGGCATGGGCGGAGTTTATTTCATTCCTCCTCGCTTAAAATTACAGATATGCTGCATTTTACAATTACTGAATACTATGAAACCTGAAAAAAGACATGGTTTTATCAGGGTAGATCTTTAGACAGCTCAGTGTTTCAAAAGTAGATTGCCAAAGCTCCTGGATGCCTTCCTCTGCTCTAGCTCTACACACTATCAGGTCGTGCGCTAAATCGAGCGGTGATTTCAAACCGAGATGGATAAACCACGTAATGAAAATTCCAGGAAAACGCTAGCTCCTGCGAATACGTTCAGTTTAAGTATCGTCCTTGAAGTTTATTAATAGAATCTATAGAGCTGTGTATAAATAAATGTTTACTGCGTGCACAAACAGCCGTGGGAACGACACACTCTGCTAACTAACGGGCAGCGTTGCCACTCCTAGGCGATTCACCTAGATCTATGTGTTTTTTTTTCGTCCCGTATAGGTGTCATTTTCCTTCATTAGTTGAAAAGCGTCAGCTAGATCAACTTTCGGTTTTTTTTCCGCCCAAAAACCGCCCAAAGTAGCACAAAATTCAAGATTGTTTTTTAAGGTACCATCTACGTTTTTTTTTTCTTAAAATTCAGGATGGCAACATTGCTTACAGGCTATAGCAATCGTTGTATAAGAGTGGAGAGTTTATGCCTGCGACTGCGGGACTATGTATTAGAAAATCAAATAGTCTGTTTTCACAAATAAGCTCTTGCATGTTGAAAATCACAGAAAGCGCAATAGGTTGTGTTGTGCATAGGCCTCACGTTTCTGCCTATACCAAGAAGTGTAGATTGCAGAGTTTATTGTTAGTTTCCATTCCAGGGCAGAAAGTGACGCTGAAATAGTATAACGCTGAACTCCCCCCCCCGACTTCCAGATCCATCGCCTCCTGAGTTGAACAACCATTAAAAGAACACGCAGTTCTTTTTTTTTTTTTTCTTGATGCATTGACCATCAGTCATGATACCTTTGATTACACAGGTTCAATGAAGTTAAAATGGAATATAAATGAATGAAATAACCACAGGGGAATTAATTCAGTCATCAATACATGCAGCAGAAAGAACACACCATAATTATTTCCCCCATAATTTTTTAGCGGGTTACCCGCCCGTTTTAAACTATTTTTCAAACTGACTATTTACGAAGCTTTCTCTAGGCACGCCCCCCTTTTTTGTAACCACAGACAAGTGTCCTTGAATGATACTAAGTTATGATTTGTGAGCAGTTAGATTTCTAGATAATTACCTGTTATATATCCTAATTATAAAAATCAAAGGTAAAAATAAAAATAATATGTTGTGTAAACAGATAACTAAACTACATTATTTGTATGCCATATTGTTTTCAATATTACATTATGTGATGTAAGCAAGCAATACTGCAAAGTAAAAATACTAGAACATGGGATGATATCAGAACATGGGAAGATACTAGAACATGGGAAGATACTAGAACATGGGATGATACTATAGTCTGTTCGGAAATTCGTGCCCACAGAAAGCGTCAATTTTCTCCAAAACTGTTTGTTGTATGGACATGAATTTTTGCATGCAGTCTTAGATTTTCCATGCAGTTATTAATATATTTTTTGCCCTTACAAAACTCATGTCATGTTCGAATTTTCTTCTTTACGTTATATAAAAAAACTCTTACTGTTGTCTGGGTTAATTTTTAGTAGTTTTACAGGAAAGTTACAAGATCCGTTCAAAAATATTTTTTTTTTTTTTTTAATTAGTTACTCGCGACTGTGTACAATAGGTGCGCACTCGTGCGGACATGTAGCCTAGGGTGGCCAGACGTTCGGATTTGTCCGGCCTTTTGCGGCAAAACTGAGCGTCCGGCCGGATTTTTAAAAAATGTTGAAATATCCGGCTTTTATGTGATTGGTTAATTTACTAACGTGAAAGACACCATTCTGAAAAATCTTTACTGGAATCCAATTTCTGAGTACAGAAATTCTGTCAGAATTAAGAATTTTTATTCCGCAAAATCGACGGATCGCGCAAATTGCCAACAACACTACCGTAAGTTGTCATGTTGTGCAATAGTTTATAATAGATTACTATCATACGAGGGTGAGTCAAGTGAAAACCGGAAATATGTTATAACAATAAGAATAATCATGCCATTATATTGTAACTTGCCAATATTGTTGCCCTGGATGTCTCGAGTGTCATGCACGCGCCATCGCGGTGATGACGCATACGGTGACGTCATAATGCCGTTTTAAAGATGGCCGCCCCTCTAGTGGAATGCACCAAACAGTAGCAGCATTCTGTTATTCAATTTTTGATCAGCGAAGGGGTGAAACCAATAGAAATTCATCGGCGAATGAAGCTCAAGTACGGTGATGCATGCATGTCAAGGTCGCAGGTGTATGAAGGGTATAGGCCTACACAGTTCAAAAACGGCGTGATTTCTGTGACAGATTGTTCACGACCGGGTCAGGTACACAGAGTAGTGACTCCAGAATCGATAGCAACCGTTGAACGACTCGTACAGGGAAACCGCCGATTGACTGTGGATGATATTGCCACACATCTTGACATCAGACACGGTTCAGCACACCACATCATCTCTGATGTGCTACAGTACCACAAAGTGTCTGCAAGGTGAGTGCCACGGCAGCTTACTCCAGAATTGAAACCACGACGCTGTACCTCTTCATGGGACCTGAAAGTCTTTCCTCCCAATGCCTCTTTGAGTCGTCCAAACAGGTGGAAATCACTTGGGGCTAGGTCTGGCTAGTACGGTGGATGTGGGAGACACTGAAAGTGCAGGGCCTCGATGGTTTCAGTCGTTGCATGGTGTGACAGACAACTTAGCCGTCCCTGAATTTGTTAAGATGATGGTAAGAACCCTCTCATAACATCGGTACCCCTGAAGTGTTGGATGATATAGTACGACCTTCGTAGCGACCCCTTGGATAACATCAGTGCCCCCGAATATTGTAACCTTTCGTCAAACGGGATTTTCTTTTCACCTGGACTCATTAGCTATGCAACCGTTCCACACAGAGGGCAAACACGTTTGCTGATTAATATGTGGACAGTTTATCTACCGTTCATTCTGGTCATCGCATTGATTTAAGGAGAGATTAAATCACGCCCATGGACATCTCTTGAGCAATCATATGCAGTATTTTCATTAACTTGGCCCAGAGGGGCGGCGCCAGAATCAAACAGATAGCAGCGACCACGATCAAAGAAACGGACTGAGGGATTTCAGGACAGACTAGCGCCACGATCAAAGACAGTAGTGGTCCCTGAAACGAGCGACGCAAGTTTCTTGACGGTATTTCGCATCTCCGTGCCAAACGCAGAACCGATCGCAGTGAAAGCGAACGGGGAAAGCCGAAACGGACACAGCGAACGGCGATACAGAAATCCAGGGGCGGCATCTCTCTTTAGTCTGGCGGTCAGAACCTCCAAAGTCTCATGAGATCTAAAAAGGTGTCAATTTTCTCATGTCCCACTCATCTTACAATCAAGTTAGATATATACAGACCACGTAGAAATACACTTTATCACTCGTTGGCCAGACCTTGATAGAAGCACTAGCTCTATTTGAAATCTTGTTATAGATTTTCCCCTGGATTTTCATATATATTTGCAGTGAATTCTATTTCTGTGCAAAACGGTAAAATATAATTGTGTAAAGTGATCAGTGGTCTAGTTCATTCATTCTATTTCACTGGATTTTGTGTTAATTTAAATCTATTAAATTAAACCGTCTCAATAGTTCCAGTTGTAAATGTAATGATATATCTATTATATTATTTCAGGGAGCCGCGCTAGCGTAGTGGTTACCACACCGCTCTGGCGACCGGGTGATCCAGGATCAAACCCGGGTGACGGCATTTGAGGATTTTTCGTCGACCGGGATTTGGACTGGATTAACTCGAGACCTGGTGAGCACATTTGAAGGAGTGTCGTCGACCAGGGATTGGCGGCTCCTGAGCCGACCCAGCTGTAATGGGTACCTCCGAAATCGGAGAGTATTTGCCTGAATGGCGAGGGACACCTGTCTCTGTACAAGAAAAAAGGGATACTCACGTAAAATCAATGTCAGGTTAGACATAAATAATAACCTGAGATTTCGCCTCGAGTATTAGCGGGCGTACGAAAAAAAATATTATTTCAAAAGATAGATGCTTAAAATGCTTAAATTAACTTTTAAAGTCGTGAAGGAATTTATAATTAATAAATTTAGTTAAGTCCTATCTTTATAGATGTGTGTTTTAACAACTAGAACTCGCGCAGTGTTTATTAAATACATCATTAAATACGCGAGCGTATATAAAATAGTCTTAACGGGAAATTTATCGCGCTTTAGAATGTTATTTGATGTTTCGGTATATTACGTCTTTTTCTTTCATTCAGAGTGATCGTAACCTTTGCAATTCCAGCAATAGAGAAATCATACAGAGTCCTTTTCAGACTCGGTTCTTAACTTCCAGATATATTGATGGAACATTTTTAAATATAATTCTTGTGGCGGTCCGATGCGACCTAGCTATCAATTACATGAAAGAAAGCACCCCCAAGAACTTTTTTTAAATAAATCATCAACTTTAATTACAATCTGTAATATAAACTGGAAGACGAACAGTGCCAGTAGCGATAATTTATTTACTGTTCTACTGTGAGAGAATACATATTTACCTGACTGTGACTGAGCCTAATTTTTCCTCACTGGATTTAAACCATACCGGTCAGTTGTTATCATCACGCCTTGAAGGAATTTTACCTCCAGCAGCGAAATTAAAGAGACCTCATTTTCACCCCTGTATCGAATTGGGTCAGTGCCAACCCATAGACTCCTTTTCATATAATAAAACATAATAACTCTGAGTCTTCAAGTCCGGCGATTAGTGGGAATATTCGCTATCAGCAAACCTCGCTACATCTGGTGTTTTCTGTACCGCAGCGTTTATTGTCACGATTTCCATTGCCCATTGCGGTTGTTCCACAGCCAGCCTGATGCCTTTTCGGCAGTTTCACTAAGCCTCTTCAGTGCCCTTGTTCTCGCCTGTCCCTTCAGCCCCAACAGTTTCAATAGATCATACATTGATGCAGCCACAAGCCCTCTTGCGCCCACTTCAACAGCCATGACCCTTGTAGTGAACCCCTCGTGTCTCAGATCCGCGGCCAGATCACTATATTTGGCCGCTTTGAACGAATGTTGCTCGTCTAATCTGGATTCAAATGGCACGGTCAGTTCAATCAGTATGACCTGAAGCGTTGAAGAAGAATGAAGCACTATATCCGGCCGTCTCCGCGATTTTCTGATACTCTCTGGATATGCCCCTCGTCCAGGTAGGTCTACCGCCATCTCCCAGTCATTTGCACAATCAAGAAGAGATGGTAAACTGCTACCTGGTTTACTCGGTTTGGGGTGTGCTGACTTTCCTGCCCTCAGAAAGTATGTATTTGCGGTGCTCGGCCTGGGTTTGCTGTTCGCCTTCATCCTTGCTAGATCTATTGTCGCAGCAAGCTCATTTAGCACTTTGTTATGGCGCCAGGTGTATCGCCCTTGCCCTAATGACACCTTACACGCTGAGAGCACGTGTTCGAGTGTCTGCCTCCCCTGGCACAGGGGGCACTGCTCATCATCCGACTTTCCCCATTTCACAAGGTTGGTGGCCGACGGCAGCAGGTCATACATTGATCTAACAACGAAGCTGAGCCTAAGAGGTGCCATATGCCATATATCATTCCATGTCAAGGACCTCTGCAGGGCTCCTTCCCATGTAGTCCATTGGCCTTGTTGGACCTGCTGCACTGCTTTTTGCAACCTCTTATCATTCTCAGCCTCTCGTATCTCATGAACAACCATGTCTCTGCGCTCCCTGCTTGATGCCTTGGACCACCAGCGGATGTCTCTATGACCAAATCCCCGTCTATTCGTCTGTGTGTATCCGATTACCTCCCTCAGTTTGAGTGACTCTTGGGCAGCATCAACAGCTTCTTCCACTCTCCACTTCCTTCCTGTTTTCAGTGTGGGCTGAATGGACTTAACCACGTCATCAGCTGACTCGCGTAGCATCATTGCAAGCCTTGCCTTTCCAACTTTGTACTCTTCAACAACTGACTTGAAAGGAAGCAGAAGTTTTGACTTTTTGCAGTACAGTGCTACATCTGACAGACCTGGTGGTACCCCTAGCCACTTTCTCATGAACTTGTTGACCTTCTGCTCTATAGCTTCGACTGTACTTGTGCTTATTTCATATATAAGCAGTGGCCACAGCAACTTCGGTATCAACATGAACTGGAGGCACCACAGTTTGAATTTTCCCAAGAGTCTGCTTTGGTCTATGATCTGTAGCCCTCTGTCTGCCATTTCTATTGTCTGTTGCACTGCCTTCGAGTCTTTTAATGAGGCATCGTACACCCTGCCAAGACTTTTAACAGGTTCCTCAATAACAGTAGGGATTCTTGGTTGGAAACCACGAATATGTCTTCTGCTATCTTCCCTTTCCTGACTGATAGGCTTCTCGACTTCTTGGGTTTGAAGCTCATTCTGCACCAGCTGACTAGTTCATCCAGGCGTTTTAACATCCTCCGGGCCTGATGTTCATCTGATGTCAGAATTGTTGTGTCATCCATGAATGCTTTGAGCGGTGGCATGTGACACATTCCCCCGAGCTTTGGACCTATAGCCATTCCTTCAGCCGCATTGAGGATTACCTGCATAGCCATCACGAATAGTATCGGAGAGATGGTACACCCCATTGCAATTCCAACTTCAAGGCCAATCCACTTCGTTGTGTACTCTCTGGTTGAAAATCTGACAGCAAACCCTGCGAAATACAGCTTCAGCATTGCTGCAATCTCTTGTGGAACATGATACATTTCCAGGGCCTGCCACAACATCTGGTGTGGAACGGATCCATAAGCATTCGCCAGATCCAACCAGATTACATGGAGGTCTGTTCTGTCAGACTTTGCCTTTTGGATTGCTTCCCAGATCATTGTGGCATGCTCTAGACATCCTGGTGTACCTGGGATACCTCCTTTCTGAATGGTAGTGTCAATGTACCCATTTGCCAGGAGGTATGTAGTGAGTCTTTTCGCCATCACTGAGAAGAATATCTTCCCTTCCACATTGAGTAGTGAGATTGGCCTGAACTGACTGATGTCTGTGGAATTTTGCTCCTTCGGGATGTAGACTCCATTCGCCTTTCTCCATTCCTTGCTTACAAGCTGGGCTTTCCACGCATTCTTTAGTAAACGGAGCAGTCGTTTGAGCACTTCAGGGCATCTCTTATACACCACATATGGAACACCATTAGGACCTGGAGCTGACTTGCACCGAGCTTTCTGGACAATGCTTTCTACCTCTTGCACCGTTGGGGGCTTGGTGTTAAATTCAGCTCCTGGCTTACTCGGCCATTTAAGGCCTGCCATGCTGCTGAGCGGCTCATCTCTGCGACCATCTGAATATGTCATTCTAAGGTGTTCTTCCAGGTCTTCTTTATTGATGTTTAGCGTACCCGACCGTGGCTGCTCAAACAGTTCTTTGGCAAACTTGAAGGGCTCCCTGAAGAATCTTTCCCTATCCCTTCGAGTCTTCCTTCTCTTCCTGCACAACCTTTCTGCTCTACAAAGGGCATTATGTTGGCCTTTCAGGTGCTCCCAAACCTGTCGTAACCCTTCCTTCTCTGTGGCAACTGCGTTCTTGAAAAGTTTTCGGGCATGCTTCTTCTGTTTCCTGATTTCTTCTATTTTAATTTGTCTTCTACTTTTTCGTGGTGGGTTACTTTCCCTTGCCTCCCTCACTCCGAACACTTTGCGACAGTGCAGATATATTATGTCGCCGAAGATTTCCAGCTTCTTCTCCAAACTTATCTGCTTCAGGTTGTTATCCAACTCTTTTGCCA
The DNA here is from genome assembly GCA_024509875.1 of Oreohelix idahoensis. Lineage (NCBI taxonomy): Eukaryota > Metazoa > Mollusca > Gastropoda > Stylommatophora > Oreohelicidae > Oreohelix > Oreohelix idahoensis. The sequence goes on along the minus strand of JAMPIV010014643.1, from coordinate 314,380 downwards.
AGGCTTCGTCCAGCTGTTCCCAAAGCCCTTTTGCACTGGCAGGTGGAAACTTGATTGCATCTCTCTTCCCGTCCAAGAAGTGTGTGAGATCATCATCAGGCAGATCAACTTGAATGTACTCAGCACTGTGGATTGACTCCTGGCTGCGTTCTTCTAACGTCTTATCCGTCGAGACAGAGCGCTGTTGATCTCCCCCAGATGACCTCCCACACCCCTTTTTCGTTCGGTGGATTTTCATTCCTCTCTGAGTAGAGAACTCCCTACCACAGGCACATGGAAATTCCAGCCGTTGTTCAGAGCTCGAAGTCCGTGTAACGGGTCTGGTCGATTCCAATGAGGCGCCTGTGGATTCATCATTCCCCCCCCCCCCCCCCCCTTTCGGTGAATCCTGGGGGCATCTATCATTTTTGGGTCCTGTAGCAATTGAATACAGCTTACGGGGTGCTAACCCGGTCAGCCGGTTTCTAGTCTTTCCCAGTGTCATCTGTCTTTCCAGAAGTCAATCGGTCTTTTCCCGATCGTCACTGGTTTGACCATGTAACTATGATAGGAAACTCTTTACAGAGCGATACAACAGGAGGCAATCTGATCATCAGAAGAAGTCCCCCCATCGGACAAGTGTTTCGGCCCAGTATACTCCTTTACACTCTAAGGGGGGCGGGCCCACTTGGGTCATGACTCCCAAGCGTCTCAGCCTCCTGTTGTCTTGTATCGAAAATGAACCCATTTCACTTATGGTAGCAACTTTAATCCACAACTCCGCCAGCCGTGGAGGCAATTGTGAAAGTAACAAAGAGAAGACAAATTATTCCGTTCGTTCCGTCGCACACACTGAGACACCATCGCGAAGCCGCCGAGCCTAGCCACTGAAATTCTGACTCTGACACCTCCTATAATATACATCGCCTGTTGCCCCTCAGTCACAGCCCGCTCACTAGTACACCACAAAACTCAGCGTTTTGTGGACTTAGAAAAATTCCTGGTGTTTTCTGTACCGCAGCGTTTATTGTCACGATTTCCATTGCCCATTGCGGTTGTTCCACAGCCAGCCTGATGCCTTTTCGGCAGTTTCACTAAGCCTCTTCAGTGCCCTTGTTCTCGCCTGTCCCTTCAGCCCCAACAGTTTCAATAGATCATACATTGATGCAGCCACAAGCCCTCTTGCGCCCACTTCAACAGCCATGACCCTTGTAGTGAACCCCTCGTGTCTCAGATCCGCGGCCAGATCACTATATTTGGCCGCTTTGAACGAATGTTGCTCGTCTAATCTGGATTCAAATGGCACGGTCAGTTCAATCAGTATGACCTGAAGCGTTGAAGAAGAATGAAGCACTATATCCGGCCGTCTCCGCGATTTTCTGATACTCTCTGGATATGCCCCTCGTCCAGGTAGGTCTACCGCCATCTCCCAGTCATTTGCACAATCAAGAAGAGATGGTAAACTGCTACCTGGTTTACTCGGTTTGGGGTGTGCTGACTTTCCTGCCCTCAGAAAGTATGTATTTGCGGTGCTCGGCCTGGGTTTGCTGTTCGCCTTCATCCTTGCTAGATCTATTGTCGCAGCAAGCTCATTTAGCACTTTGTTATGGCGCCAGGTGTATCGCCCTAATAAACGCAATGGAGGACTGAAAATATGCGTTACATGCACTCAATACCAAGACACCCTAAAACAGAAACATTCAGTCTACTTCAAGGTACAATCGGCGCAACTTTTATTATTTCTGCCGCACAATCTGCTTCCTTCAATTTTATCATCTGTGTTATAGAAAATTTAAACTAAATATTTTAACGGAATGTTAACTTCACTTCAAAGATAATTCTGGGTCCATATTTTATGTTGTTCAAGAATAAAATGAATTTAAGTAAGATAACTCCTGAGTTTTTTGCTAGGAACGCGGATAACGTACCTCTAGCTAAATGCTTGTCGGGTAGAGCTAGAAATTTTCCAAGGCTAAAAAAAGCTTTCTTTTTTGTTTTCCTACCAAATCATCCTCGAGATCTATTGGTAGGAATAGGATGTTTTGTGAACATTACTGTGCAGAGTGCCTAGAAAAAAAATAATATAGAGCATTTCCTACTAAAATGTAGGAAGCATGAACAACAGAGAAAACCAATATTAGATTATTTACAGGCATGCAATTCATCCATAACTGTGGAACAGGTGTTGAGAATAGATAGACCTAATGGATTGCACAATATAGTAAAATAGTATAAAACAAAAATTAATATATAAGGATTAATGAAGGTGTGAGGACAAAGGGGCGCTCATGTGGATGATGGCAGATAATTAGTGGATATGGTGTATTCTCAGACACCCCCGGGCTTTGTCGCCCCTTTTCACCTTGTTAACAACAGGGCAGTTATGAAACTTTACTTTTTTTTTTTTTTTTTTTCATTTTCTTGTTGTCGTTTGTATTTGTTTGTTTTGTATTTTTATTGTTTGTTTGTTTCATGGAAAGGGGAGGTCACACACACATACATTAACACATGTTTGGTTTTTATTTTGAACTGAGTGGGGAAAAGGGGGGGGGGGGGGGGGGGAGAGAAAGAAGATACTGTATTTAGATATCAGAAATCAGATTTTATTATCTTGAATTTATTACACTATATATCTGTTAATGCCTGTTTGTAATGCCGTGTAATATCTTAAGTGTATAAGGCTCGTACAATGTCAACAGTCTGGAGTGTCACTGTGTGCGTTGAAGCGTGGTGGGTGCCCGTGACACAAAAATAGCTTATGTACAGTTTGGCGACTGTAATATTAAATGTTGAATGAAGACGAATGTCCAGTGTCAGAATTGGGTATGATTCGGCTCAGTGCAGGCTGATATGATTACATACAGGCCCTGGTTGGCCGCAACAACGCTGGCATTCGTGTAGTTGACTTGAGATGTAATATGTAATGTATAGAGTGAGTAAATCTCAATGTATGCGAATGCGTGTTGAAAGTTCGTTGAAAGATAGGCATCAAATGACATCACACTCTATAGCTATACGTGTAGGAATTCATAGAGTTCTGGAACATCTTTGACATTTACAGGACTTTATTACGCCACAAGCGACAGGTACGCCGACATGAATATAAATGGTCATTGAACAGTTCATGGTCATAATATATTAATAAAGTTCATCATCCAGCTATGCATGTATCTAGTAAAGCTGATCTCGTACAATTCTCTCACTCATCAGCTTCAGGGAAGATATATCCCATATGTGAGTTTAAACAAACTCTACTCTGACATTAGTCAGTCAGATATTAGATGTCTCCAACAGGCCGCAAAATGGCGGACTTACAGTTCAAAATGGCCTCCGGGTGCTTCTTCATCAAACAAGGGGAATCCCACCTTGTATACATAGTATCGCCGGCATGCGGGATACAAAACAATATATAAGTACTTCGGGCATGCACCAGCCTAGTGCATAATATCAGAATACATAGTGAGCTTCCTTTCAAGGATACGTAGGTGGTTCGTTTTCCCGCTTAGGGAAAAAAATCATAAGCTGTCGATAATACGAGTCATGAAGATTCTAGCAAATAAGGGAAACAGTTCAAAGAGTCAATTACCTTCTGTCCCTTCAGAATAAATATAACCACACTCACATCGCCTCCTCGGCGTTTTAGAATATACACATGAAATAATATACGACATCTTGTCGACCCACAGAGGACTTATCAAAAGACATCTTGACTCTCTTAATCACAGCCCGATACTCTGACAGTAATGGCCTCTTCAAAATCGCGCCAGAAGCTACGCATGCGTACTGAGACGCAAGACATTTTGAGCACAGCTCAAAATAGCCGGTTTGAAACTATTTCAGGAAAACTGACATCGGTTTTCAAATCAAACCACAGACATAACAGACAAGTGAGATCACTACCCTGTCAACAATCATCCCAACAAAAACATGGATTAATGCCCTTAGACTAGGAAATTAATAATAATGTTCCTAGCTTTCAATCAGGCAATTTTACATACATAGACCCAGCAAACTGACCGCTACAATATCCTAATTATAACCCATCAAGGTGTTGAACGGGATACTTTGTTTAAAAAAACATACTGGTAGGATACGACTACCAGTTGCCGACCCCTGGATTAGAGGTGGTCCGTTAATAGGACAGTTTATACAGCTTTCTCGTTCATTTTATTTCACATTTGTAACTGTATCTGGTTGGTTCTTTAGTTAATGCCATTGCTGTTTAGTCAATATTCAAAGTAACATTGGTAGGGCAGCGCAACTACTATAGTCGTTCCTCTTCTACCGTGAGGTGTTGAGGTTTGGAAGAGAGAGCGCCATACTATCCTATCGGCTGTCTTCCTCCTGGCCTGGTTCCATTCTAGTCCTCGATCCTTCAAATATTGTCTAGTGTTGTGGTAGGGAACTCCGCCTATGCCGGTCCCAAGCCCGGATGAAAAAGGAGGAGGGCGGCCTGCATGGAGGCCGTAAGGAGGCAGCCCCTCCACCATGAAAATGCACAACAGGCCAATCACCTGTTTGCTTTAAATCACGATTACGAGCAATACAAGAGAGAAAACTGGACTGATTCTAAAGGCGACGAACTGGAACGGACTACGGACTACGACTTATGGAACTTGGAACACAAGAAGTATAAATGGGAAGGAAGAGGAGCTGGTGGAAGAGATGAGGAAAGCAAAACTAGAAATCCTGGCTATAACGGAAACAAAGAAAAAAAAGGACAAGGAGTCATGGATCTCGATGGCAACACGCTGCTCTACAGTGGTGTACCCATATCTGAAAGAGCTAAAGGGGGCGTGGGTTGCATTGTGGCCCAAAATCAAAAAGATAGTATCAAGGGATGGAACTTTGTCTCGGAGCGCATTATGGCTGTAAAACTAAAAGAAGGAGAAACCATAGTCAACCTGGTCATAGTGTATGGGCCAAATGAGGATGAGAGAGCAGAGGTCAAGGAGGAATTCTTCGAGCTGCTTCAAAGGACAGTGGATGACTGCCTAGATGAAGTTATCATGCTCGGAGATTTTAATGCCAGAGTTGGAAATGACCATGCTAGATGGGGTGGAGTTATCGGAAGATATGGAGAAGATACTCTCAATGACAATGGAAAGCGACTCCTTAGATTCTGCAGTGAGCAGAATCTGATCATTACAAACACAAAGTTCCCCCATAAGCGCATACATGCATACGCTAGATGTGAACCAACCAAGAATGAGAAGTCAGTGATCGACTATGCCATTGTTCGGAGAAGCTCATTCAAATATGTCCGAGATGCAAGAGTCTGGAGGGGGCCAGAGATTGGAAGTGATCACTACCTGCTAACAATCAAACGAACAACTGAAAGAGTTGCTCAGCCTAGGAACTGCCCAACATCACGCAAGAAACCAAGTAAACGAGCAGGAGAAATGAGCATTAGGACCTACAAGCTGAGAGAGCCAGAAATTAAGACCAGATATCAGGGGCTTATTGCTGCAGCAGTGAGCAACACAGAAAAACGACCTGATGACTTGGAAACCCTCTGGATTAAATTCAAGGATATCATAAAGACAGCTGCTGCAGAAGCATGCGGTGAAGTCCGACTTGGGAACCAGAGAAAGAGGACACCTTGGTGGACAGAGGAAGTCAAAGAGAAAATAAGAGAGAAGAAAATGGCATGAAACAATACTTAGGAGCTAAAAACACAACAGGACAAATGGAAAAATATAAAGAATATGTGACACTCAGAACAGAAGCAAAAAACAAAGTGCTAGCAGCAAAACAGAAGTCCTGGGAAGAATTTGGAGAAAAGCTAGAAAAAGATGCACAAGAAAACCAGAAATTGTTCTATAAGACCCTAAAGAACACGAGGAAGGAAAAACAATGCCCTCTCAAATTTATAAAGGACAAGCAAGGCAAATTGCTTACTGCCCCGAAGGAAGTAATGGAAAGATGGAAAGAATATTTCTCAGAACTCCTTGATGGTGAGCAAGGTCAAGCATCAGAAACGATAACCACTAGCACAGAAGATGAAACAAATGGTGATGAAGATGACATAAAGATGGAAGAACTGAAGGCAGCACTGGAGAAAATCAAGATGGGCAAAGCAGCAGGGCATGATGGTATAACACCAGAAATGGTTAAGTACATGGGAGCATCAGGCGACCTATTACTCTTAAGGGTCCTACAGGCAGCATGGTGCAACAAGACCACACCAAAGGATTGGGAGATGTCGTAGATTTTTGATAGGAGAATTAAGACTTGGGTTGGTCCCTTCTGAATAGATTAGAATGAGTGATAGTCACAGTGAGAAGTAGTAATAGCAATAGATTTCCCCGAGTAAGATGGTAGAATGTGATCAAGAGGCTGTCTCTGAGATCGAGAAATCTCTCTCTCTCATCTATCTTCTACGACAGCTTTCGAGGAGTCAGACAGTCTAAACACATATATATATTAATATATCTCTAACCACTCACGTGCACGCACATACAAGTGACGACAGGTAGACACACAGACGTGGGAAACTATAACAAATGATTATATGAATATTCTAGAACGAGCTGACCAACACGCTGATTAATTTCAAGAGAAATTTTAATTATCATCTAAAATTTCTTCACCACACATAGAAATTACATCAAAAAATATATAAATATTTATTAAAAAAATCAAGGAATTGCTACAAGAAATAATAGACCCGTTGGATATGATCCTTCCCTCGAGGTATAGCTCACCCTCCCGTTAGAAGAAAGTGATATCCCCAAAGAGGCACAGATACATATGATTTAGTCTAAAATTCTTCCCCCTTAAGGTATGAACAGACTGGATACTCTGATCTAGTTTAAGGGAATATATATATTTAGTTAGCAAATATCTTGCATAAAGAAAGGTTATGACAGCAAAAAATGAATGGGTGTCACATTTCCACCATAAAAAGGATCACTCAGTCCTGCATTCACTCTATTCATTCAACTGAGACCACGTGCATTTTTCTCATACTCACAGCTTTGGTAGCCACTTCGGGAACAAAAAAAAAACAATATTTTAGGACTTGCCCAAACAGAATCATCAATGGTAATCTTGGCCAAGAAAACCCCAGGTCCAAAAACGGGTTGAATTCACCACTTCCGGGACCGTTCTCTTGGGAATACTATTGTTTGGATATCTGTTTTAAGTCACATAAAATTGTTCAAGCACGAGCGTTTATAGCGAGCACAGTGTCAACAACTTAGATTACAAACGAATGAGGAATGTCAGGTCGGCATCTTCTCTCAGTATAGGAATTTAGTTGGTCACACCACCACTTGTCAACAGGGTCGGGAAATTTACTGATTGAAATATGTTACTTGCCACGAAGGCTGGAAACTGACTAGAGTGTTCTCAGGAAGAATCAAATCAGGCTCGATGACCCGTTACTTCTTTAAAATCTTAAAGTTCTTGCAAAAGTTATACATCAAATCTTTAAGGTAAGAATGTTTGTTGTTTTCTTCACAGAGTTAACTCTTACTCAACGCTGGCAAAGTTTGGGTACCACAGTCTCACTATATATATAAAATGGAAAGAACACATATTAATTAATTATACATACTATAACCGATAATTTAAACTGCAAGCGTAGCTTGTCTTATAGTTTAACACTTCCCGTGGAATAAGTTATATAAAATCATCTATCCTCATGAATTAGGAATACGTTCCGTCAACACTCATGAGGCTTCTAGCATTTATAAGTTTAGTTTAGAAAGTTTATTCTCGTCTGATTATTTTAGCAGTAAAATTAAATTCCTTTATTAGCTGACTGAATTTAAGCTAGAAATATAATTTCTGTTTTCCACTGTAACTCATCAGCTAGAGAATATAACCAACTTATAAATATAACTCTCTGCACAAATCTAACTAGCAAAACGAAATAAGCGATTTAACACTTTAAACACTTCACAAAATACTAGAATATAATATATGATATTTTACCTCCAAACAGAATTACAGTTTCACAACGACTAGGATAATTCACTAGATAGGTATATAGAAGCTCGGCAAAATTTGACGAGAAACTAATGACTTCGCTATACAAGCTTCATTCACTAGCACGAGTGGTTCTGTCTACTGCAAGTTGGAGAATGACAAGAAAGTTTCAAACTCTGGTTAATATCTATTTCCAGACAAAGAGGTAGACGTTTAATTTCGCAAAACGCAGTACTCTCCCCCTTCCCGTCTTTAACGCTTAGTTTAACACCCAAACGCATGCCGTAACTGCCACCTTGCGTCTCTGACACCTCCTTCTAAGAAACGGCCGAAGCGCTACGTGTCAGATGCAAATGTAGACCACCAGTCTGCACTGCAGGGGCAGTTTTTGCATCTACCTCGAGACTCTCATCCTGAGACCCTTAACTGACACTCTGCTTTCTCGCACCTTACACTGAGAATCTACCTTGCAAACTACATGTCAGATGCAAACTACCAGACAACTGTCTCCTCATCATGTCTGACGGAGTGAATTTCCACACTTCAGGCCCAGCAACTTAGCCGAAACTGTAGACAGCTGTCTGCTCCCCCTGTCTGACGGAATGCATTCTAACACTCTGCGTCTCGGATAGGGTTGACACGTTACGTCATAACTGCGTTCTCAGTTTAATCAGCAATGAAATGCGTTTCTAAATGAGAAACGAAACTGGCGAAAGTGAGAATGGGAAAGATATTATTTCTCGCAAACGATTGGATGCGAAAAATACAGGAAAAAGGTAAAGAGTGATAATAAAAAAGAGGATACGGGTGAAAGAAAAAGAAGAAGATATAGGCAATTTATAGATCATAAATGTCTACGTGACAGGAGATTGCCATCATAACACCAATTTTCAAAAAGGGTGACAATCGACAGTGTGGAAACCATAGAGGCATATCCCTTCTCAGTGTCCCTGGTAAAATCTACTCTAGAATCCTAGAGCAGAGACTCCGACGCCTAGCTGAGCCACAATTGGATGAGGTCCAGTGCGGATTCTGAGCAAACCGAAGTACTCAAGACCTAATCTTCACACTCAGACAGCTGAGTGAAAAGGCCCTTGACTATAAGAGTGAAATCCATCTTTGTTTCATAGATCTGGAAAAGGCGTTTGACAGGGTCCCCTGGAGCAAACTTTGGGACTGTTTGGCTGTAGTGAAATTGACAGAGATACAACGGTAAAATACCTCCAAAGATAACATGTAAGGATAAAAACATAATGCGTAGGCTGCTGATAGTACATGATCGCCCAGACCGCGGGTCATCACCCTCCATAAAATTTGACTTGCTAGACAGGAGGGGAACGGCGGATAAAAAGGAAAAAATATGACTGAAAAGATTGCGTGAGACTAGAAAGGCTAAGGAGACGCAATTGGGGGGGAAACGGAGAAAAGTCACGTTTCCCAAGTTGACATAAAGTACGGAACTCGACAGAAGGGACCTTGGATATGTTACGCCACAGTCATTTATTGGTCGCTTTTGCGATACCAAGCCTTTGATTTGAATTCAGCGGCAGAACGCAGATGTTTGGAATATTACAAAAATTAAAAAGTAACTTTTTCGTAATATTAATGTTAGGAATATAAAAATTAGCTGGCCGGATGGCCCATTCTGAGCAGTGAACTAATATGTTCTTAATTTTACAGACGGATAGATAATATTGAAGATAATGACAAAAGACTGTTGTTCACATCAGCGACAGACTGTATGGAATAAAAAGTGTCGCTATTTGCACAAAAAAACACGACCTTGAGACGCAGGTGTTCAAATCTACATAGTAGGGAAGCGAAGGGACATTGGTGGGAGCTGTGTCTAAATATAACTTTTAACGACAAAATTTTGGAGGGGAGAGAAAGGTTGGTTCAAAAATCAAGTACGTTTTTGAAAAAAAAACAAGTAGAGACGGACAGACTAACAGATAAACATCCATACTTGATTGAAGCATGACTGAAATGACTTTAGGGTAGGAAATTTGAATTTGAAATAAACCTAGGCAGTGATTGGCCACAGACAATCATTTTATCGGCGCTCAGACGCGCAAGTGGGGCCATTCCTCAATAGTTGTTCGATGATAGACACAATATTTTAAAGTGTGGTGATTTCCAAATGAAAGAAAGTTAAATAAGTTCAGGGACGCCATACTATAGCCAGCAGCTCAGCTGAGTTTTGCTAGCATTTCTGTGTTCTTTATTCATAATCTGGTAAGATTGAAATTATTTCTTTGTATATTTTGAATATTGTTTAATGTTCGAGTGATTTGATACTGCCATATCATAATCTAGCCTTACAAACAAGTAGGGATTTGCTCTAGACCCCCCGCCCAAGTCAGGGTCTAGGGACCAACAATATACATAAACTCCAGCAAGGGTTAGGAAAGACAGATCAAGTGTTGAGAATAATGAAACATATTACCTATCCACTTTTAGGGAAGGAAACTAATAAATATTTTTCAGAATCTATAGTCTGGGAGGACCTATCTGATGTAAAACCACCATGGTAAATGTGCTGTTTGGTCAGAGAGATCTGACCTGTCTGTATGATGTGGTTGTTGTGTCCGTGTTGTGTCCAGACGTGGGTAGAGAATAGAATTTTGACACATAGCCAATACTTTGATTGCAGAGCTGTGAGTTTCAGTTTTCAACAAGGCGGTGTCCATTCAGTTGGTGATTTTACTCGAGTGTATCTGTGCAGTACGTTGTGACAGAGACCACTATTATTGCCCGCCAGCACGGAGAGGTGGGACCACCAGATTTCAGCACCAGAGCTACATATGCAAGTTGAGTGAGCCTCTGGTCTGCTGGAAGTTCACCAACGCCTTTTAGTTACTAATACCCCATAAAATTCCTGTAATTTACTGGACACTGTGTAGTCAATATAGACAGGTGTGATGAGGCCACCCCAACAGCACAAGCATTAACTATCCTCCCAAGTAGATGACTACTAGAACATTTTAATAAAACTAACTAGTCTAGTACTTATATATGTACACTCTTGCATTTATTATGTAACATTCCATGCATTTCTTTCATAATTTTTAAATTTTTTTTAAAAAAAAGTTCTGGTCAACATAAAACTTGATCCAGAACAAAATAAATGTAATATAATTCTATCAAAAATTTTACACTCTTGAGTTAGTTCAGTGTATTATAATATTTGTTAAATATTATTAGTCTGCTTAAATATCTGTGGGTGTATCTATAACTATCACACCACATTACATATCATTACCCTAGACATTTTACATAGCTACATTCATTAAGAAAAAAAAATTGAGTGTGAGGTCGTAGTGGTAGCAAGAAAGGCCTTCTGACAATTCACAACTACATTTTATCTCAGGAGCCTTCACAGCTGGCCTCATACATTACATTTAGTAATATCACCATCATACAATACCATCAAACCCACTACATACATTGGGGGCTCGTCCGGGATAATTAGCCCAACAGTAATATTAGGATCTCCTGGTTGGAGAAATAAAATTCGGAAAAAAAATTGTGAAATTCCCTTTAAAATTAAAAGTGTCCCTGCAGATAAAAGTTGGTGAATCTTCACAGCCAGTGATAATTAATTAGTTAACTGGTTAGTTAGAATTAGTTAGACTATAGTCATAAGAAGTACTTAGTGTATTTACTGGTTAGAGATTTAGCTTGTATATTATTATATTGTCTGAAAAGTATGGCGGAGCTAGCAAAATTCCGATCAGCTGCTGTGCTGACCGCAAAGGAGATGGGAATGGATGGTCAGATTTTAATTCAATATGTAACGGCTGAATGTGATAAATATATTGAAAGGGAAGATAGAAAGGTAGCTGAAGAGAAGAGGTTACAAATTGAGGCTGATAGAGAAATTAAGAGGCTGCAGATTGAGGCAGAAGAAAAAACGACAGCAAAGGGAGGCAGAAGAAAAAACGACAGCAAAGGGAGGCAGAAGATAGAAGGTTGCAAAGGGAGCACGAATTACGACTAAGGGAGCTGGAATTACAAGGCCCGGCTCCTGAAAATGGTGCCAGCCCTTTTGCCTCAGATGCTACGCCCAGTCTGGGAGCCTCAAACTCAGCTATGGGGTTTCATTTAGACCATTTTGTTGAAAAAGACGATGACATAGAGGGGTACCTAGGACGTTTTGAGTTATTAGCTACTACATATGGGTTAGAGAGAGAGAGGTGGAGTTTAAAGCTATCACAGGGATTGAGAGGTACTTCTTATGAAGTATTTGCCAAAATGAACAGGGAAGACCAAGACAATTATGACATGTTAAAGCAGGCTTTGTTATTAAGGTACGAGAAGAATGGTGAATTTTATCGTAAGAAATTTAGAAATGCCAAACTGTTGTCTGGGGAGACATACCACCAATTCTCTGCTAGACTAGAAACCTATTTGGAGAAATGGACGGCTCTGGGGAAGACCCAAGATCTTAAAGAAATGATCATGATTGAGCAATTGAGAGAGTCCATGGCTCCAGACATGAGAAAATTTCTCATGGAACAAGGTGCAGAGAAGTTGGGGGAAATTTTAAATGTTGCTGAGAGGTATCAGGCAGCTCAGGCAGAGGTAAGTGGTGCTAAAAAGAAGCACATAGACAATTTTAAAGCTCCACAGCAATTTAATAAATTTGATAATAGAGAGCAGGGAAATAAAGGTAGGACAAACTTTGAGCGGCCAAGAAATGACTATCGCGACAGAAACTCACAGTTCAATGACCAAAAGTTCAATGAAAGAAAACCGTTGAACCAAGGAAAAAGATGGTGTAAATGGTGCAAGAAGGATAACCATAACACCGAATTTTGTAGAAGGAAACCTTCAAACATTGCTGCAATGAAGTCGGGGACGCGAAGATTAAAGGTTAATCCTAAGGAGCAACAGGAACCTTATCACCCCCCAGTTTGTGAGGATGTTATTTGTAATGGGGTCACCATAAGGTGCCTTTATGATACAGGTTTGGATTATGATTCAGTTGTGAAGTCTAGCCTAGTGGACCCAAGTCAGTATACCACAGAAACAGTGGAAATACAAGGGGCGACTAAGGACATACCAATCATGACAATTCCCATCGCAAGGATAACGGTGAAAACTCGCTATGTGGAGGGAGAAATCAGAGCAGCAGTGATAGATGAACCAATCTACCCTCTGATATTGGGGTGTAGATACGTCTTCTTGGGGAATCCCGAGAAACCTGTGATCATGGCGACAGTGCAGACCAGGTCACAGAAGAAGGAGGAAGAAGGTGAACCTATAAATGCTCATCCAGAGGAGATGAGGAAGGCGCAGGCTGAGGATAGGACACTCAAGCCCTGTTTTAAAAAATTGCCCAAATGCCACACACCTCCGAGCAAGGGGGAATATTTCATGAAGAACAAACTCTTATACAGGAAGGCCGGAACTGGAACAAATGGTCACAACCAGCTGGTTCTTCCCACTTCATATAGAGATAAAGTGATGGAACTCGGGCATGCGATTCCCTTCAGTGGTCACATGGGGATCAGCGCCACAGGACAGCGTATAGCTTGTCATTACTTCTGGCCAGGGATAACGGAGGATATAAAAAGATATGTCAAATCCTGCCCAGAATGTCAAAGGGTAGCTCCAAAGCACTGGACTGCTCCTGCAACTCTAGGGGAAATGCCCATAGTGGGAACACCTTTTGAGAGGGTTGCAGTGGATATTGTAGGACCTCTCACTCGGACCAAGAGGAGGAACAGTTACATCCTTACGCTGGTGGACACTTGTTCTATGTGGGGAGAGGCGGTAGCCCTGCCATCAATTGATTCAAAACATGTAGCAGAGGCACTACTTACAATATTTACCCGATTAGGATTCCCGCATCAAATCTTGACGGATAATGGTTCTCAGTTCAAGGGGAAACTAACGGAAGAAGTTTTTAAGCTATTTCAAGCCAGACACTTTCATTGTAGTCCGTACCATCCACAAGGGAACGGCCAGGTAGAGAGGTTCAACGGGACTCTCATTTCTATCCTGAGAAAGCTGGCACACGAAAAACCGGATCTGTGGGATCAATTCCTGCCCGCCGCATTGTTTGCGTACCGGGAGGTACCACATAGTTCAACCGGGATGGCTCCCGCAACTCTGCTATTTGGGAGGCCAATAAAAGGTCCATTAGAAGCTCTATTAAGGACCTGGACAGATGAGAAGGCGGAAGAGACTGTTACCTCATCGTATCAATACGTGAACGAACTGACCACTCGTTTGAAAGCTGGATGGAAACTGGCAAATGATAATTTGAAGCAAGCCAGGAAGAAACATGCAGCATATTTTAATAGGAAGGCAAAGGACAGGGAACTGGCAGTCGGAGAGAAGGTGCTGCTTCTACTACCCGGAAGCCAGAATAAATTACAAATTGGTTGGCAAGGTCCATATACGGTTCTAGAGAAGGTGTCTAGAACAAACTATAAAATTGACAAAAAGGGGAAGGAGAAAGTTTATCATGTAAACCTGTTAAAGAAGTATCTGGACAGACCACTCCAGGAAAGCACCCCCTTATTGACCTTGGCTATTGCAACCCAGATGCAAAAAGAACCACTCACCTCACATGAATACCCATTACATCCTTGTGAAACCGCAGCACAGGTAAAAGTCAGTAAGCACCTGACTAAAAACCAGAGGGAGAGAGTTCAACAGGTTCTGGAGGAACATACAGATGTATTAACAGATAAACCAGGCCATACAAATTTGCTACAGTATGACATGAAACTGGTAGACTCAAACCCAATCTGTATGAGAGCCTATTCTATTCCGTTCGCGAAGGAGAAGGCATTGAAGGAAGAAATAGAGTATTTGTTGAAGGAGGGGATTATTTCGCACAGTGAATCATCTTTTAGTTCTAGTGTCGTTTTGTTGAGAAAACCGTCTGGGGAACACAGACTGTGCATAGATTACAGGAAACTGAATGCTGTCACAGAAGGACAAGTGGATCCATTACCAGACACAAAACAGTTATTTGCCAGACTGAACAAGGCAAAATACTTTTCAAAGGTGGATCTTAGTAAAGGCTATTACCAGATCCCAGTGAAGCCTGAAGTGAGACCTTATTTGGCTTTTAGCACTTCGGATGGACATTATGAATTCAATATGCTACCATTCGGACTGAAAAATGCTCCGAGTGTGTTTTCAAGGATGATGCGCAAATTGTTGGATCCCCTGAATAACCCATGTATCACGAATTTCATGGATGATATTCTCGTCGCCACAGAGACATTTGAAGAACACATTGAAGCTCTGGAGATGTTGTTTGATAGACTTCGGGAGGCGAACTTAACTGCTAGGCCAACAAAATGTTGTATTGGATGCAAAGAGTTGGAATTCTTGGGACACACTGTATATCAGGGTAATATGACCCCTGATCCTAAGAACTTGGAAAAACTGCAGAGAGCACCTAGGCCGCAAACAAAAAAGGACGTGCGATCATTTGTGTCGTTATGCGGATTTTATCAGAAATACATCAAGAATTTTAACGCTATTTGTGCTCCTCTGACTGATCTGACTCGCAAGGGACTTCCAGATAAAATTATTTGGACTGCACAATGTGAACTAGCGTTCCAAGAGTTAAAGGAAAAACTCACTAGCAAGCCTATTCTCAAACTGCCTGATTTGACACAGGACTTTGTCTTAAGAACCGATGCAAGTAATGTAGGACTAGGAGGGGCTTTGTTGCAAAGATCATCTTCACCTGATGGGGAACTGAAACCAGTCGCTTATGCAAGCCGTAAATTGAATAAGGCGGAACAAGGATACTCCACAAGCGAAAAAAGAATGTTTAGCGTTAATCTGGGCAATAAAGAAGTTTCAAATCTATCTGTATGGTAGGACTTTTGTGGTGGAGACGGACCATCAGCCTCTCGTATTCTTATCTCAGGCTAAGCATGAAAACGCAAGATTGCTGAGGTGGTCTTTATTGCTTCAACCTTATCAGTTCAGTATCCAATATATCCCAGGCAAATTGAATGTCGGTGCAGATTTCCTCAGTCGGCACCCCTGTGATCAAAATTAGAGTAGTGGCAGACGTGAGGAGTAATTTTACCTATGTGTATCGCTGGTTTTGGAACTTGCCATAGGCATGTTTTCAAGTGGGGAGATGTGTAGTGAAATTGACAGAGATACAACGGTAAAATACCTCCAAAGATAACATGTAAGGATAAAAACATAATGCGTAGGCTGCTGATAGTACATGATCGCCCAGACCGCGGGTCATCACCCTCCATAAAAATTGACTTGCTAGACAGGAGGGGAACGGCGGATAAAAAAGGAAAAAATATGACTGGAAAGATTGCGTGAGACTAGAAAGGCTAAGGAGACGCAATTGGGGGGGGGGAAACGGAGAAAAGTCACGTTTCCCAAGTTGACATAAAGTAAGGAACTCGACAGAAGGGACCTTGGATATGTTACGCCACAGTCATTTATTGGTCGCTTTTGCGATACCAAGCCTTTGATTTGAATTCAGCGGCAGAACGCAGATGTTTGGAATATTACAAAAATTAAAAAGTAACTTTTTCGTAATATTAATGTTAGGAATATAAAAATTAGCTGGCCGGATGGCCCATTCTGAGCAGTGAACTAATATGTTCTTAATTTTACAGACGGATAGATAATATTGAAGATAATGACAAAAGACAGTGTTGTTCACATCAGCGACAGACTGTATGGAATAAAAAGTGTCGCTATTTGCACAAAAAAAACACGACCTTGAGACGCAGGTGTTCAAATCTACTTAGTAGGGAAGCGAAGGGACATTGGTGGGAGCTGTGTCTAAATATAACTTTTAACGACAAAATTTTGGAGGGGAGAGAAAGGTTGGTTCAAAAATCAAGTACGTTTTTGAAAAAAAAACAAGTAGAGACGGACAGACTAACAGATAAACATCCATACTTGACTGAAGCATGACTGAAATGACTTTAGGGTAGGAAATTTGAATTTGAAATAAACCTAGGCAGTGATTGGCCACAGACAATCATTTTATCGGCGCTCAGACGCGCAAGTGGGGCCATTCCTCAATAGTTGTTCGATGATAGACACAATATTTTAAAGTGTGGTGATTTCCAAATGAAAGAAAGTGAAATAAGTTCAGGGACGCCATACTATAGCCAGCAGCTCAGCTGAGTTTTGCTAGCATTTCTGTGTTCTTTATTCATAATCTGGTAAGATTGAAATTATTTCTTTGTATATTTTGAATATTGTTTAATGTTCGAGTGATTTGATACTGCCATATCATAATCTAGCCTTACAAACAAGTAGGGATTTGCTCTAGACCCCCCGCCCAAGTCAGGGTCTAGGGACCAACAATATACATAAACTCCAGCAAGGGTTAGGAAAGACAGATCAAGTGTTGAGAATAATGAAACATATTTACCTATCCACTTTTAGGGAAGGAAACTAATAAATATTTTTCAGAATCTATAGTCTGGGAGGACCTATCTGATGTAAAACCACCATGGTAAATGTGCTGTTTGGTCAGAGAGATCTGACCTGTCTGTATGATGTGGTTGTTGTGTCCGTGTTGTGTCCAGACGTGGGTAGAGAATAGAATTTTGACACATAGCCAATACTTTGATTGCAGAGCTGTGAGTTTCAGTTGTCAACAAGGCGGTGTCCATTCAGTTGGTGATTTTACTCGAGTGTATCTGTGCAGTACGTTGTGACAGAGACCACTATTATTGCCCGCCAGCACGGAGAGGTGGGACCACCAGATTTCAGCACCAGAGCTACATATGCAAGTTGAGTGAGCCTCTGGTCTGCTGGAAGTTCACCAACGCCTTTTAGTTACTAATACCCCATAAAATTCCTGTAATTTACTGGACACTGTGCAGTCAATATAGACAGGTGTGATGAGGCCACCCCAACAGCACAAGCATTAACTATCCTCCCAAGTAGATGACTACTAGAACATTTTAATAAAACTAACTAGTCTAGTACTTATATATGTACACTCTTGCATTTATTATGTAACATTCCATGCATTTCTTTCATAATTTTTAAATCTTTTTTAAAAAAAGTTCTGGTCAACATAAAACTTGATCCAGAACAAAATAAATGTAATATAATTCTATCAAAAATTTTACACTCTTGAGTTAGTTCAGTGTATTATAATATTTGTTAAATATTATTAGTCTGCTTAAATATCTGTGGGTGTATCTATAACTATCACACCACATTACATATCATTACCCTAGACATTTTACATAGCTACATTCATTAAGAAAAAAAATTGAGTGTGAGGTCGTAGTGGTAGCAAGAAAGGCCTTCTGACAATTCACAACTACATTTTATCTCAGGAGCCTTCACAGCTGGCCTCATACATTACATTTAGTAATATCACCATCATACAATACCATCAAACCCACTACATTGGCAAGGAAGAATATTCCAGCACCTCTGATTCATGCTATACAGAGCTTCTACAAGTCTTGCAGAAATTATGTGAGGACAGCAAACCATAAGTCAGAAGAGTTCAGGACCACCACTGGTGTAAGACAAGGTGATATCCTATCACCTTACCTCTTCATACTCCTTATGGACGATGTTATCAAGGCATGTAAGGAGAGAACAAGAAAGTATTCAGTGGGGTACTGGAAGATGAGACAGGTCTATATTTCGGAGCTAGCATTTGCTGATGATGTTGCCCTGATTGCTAAATCAGAGGCACATCTCCAATCAAACCTGCAAGTCTGGAAGGAAGAGCTGGAGAAGAGAGGGATGGTCATAAGCAGCTCTAAAACAAAATCCATGGTGATATCACGAGAAGAAAGAAAACATCAGATTAAGTTGGGAGAACAGGTCCTGGAGCAGGTCGACCACTTTAAATAACTCGGAGCTATTATAGACCGAAAGGGAGGCATCAAAGAAGAGTTGGCCACTCGAAAAGCAGCGGCTGGGAGACTTTTTCAGGCCATAAATCGAGGATTCCTCAGCAAGAAAGAGGTTGGTAAGAACACGAAGATGGCTGTATACCGGTCCACCTATGTCCCAGTCTTGACATATGGATGCGAGTCATGGGCAATGACTACTACCCACAAAAGCCAGATCCAAACCTCAGAAATGAGGTATATGAGGAAGGTGGTTGAAGTAACAAGAAGAGACATGGTCCGCAACCAGACGATCCGTCAAGGCCTAAAATCCCACCCGCTGCAGACCCAAATAGAACAGTCCCAACTAAGATGGTTTGGCCATGTCTGCAGAATGGGAGAAGATCGGCTACCACGACAAGCATGGGAAACAAAGAGCCAGGGATCCAGACCTCCAGGACGACGCAGAGTCCGCTGGGAGGACAACATTAGACAATCTTTGAAGAACCGAGGACTAGAATGGAACCAGGCCAGGAAGAAGACAGCTGATAGAATGGTCTGGCGCTCTCTCTTCCAAACCTCTACACCTCACGGTAGAAGGGGAATGACTAAGTAAGTAAGTTGTGGTAGGGCAGTGTTTATATGATTAATTGCGTTCAAAGACTGTTTTCCCCCGTTCTATCATAACATAGCCTGGGTGATCTTTCATCATCATCTCATCCCGTAACCCGTCATGGGTCGTAGGGGTGCCATGGTGGAAGCATCAGCAGACAGGGTCCTCCACTGCTCTCTATCCTCAGCAATGCGTACAAGTGTGGAAAAACCGTGTCCTGCCCATTCTTTGATGTTATCAGCCCAGGATTTTCTCTGCCTTCCTCTTCTCCGTTTACCTTCGACTGTTCCCTGAAGGACCACTGATAGGAGAATTGATAGTTTAAGGGTGATCTTTAGGTGGCGGGAAAAAAAGGGGGATGGAGAGAATTTTTAACCCAGGTTAATTTCGG
Source organism: Oreohelix idahoensis (assembly GCA_024509875.1). Lineage (NCBI taxonomy): Eukaryota > Metazoa > Mollusca > Gastropoda > Stylommatophora > Oreohelicidae > Oreohelix > Oreohelix idahoensis. Next base: position 294,636 of record JAMPIV010014643.1, on the reverse strand, counting down.
ACTAGCCCTCCTTTCTCCGGAAATTCACAACGCAGTGTCCTAGGCTTAAAGGTATTTTTCGCTGCATTCCTAACCAGGGAAGGGATCCCGTTACACGCCCATTGAGGCATATTGGGAATATGGTGTTAGGCCCATATTTTCTTGACCGTCGGCACACTAGGGGTGATGTGGTCAGCATCACGCCGGCCACCTTAACCTTCCCAGAAGTTGCTCTGGTACCCATTTGGGGCTGGGTCGACCCAGGAGACGTTTGTGGCCTAAAAAAATCCCACCTCATCTGGGGATCGAAATTCCTAACCAGAGGTGTCCCTAAAGTATTTGGTAGACCCTACCTCTGGCACCTTCCCCCCATAAAGAACTGCACTTGCAAGTATATTTTTAACAGTAAGTACTATCATAATTGACACAAGCTGTCCCTTCTCCTGTGGCACCATGTAGTTTTCGTTTATGTCTAAATCAGGCCCTGGCTACATAACATAATAAAAATTGGATATTACGAAAACAAATATTAACATATAGGGTAACAATCACAGCAAAGGATAATGATTAAAGATGAACAAAAATACATAAACGAGATTTTCACCACACATGTTCAATATCATCACACATCATCGACATACATCATTATTTTCCATTTTTATTAGAATTTATTGTCGTTTGGTCACACAGCACCATCCCAGCGCTCACCTGCCAAAACATGATTTGCGCGAACAAACGTTACCAGGCACGGAAAAAATCTCGATCGCTCGAAGACAAAGAAAGAGACGCTAGCACAGCGCCATTCGAGATAAAGCCTTCAAGTGCCTTCAAGACTGTTGTTGTTTGTTGTTGTTTTGATGAGTTGATGGGTGTAGATCGGGCACTTAACATCTGACCGTTATTGCCTCTTCTCGTTCCATCTTGGTCTACCCTGTTCAACCTGAAAGTTGGTTATAGGCCTAATTGGGGTATTTAGTGTCATTTTATTTACTAATTTGTAGGCCTATTCAATTTAATTGTCTATTGCAGTTGCTGATTTTTATTTAGGCCTATAGTAGTAGGCCTATTTGTCAATTTTATTTACTCTTTTGTATTGTTTATAGATAACTATTGTCCTTTACGCTTGGTTTTAATTTGTATTAGTATTTGTTCATTTTGAGTTGTTGCCCTTTTTTTTAATACCTTGTTGTCTTTCCTTGTCCTACGAGTAGTTAGTTTTTTGTTAATGCTTTGTTAGTTCTTGCTGCTTAATTTCTATTTAGTTGGTTGTTTTTCCTGAAGTACTAACCTTAGCCTATATGTTTTCCTTTGTTTTATGTATATATCTTTTAAGTATTGATTGGGTATCTCTTGGGGCGTCTATGCTTAAAACCTTATCACCTGTTAAGTCTATAAGCCCTATTGTGATTTCTATAGTAAGTTTTTAATTCAAGCCTTTGTTGTTCATACTTTTTACAGTGGATCAGGTAGTGGTCTATGTCATTCTCTTGCTGACATTCTTGGCAGTGTGGTTCTTCTACCATAAAGTATGCTGCACGGAGACGCCACAGTTTTTTGTTCGATGGTATCTTCATTCTTCTCTGACCTGGCACATCCTTGTTGGTTCTTTCAGCAGTTTGAACGCGTGTCTGCCTTTTCTACTTTTCTTCCATGTTGTCTTCCATTCCTCGTTTATAGTTATCTTCACTTGTCTCTTGATCTCCGACCTTCCTAATCCTGCTTTTATATTGTTTTTACTTGTTCTTCCATTCTTGGCGTTCTGGTCTGCCAACTCGTTGCCAACAATACCTATGTGTGCTGGAACTCACACTACATCCTCTGTGCCCTAGTGATGTATTAATTTCTAGAATTTCTTCCTTTATGTCTGGCCGGCTACATTTACCTGGGTGTTCTAGTGCTTGTAGTGATGATAGTGAGTCTGTAAATATCGTAACAGCTTCTGGTGGGTTATCTTCGATTATTTCTAAACTTTTAAGAATTGCTACCATCTCTGCGGTAAAAATCAAAGTCCCTTCAGTTACACTGTAGCTCTTTTTTATTCCCCATTGTGGTATTACAACTCCGGCACCTAGTTGCCCACTATCACCCTTGGATCCATCAGTGTAGACAGCCAGACTGTTGCGCAAGAATTTGTCGCAACGTATTTTGTGTACAATATATTTTTTATAACGCAAGGGAAATAATCTTGTGAAATTTATAGTCACTTTTCATAGTAAGCAGTTGTCTTTTCGTGTTGGTGTCGGTGGCAAATAAGTTTGTTAAGCGATCTTGAATCGTGTCCAAGTATGGACTTGCTAGGCCGCTTTTCTCAAAAAACGGTTGGCAATGGGTTGTGTTCTCCTTATAAGGTAATCATTCTTAGCTGGTTCTTAGAAAAGGTCCTAGCGTCGTAAGTTATCTGAGCTGTGTTCGAATCGCGCGGGACTGCGCATGTCTAGTCTTGGGTCTTTGTCTAACGTTTTCCGCCCAGCAGGGAGAGCGAAGATTTTGTACGGCGAGCAAGACGTCTCTTTGTGAGCGTCTGTGCTATTTTGTTCTATCAGGAATATGAAGTCCTCTTATAGATTGTTCACTTATTTGTGATGATATTTCTATACGCCTGGAGGCGTGTAAGTTCTGTGGTTTATTTCCTGAAGACAAGGTAATTAGATTTACAGTAACTTTATCGACATCTGTTCGAGATCATTTTGTTTTGGAGCCTGTCATTGTAGAGTCGTCATCATGAGATGTTTCTCGACTCACATATTGCTACGTTGTACCGCATTGGGTTGATGCATGTCCTAAGGACTACTACTTGCTGCTTTGCTACATGATAGGTTTGATACCTTTGTTAACTAGAGGATTTTTTGAGGACATTATTGATACTTCAGAAGACATGCCTGTCTTGCTGAAGTCAGATTAAGGAGAGTGAACTGATCCCCTACATGTTGTTATCTCCTGGCTAAGATAGAAAGGGATGGAGAATTTTCCCGACTACATTACAGCCTTATAATGTATTGACTTGCATATGATTCATCTTTATTATGATGCCGTCTACCGTCCATTGCTGTACTGACTATGTTGCTGTGATAATGACTGTTTGATTGTACCTATGATGTACCTACATATTCGCGTATACATTTTGTCACTGTGGCGTCCACAATAAATTATACAGAAAACGTCACTAACTGTTGAAAGCATCATTGACTTTACACGTCATGCATTAACGTGACGTCCTTGTGTGGATTGCCCTGTTTTTGTAATGCTCACCGTCTGAGTACACATCTGCATCCTACACAAACCAGACCACAGATACCAATACTATGTCTTCATCGCCTTCAACCATTATGGCGTACAACAAATTGGTATCCAACATTTGGTGGCCATAAGCTGGTTTGGTCTGGTACCAGCAAACACGGGGTCCCTTACCCACTTCATTTTCAACAAGAATTCAACAGCATCCTTCAAGAAATCAACATTCTTCAAGACAGTCTACATCTTCAAAATTTTAAAAGTACTCGGCGTTGCCCGGTAAATGTCAAAATTGCATTTTTTGACTGAAACAAGAAATTTGACAGTACCCGGCGTTGTTACATATTGCCGGATAACACAGACTGCTGCTGTCTTTATCTCAAGTCAAGCGTGTTGCTGTCCTCCGTGCATCAAGTTACTGTCGTTTGTGAAGGTCAAGTGCCGAAACGACACAACATACATACATCAGAAGCTCAAGTACCATCGTCCTGGCAGTTACCATGCAAGATCAACATGTTCGATCAACGTTGGATCTTCTTTCCATAGAATGCTGATCTTCACATGTTCTTTGCTCTGCTGACGGTTGGATGTCAATAAGTTAAGTGGCCTGTTTGTACGTAAACTGTGCCCTTATACTTCTACTGAGTCTTCTGTGCTTCATCTCATTCTTTCTCTATTGTTATATGTTATATGTTTATATGTTATTTGTATATTTATATCTTTATATTTCTGCGGGTCTGGCTGGGTGGCGACTCCTATAGATCATACCACGTAGCAGAGGTTTTCTATTGAGAGTGTTCTGTAGGGTATGCAAATTTTCTATAGTGAAATTTGCTAAGCGACTTTTGTTGCTATTTCTGTTAGTTGTGATGACATGTGTTAATATTGTTTTCGTTATTATTTCGCATTCTTTAGTTTTGTTTTGATTTGTTTGTATTTGTTAGCCTCCTCTTTTCTATAGTTTAGTTTTATACAACATTTTTGTTTATACACTGTGGTGTCATGTGTATTGTCTATATCCTCGCAGATATCGTCACATTTTTTGTGATATTTCTTTAATTTCCGCTTTATTTTTAGTTGATTTCTGCGAATGTTTTTGTACTGTTGCTGATCTTTGTTATTGTTTACATTGTTATTGTTTACATTGTTTACATTTTCAATGTTTACATTGTGCTTGTGTTTACATAGTCATTGGTTACACTTATAGTAATTAGTTAATGGGCTATGCTAATGCACTGTTACTACTACACTGATGATAAATGAATGATGAATAGTGTCGTGCACTATTGAATGAGAAGTGCACCTATGATCAAGAATTGATTGATGACATTTCATATACAAGTTCTTTGATTGGAGACTTGTTTTCCCAGAGATTGGGATAATATAATGTGATGTGAATATACAAGCGCTTAATTTAAGACTTGTTACTATTGAGTTTGAAATAAATTAGTTAATTATTTCAGTAAGAATAGACTACAAAAAGACTAAAAGACTTGAAAAAGAGGCTGAAAATAAAAGACTTGAAAAAGAGGCTGAAAATAAGAGACTACAGGCTGAAGCTGAAGAGAAAAAGTTACAAAGAGAGGCTGAAGACAAAAAGTTACAAAGAGAGGCTGAAGACAAAAAGTTACAAAGAGAGGCTGAGGCTGAGGAAAGAAGATTACAGAGAGAGAGGCTGATGACAGAAAAGCAAAAATGGAACATGAAGAAAAACTCTTAGCTTTAGAGTTGGAAAAGTTGAAATTGATGAACATGAGTAATGGTAATGATTCAAACAAAGGTTCATCTTCTGATAAGGCTAATGCTAATCCTTTTAAGATTAAGTTACCAGCATTTAGTCCTTCCAGTGATGACATAACATTTTATCTGGACAGATTTGAACAAACATGTAAAACTCATAACATAGACAAATCACAATATGTTTATCAGTTGTCAGGGATACTGACAGGTAAAGCTCTAAATATGCTAAGTATGGTGGATGATCCTGACAAGAACAATTATGAGGTTGTCAGGGCCGCTTTGCTAAAGAAGTATCAACTTAACGAAGACGGCTATCGTCTGCAATTTAAAAACATGTTGCCAGAAAATGGAGAAGAATTCTCCGAGTTTATTGCAAAAATACGTCTTACTTTCTCACGTTGGGTTGAACTATCTAAGACGGAACATACTTATGAAGCTTTTATGGACTTAATACTTAGAGACAAAGTCATGTCGTCTGTCAATGAGTCTTTCCTTGCTTTCCTTCATGAACGTAAACCTAAAACAATAAAAGAAATGGAAGATTTCTGTTGCCAGTATGTAACTGCGCACCCACACATACCCATTGGTAACTCTAAGGTGAAAGAAGGTTTACCAGTTGCTTCGGCAGCACCGTATGGTCAAAACTTTGGTCGTAAATCCCAACAAAATTTTGATAGAAAGAGTAACAGTAATTACTTTCAAAATCATGGAAATCAATTTCATGGTGATTCTTCTTCGAAGAATTGGAGACAACCTGATAGTGCTCGTTACTATCACCCTAATAATTTTAGGCATTTCAGAAGAGGATATGGTAATAGAGGCTATTCCTCGCGAAGACCTCAAAACCAAACAAATAGATGTTCGCATCAATGTGGACATGATAGTAATCGTGGAAACTGGAATTCGAACCAGGATAACAATTACAATAGAGACAATAATAACTTCAGAGATAATAATAACTCTGATAACTTCAGAGGTAATAATAGTCGCGGTAGATCTCAACACAAAAAAAGAGATATCAGCAGGCTAATTCTGTACAACAGGAAACTCAGGGAGCCTGTAATCAAGTTGTTGATAATAAAAACTTTGACGCTGTCACTGGTTCTGCTTTTGACTTTGAGAGAGCAAACAAATGCCCCCAATGCAGTACTTTATTTGAACCGACTACCATAACTACTTTGAGTTGTGGTCACCCTCTTCCCGCTCTTCCTGCTGCTGTTGCGCATGACGGGAGGGGTTCTTTAATCCTACATAAGGGTCTTGTTAATGATACTCCGGTCTCACTACTTTTCGATTCCGGATGCACCACTATTGGTGTTAGACAATCACTTGTAGATCCATCTTGTGCTACAGGAAAGGTTATTAAATGTGTCACATTTGGCGGCACTCTAGAAAAATATCCTACTGCTGTAATTCACATTGCCACTCCTTTCTTTACTGGAGATGTGCATGCTTGTCTCTTACCTAATCCTATTGCGGACCTTATTATTGGTCGTATTCACGGAGTTAGGGAGTGTACCCCACAGCAGATTGCTGCTTGGGAACATCATAATATGCAATCTACCAATGCAGTGGTTACAAGAGCACAAGCTCTACAAACACCCGAAACTTCACTGAATGGTGATAATGAAGTTCATAGCGAAGATAGTCACTTAGTCATTACTCGTGACTCTTTCATAAAATTGCAAGAAGAAGATCCTTCTCTAAAAAAATTCTTCATTCTTGCGAAGAAAGGTGATCCGAATCAGGATACAAATAGAAAATCTTGGATATTAAAAAAAAAAATATGTTCCACATTTTTTTTTTAATCGGGAGGTGGTGGTAATATGTTGCGCAAGAATTTGTCGCAACGTATTTTGTGTACAATATATTTTTTATAACGCAAGGGAAATAATCTTGTGAAATTTATAGTCACTTTTCATAGTAAGCAGTTGTCTTTTCGTGTTGGTGTCGGTGGCAAATAAGTTTGTTAAGCGATCTTGAATCGTGTCCAAGTATGGACTTGCTAGGCCGCTTTTCTCAGAAAACGGTTGGCAACGGGTTGTGTTCTCCTTATAAGGTAATCATTCTTAGCTGGTTCTTAGAAAAGGTCCTAGCGTTGTAAGTTATCTGAGCTATGTTCGAATCGCGCGGGACTGCGCATATCTAGTCCTGTGACGTCATCGTTTTCTGTATACATGTGTATTAACCTACATTTGGTTCACCTTGACCTTTTCTGGTAGACTTCCGATTCTTATTTCGTTCATGTAATCATGTTTTAATGTTTGCAATTGTCAGTTGTGATGTGTTAATGTCTTGTACAATTTCATTTATATTTTGTCTTGTCTTTATTAATGTTTAAGCTGATAATATAATAGGGATAGCATAAATTAGTTGGGTACTAATATAATAAAATATACTTTGATTAATTTTTGAAAAAAAAAATGAGGGACTTGATGATTGCAACTATTTGCAGTAGTGGCCCAAGACACTAGTGTTTGTTCATCATGACTAAGGCATGATGATATAGTATATTGACAAATAACTACAAAGTTATATCTCCTATTGAATATGATGATCATAGTAGAGAGTAAGCAGTATATTCTTATTAGGAATAGTACTGTGTTGGCCGTTGAGTACATATAAATAATTAAATAAGTTTTATTGGTGATTAAAACATATTGTTGATTAACTACATAGATTATTGACTTCAGGAACCCCATCAAGGCCAGCTCCTTGACGTGGAGATGGGGCTCAAGTACATCCATCAGCGGCTGAAAAACCAAGACTGGCCAGGCCCTCCTAGACTCGAGCAAGACCACAGTCTGCCCTAGCAAGTCAAGGTGCTGAAGACGGAGGCAACCAGCCAAGAGGCGCATCACAGCAATCAGGATGCCACGCACATGCGCTATGGGAAGTATGCCTATATCTGCAAAACGTTATGGCACTCGCCCTGTGACGGACACCCAGGCAGGCGCAGTGCCGGGCCCTCTGCCTCGGAAGGGCTCAACCCCTACTACTGGGGGTCCTTCTCAATTGCCCCGTGGAGCCAGGAGGCATGAGAATAGAGCTACTGGCCAAGCAAAGAAAAGACCATTTAAAATAATGCACTGGAATGCTGAAGGCATCAATAGTAAAAAAGATGGCTACAGCAAAAAATTAGAGCTCGAAAATATCTTGAATGAAGAGCAAGTAAATGTATGTTGCTTGCAAGAAACCCACCTCAACAAAGACATAGCCTTCAAAATCAGAGGCTACCAGTGCTACCGATCTGACCGAATAGACAGGCGAAAAGGTGGAATACTGACACTCGTGAGGAATAACATCAGTGCATGTCAGCTTGAAACATATATGGAGGGGGCGGAATACCAGATGCTTCATCTCAGGACAAAAAGTACAGAATTCCACCTGCTCAACTACTACTGTCCGAGCGACCGCCCACAGGCACTAGATACAATCCCAGCAAAAGAAAGACTGATTGTATGCGGAGACTTCAACAGCCACTCACAGAGCTGGGGCTATGATCACATGGACAGGAGAGGTGAGGAGCTTGAAAACTGGCAGGATGACAATGGGCTTATCCTGATTAACCAGCCAATCGACCCACCAACCTTCTACTCGAGATCATGGCACACCACCTCTACACCAGACCTGGCATTCCACTCACCCAGCTTGGAGTGGAACACCACACGCATTGTAGGGAAACAACTTGGAGGCAGCGACCACCGGCCAGTCTTCCTAATTGTGGAAAATGAACTTGTCAAGGAGAGCAGCACTCTCTCTAGGTAGAACTACAAGAAGGCAGACTGGACAATGTACCAGCACCGTACTAGTATACTGGCTAGAGATCTGACTGTAGACAAAGACATCAATAAGCTAGTCGATGAATTCAGCAGATGCATATTACAGGCTGCTCGTGAAACAATACCTAGAGGGGCTCGTAAGCACTACAAACCATATTGGAATAGTGAACTAGAGCAGCTTCACAACGACGTGGAAACATCTCGAAAGCAGGCAGAGACCAGTCCATGCCAAGAACACCACAATAACTACCAGCAAGCTAAGGCCAAATTTCAAAGGGCCAAGTTGCAGGCCAGGCGAAGAAGCTGGAAAGAGAAAACAGAGTCCTTGAACTTTGAAAGAGATACGAGGAAACTGTGGAAGCTGGTAAAGCAACTTAACGATGAAGGTACAGGGAGAAACTCAAGGATTGCTCTGTACAAAGATGGAAACATCCTCATGGGAAAACAGGCAGCTGATCACTTTGCAGACTCCTTTGCTAAAGACAACAACATCGAAGTTAGCCCAGAGAAGCAACAGGAGACTCGTGAGAAACAACAATACGCAGGACGAGATGGAACCATACCTGAAGTTATGGAGGCACCAATCACATTCAGAGAACTGGAGCTTGCAATATCCAAATTGAAAATGAGAAAGTCGCCAGGAGTTGATAGTGTCCAATGAAATGATTAAGAACTTGGGAACCGCAGCAAAAACAAAGCTGCTGCAGATCTTCAATATCTGTTGGAACTCAGGCAGAGTTCCACAGACCTGGAGGGAAGCAATCATGATACCACTCCTAAAACCAGGAAAAGACAGTTCCACTGCCTCCAGCTACAGACCAATCAGCCTTACAAGCTGCCTCTGCAAAACAATGGAACGTATCATCAACCTCAGGCTACCTTGAAAGTGAAAACCTTCTTGTACCACAGTAGGCGGGCTTTAGGCAGTGTTATTCCACCGAAGATCAGGCAACTTACCTTTCCCAAGAGATTGAGGATGCGTTCCAAGATAAGAAACTGGTACTAGCAGCATGGATAGATCTAAGGAAAGCATTTGACAAGGTTTGGAAAGAAGGGCTTCTGAAGAAACTGAGAAATTGTAGAGTGAATGGTAAGATGTACAAATGGGTGAAAGCATACTTGCATAACAGAAGAGCCCGAGTACAACTAGATGGCCTCAAGAGTAAGAAAATTCTACTGCGTCATGGTGTCCCTCAGGGAGGGGTTCTGTCCCCCACACTTTTCCTAGTCTACATCAACGACCTGGTTGCTGAACTACCACATGGAATGAAAGTGGCAATGTACGCTGATGACCTGGTAATATGGTGCACAGATGAGCATGCAACAGTGGCCACCAAACTGCTACAAAGAGCTATAGATGCCTTAACCTCATGGGCAAATAGATGGTGTGTCAGCATCAACACAGACAAGTGCAGCACTATGCTCTTCACCCTCTCCCAAACAAAAAGCGGGTGTCATCAAGATAAACAAAGAGCTCCTGAGAGAAGATAAACAACCCACCTATCTCGGAGTTACATTCGATGATAGGCTGACATGGAAGCAGCACATCAACAAGGCAGCAACAAAGGCCAGGAGGAAGCTAGCCATCCTGAGAAAACTAAGTGGAACCACATGGGGAGCCAGCGGGAAAATACTTAGTAAAGTTTACCAGCAGGGCATACGACCACACCTGGAATTACAAGAGCTAGATAAGGTGCAAAACCAGGCGCTTAGGGTCATCACGGGGGCAATGAAATCAACGCCTATAGTGGAGATGGAGAAAATGGGGAGGATACAAGCACTGAGAGAACGCAGAGACACGAAAGTGCTAACACAGGCAGAAAAGTTCCTCTGTATGCCGAGCCATCCAATGAAGGACAGATTCCAAAACCTAGCAATGGGGCGACTGAAAAGAAGCAGCTTTATCCACCAGGCCAAACGATTTCATAGACAAACCTCAGACCTGCCTGAAGTTAACAGCCCCCTAAAGTCTGTGCCAGAACAAACCCCTTGGAGAGAGGAGCATGGACTACCAGTACACATCCACACAAAAGTGAAAGGAATATTCGACAGGGATGAACAGAACAGCGTGCAACGTAGGACAGCCACTCTCAGTTTCCTGGATGATGAATACTCACAGGACCTCTGGGTCCGAGTATACACGGATGGGTCAGCACAGAATGCAGTAAAGAATGGAGGAGCAGGAGTGTACATAGAATACCCAAACAACACTAGGGATACGGTCAGAGTACCAACGGGGAAATTCTGTAACAACTATGATGCAGAAGTCCAGGCAATCAAGGTGGCAACTGAGAAACTACTGAACACCAATCTCGGTCCACAGCCTGTAGTATTCCTGACAGATGCAAGATCAGCACTCCAAGCACTTCAGTCCAGAAAATTGCCAGTTATACAAGCCCTACTTTCTGAACTGTGCAACCAGCGCAGGGTCGCCATGCAGTGGATACCGTCTCATTGTGGAATACCAGGAAACGAGAGAGCAGACGGACTGGCTAAAGAAGGGGCTGCAGACGAACAACCGGATGTACCAGTTACGTACCATCAGAAGAAAAAGATGATCAAATCTATCAGAAAGCCACCAACATCAACGCAGGATGACTACCAAGCTATGAACAGATCAGAACAAATAGTCATTCTGCGCCTCAGAACAGGACACAACCGCCTCCGCAGCCACATGTATACAAAATTCAAGATTGGCAATTCAGCCATGTGTACATGTGGACAGGCACCCCAGACAGCGGAGCACGTACTTCAAGATTGCCCCGAATATGATATATTGAGGCAAACCCACTGGCCCAGAGAAACAACACTGGAAGCAAAACTATATGGACCTCTGTATGAACTACAAAAGACAGTGAAGTTTATACAAGAAACAACATTGCAGATATAGACAATATATTTCAAGCGAACGAAAGAAGAAGAAGAAGAAGACTTCAGGATGGCTACATTAGAAACTTTCGTTAAAGTAGGGAAAGATTTTGGTTATAAAGGACCAGAACTGAAGGATTTTGCGGAAAAAACAACTAGCTATTGCTAAACAAGACGAAGCAGATAGAAAAAGAGAAATGGAAGAACAAAAAGCTATTGCTAAACAAGAGGAAGCAGATAGAAAAAGAGAAATGGAAGAACAAAAAGCTATTGCTAAATAAGAGGAAGCAGAAAGAAGAAAAGAAATGGAAGAACAAAAAGAACTTGCTAAACGTGAAGAAGAAGAACGTGAGGCAAAGCTAGAAAAGCAGAAAGAACTTGCTAAACAAGAAGAAGATAGAAAAGTGGCAAGAGATGAAATATTACGAATTGAGGAGGAAAATAAAAAGAAACAAGATGAAATTATAATGCAACAACAAAAGGAATTGGCACTTATTCAGTTGGAAACAGCCAAATTAAAAGCACAATGCGCTACTACTAGCCATGGTGTTAATTCTAATGATATGTCTTCAGCTACACAACATAAAAGTTATTATAACTTTAAACTGCCACATTTCAAACTTAATTTTGATGATTTATCATCGTACTTGGCATGCTTTGAACAAGTCTGTAAGACTAATAACTTGGATAAATCTGCCTGGGCACGTAAACTTCGAGAATTTTTAGATGGCGAGCCCTTGAACGCAACTGAAAATGTTGATCCTACCATAGCTTGTAACTATGATGCCATTAAGGCTTTGTTATTGTGAGGTTTTCATCTAGACGAGGCAGGTTGTAGATTAAGATTTAAAAATCTTCAACCAGATTAAAATAAAGATTTTTCAGGATTTATAGCAAATATACGAAACACCTTCAACAGATGGGTTGAACTTGCTGCAGTGGATAAATCGTATGATAAATTAGTGCATCTGATACTTAGGGATAAAGTATTATCTTCGGTTAGTCCGCCATTTTTTTCATTCCTACAGGAACGAAAACCACTCACCATTGCGGCTTTAGAAGAGATGTCAATAAATTATTGCTCTGCACATCCTAACGTCAGCTTAGGTAATTCACATATACGAGAACCATTACCGGTAGCATCCAACATGTCATACCACGGTTATGACAAAGCAAGGACACATAGTCTAAATAGGAACCATTTTTACAAGAGATATAATGATAATTATAATCAGGGACAAACCCCATCGAGGCCAGCTCCTTGACGTGGAGATGGGGCTCAAGTACAGCCATCAGCGGCTGAAAAACCAAGACTGGCCAGGCCCTCCTACACTTGAGCAAGACCACAGTCTGCCCTAGCAAGTCAAGGTGCTGAAGACGGAGGCAACCAGCCAAGAGGCGCACCACAGCAATCAGGATACCACGCACATGTGCTATGGAAGTATGCCTATATCTGTAAAACGTTATGGCACTCGCCCTGTGACGGACACCCAGGCAGGCGCAGTGCCGGGCCCTCTGCCCCGGAAGGGCCCAACCCCTACTACTGGGGGTCCTTCTCAATTGCCCCGTGGAGCCAGGAGGCATGAGAATAGAGCTACTGGCCAAGCAAAGAAAAGACCGTTTAAAATAATGCACTGGAATGCTGAAGGCGTCAATAGTAAAAAAGACGGATACAGCAAAAAATTAGAGCTCGAAAATATCTTGAATGAAGAGCAAGTAAATGTATGTTGCTTGCAAGAAACCCACCTCAACAAGGACATAGCCTTCAAAATCAGAGGCTACCAGTGCTACCGATCTGACCGAATAGACAGGCGAAAGGGTGGAATACTGACACTCGTGAGGAATAACATCAGTGCATGTCAGCTTGAAACATATATGGAGGGGGCGGAATACCAGATGCTTCATCTCAAGACAGAAAGTTCAGAATTCCACCTGCTCAACTACTACTGTCCGAGCGACCGCCCACTGGCACTAGATACAATCCCAGCAAAAGAAAGACTGATTGTATGCAGAGACTTCAACAGCCACTCACAGAGCTGGGGCTATGATCACATGGACAGGAGAGGTGAGGAGCTTGAAAACTGGCAGGATGACAATGGGCTTATCCTGATTAACCAGCCAATCGACCCACCAACCTTCTACTCGAGATCATGGCACACCACCTCTACACCAGACCTGGCATTCCACTCACAGGCCTGGAGTGGAACACCACACGCGTTGTAGGGAAACAACTTGGAGGCAGCGACCACCGGCCAGTCTTCCTAATTGTGGAAAATGAACTTGTCAAGGAGAGCAGCACTCTCTCTAGGTAGAACTACAAGAAGGCAGACTGGACAATGTACCAGCACCGTACTAGTATACTGGCTAGAAATCTGACTGTAGACAAAGACATCAATAAGCTAGTCGATGAATTCAGCAGATGCATATTACAGGCTGCTCGTGAAACAATACCTAGAGGGGCTCGTAAGCACTACAAACCATATTGGAATAGTGAACTAGAGCAGCTGCACAACGACGTGGAAACATCTCGAAAGCAGGCAAAGACCAGTCCATGCCAAGAACACCACAATAACTACCAGCAAGCTAAGGCCAAATTTCAAAGGGCCAAGTTGCAGGCCAGGCGAGGAAGCTGGAAGGAGAAAACAGAGTCCTTGAACTTCGAAAGAGATACGAGGAAACTGTGGAAGCTGGTAAAACAACTTAATGATGAAGGTACAGAGAGAAACTCAAGGATTGCTCTGTACAAAGATGGAAACATCCTCATGGGAAAACAGGCAGCTGATCACTTTGCAGACTCCTTTGCTAAAGACAACAACATCGAAGTTAGCCCAGAGAAGCAACAGGAGACTCGTGAGAAACAACAATACGCAGGACGAGATGGAACCATACCTGAAGTTATGGAGGCACCAATCACATTCAGAGAACTGGAGCTTGCAATATCCAAATTGAAAATGAGAAAGTCGCCAGGAGTTGATGGAGTGTCCAATGAAATGATTAAGAACTTGGGAACCGCAGCAAAAACAAAGCTGCTGCAGATCTTCAATATCTGTTGGAACTCAGGCAGAGTTCCACAGACCTGGAGGGAAGCAATCATGATACCACTCCTAAAACCAGGAAAAGACAGTTCCACTGCCTCCAGCTACAGACCAATCAGCCTTACAAGCTGCCTCTGCAAAACAATGGAACGTATCATCAACCTCAGGCTACCTTGAAAGTGAAAACCTTCTTGTACCACAGTAGGCGGGCTTTAGGCAGTGTTATTCCACCGAAGATCAGGCAACTTACCTTTCCCAAGAGATTGAGGATGCGTTCCAAGATAAGAAACTGGTACTAGCAGCATGGATAGATCTAAGGAAAGCATTTGACAAGGTTTGGAAAGAAGGGCTTCTAAAGAAACTGAGAAATTGTAGAGTGAATTGTAAGATGTACAAATGGGTGAAAGCATACTTGCATAACAGAAGAGCCCGAGTACAACTAGATGGCCTCAAGAGTAAGAAAATTCTACTGCGTCATGGCGTCCCTCAGGGAGGGGTTCTGTCCCCCACACTTTTCCTAGTCTACATCAATGACCTGGTTGCTGAACTACCACATGGAATGAAAGTGGCAATGTACGCTGATGACCTGGTAATATGGTGCACAGATGAGCATGCAACAGTGGCCACCAAACTGCTACAAAGAGCTATAGATGCATTAACCTCATGGGCAAATAGATGGTGTGTCAGCATCAACACAGACAAGTGCAGCACTACGCTCTTCACCCTCTCTCCCAAACAAAAAGCTGGTGTCATCAAGATAAACGAAGAGCTCCTGAGAGAAGATAAACAACCCACCTATCTCGGAGTTACATTCGATGATAGGCTGACATGGAAGCAGCACATCAACAAGGCAGCAACAAAGGCCAGGAGGAAGCTAGCCATCCTGAGAAAACTAAGTGGAACCACATGGGGAGCCAGCGGGAAAATACTTAGTAAAGTTTACCAGCAGGGCATACGACCACACCTGGAATATGGGTCAGCTGCGTGGTGTCCAGCATCAAACACCACATTACAAGAGCTAGATAAGGTGCAAAACCAGGCGCTTAGGGTCATCACGGGGGCAATGAAATCAACGCCTATAGTGGAGATGGAGAAAATGGGGAGGATACAAGCACTGAGAGAACACAGAGACACGAAAGTGCTAATACAGGCAGAAAAGTTCCTCTGTATGCCGAGCCATCCAATGAAGGACAGATTCCAAAACCTAGCAATGGGGCGACTGAAAAGAAGCAGCTTTATCCACCAGGCCAAACGATTTCGTAGACAAACCTCAGACCTGCCTGAAGTTAACAGCCCCCTAAAGTCTGTGCCAGAACAAACTCCTTGGAGAGAGGAGCATGGACTACCAGTACACATCCACACAAAAGTGAAAGGAATATTCGACAGGGATGAACAGAACAGCGTGCAACGTAGGACAGTCACTCTCAGTTTCCTGGATGATGAATACCCACAGGACCTCTGGGTCCGAGTATACACGGATGGGTCAGCACAGAATGCAGTAAAGAATGGAGGAGCAGGAGTGTACATAGAATACCCAAACAACACTAGGGATACGGTCAGAGTACCAACGGGGAAATTCTGTAACAACTATGATGCAGAAGTCCAGGCAATCAAGGTGGCAACTGAGAAACTGTTGAACACCAATCTCGGTCTACAGCCTGTAGTATTCCTGACAGATGCAAGATCAGCACTCCAAGCACTTCAGTCCAGAAAATTGCCAGGCATACAAGCCCTACTTTCTGAACTGTGCAACCAGCGCAGGGTCACCATGCAGTGGATACCGTCTCATTGTGGAATACCAGGAAACGAGAGAGCAGACAGACTGGCTAAAGAAGGTGTTGCAGACGAGCAACCGGATGTACCAGTTACATACCATCAGAAGAAAAAGATGATCAAATCTATCAGAAAGCCACCAACACCAACGCATGATGACTACCAAGCTATGAACAGATCAGAACAAATAGTCATTCTGCGCCTCAGAACAGGACACAACCGCCTCCGCACCCACATGTATACAAAATTCAAGATTGGCAATTCAGCCATGTGGACAGGCACCCCAGACTGCGGAGCACGTACTTCAAGATTGCCCCGAATATGATATATTGAGGCAAATCCACTGGCCCAGAGAAACAACACTGGAAGAAAAACTATATGGACCTCTGTATGAACTACAAAAGACATTGAAGTTTATACAAGAAACAACATTGCAGATATAGACAATATAGTTCAAGCGAACGGAAGAAGAAGAAGAAGAAATCAGGGACAAAATCATTGTAACAGCTATAACAATTTTAACCGAGGTAGACAGCAGTTCAGGAATCAAGTACCTCAATTTAAACATAAAGATAATTTTCAACAAAAGCCAAGTTGGAATAAATTTGTTACTGACAAGTTCAATAATAGTGGTACTCATTATCATAAGAAGAATGAAAATTTTAAACCACGAAATAAAAGTTACAACAGTGGAGGCAATGACAATAATTATTCAGGTGGGCGAGATAGACAACACTCCATCTCCAGACATCATCAACAGTTTACGCATAATACAGGGGCAGCATTGACCATGAATGCATCTCCATGTAATAACAATGTTGACACTCCAACACATTCGTCATCTGCATGCTATGTTATTGATAATAACGTGGCAAATATTTGTCCACAATGCCATACAACAAGAGCTCAAGCTCACGGGTTGGAAAGGAAAGATAATACAGTCACTAAAGTGATGGAATACACTGACGATATACCTACCTCCATGATTGAGAGAGAATCTTTTGCACGCAAACAAAGAGAAGACAGCTCTTTGAAGAAATTTTTTGCATTAGTGAACAAACATGATGATATTACTGTTAAGAATAAAGCTAAACATTGGTTCACTATAAGTAATGATATTTTAATTCGAAATAGTATTGATAAGGATAAGGTAAAACAACAGGTCATAGTACCATCGTCGTTAAGGACATACATACAACGACATGCACATGACTCCCAATGCGCGGGTCATATGGGCTACACTCGCACACATTCACGAGTGTTGTCATCGTTTTTCTGGCCAGGAATTTCACGAGACGTATCTTTATACGTACGTTCCTGTGTGATTTGCCAGGAAGTTAAGTCTCGTGGAGCTTTCCATAATGCTCCCATTCAGGCCAGTGAAATATCAGTTCGTCCTTTCGACAAAATGGCAATAGATATTATTGGTCCTATGTTACCAACTGCGAGAGGTCATAGGTACATATTAACATGTATTGACCTATGTACGCGATGGCCAGAGGCCATACCTCTGAAAAATATTACGACATCTGATATATCTGATGCTTTGATATTGATATTTTCTAGGCTTGGTTTTCCAAGAAAATTACTTTCGGACCATGGACCACAATTTGTGTCTGAGACAATGAAGGATGTAATGAAGACACTGAATATAGAAAGAAGTCTCAGTAGTGTCTATCATCCAATGAGTAATGGGTCCATTGAGAGGCTCAACCGTACCATTAAACAACTCTTACATAAAGTTACGGTAAACAATCCTCAAGATTGGGACAGAGCTATTCCAGCTGTTTTATTCGCATACCGAGAGATTCCGCATGAGCAGACCGGTTTTTCTCCGTTCGAGTTAGTGTTTGGTGCTCCACCAAGAGGTCCAATGGGACTCATTAAAGACTTGCTACTCGACTCTGAGATGACTCAGGAAACACAGTCATCTTATGAATACGTTATTAACTTACGTAAACAAATCATAGAGGCTTGCCATATGGCAACAGCTTCATCAGAGGCTGTGAAGGATAGAGCTAGACAATTTCAAAACAAAAATAGAAGACTACGCCAGTTACTTCCTGGTGACGAAGCTTATGTACTACTTCCACGAAAGGATAATAATTTGTTAATCGCGTGGAATGGTCCTTATAAGGTAGTAGATCAAATTTCTGACATCGACTACATATTAGACATAAAAGGTCAGAAAAAAATATACCATATAAATATGTTGAAAGAGTTCTTCACTCGTCCACTACATCTACAGTCTATTTTCCACGACTTAGACGATAAATCAGTTGATTCTTACCAATACTCTAGTCTTTCTGTAATTCAGGAAGAAGAATCAACTTTCCCTGAGGTTGAAATGTTTTTTCCTATACCGGAACTACAATCTTCAGAATCTTGGAGGGATGTTGCTATTTCACCTTCACTTACTTCAGATGAAAATAATTCCATTACTAAACTTTTAGAAACTTACTCTGATGTTCTGACGGATATACCAGGCCGAACTTCTATAATCTCTCAGGACATTATACTGAAGGACAGTACTCCTATAAAACTTCGTCCTTACTCTGTACCTATCCATTTTCAAGATAAAACATCTCAAGAACTTAAACAGATGTTAGCATTAGGGATTATCAAACATAGTAACTCTCCATTCGCTTCACCACTAGTTATTGTAAGAAAAAAAGACAATAATATACAATTATGTGTAGATTATAGGAAACTTAACGCTCAAACTGTACCAGACAGTGAACCTCATCCTTTGATTGACGATTTACTTATTCGTCTTTCATCTGCTAAATATTTCACGAAAATTGACTTAACCAAGGGATATTGGCAGATTCCCTTAACTGAACAAGCAAAATATTACACTGCATTTTCGACTCCACAAGGTCGGTACCAGTGGAATGTCATGCCTTTTGGGCTAATGAATGCTCCTGCAACGTTCATTCGCATGATGCGAAGAATTTTAGCTTGCAGATCAGACATCATCACTTATATTGATGACATCTGTCTGTTCAGTCATTCCTTTGATGAACATGTCATAGGATTAAGTGCAGTACTAGATATTTTAAGAACTCATAACTTAACTGCCAGACCTAGCAAAAGGCAAATAGGTTTTCAGGAAATAACATTCCTAGGACATATAATAGGGGCTGGACCAATAAAGACTATTCCTCAAAATATATCTAAGATTTTAGAGCTATCAGTTCCACAAACAAAGAAACAAGTTAGGAGCTTATTGGGTTTAGTCCAGTATTATAGTAGATTTATTCCTAACTTGTCAACCATTACGGCTGTCTTGTCTTTGTTACTGAAGAAAGATATGCCTACAAAAGTTCTGTAGACAACTGACTGCCAGACAACTTTTGACAAAATAATATCTTTGTTCTCCAGGCAACCTATTCTTAGATTACCAGATATTAAGAAAATGTGTTTATACTCCGTACAGATGCGAGCAATTACGGATTAGGAGGTACCCTGTTACAAGAACACGACGGCGTACTTCATCCAACTCTATACATATCCAGAAAACTTACCGAGACAGAACGCAACTATTCAGTGATTGACAAGGAGTTGTTAGGAGTTGTATGGGCAATACAGAAACTTGAGAAGTTTTTGTTAGGCGCTCCTTTTTTGATCCAGACTGATCAACGTGCAGTAGTATTACTTAGAAAAGCCAATCATAAGAACGCCAAACTGGCTCGTTTTTCGATTTTGCTACAGCCATTCAATTTCTCCATTGAAGCAATTCCAGGACATGAGAATGTAGTTGCTGATATATTATCGCGCAATCCTTTGCCATATAACAATGGAACAGAACTAACTCATTGAACCAGAACTTGTTTTTGAACTGACATTTGTTGATCTTTGTTCAAGAGTCTACAAACTTACAAGTAATGATGAAAGAACACATCGAGTCTGTCACAAACGATTGAAAATTTGTGATGAAATTTAAAAATTCAAATCACTTCCAGAGTCCCAGGTCAAACAAATTGACAAAGAGACATTCTTCACACATTCAAAGTTGTAACAATTCGATTCGAATAATCACTTGACATTGACAACGTTGTTGAAATGTGCACGGACTTTGGTTGGTGTCCGTGCGTAACTCAAGCGAAGTTAGTTGTAGGTTACTTCTATATTTTTTCCTTACGTACATCTATTATATTCTAATCTATTAACTTACTATTACTTTCTTTCCATACATTATTAACTATTTCTTAACTTTTCTTTACTTTCCTTACAATTTTTTTTTTCCTTCCTTAACTATTAATTCCTACTTTCTTTTACTTAGGTAAAGTTAGATTCTATAACATACTTCACATTCTACACTTAGTTAATATTATAGCTCATTAATCTATGGTATAATCTTAATTACTAATACTATTTCATACTCTTCTTAATTAAGGTAGAATTTTATTCACAGACATAATTATTTATAGATTAGTCACAGTTTGATAGTTGACATTTCTTTCTGTTGACTTGACATGTATTTTTTTTTAGATAGTTGTTGACATGAACTTAAATTTGACTACGATCTTCGACGATATTACGTGATTCGTAGATCGATAATCTTTAACATTCTTTCAAATACCCATAAGATAAGAAAAAAATCTATAGACTAGATTTTTTTTACCCCCGTCGGCCAGGGGAATGTTACGAGAGGATATATGATTTGTAGCCACTAGTTAGTGAGCTCGGATAAAAGTTGCACATTTTAGTTGTTGAAATACAATGAAGATATATTATAGTTTTTGCGCTTCACGGTGTTGAAAGCGAGGAGTATAATTTGCTTAGTTTTAATATGACGTGTCGCGTTGATAAGGTAGCGCGTGACGACATTGTAATTGAACCCTTATTTTGTTAGCCTTGGTCCTAGACGGACGGAAGTTTGAAGTCTCCCATGAGAAAGATATTTATATCAAGGATTTTCTTGATGAATAGGCATTTGGGTCAGTCTATAATTTGTGGATACAATGTTATACCTCAGTGATGAGAGGGATTATGTTTTGAAGTGGAGAATATATATTTGGGAGCAACATTTATTGAAAGTATCCAAGAAGGTCACATTCGCCGCGTAAGTTGTTGTTCATTACCGGATTGCCGAATCTAGGAATCACGAGTAAATAAGTTGACTGTACGACGACTTAAGGAATATGATTCAAGTGACGATTTATGATGTATTAATTGAATTCTGATGAACTGTAATAATTGGATGTTATGTGCTATTAAATTGTATTCGTTCGGACTCTGAACACCACGGACTTATCAGTTGATATTATTGAAAGTTCAGAACGTTGGCCCACTATTCGTGTTTGTCAGCACGGCATTAGAAGCTCTACCATTTTGAAGTATTGATAAAATTAATAACACAAATAAGACAGTGGTCAGAAACCGGCACACACAGAAGTTAGCTGAGAATACCACAACAAAACGGTGGCAACAAATTGGACAATAAAGCACGATAGAAATCTGTGAAAGTTGTGGTAACAAGGAATGTACATCGGCTGTGGAATCCGTTGTAACAAGTATGACTTATTGAACCTGCTATTCTTCGACGCAATGTGACACCTTCTAAACCACAGGTCACAACAACACGACTTACTGAGCACCACTTCATTAATAAATATCAACGGGCAAGGTACAAACCAGACTGTAAAGTGTGTACGGCTGCAGGGAACACAAGCCAGACTTGCATGTACTACCCAGATTACAATGTACCTCTATGCCTGATACCCTGCTTCAAGTTATACCACACAGTCAAGGATTATCAACAATCCAGACAAAGACTCTTGCAGAGGCCTACAACTTCAACCCCAGTTAATGAAAAAAGCAGCTCAGACTCCAACTAGAGGTACTTAACTACTCAAACACTTACAAACGCTCATTGTCAGATGCCACAGACGCAGAATACATTCAAAAAAGGCAAACATGAAAAAGTTTTTTATTTTTTATTTTGCATTTTATTCACAATTTTATTAGCCTTTTATGTTGATATGCGTGGTTAATCGTTAAATCAATACGTCAATCAAGCTTATTTTATTCATTACCATCCATGTCACTAACATTTTATTGCGCTGACGTTGAACGAATTCACTAAAAACTGGGAAAAGATGTCTGTTTTTCAATCTTTTATGAGTTTAAAAAAAAAAAAAAGTTCTTTTTAAAGAAATCTGCAAACACCCTTGGTAATAGGAGACGGTAATGCTCCGGATTGCTGGTCAGCAAAGTGATAATTATATCTGAGAAAATTAGATGAGGAAAATATCAGAGTTTCCCATCCTTGAAAATCATGTGCTGGTCCTGGAAAAAGCCGGGAAAATGCTTGAAGAAATTTGCTATGGACCCTGTATTGAGGGACAGAATTTTACATTTCATTTAATGACCCATGTGGTTTTAAACCATCTTTACTACCATCAGTACTCTGCCGTTTACAACACTGTCCAGAATTTTTCATTTAATGACTCATGTTGTTTAAAACAAAAAAATCATTACTACCATCAGTATTGCCATTGGCAACACTATCAGCCCAGAAGGTATACCCACATAGATTAAGGCGGTGCACTACAGCGAAAACTAACTTTTGTTCTAATAACATTTTCAAACTTTTATGTGCTCAATAGACAGTGTATGTCCGTGAACCAAATTCTACAGTTTATTTTGTTAAAAAACATGTGGTTACCATGGTAACAAAAAAAAACATCCGCTATTTTGGATTTTCACCAATTTCTGAGAGCTAAAAACTTGTTTCCCATTGACCAAACTTTATCAAATTGCACACACATGTTTTGACTGACAATTCAAACAATTTATCACATGCTTTTTTTGATAATTTTAAAATTCTATTTTTAATGATTTAAAAAAAAAATACACTTTATTTGTATGAAAAAAAATAATATAAAAAACAAATATATCAAAGCAAATTACCAAAATATCAAAAAAAAGCATTTGAAAATTTAAAGATATGTATGGGTACTACATGCATGCCAAATTTCAGAGTGATCTGTTACATAGTTTGTAAAAAATAACAGTTTTTGTTAATAAAATGTTAGTTTTGAGAAAAATGCATTTTAGTCACCGAGTGTCTTGTCTTGTCCAATATACTCCATTCTGGGGGGCTGAATGTGTTTAAAATTGTCCAGCACTATATGCTGCACCTCCTTCAGCTTCCTGCAGCTCCTTCTCTCGCCTTTGTCTTGCCTAATTTTTCTTATTTCCTTCTACCATGGTAACCAAAAAAAACAACAACAGCCATATTGGGTTTTCATCAATTTTCAAGAGCAAAAATCTTATGTTTCCCATTGACCAAACTTTATCAAATTGCACACACATGTTGTGACTGACAATTAAAACAATTTTACTCATGATTATTTTGATAAGTTTTCAGAAAAATGCATTTTACTCACCGAGTGCCTTGTCTTGTCCAATATACTCCATTCTGGGGGGGGGCTGAATGTGTTTAAAATCCTCCGGCACTATATGCTGCACCTCCTTTAGCTTCCTGCAGCTCCTCCTCTCGCCTTTGTCTTGCCACTTGCCTAATTTTTCTTCTTTTTACAAGATTGTCAGCCTCATGTTTCTGGCTGTTGGCATTTTGTGTTGCACCTAGCTCACACCACTTGAGCAGATGCTGATCAGTAAGACGCTCATAAATAGGGGCTAAGTGCTTATGGAGCAGGTTGTAGTATAGCGGAGTGGGAACCTTGGTCTTGTGTGGTCCGGCAGCTTCTCCTTTGGCCATGGAAGACTGATAGAAACACCAGGAGTCTTTGCCTGGCGGACACAAATTATGTTGGGGTTTGTCGTTTGTTGAATACCCATGGTAGAGAGAAGCCATGATGGCTTGTTTCATCTCTGGCTGTACTATGCTTGCAGATGGCCCTGGTGTAGTAAATACACAATTTTCGTATGGCATTTTGGGTTAGACGACCACGGCCATTTCCTCCAAGGGTGACTTTTTGTTTCCTGCAGTCAGTAATGAGTGTTCTCAGTGCAGTGCCTAATTGCTTTGCAACATGGTTGACGCACTCTTCTGTGGTTATGTCAACTTCTGGACCATACAGTTTGATGTCGCAGAGTCTGTTGTAGGCCTTGGAATCGCCATCTGATAGCAAAACAGTAGCGTAGTGTTTATGCTTGTTTGTTTGGTTAACAATGACTGGTGAAGGAAGGAAGAGATAGACTTGTACACAAGTAGGTTGATGACACACCATCCATAAGCCACACAGGCTACCGCTGATAAGGGGTGTCGTGTTGATGGATGAGTTGCTGGACATCACAGTTGAAGTTATAGTGGTACATGGTGTAAGACCTCCGGGCAACGCCGGGTATTTCCAGAAGTAGTAAATGTTATTATTTTTATGTGTGCCACCGATAAATGCGATCAGTATTTGTCGGGCTTACAGGTAGCCGACCAAGTGTGTGGGTGTGCAGCTGTCAAAGGACGCGAATGCCGTGTAGTATTACAGTAAGTCATTAATCATATACCCACAACGATGCACACATTGGAGTAACTACTGGACTAGTCTTTACACTGTTTATTGTACAAATCACATTGACATAAACCTCCTGGTAAACAATATCCAGTCACATAGTAAACAAATCACTGTCACGAGTTACAAGCACATTATAGAAACATCGTATAGCTATTCTCTCCACCTTTCCTTCTCTAGCAATACAGTAGTTGAGCCGCCTAAAGTCCCTGGCTCTAAGCAATATCAAAAATCCTTGCACCTTCCCTGGCGTTACAATAGATGCCATATAAGATTCATGGCTCTAAGCAATATCAAAAATCCTTGCGCCTTCCCTGGCGTTACAATAGATGCCGTATAAGATTCATGTCTCTAAGCAATATAAAAAATCCTTGCGCCTTCCCTGGCGTTACAATAGATGCCGTATAAGATTCATGGCTCTAAGCAATATCAAAAATCTTTGCGCCTTCCCTAGCGATCCAATATCTAGCCGCATGAGTTTCTGGCTCAAAAGCAAGTGTAAATACTCTCCCACCTTCTCTTACAATTCAAAACATGAGTCGAATAAGTTCTGGGCTCTTAGCAAAGTAAATGTTCTTTCTTACCTTCCCTTCTCAGGCACTACACTATCTAATACACTTTGCACAATATACATACAAGCCTTTCTATCCCCGGCTTTAGAAAATAACATAGGGAGTCTCCAACATTTCTAATCCCGCCAGGAAAATATCTCCCCGAAAATCACAATGAGAAAAACATGGCTGACCAGCTCGGTCAAAACCCAGAGCGAACTGTCACGAGATATATCGCATATCAGTCCCGCTCAAAAAGTCATGCATGCGCGCTAACCGCGGACCGTGAACTAAATTCAAACCCGAAGGTTCGAGAGATTTCTGGAACAAACAAGTCAAGGGAGATAACCAACGTTTGGTCAGTACTCACAAGTATTACAACCTGTAACCTCCCCTTGACCGTAAACAATAAAAATATATTAAATCTGTCTTTAACATGTAGCTTGTGATTTACCACTGAACGAAGCCAGAAAACCTCACAGGCTTTTACTTCCATCATTCCGGCTGACCCTTCGTAATTACAGCAGCAGTCCTTCTGATGCTCTGCTTTCCATTGTTCTAATTTGTTAGACTGGTTTTTAAGTTGCTACTGTCCAGTATTCTCGCAGGTGTAACAGAAGGAAGACATAATGTGCTTATCGATGACCATGCCAGTCAAGATGTTGATAACACTGCCAACACCTATCAATGACTTATAACCTCTAGATAGCTATGTTGCATCAAAGCTGACAGCAATGTCAATGACTTCTTTTTTTTTAATTAATGGTACGATGCTGACTTTTAGCATGTTCAGCCCAGACCAGACGATGCTGACGACACGTTGAAATACTGTAGAGTTGTGCATGGTATTCAAATGATCAAAAATTTGATCTGCATATTCTGTATGCAGGTTTAGCACAGACAGTGTTATAAGAAGCACCATTTTAGCTCGCGCTCAAGTTCATTTTTATATCAGATCGACTTGGGCCAGTGGTGTAGGGCACTATTGGATCCGTGATTTGAACTATAGGCCTATTGGATAGCCTACTGGTATGCAAACAGTTGATGATAAGCCTACACCAGGTTGGGTGTAACAGTGCTGGAATTACACACTTTTGATGTGCTCTAATGGCAAAAAGTTGCTTTATTTTCTTACCTTTTCTTCCCATTTTGAAGTAATAGAATATAATTTAATGAGATTTAGACTGTAATCAAGAGAAGCATGTACTTTTACCATGTTCAATGAGTTATTGTTTACAGTCGGAAGTACCTGTCATTACGTTCCGGATATGCGCAGACAACGCTACGTGCTGTTACGACCAATCAGAAAGATAAACACCTTTCCTTCATGAATGGGACTTGACTGAGAGAATGGGGTCACTGCGTGACTTCTCCTTATAAGGAAGTTAGCGTAAAACAATGGAAAATGTTGAATGCCAAATCACGATGTGAAATAAAGGTTTCAAATTTGCTACGATCCGGGACACACAAAAATTCCCTTTTCGGCGATACCAAATACTTTGTGATGCACTCAGCGTAACTAAGGTATTACTGAGAGAAATCGTGCATTTTCGGCACAAATTTGAAAATCATAGCATGTGGGTAGTGCCGACAATATGCTGTTTGATAGATCAAATGCATTTTTTATGTTATAAAACCTTGCTCAATCGATTCCTCGATGATTATTTAATAAAATAAGCTCAAAAGTAAAAAATCAATATTTTGTATGTAAAATCCAGTTTTCACTAACGTGGACCATGTTGATGCAGCAATCCTATGTGCGAATGAAAGGTGGATGGCTGATATTCCTAGGGTAGAAGAAAGAGTGCTAGAATGAGTGGGAAATTTATAGTATTTTTTATTACAATACTTATGAGGCCGCTCTATGTGTCTTCAGACCCTGAGCAAGGTAGAGCTTCGTCTCCTGACCTAGGCGCTTGTCTGAAACTTCAGTCAACAGGATCTGGTACATGGCCGTCTACTGAAGTGCTTATTAGAGTGGTGTCCCAACCTGGTGGTGACAGTACAGGGTATGTAGTCAAATTCTGGAAGTCATTGTGACGGCATTGATACATCATAACGGTGACCAACAATCCTGTACGGTAACATAAATACTTACAGTGGTATCCCTCAGTTGATGCATACACATTTCTCCTCAGCACCTGGGTAGATCTATATATCACACCAATGCCACACTCAAGTCTGATAATATATGTGGAGCTGTTTCAGCTTGTAACATTGTACCAGTAGATGGAACAATAGGACACTGGTCGTCTCATTATATGGAATTCCAACCAGCACGCAACCGAGCTTCTAACATTTATCAGAAGGAACACTAGACACACACACACATTAATTTAGTTAGTTAAGAGTGGGCCTACTCCGGAACTTAGTTAATTATTATATCATATCATCACTATTTGTTTACGTGCTTTGTATTATTCTTTTTATACCTGTTCTACTTTACTTAATTGTTGTACAATAAAGGGAAGCATTTAGTGTCATATATTTACTGCTCTCGTGGTCAAGTTCTTCACATGCTGTCGTTTTGTACGTTTATTAACAATTCTTCCTATATAGTTAGGGGGGGGGGGGGGGGGGGCTATTTTTAATAATCTTTATCAAGATACAGAGAAGAGAGACTGTCGCTAGGGAACCCGGGTTCATTTTCAGAATTTCTTCGAGTTCAGCGCTCGGACTGTTCTTCTTTGATCCTTAGCCGCCGACCATTTTAAGCTCGAACTGTGGGTGCTCAAAATCCCTACTCTTCTTCACTATCTTAAGTAGGCTCTCATTGAACAAGCCATTTTCTTTGAGAGCCTAATTCTTTATCACAAAACTTCATCTTTTACACTCAACCTCACCAGAGCTGCGACAACACATAATTCATTTTTCTTCTCAGATTGCAAAAAAATATGGAACAGAAGATCCCATTCCTGGATCAAAAAATAAAAGAGGACATCAGTACAGATTTTAAAGTGAGTTTTCTTTTTAATTCTTGATAAATTTTTATACAGCCTAAGGCAGTTAAACTGAGAAATCTCTTAAAATATTGTCCATTTTAACATTTTATAACTTATTGCTAGGTTCTTTTCTTTTTCTTTTCTTCCTTTACAATGAAGCGTATGTCAATGTAATGTACAATCTTCATCAGGGACAGTGGCTGAGAAAAGAAATAAAATTAAATACATAAAAATGTATCATGTAGTTGTCAAACTGGGGCAATATTTTAATTATTTAAGACTCAAATGATTTGTTTCAAACTTGAATATGTTCAATATTTTGTTTTCAGGGACACACAGTGAAGATAGAAAGTGAAGGTGAGGAAGATGGTCATGTTTCTGCAGGGAGAGAGAGTACGAGGACCAGTTCCACATCTGTATATCCTGCTGGGGACAATTTACTTAGTAATGCTTTACATCTTTTTAACATAAATGTAACCTGTGCTCAATATGTTACAACTATCAATGAATATGTAACATAATAAGTGTTATTTGTACACATCCACCATAAACATCATTATTTGTTAGGGTTTCTACCCTAAATACACAGGTGTGTATTTTATTATTTTTATTTCAATTATTTTATATATTTTTTCAGGTATCTTTAGTCCACACAGAAAATCCCTTTCTGCAAATATTACTTGTTTGGGGCAGTGGCATACCAAGGGTTTATAGCCCCTGGTCACTGCCAGATAAAATATATGTTCATTTTGTAGACCAATCAAAAGAAAGTTTAAAGGACTATATAAAGCACTGTCGTGACTTTTAAATTCTTCTGAGAGCACCAGGATGAATTATTGGGAAATTTAAGAATTAGTTAAACACAAAAGAAAAGAAATCAACCACTCTTTGTAATAACCTTTTTATTAACAGCATAAACAGTACACTAGGTGATTTGTCTTATGAGGACAAAAGACAAAGAAAATAGCCAATGTTGCGGCCACAAGGCCTTCATCAGTGAAAGTGAAGGCTAGATATAAAAATAAAACCTGGTTACTTCCCTAAAGGCAGCTGGGTCCTAACACGCCACTGAATAGATGTGCGTACCCGTAAAAGGAAAGTTTTCCTTTCCCTGACGAAGACCGTGTGGCTATTTTCTTTGTCTTTTGTCCTCTCAAGATGAATCACCTTTTTTCTATTTTTTGTTCGTAACCATCCATTGTACTCCACATCTTACCACAGTTTCCCTCATCTTCCTTGACTTAATAAACAGAACACTACATATGCCCATTTTTTTTTCTTTTTAACTACATATCGATCATTAGTACCTTCGTTCCTGCATATTGATCAATTATTTTACCAAAATGAATGTTCTCAAGATTTTCTCTTTCAATACTAAGAAGTTCCAGATTACTCAGATGTTCCTGTCTCATAGATACTCATAAATACAAAAGAATTAGCTTTAGTGTACTGAACAAATGCTTACAACTGGCTAATGAAGTAGAAATCATTACAGAATATGCAGTTCTATGTATACTTTTGGAATACATAATTTCCATAAGACACAACAAACTAAAGTAAACTCACAGCAGTTGTTGGAACAAAGTCAGTTCGTGACTGCAGTAGCATCTTGCAATTGCTTACCTTAGAAAGCAGGATCTTGCCATCAGTGTCTGTGACATAAAAGCTTGCCAGGTCAGTGCACTTCTGACAGATCTCTTAAGCATTATCTGTCTTGATAAAAGTCTCAGTGTTGAGAATGAATTCAAATTCCATGTTTATATGCTTCAGTTGACTGAAAGGTATTGACATTTCCTGCTGAAGTCTGTCTAGAATGCATCTTATCACTCGCGCAATCTTATCTTCTGCTGGAAGTTTTTTGATACCGGTAGTTCAATGGGCATCACACATCGACCTTCAGCTTTGATCTGTTGCACCTCTTTGCACACCACAGTGTCCTTTATCTTGGAACTTTGTGGTGCTCAAAAGGTCATTGCTTATCACATCATTATGTGTAAGAATTATTATGACGTGAGATAATCGTGCTTATTCATTGTCAATGGTGATCTGTGTGGATCCTCAGAGTGAAAAGTAGAAGATGTCTAATAAATATTGTGCTGCCCTATTTTTTGCATTGGTCTGTGCATTCAAAACTACTTCTTTGCAAACAATGTCACTTATATGGAATTCCAACCAGCACACAACCGAGCTTCTAACATTTATCAGAAGGAACACTAGACACACACACACATTAATTTAGTTAGTTAACTCATTCCGTCCAAACTGGCGCATCACGCGCCAGATAGGAGTTCTGATCCGTCCATGGCGCGTGGCGCTCCAATGTGATATATGTCGAATTAGAACGGAAAGTTATAAAATACTTAGCAACTAGCCAGTTTTTAAATCATTTCATTACATTTGGCACATGTTTGTGAGCGGAAAAAAAATCTGTGAAGCTAAAATTGTGTGTTTTATATCCATTTCTAATCCTTTGTTAAGAGACTTCAAACCTTTCATGTTCCTTGATGGATCTTGAAATTGTTTTGGTACGTGGTCAGTTTTTCCAAGAATTTGATACAGAAAAATAAAAAACAAAGCATTAAAATGAAATTAAAAACATTTTGATGGAGCTTCTCAAGTAGATCTTTCAGTTCATCAAATCTTTCATAAATGACTAACAGCTTCTGCTCTTGAACTCCAAATGGAGTTGCTTCCGTGCAACATGAACGTTGGGGAAAAATATATGTAAGCGTATAGGTTTTCTGTCTAAAGAGGATGTGCAGCTGCTCACTAACACTAGTTGTGATTATATAGCTGAAGAATAGAAATGCTTTGGATTTGAAGTCAAAAATGACATTGAGAGAATCTGTTGAGAAAGAAAAGATTCAAATTATGTTAGTTGGACACATGCGTTCGCAGAGAAACAACATGACTTTTTGGCACCTCCCTTCTTCTGTGCTGGGGTGACCGCCCACCCCTACCCTTCCTTTTTCTATACACTGGTGTAGGGATTTGATCTGTATGTCTTGAATTAAAATCTGAACAGAAAACATGAATTTGCAAGATCATGTGAATTATGTAGACCATTAAATCTAAAACTACAGATACTATATATCTTAATTATAACTTATTAGAGATTGAACTGGATTTCTTTTTTTTAATTAACTAAACAGAAATGCTGCATGCTGAGCCCTCCTTGCCATTTTTTCAACTAATATTTGGTTATTTCAATCAGTTCCACATTAGCAATCATATCATACCACAATGATCTTTATTTTTTTTCTGCAATCAGAAATAAAATCATTTCTTCTTCTTCGTACACACTCAGACGTCCACTTGAATGTTCTCAAAGTAAGCAGTAATCAGTTTGAGGCTATTTGAAGCCCTGTAAAGCTTTTCCGCAAAAAGAGCTGGCGTCGGCCATATGCACTTTCTCTGTACCACATATAAGGGGCAACTTTAAAGCAGATGTTCAGCAGTCATTTTATCTGTGCCACAGTTACACTGATCGGTAGTTCCTATCTTTAGCTTGTTGAATAGATGGTATCGCAATCTGTTGTGGCCAGTGCAGAGTCTGAAGATTACCACTTGTTCTCTTCAGTTTAGCTGGTAGTAAGCATTTAAAAAGTTTATATCTTCTTACATGTGTGTTTGTGCTAATTTTTTTTTTTTTTTTTGGGGGGGGGGGGGGGGGCGGGGTGGGGGGGGTGGTGGGGGGGGGGTAATTTTTCATGTTTCAGGGACATATTATAGAACTGCTTTGGCATTTGCATTGAAAATTTTTGTTTTTGATAGGGTTTCTTTGGTTTGGGATAGAAGGCCAAGGTTGCTGACAATCATTGAGCTGTATTGTCAGTTTATATTGAATTTCATTTCTGTTGGTTAATATTGTTGTTTTCATAATCTGACCTATAAACCATAAGAAGAGAAATGATAAAATGAGATCACAGTTGTCTCATTCAGACTCTAGAATAAAGGGTTCTTGACAATGTCTCTCTTGAGGAATTCTACATGTCATGTCCTCTTATATTTGACATATATTTTTAATGAACTAATGATGTGACAGTCAACAAATTCTACATGTCATGTCCTCTTATATTTGACATACATTTTTAATGAACTAAGGGGCGGACTGTCAATAAATTCTACATGTCATGTCCTCTTATTTGACATATAAATATCTTTAATGAACTAATGATGTGACTGTCAACAAATTCTACACGTCATGTCCTCTTATCTAATACATTTTTAATGAACTAAGGGGTGGACTGTCAACAAATTCTACATGTCATGTCCTCTTATATTTGACGCATATTTTTAATGAACTAATGATGTGACTGTCAACAAATTCTACATGTCATGTCCTCTTATAATTGACATATATTTTGAATGAACTAATGACGTGACTTACCAACGGGCTGATCACCCGTTGGCCAGTCACTTCGATTACGGAAACAACAGCAGATGGATTGATTTGCCGTTGCCCTAAAGACGCCAATAGGCGTGATGGGAAACAATGGCAAAGAAAACCTATCTGATGTTGCCCTAAGACGCCACTAGGCGTAATGGCCACTGACTGCTTTGACGGTCGGTGGCTAAGGATGGAAGAAGAAGAAGAATGACGTGACTTACCTGTGTTTTACCGCGGCCCGAAAGGGGAGCAAAGAATAGTAACACTGTTCCTTGCCAAGCATGTCATAGAAAGCAACTAAAGAGGGTTGGGCATGGGGCTGGTTACCCCATCCTGTAAAAAATTTAAACCACAAAAAACTTCAACAAACATGGACAAGTCAATTAAAGAAAATAAAACGCAGCCATCCAAGACAGGGGAAGGTCCTCTCGCAGGGAGGCGTATGATGCAACACAGAGAAAGCCGAAAGGAGTCTGTGTTACTGACTAACCTTCTTTCTTCTAGGAGAACTTCCAGATTTGGCACCTGGAATGTTCGGACATTAAACGAACAAGGGAAAATGGCACAAGTAGCAGCAGAGATGAGGGAATATAAAATCGAGGTTCTGGGACTGTGTGAAACAAAATGGAAGGGTGTAGACAGGAAGAAACTCATCACAGGTGAATTGGCGCTGTCCTCAGGACATGAAGACAAAAGTTCACACCACAGTGAAGGGGTAGCTCTTATGTTATCTAAAGAAGCACAGAAAGTACTCATTGAATGGGAAGCCATTGGATCCAGAATAAGAACAGCTACTTTTGAAACAGCTAAAAAGAAAATAAATGTAAATGTCATCCAATGTTATGCACCAACTAATGACAAAGAAGAGTCGGTGAAAGAAGCATTTTATACTAGACTACAGGGAATTATGGAAAAAGTAAAAAGAAGAGACATCACAATTTTGATGGGTGACATGAATGCAAAGATAGGTACAGTCAACACCGGCTTTGAAGAAGTCATGGGAAAACAGGGGCTTGGAATAATGAATGAAAATGGGGAACTACAAACTTCTGTGCTTCAAATCAACTGGCTATAGGAGGAAGCATGTTTCCACATAAGAGAATACACAAGGCAACATGGATATCACCAGACCATAGAACAGAAAATCAGATTGATCATATATGCATAAACAAGAAGTTTAGATCATCATTGCAGGATGTAAAGGTATATAGAGGAGCAGATGTGGCATCAGATCACCACCTTCTGATAGCCAAAGTAAAAATGAAACTCAAGAGATATGCAACAATGTAAAATTATAGACAACAATTTAATGTAGGACATCTAAGAAAACAAGAGACAAATTTGCGGTCACAATATCCAACAAATTCCAAGGCTCCAACAGCTGGAAGATGTAGAGAATATAGAAGACTATTGGCAGCAAATCAAAACGGTATGGAATGAGACATGTGAAGAAATACTGTGGAAAAGGGAACAACAACAAAAAGCATGGATAACAACAGAAACCATCAATAAGATAAAAGACAGAAAAAAACAAGAAAGCAGATTTAAACACAAGCAAAACCAGAAGTTCTAAAGCCAAGGCTCAAGAAGTGTACACAGAAGCAAACAAAAGTTAAAAGAAGTATCAAAAGAGACAAGAGGAAGTATATTGAGGAGTTGGCAAGAAAGGCAGAAGATGCTGCAGACAAAGGAAATATGAGAGAACTCTATAACAGCACAAAGAAGCTGACAGGGAAATACAAGCAAACAAGTTGCCTCATAAAAGACAAGAATGGAAAACTGCTCAGCAATATACAAGAGCAAATGAAGAAGTGGACAGAATATTTTGAGGACCTTCTCAATAGACCAGCTCCACAAAACCCCCCGGACACCCAGTTAGCAGAAGAAGAGCTACAAATTAGCGGTGAAAGACCAACGAATGAAGAAATAAAGAAAGCCATAAAGCTTCTTACCAACGGGCTGATCACCCGTTTGCCAGTCACTTCGATTACGGAAACAACAGCAAATGGATTGATTTGCCGTTGCCCTAAAGACGCCAATAGGCGTGATGGGAAACAATGGCAAAGAAAGCCTATCTGCTGTTGCCCTAAGACGCCACTAGGCGTAATGGCCACTGACTGCTTTGACAGTCGGTGGCTAAGGACGGAAGAAGAAGAAGATAAAGCTTCTTAGAGATGGAAAAGCATCTGGACCTGATGGCATTCCAGCAGAGGCCATCAAAGCAGATATCGACACAGCTACAGAGATGTTATATAAATTACTTCATTAAGTCTGGGAACAGGAAGAGATACCAGCAGAATGGAAGGAAGGATATCTGGTTAAGTTGCCTAAGAAAGGAAATTTACAAGAGTGCACAAATTATAGAGGAATAATGTTACTATCAGTGCCAGGAAGAGTATTAAATAGGATTATCCTTGAGAGAGATTTTTTCTTTTTTTCTCTTTTTCTATAACCAGCGGCACTCGAGCTTTCCAGCTCTTTCGGCCCAATGACATGTCATTGCGAGGCTGGGGGGTCAGTGGACTTTCCTTCCAACCCGGTCAGGAGCTTCGCTCCTTCCCATCCACACGGGATTTATGTGCAGGAGCCGTTCAGGTTATTCAGTCAAATTTCCGGTCGTAAACATTTCTTCAAACGCCGACGGCCGGGTTTGAACCATGAACACCTGGTCGCCAGTACAACGTCATAGCCATTACACCAGCGCGGCTCCCTCCTTGAGAGATTAAAAGAGTCCATAGACAAGAAACTGAGAGATGAACAAGCAGGTTTTCAGCAAAACAGATCTTGTACAGACCAGATAGCCACTTTGAGAATAATAGTTGAACAAAGTCTGGAATGGAATTCACCATTATACATCGGATTTGTGGACTACGAAAAGGCATTTGACAGTGTAGACAGAGAATCACTGGAAATTGATGAGGCATTATGGAGTTCCCCTGAAGATCATTAATTTAATAAAGAAAACATATGAAGACATGACATGCAGAGTTCTTCATGAAGGACGGCTTACAGAACCATTTGGGATAAGAACAGGAGTGCGACAGGGATGCCTCTTGTCTCCATTTCTTTTCTTATTAGCAATAGACTGGGTTATGAGAACATCAACAACACACAACAGAAATGGAATCCAGTGGACTCTGACTAAGCAGTTGGATGATCCGGATTTTGCTGATGACTTGGCTGTTCTGTCCCATAACCGTAATCAGATGCAGGACAAATTGAAAACACTAGATGAGAGGTCACAGCAATTCGGTCTGAAAATACACAGGAAAAAGACAAAGATAATGAGAATAAATGCAGGTAATGAAAACAGGGTTGAACTTAAAGAAGCACCAGTACAAGATGTAGAATCGTACACATATCTTGGCAGCAATATAGACAAAGTTGGAGGGACAGACAGTGATGTCAAAATAAGAATACAAAAAGCAAGGGGAGCTTTCATTGCATTGGGAAATGTATGGAGATCAAGAGAAATCAAATCCAACACGAAAATAAGAATCTTCAACTCAAATGTGAAGTCAGTCCTATTGTATGGCTCTGAGACAAGGAGAACAACAAAGACAACAACCAAACAGCTACAGACTTTCATAAATGGGTGCTTGCGTAGAATAGAGGGATTAAAATGGTATGACAAGGTTACCAATGTGGAATTGAGGACAAGAACTAGACAAGTGCCAGTGGAACAAGAGATGAGAAGAAGGCGATGGATTGGACACGCACTGAGGAGACCTGTTGATAGCATTACAAGGCAGTCCTTGTTCTGGAACCCCCAGGGCAAGAGAGGCAGAGGTAGACCAAGAAGCACATGGAGAAGAGAGCTGGAAACAGGCAAAAATGATGAGGAGAACGTGAAAAGAACTTTCCTGATGGTCAAGTGACTGTCCTGTGTCCAAGTTGGCATGTGTTTGTTGAAGGCAAGTCTTCCTATGGGAGTGTCAGGGGAATGATGAATCCTGTGTCAAGTCTTTCCTGTCAACAAATTCTACATTGTCCTGTGTATTTCCTGTTATAAGTTGACATACATTTTTAATGAACTAATTTGTGACTGTCCAAATTCTAATGTCATTTCTGTCCTCTTATATTTGAACATCTTATTTTTGAATGAACTTGATGTGACTGTCAACAAATTCTACATGTCCTGTGTCAAGTCTTATATTGTGTCATATCTTCCTGTTCTTTGTCATTGTTCTTCATCTAATGATGTGACTGTCAACAAAAGACACTGTATGTCTCTCTAATCACTCATGAACCACCAGCTCCTAGCACCACAACAAACTTTTGTCAAGTCTTTCCTTGTCTTGTGCCATCAGCTCTAGTTCTTTCTATGTCTGTCTCCAGTTCTCTTCTCCATGTGTGTCCTTGACCTTCCTCTAGACTTCTAGGAATTCCGTCACCAGGTTTTCTCAGTGTGTTTCCTGTCAGTCTCCAGCATCTTCTCATCTCTGGTTCCACTGATGCGTGTCTGGTAGTTGTCATCAGTTCCACATGAGTGATCTTGTCATAGCACTTCAGTCCTTCTATTCTATGTAGGCATCCATTTTAAGAAAGAGTGTAACTTCTTTGATTGTTGTTGTTCTCCGTGTTTCAAGTCATATAATAGGACTGACTTGACGTGTTTCAAGTCATACAATAGGACTGACGTGACAGTAAAAGGTTCTTATTTTTGTAATGGATTTACTTTTTTTTCTGTATGTATGTATGATTCTACATCTTGTTGTGCTGTTTCTTCAAGAGCAATATTTTTATCATTTCCTGAATTTATTATTATTATATTTGTTTTCTCCCCGTGTATTTTCAGACCGACTTGTTGTCACTTCTATACTGTTAAGTATTTTCATTCTGTCATGTCATACATGTGATTACAGTTTTTGGACAGGAGAGCGTATATTATTGAAATGGTAACAACAGGCATCCCTGTTGCACCTGAGTTCTTTAGTTTTCATTTGTGAAAAATGTTAAGTCTTCATGTGTTTTCTTCTTTAAGTTAATAATCTTCAATGGGACTCCATATTGCCTCATCATTTTCCAAAGTGGTTCTCTGTCTACACTGCCAAATACCTTTTCATAGTCCAAAAATCTAATGTAAAGAGTTACTTTCCATTTCAGACTTTGTTCCACTTTTATTCTCAATGTGACATTCTGATCTGTATAGCCTAAATATATAAACCAATAAAACGGTATTGTATCAGTTCTCAAATTAACGGTTCACAGGAAACAGGAACTGCTTTGTCTAGAACCTGTTTGTTCTCTACTCATAGACTTCAAGTTCTAGAGGATGAACCTGTTAAATATTTGTCCTGGAACTAATAGTAAGATTATTCACATTTAATAGATGCACTTGTAAATCTTTTGTAAATCTCCCTTCTAATGCAGTTTGACCAGAGATCCTTTTTTCCATTCTGGTGGTATTTCTTCTCTCTCACAGACAGTTCCACAATACAGACTCAACTCAGCAGACTGTATCCACGAAATCCCCCTGTCTTCCAGCCAGCAATCGAGGAGCTACAAGTCAACTCTGAAAAACCAAATAAGGAAGAAATAAAGAAAGACATAAAGCTTCTAACAGAAGGAAAAGAAGCTGCTTCTGATGACATTCCAGTAGAGGCTATCAAAGCAGAAATGGACACCTCTGCACAGATCTTATACACATTATTTGGTAAATGTTTTGTGGTTACAAATTGCCTACAGCATGTGATAACTGGTCTCAAGCCCAACCCTCCTTAGTCAGCTCTTATGCCATGCCTGGAAGATAAGAGTGTTAGTAGTCCCTTAGCAGCCCTTAGTAACCCACTAGTGTGATAAGTAATAGCTTATGGCACATTAAATATTTTAATAGAAGTCTGTCAGTTTAACTTACTTGGGTAAATCTAAGTTTTTATCAAGAACTAGCTGTAAGTACCCAACATTGCTCGGATTTTCCTAGTAACTGTTTAGGAAACTTTCACATTCACAACCCTCCACTCCCAAAGGAACATAGGCCTTCAACAAACACATGCCAAGTCCTCCTGTCACGTGCCATCATCTTAAGTTCGCTCCACACTCTCCTCATCACTCTAACCTCTGTCTCCAGCTCTCCTCTCCATGTGCCCCCTGGTCCACCTCTGCCTCTCTTGCCCTGGGGGTTCCATAACAAGGACTGCCTTGTAATGCTATCAACAGGTCTCCTCAGTGTGTGTCCAATACATCGCCATCGTCTTCTTCTCATCTCTTGTTCCACTGGCACATGTCTAGTTCTTGTCCTCAGTTCCACATTGGTAACCTTGTCATACCATTTTAATCCCTCTATTCTACGTAAGAGGACATGCACACCATCATAGCTGGCTGGAGCTGGGTTTGCCATGTACTCAGAAGAGACCCCGATGCCATCACAAGAACAGCTATGCTATGGACCCCTGAAGGAAAACGAAAGAGAGGCCGACCAAAAACAACATGGCGGAGGACTGTGGAGGCTGAGATGCAAAGAATGAACCAGAGTTGGGGCACTGTACGAAGGATGGCCGCCGACCGAGCAAAATGGAATCAATTTGTTGTTGCCCTACAAGACGCCATCAGGCGTAATAGCCACTGACTGCTTTGACGGTCGGCTGCTAAGGATCAAAGAAAGAAGATTCTACGTAAGCACCCAGTTATGAAAGTCTGTAGCTTTTTGGTTGTTGTCTTTGTGGTCTCAGAGCCACACAACAGGACTGATCTCACATTTGAGCTGAAGACTCCTATTTTTGCGTTGGATCCAACCTCTCTTGATCTCCATACACTTCCCAATGCAACGAAAGCTCCCCCTGCCTTTTGCACCCTTATTTTGATATCGCTGTCCATCCCTCCAACCCTGTCTATACCACTGCCAAGACAAAGACATGTGTACGACTCCACATCCAGTACTGGTGTTTCCCCAAGCCCAACCCTGTTATCACCACCTGCATCTATTCTCACTATTTTTGTCCCTTCCCTATGTACCTTCAGACCCAACTGCTGTGACCTCTCATCCGTCCTGCATCCGATTACGGTTATGGGACAGAAGAGCCAAGTCATCAGCAAAATCCAGATCATCCAACTGTTTAGTCAGAGTCCACTGGATTCCATTTCTGTTGTGTGTTGTCGATGATCTAATAACCTAGTCTATTGCCATCAAGAAAAGAAATGGAGACAAGAGGCATCCCTGTCGCACTCCTGTTCTTATCCCAAACGGTTCTGTAAGCTGTCCTTCATGAAGAACTCTGCATGTCATGTCTCCATATGTCTTCCTTATTAAACCAATGTCTTATATTTTTGATAGGGTAATTAAGATCACTTTTGGTCCCTAATGAGTAAGGAAGTACATAATGACGAGTGTTCCTTAAATTCTGTTGAAAGGGAGCATTCTGAGAAAGACCACCTAAAAAATAGTAGGAGAAGCCTAAAAATAGGAACATGGAATGTTAGAACTCTAAATGGAGAAGGAAAGCTTGACAATCTTATATTAGAGGCAACCGACATGAAACTCGATATACTGGGAGTTGCAGAGGCAAGACTTTTGGATACAGGCTACATAACAAGAGACCAGTACACGCTT
Organism: Oreohelix idahoensis; assembly: GCA_024509875.1. Classification (NCBI taxonomy): domain Eukaryota; kingdom Metazoa; phylum Mollusca; class Gastropoda; order Stylommatophora; family Oreohelicidae; genus Oreohelix; species Oreohelix idahoensis. The sequence goes on along the minus strand of JAMPIV010014643.1, from coordinate 254,313 downwards.
ATACACTCAGGAGGAGAAAAACACGAAAGAGGGGTAGGAATGTTGATAAAGAAGGAGTTAGAAAAATATGTATGTGGATACTGGACACACAATGACAGAATGATGTTACTAAAGATGAGAGCAAAGCCATTCGACATATCAATCTTACAAACTTATGCACCAACTAAAGATCACAGCGAGGAAGAAATAGAAGAATACTATGAAGAGCTACAACACACACTTAAACCAGTCAAATCTACAGATGTGTTGATAGTAATGGGTGATATGAATGCAAAAGTAAGAAAAGGAAAATACAAGAAAATAGTAGGACAGTATGGATTAGGGACAAGAAATGATAGAGGAGACAGACTTATCCAGTTCTGTGAAGAAAACCAGCTGGTCATATGTAACACCTTTTTTGAACACCACCCAAGGAAATTATACACATGGAAAAGCCCAGGAGATGTAACACGTAATCAAATCGACTATATCATGATAAAACATAGATTTAAGAACAGTGTCACAAGTGCAAAGACACATCCTGGCGCTGACATAAATTCAGATCACAATCCAGTCATCATCAAAGTAAATATAAAGCTGAAAAGAGCAGAAGACAGGAGGAACCCCAGATAGAAATATCGGCGCTGAAACAACCAGATATAAAACAGAAATATTTAATCGACGTCAAAAATAAATATCAACAGTTATTGACAGAAAGCATGGAGCAGTATAGAAGAGAAAACCCAGAAGAAAAAGCAACCGCAAAATGGGAATGCTTAAAAACAAGCATACAATCAGCAAATACAAATTTACCTAAAAAGGAGTCTAAGAAAAATCAAATTTGGATGACAGATGACATCTTGAATAAAATGGCAGAAAGAAAGAAAGCAAAAAACACTCCAGAATATAAAACAATAGACAATGACATACGTACTATGTGTAGAGAACGGTGGATAGAAACAAAATGTAAGGAAATAGAAGACTTGGAAGCAAAGCACATGACAAGAGATATGCATGAAGAAATAAAGAAATTATCAAATCGGTCGCGGTTTGCACAAGGAGGAAGCTGTATCAAGAACAAAAATGGTGTAATATTACTTGATGAGAAAGACATATCAAACAGATGGGCAGAATACGTAAAAGAACTATTCGAGGACAACAGAGGTAAAAAAACCATCACCAGATTCTAATGAAGGCCCAAACATTCTCAGATCAGAAGTAGAGAATGCCATTCATATGATACAAAAAGGAAGATCAGCAGGCATGGATAACATAAAAATTGAAATGATAGAAGCTCTGGAGAGCTTTGGTATAGATACAATCACAGAAATATGCAACGATATATACAATACAGGATATTTACCACACGACATGAAGACATCAGTTTTTATAACATTGCCCAAAAAACCAAATGCAACAGAATGTTCGGACTTCAGAACAATCAGCCTGATGAGTCATGCAATTAAGATACTGCTCAAAATCATACAGGAAAGAATAAAAAGTAAAGTAGACAGCGAAATCCAAGAAGAACAGTTTGGTTTCAGACGAAACAGTGGAACAAGAGAGGCAATATTTTGCCTAAGAAGATTAGCAGAAAAATATACAGAGGTCCAAAAAAGTATGTATATGTGCTTCATTGACTATAAGAAGGCTTTTGACAGAATCCATCATGAGAAAATAATTGAATGCCTCAAAGACATAGGTATTGATGGAAAAGATATAAGAATACTCAGTAACCTTTATTGGGAGCAAACTGCCACAGTAAGATCGGGGAAGGAATTATTCACCATACATAGACATAAAAAGAGGTGTCAGACAAGGTTGTGTGCTGTCCCCCTGCCTATTTAATTTATACACCGAAAAAATTTTCAAACAGATACAGGAAATACCAGGACTGAACATCAGTGGAAGATCAATAAACAACCTTAGATATGCAGATGATACCGTGTTGTTAGCTGAAAGCGAACAGGAGTTACAAGAACTAGTGAAGCAAGTGAACAGTATAAGTCATGAATATGGACTCGACATTAATATTGAGCAAACTAAAACTATGATAATTAGCAAAACAGACGATAAACCCACATTAAAGATAAGCGTAAATGGGAAAATCCTGGAACAAGTCAAGAGCTACGTATATCTTGGTCATATAATAACAGAAGATGGCAGATGTGAAACAGAAATCAAGAAGAGAATAGGAAGGGCCAAAGCTACATTCAACAACATGAAACATATACTGACATCCAAACAGTTATCTCATAAATTAAAACTGAGAATCATAAAGTGTTATATATATTCTGCATTTCTGTATGGTGCAGAAACATGGACGATGAATAAGCATTTGGAAGAAAGAATTGAGGCTCTTGAAATGTGGATATATAGAAGAATGGGGCGTATCTCATGGAAAGAGATGAAAACAAATAAGGAGGTCCTAGAAAATCTAGGTATGAAAAGAGAACTAATGAGAGAGGTCAAAGTTCGGCAGCTAAAATACTTTGGCCACATAAAAAGGCATAACACCTTGCAGAAGACCATAACAGAAGGGAGAGTTGAAGGGAAACGTGCAAGGGGAAGACAGCGCTATAAGTGGGAAGATAACATCAAGAGATGGACGGGAAAGAGTCTATCAGAGTGTACCACCAAGACAAGAGACAGAAGGCGTTGGAGATCCATTACAGCCAACCTTCATTGTGGAGATGGCAACTGATGATGATGATGATGAATAGGACTAGAACAGGTGAAGGCTCAGTGGGAGATAAGGTAAAGAAATAGAATTTCACAAGTGAAATGGTGAAAGGTAAAATCTGTTCCTGGATTTGATAGATAATCAAACCAGCCTATCGATTACGATTGAGAGTTTGGATCAGACAGTTTCCTATAAATATATATTTAACCACTCGCATATACACACACGCAGATAAGTGACGACGATTAGATGCACATATGTGAAAACTATATCTATGAAATAAGGATCTTTTTGAACAAGCTGACCGCCACACGTAGATAAAATTTATGTAAATTTTTATTTATCTTACTTACTTACTTACTTACTTAGTCGTTCCCCTTCTACCGTGAGGTGTAGAGGTTTGGAAGAGAGAGCGCCAGACCATTCTATCAGCTGTCTTCTTCCTGGCCTGGTTCCATTCTAGTCCTCGGTCCTTCAAAGATTGTCTAATGTTGTCCTCCCAGCGAACTCTGGGTCGTCCTGGAGGTCTGGATCCCTGGCTCTTTGTTTCCCATGCTTGTCGTGGTAGCCGATCTTCTCCCATTCTGCAGACATGGCCAAACCATCTTAGTTGGGACTGTTCTATTTGGGTCTGCAGCGGATGGGATTTCAGGCCTTGACGTATCGTCTGGTTGCGGACCATGTCTCTTCTTGTTACTTCAACCACTTTCCTCAGATACCTCATTTCTGAGGTTTGGATCTGGCTTTTGTGGGTTGTAGTCATTGCCCACGACTCGCATCCATATGTCAAAACTGGGACATAGGAATTTTTATTTATCATAAAAAGAAACTTTACATCGGCAATATTGAATATCAAATCAAATACAATAAACATAGGTTAAGAATCAATTAAAGAGATAGACTCATAGGTGTAATCCTTTCCCTCTCTGTTGCCAAGATCCCGTTATAAAAGAAGTTATTAGCCCAAAGAGTCACAGATTTATACGCTATAGTCCCAGGTTTTCCCTCTCTCAGTAAGGAACAGAGTTTATATATATATTAATCTATTCTAAGAGGAAAACAACATTAGCAAAACTTGCCTACAAGAGAAAATACAAAGTTATTACATGGGTTAAATCATAAACGAATTATTCATCCCTGTTATTCTCTCGCTCTGACAGCTGTGATCACAGACAACATTCGCACTCTTACCTTATCATTGTTTCTTTCATAACATCTGCAACAAATTGTTCAGTCACTCACAGACCCTCCAAGTTTTGAGGTTACTGGCGAGTCAAACCCCAGTTTCTCCAGAAGACTAATTAATCAAATGTTGGGAAACGTTTGTCTCACTGTTGTAAATAGGAGGCTGATGAAGGTCACTTCAATTTTTGTCTAGTTAGGAAAGTACATATGATATCTAATGTTGACAGGGTACAATAGCTTGGAACTTCACTCGTTAAGTTGAATGTCAGGTACATAAAGTGGTTTAGGATAAATCTCCTTCACAACACAATGGTCGTTATAGCAAATGTTATTTCAGTCACCACCACAGGCGAAGTATATATGAACTTGAGAAAGAAATCTGGATATTTGTAAGTCCAGTTACTATTTATTCTTAATATTACTTTTGGGCCAGTACTCTGTTGTTCTTCTGGATGTAAAACACGAGGCCAGACAGGTCACTTGCAAAACCCGGTAATTATATTCAAAATGTTCTTTAAGTAAAGTTCTTCTCAGTTACATAGGTACTGAAAAACCGCTGGTAAGATTTAGGGTTTATGACCCCAGGATACTGTATAGGGAAGAAAAGAACACATAAATACTCAACCCTACGCGTAAATAATATTCACTTCTTCATCAACTTAAATTAGAAACCCTAAGCTTAGCGCTAGTCTCTTCGTTAAAACTTCTGTGAAATAAATTCTAGTCATTTAAAAGAATCAATCATCATGAATTAGAAATACATAAGTATCTCATCAATACTCAATGATGAATCAGTGCATTTAATAGTTAGTTAAAATGTTCTCTGACTGGTTACTAGCAATTTAATTAAATTTATTATTCAGGAAAAATCAAGAGAGCAGAAAAGGCCTTTATATATCGCCTTTATAGACCTCACAAAAGCATTTGACCTGGTTAGTAGGGATGGACTCTTCAAAATCCTCCTGAAAATAGGCTGCCCTTCTAAAATGCTGGAAATGATAAAGTCATTCCATGACGACATGTAGGGAACAGTCCAATATGCTGGAAGCACTTCACAGCCCTTTGACATACGAAGTGGCGTTAAACAAGGCTGTGTTCTGGCTCCGACCCTCTTCGGGATCTTCTTTGCCTTACTCTTGAAACATGCATTCAGAGATGCAACTAAAGGAATATGCCTTCACACTAGGTCAGATGGCTGTCTGTTTAATCTTTCAGGGCTGAAGGCAAAAACAAAAATCAGAAGGGTCACTATGAGAGACTTGTTGTTCGCTGATGATGCTGCAGTCATCACTCAAAGCCAACAGGATCTTCAGAACTTGATGAATCGCTTCACTAAAGCATGCAAGGACTTTGGCCTCACAATAAGTCTAAAGAAAACGAATGTGCTGAGTCAGGATGCGGGTGCTGCACCAGTTATCACTATCGATAACTATGAATTGGCAGTGGTGCACCACTTCACATACCTAGGGTCTACCATCAATGACAAACTCTCACTGGATACAGAAATCGACAGCCGCATTGGCAAAGCTGCAGCTACTTTGCCTGCCTCATATCGCGTGTTTGGGGAAATTCCAAACTCACAATAAGGACCAAAGCTGCGGTATATAATGCCTGCGTCACCAGCACACTCCTATATGGCAGCGAGACCTGGACGACCTATGCTAAGCAAGAAAGAAGGCTCAATACCTTCCATTTACGGTGTCTACGCCGCATCCTTGGCATCTCGTGGAAAGATAAAGTGACAAATGTCGAGGTTTTGTCACGTGCTGGCCTTCAAAGTATGTATACACTGCTTAGACAGCGCAGACTCTGCTGGCTTGGCCATGTTCGCTGCATGGAAGATGGTCGCATCCCAAAAGATATCTTCTACGGACAATTAGCAGATGGCAAGAGAACAGTTGGGCAACCACAGCTGAGGTTCAAAGATGTGTGCAAGAGAGATATGAGGGCACTGGACATGGATCCAGCAACATGGGAGGATGAAGCTGCCGATCGCACTAAGTGGCGATGCTATTTATGGCGCCACCTCAGATTGGGAGAAGAGAGGCTCACACAACAAGCAGAGGAGTGGAGAAAACGTCGAAAGGAGCACCAGGAAAATAAGCAGTTCCCATAGTCCGTTATGACTGAAGGGGCTATTATTATTATTATCATGTGGAGGGTAGTCATGGTCTCAACTGCTGACTTACATTTTGTCAATGAAGTGGTAAATTCATTAAATAGCTAAATATATGTAAGCACTCTTAAAATCCTGGTTCCTGTAGAAAATAACATTTCTATAACTGATAATAATTATAGTTCTTCAATCATTCAACATGGTATACGCATGGGATTGCATTAAATACATGTACATCCAATATGAGACAAAGGGAGAAGTGATTGAGAACACTTTTTATCAAGTTTGTAGTCTTGACAGAGAACACAGAAGCCTTATAAGAAATAGAAAATAGAAGGACCACTAATACACTTCTGTTTGCTTGGGTCAATATGCAAACCTCAAAGTAACAACAATAATATACATTGGGTGGCATTGTTGCAAATTCTATTTTGGTCCCAGGGGTATCAAGTATCCTCATTTCAACTGGCCCTGTATCCGCGGTGAAAATGTCTGGCGTAACGCAGGATTCCTGCCCCTTCCCTGATTTACGTCCAGTTCGAGACACAAACAACGGGTCAACTTCCGGACTATCATTGCACCGTGTTTCACCTTCCAAGTGGAAATGAATTTTGCTGGCTAAGAAATAATTTATTGTCATGGACGGTGAGAAACCTAAGCTAGTAAAATACTGTGAAATATAAGACTAGAGAGAGAGAGACTTTTGGTTTCTTATCTAATGATAGGAGAAATTTGTAGAGGGATAAAATAATAGACAGAAGAAAAAGTCGGGGAGAAGTCGTTACACGACAGTGTTCTACTTCTTTATTTCTTACGAGTGCCTGAAAACATACCTTTATGTTTGTCTAATATTTATTTACTGTTTACAGGCCTTGGGTTTCCCTTCCTTATGTGTTATAAATGTGTATACTAAAACCCTCCAACTTGGAGGACCAGGGTATCAGCTTTTGTCTGACCCCTATCCACACAAACCTTTCCAGCTTTGTTGAATCTACCAGGAGTAAAACTCCCACTGGTGTAGCTCTGGGAGTTATCTGGGTGCGCAAGCTGCCATACCGCTACATGGATTAGGTACCATTAATGGCAGAACAATCACATCATTATCAGGAAATTGTGCTCATTAGTTTGTAACTACACTTTGCTAACAAATTTTTAACTAAACATATAAGACACATTTTTCATGATTTATCTTTGCTCATTATTTTTATTGTTACAGGTGTTTATTCTTGTCACCTGTGCAACACTCATTTCTTCAAACTTGATGTCCTCGGTAAGCATATGAAAGCAGTACACAGCGATGGAGGCTGGGAGTTTGATAATAAATGCAGTGATCTTCAGAATGTCTTACCACAGGACAGTGGAAATAACATGAATGAAGCAGCGAGTAAGATTGTAGATGCCACTTTTAATGATGTCGCAAGAAACGATAGCATCAACCTGAGACTCACTGATAATGAAGCATCAGTGAACCTCATCAACAGTCAGGAAAGGACTTCTACAGAGTTTGACAACCTACACAGTAGTGAATCAGGTTTAAAAAATCAAGTCTGTAACATAAATTGCAGTATTCCATTTTCTGCCAGTGAGTTAAATGTTCAGCTTTGTGTGAGTGACAGAGCTGTTGCTAATTGCAGTGATGTAATCACTCAGTCTCACATGAAACTAAAGGAAAGTATGTCCTACAAGTGTGATATGTGTGGTGTATTTTTTACTGTGGAAGATTGCATACAACATAACAGAATATATATACAAGAGAAGCCTTACAAGTGTGAAGTTTGTGATGCAGAATTTAATGAAAGTTGTAGCCTAAAATTATGTGAAAGAATACATACAGGATATAAACCTTACACATGTGATGTTTGTGGAGCAGCATTTACTCGGACAAGCAAGCTACAAGGTCATAAAAGACTGCATACAGTAAATAAACCTTACAATTGGGAAGTTTGTGGTGCAGAATTTACTCGGACACATCACCTACACAGTCATAAAGGAATACATACAGGAAATAAATGTTACGAGTGTGATGTCTGTGTAGCAGCATTTACTGAGAGAAGTAGTCTACAAAGTCATAAAAGAATACATACAGGAAATAAACCTTACAAGTGTGATGATTGTGGTGCAGCATTTACTGAGAGTGGTAGTCTACAAAAGCATAAAAGAATACATACAGGAAATAAACCTTACAAGTGTGATGATTGTGGTTCAGCATTTACTCGGAAAGATGAGCTACAAAGGCATATAAGAATACATACAGGAGAGAAGCCTTACAAGTGTGACGTTTGTGGTGCAGCATTTAATTTTAGCAGTCATCTACAAAGTCATAAAAGAATACATACAGGAGAGAAGCCTTACAAGTGTGATGATTATGGTTCAGCATTTACTCGGAAAGATAAGCTACAAAAGTATGTAAGAATACATACAGGAGAGAAGCCTTACAAGTGTGATGATTGTGGTTCAGCATTTACTCAGAAAGATGAGCTACAAAAGCATATAAGAATACATACAGGAGAGAAGCCTTACAAGTGTGATGATTGTGGTGCAGCATTTACTGAGAGTGGTAGTCTACAAAAGCATAAAAGAATACATACAGGAAATAAACCTTACAAGTGTGATGATTGTGGTGCAGCATTTAATTCGAGCAGTTATCTACAAAGTCATGAAAGAATACATACAGGAGAGAAGCCTTACAAGTGTGATGTTTGTGGTGCAGCATTTAATGTGAGCTGTAGTCTACAAAGTCATAAAAGAATACACACAGGAGAGAAGCATTACAAGTGTGATATTTGTGGTGCAGCATTTACTGTGAGCAATAGTCTACAAAAACATAAAAGAATACATACAGGAAATAAACCTTACAAGTGTGATGATTGTGGTTCAGCATTTACTCGGAAAGATTACCTACAAAGTCATAAAAGAGTACATACCGGAGAGAAGCCTTACAAGTGTGATGATTGTGGTGCAGCATTTACTGAGAGTGGTAGTCTACAAAAGCATAAAAGAATACATACAGGAAATAAACCTTACAAGTGTGATGATTGTGGTTCAGCATTTACTCAGAAAGATCACCTACAAAGTCATAAAAGAGTACATACCGGAGAGAAGCCTTACAAGTGTGATGTTTGTGGTGCAGCATTTAATGTGAGCAGTAATCTACAACGTCATAAAAGAATACACACAGGAGAGAAGCCTTACAAGTGTGATGTTTGTGGTGCAGCATTTAATTTTAGCAGTAGTCTACAAAAGCATAAAAGAATACATACAGGAGAGAAGCCTTACAAGTGTGATGATTGTGGTTCAGCATTTACTCGGAAAGATTACCTACAAAGTCATAAAAGAGTACATACCGGAGAGAAGCCTTACAAGTGTGATGATTGTGGTGCAGCATTTACTGAGAGTGGTAGTCTACAAAAGCATAAAAGAATACATACAGGAAATAAACCTTACAAGTGTGATGTTTGTGGTGCAGCATTTACTGTGAGCAGTCATCTACAAAGTCATAAAAGAATACATACAGGAAATAAACCTTACAAGTGTGATGATTGTGGTGCAGCATTTACTCTGAAAGATCACCTACAAATACATAAAAGAGTACATACAGGAATAAAACCTTACCTGTGTGATGTCTGTGGAGCAGAATTTTCTCAAAGTGGTAATCTACAAACGCATAAAAGAATGCATGCAGGAATTAAACCTTACAAGTGTGATGTTTGTGGTGCAGCATTTACTCAGAAAAATCACCTACAATATCACATAAGAAAACACAGGAAATAAACCTTACAAGTGTGATATTTATGGTGCAGCATTTACTCAGAGTACTGGAACAGATAGACACCTTCACATACCTAGGATGCATAGTAACACCAGATAGCAGAGCAAGCAGAGACAACAACAGAATGAACAAAGCAAAAACAGCCTTTTTTAGTCTAAACAACATCTGGAAGTCCTCTCACAGTACAGCACAAGCACAAAATTAAGATTATATCAGAGCTGTGTGCTTTCTGTGCTTCTCTATGGTGCGGAATAATGCAGTGTTCAGTTTGGGACTGTGTACAGTTTATCTACACATAGTACGTATGTCATTGTCTATTGTTTTATATTCTGGAGTATTTTTTGCTTTCTTTCTTTCTGCCATTTTATTCAAGATGTCATCTGTCATCCAAATTTGATTTTTCTTAGACTCCTTTTTAGGTAAATTTGCATTTGCTGATTGTATGCTTGTTTTTAAGCATTCCCATTTTGCGGTTGCTTTTTCTTCTGGGTTTTCTCTTCTATACTGCTCCATGCTTTCTGTCAATAACTGTTGGTATTTATTTTTGACTTCGATTAAATATTTCTGTTTTATATCTGGTTGTTTCAGCGCTGATATTTCTATCTGGGGTTCCTCCTGTCTTCTGTTTCCTGCTCTTTTCAGCTTTATATTTACTTTGATGACAACTGGATTGTGATCTGAATTTATGTCGGCGCCAGGATGTGTCTTTGCACTTGTGACACTGTTCTTAAATCTATGTTTTATCATGATATAGTCGATTTGATTACGTGTTACATCTCCTGGGCTTTTCCATGTGTATAATTTCCTTGGGTGATGTTCAAAAAAGGTGTTACATATGACCAGCTGGTTTTCTTCACAGAACTGGATAAGTCTGTCTCCTCTATCATTTCTTGTCCCTAATCCATACTGTCCTACTATTTTCTTGTATTTTCCTTTTCCTACTTTTGCATTCATATCACCCATTACTATCAACACATCTGTAGATTTGACTGGTTTAAGTGTGTGTTGTAGCTCTTCATAGTATTCTTCTATTTCTTCCTCGCTGTAATCTTTAGTTGGTGCATAAGTTTGTAAGATTGATATGTCGAATGGCTTTGCTCTCATCTTTAGTAACATCATTCTGTCATTGTGTGTCCAGTATCCACATACGTATTTTTCTAACTCCTTCTTTATCAACATTCCTACCCCTCTTTCGTGTTTTTTTCTCCTCCTGAGTGTATAAGCGTGTACTGGTCTCTTGTTATGTAGCCTGTATCCAAAAGTCTTGCCTCTGCAACTCCCAGTATATCGAGTTTCATGTCGGTTGCCTCTAATATAAGATTGTCCAGCTTTCCTTCTCCGTTTAAAGTTCTAACATTCCATGTTCCTATTTTTAGGCTTCTCCTACTAGTTTTTAGGTGGTCTTTCTCAGAATGCTCCCTTTCAACAGAATTTAAGGAACACTCGTCATTATGTACTTCCTTACTCATTAGAGGAGTTGCCTCTTCCCTGTTAATTTGTACAGTAGATTCTTCCCCAGGGGACAGAGAGTTCTCTACATATCGGTTCTTATCTTGTTGTTGTGATTCCATTACTTTCTGTAGGAAGTACGTGGTAAGGCCCCAATCTCTTCCACGGTGGCTAGCCATTGTCTTTTTCTATGTCCGACATGCCTCTAGTGCGCCACACACTTTGCTGTTTCGCTTTGCGAGCCGTTGATCTTCTCAGATTCCTCCGCCTCACTCACCGTCTCAGTCTTTGTGTACTAGGGATGGACATTCCCTTGAGTAAGATTGCTCCTACTCCACCCATGTAGTTTAGCCAGTCAGCCAAGACTGTTGCCCGGGATGTGGCCACCGCCGTACACAAGCGGTATTCTAGGAGCCATACATGAGCTAGACAAAGAGAGGAGAACCAAATAGGATCCTGACTAAAGTAAGGAAATAGAAGACTTGGAAGCGAAGCACATGACAAGAGATATGCATGAAGAAATAAAGAAATTATCAAATCGGTCGCGGTTTGCACAAGGAGGAAGCTGTATCAAGAACAAAAATGGTGTAATATTACTTGATGAGAAAGACATATCAAACAGATGGGCAGAATACGTAAAAGAACTATTCGAGGACAACAGAGGTAAAAAACCATCACCAGATTCTAATGAAGGCCCACACATTCTCAGATCAGAAGTAGAGAATGCCATTCATATGATACAAAAAGGAAGATCAGCAGGCATGGATAACATAAACATTGAAATGATAGAAGCTCTGGAGAACTTTGGTATAGATACAATCACAGAAATATGCAATGATATATACAATACAGGATATTTACCACACGACATGAAGACATCAGTTTTTATAACATTGCCCAAAAAACCAAATGCAACAGAATGTTCAGACTTCAGAACAATCAGCCTGATGAGTCATGCAATTAAGATACTGCTCAAAATCATACAGGAAAGAATAAAAAGTAAAGTAGACAGCGAAATCCAAGAAGAACAGTTTGGTTTTAGACGGAACAGTGGAACAAGAGAGGCAATATTTTGCCTAAGAAGATTAGCAGAAAAATATACAGAGGTCCAAAAAAGTATGTATATGTGCTTCATTGACTATAAGAAGGCTTTTGACAGAATCCATCATGAGAAAATAATTGAATGCCTCAAAGACATAGGTATTGATGGAAAAGATATAAGAATACTCAGTAACCTTTATTGGGAGCAAACTGCCACAGTAAGATCGGGAAGGAATTATTCACCATACATAGACATAAAAAGAGGTGTCAGACAAGGTTGTGTGCTGTCCCCCTGCCTATTTAATTTATACACCGAAAAAATTTTCAAACAGATACAGGAAATACCAGGACTGAACATCAGTGGAAGATCAATAAACAACCTTAGATATGCAGATGATACCGTGTTGTTAGCTGAAAGCGAACAGGAGTTACAAGAACTAGTGAAGCAAGTGAACAGTATAAGTCATGAATATGGACTCGACATTAATATTGAGAAAACTAAAACTATGATAATTAGCAAAACAGATGATAAACCCACATTAAAGATAAGCGTAAATGGGAAAATCCTGGAACAAGTCAAGAGCTACGTATATCTTGGTCATATAATAACAGAAGATGGCAGATGTGAAACAGAAATCAAGAAGAGAATAGGAATGGCCAAAGCTACATTCAACAACATGAAACATATACTGACATCCAAACAGTTATCTCATAAATTAAAACTGAGAATCATAAAGTGTTATATATATTCTGCATTTCTGTATGGTGCAGAAACATGGACGATGAATAAGCATTTGGAAGAAAGAATTGAGGCTCTTGAAATGTGGATATATAGAAGAATGGGGCGTATCTCATGGAAAGAGATGAAAACAAATAAGGAGGTCCTAGAAAATCTAGGTATGAAAAGAGAACTAATGAGAGAGGTCAAAGTTCGGCAGCTAAAATACTTTGGCCACATAAAAAGGCATAACACCTTGCAGAAGACCATAACAGAAGGGAGAGTTGAAGGTAAACGTGCAAGGGGAAGACAGCGCTATAAGTGGGAAGATAACATCAAGAGATGGACGGGAAAGAGTCTATCAGAGTGTACCACCAAGACAAGAGACAGAAGACGTTGGAGATCCATTACAGCCAACCTCCGTTGTGGAGATGGCAACTGATGATGATGACAGTTTATCCATACTGTTAATGTCCTTGCATAACAAAGATGACATATTACATTTTTTGTGTGCAGTTTTTCAGACTCATATATCTTCTGTTGTAATTATAGTACAATGTTCATTTTTACACAGCAACTTGGAGCAACATTCCAACTATGACTAAAAGCCACTTTAAAACTGGAGTTTCAAACAATGACAAAATTGACTAAGGTTTTTCCCTCTTTTAACTTTAGCATTATAATGTGCTCCAAGACAAAGCTCCATCCCTTGATGTTATTATTTTCAGTTTCTAGCCACAATACAGCCTACACCCCTGTTAGCTCTTTCGGTTTTCTGGACTCCACTGTAGAGCAACGTGTCGCCATAATATTCCATGTTCCATAAGTCTTAATCCATAGTCTGTACCAGTTCATCACCTTTAAGATTAATCTGGATTTTTCTCTTGTATTACGAGTACTTGTAATCTGGTTTCTTAACATATGGATGCTAATCATGGACAATGGCTACAACTCAGAAAAGCCAGCTCAAACCCTCAGAAATAAGATATGTGAAGAAGGTGGTTCGCAACCAAACGATATGACAAGGCCTCAAAACCCAGCCATTACAGATCCAAGTAGAACAGTCTCATTTACGATGGTTTAGCCACGTCTGCATAACAGGAGATGATCAGCTACCACGGTAAGAATAGGAAACAAAGAGCCAGGGATCTTGACCTTCAGGATGACCTTGACTTTGCTAGGACAATATTAGACATTCTCTGAAGGACCAAGGACTAGACTGGAACCAGGCCAGTAAGATAGTATGACGCTGTCTTTTCCAAAGCTCTACACCTCACGACAGAAGAGAAAAGACTAAGTAAGCTTTCAACAGTAAATTTGCAGCGACGATTTAATTACCCCATATCAAATGTCGCAAAGTCAGATACCCAATTACAGCTGGGTATTAGAGCGTCTCGATACTGTGAATCAAATCGGCATTGCTGTGAGAGCCAGTGCTGTAACCTCCTGTCAATATGACATCATCCTACATTAAGTTACTAAATAAAACTGCTCTTGTTTACTAATTCATCACCATTAAGTTCTCTAAGGGACTGTCATAGGATGATGATGATGTCAGTGTAATACAGATATCGAGCAAATGTTGTAATGATTATGATGATATCAGTGTAATACAATTATCAAGCGTATATTGTATTGATGATGATGATTATGGTCAATGTGTGTGTGTGTGGGCAAATGATAAAGTAAGAGGGGTTGTTTGCGTGTACAGTAAATTCTGTAGGCCTGTGTGTGTGTTAAGTGCGGGTGAAAACTGGTCAGTCTGGTTTTACGTGAGTTTGCCTTGGGTCAAAACACGGGAGAATAGTTGAAGGTGCGAAGTGGTTAGTTTTGGACTGGAAGGTTACGGGTGGAGCGGAGAAGATGGCTAGATGTTATGGCTGAATCTTGTTTAAGGGGGCATATACCGTACACCCAGAAGTAGACAAAAAAGGTTATTTTTGATTTGCATATAATAATTGTGTTTTAAATATTTATAAGCCTTTTTACTTCGATATTCTTTTTGAATTATGTGTTTATCTGTAATAGTTTATGAGTTATCAATGTTCAAAGAGAGTGAGTGTGTTCCAAAAATCGCTGACTTTTAGTCCCAAAATATGCTTTTTTGCTAACCTTCATATTGGAAGGTATACCAAATAATTAACACTCCCTAGAAAAAATATACTCAATACAATGAATACTCCTTTTTCATCCATCATGGCGGTAAAAAAATAAAAACATAAATGTGATTAAAACTTTGAGTTAATTTGTGGAAATATGTGAATATATTTGTGATAATTATGCCTTCAGACAAAAAGTTCGGTAAAGGTATATCAAAGAAGCGTAAATTTCATGGCAATCAACATACGGCGGAACGAAGTGAAAGGAAAACAATCCTACAGAATGCATCGACATTCGGTACTGAGCCATGCGTTCATAGTTCAACATCATCTATTGTTGGTGCCACAACTGTGATTGGCTTGCAAACTGGAAAGGTAATACTCAGACAAAGAGTAAAAAGTGCAAATCTTGTCAGTACTGGGAGAAACAATATATTTGTATTTCATATAATGTTTGTGTTTCATGACATTTCCGTAATAGTAATAAAGTGTTCAGTTTGGGACTAAATTTCGGTGTTGATTGGTTTACTCAGGAATGGATGTGTCAATTATGGTGGAAGAAGATAGTAAGCAAGCATCTTTAAGGATTAAGTAATGTGACAGCATGCATCACCCAGCATGTGTCAGGGACATAAGTCTTCAACAAAATGTATGTCAAGGTTTCCTGGCCCGTGTTATCAGCTCTAGGTCTATCTTTTTCCTGGCCCATGCCATCTGCTCTAGGTCTTTCCCTGACTTCCTCGTGTCCTTCTTGCATGTTTGTGTATTATATATATATATATATATATATATAGGTGCCACAAAGTGCCCGCTTCGAGCTGTTGAAAACGGACGAATGTGGAGAAAACTGAGGGAAATTTGTCAAGTTTAAGTCCTCACTGTCCCTTTGCTATTAAGCGGATTGTAATAAAATGTATATCACGATACTCTTTATCTACTTCTCTTTTGAAGTGTATTAATTAAAAAAAAATGAAAGCTATTGAAGTATTTTTTTACTACTAAAAACAAACAGCAACGTTACGCGTAGTTTGCCCCGGCGCGCTTCGTACTCCGAACGTTTTCGTCTCACCCCGCTTCATTCAAATAAGGGTCTCTCGACCGCCAAACCACTAATTTGCACACTGTTTTCACAACTTTTAGGAGGGAAAGTGTATCTTTAGTTTCATATATTGCTCCCGACATCAAGATCGGGACGCCACTTATATTGGCTCATTTTTTTCAAGAGCTTATATCACTTATTAACAATGAAAAAATGCTAAATATTATTTAGAAAACACGTTTTTTGTGTACCGTGGAAATTTTTATCACCACTTCAGAATAATCAAAAATGCATGTTTTGATTAATTGGTAATTAAATGAAGGTTTCTTTTGCAACATAATAGGGTGAATTATGATTTCAAAAGTGAATGATAACGCAAGGCCCAATGCCAATGGCGGACATATTGAGTCAAGGCTAGGAAACCAGAAAATACCATAACTAAAGTAGCTGACGGTGTACTGAAATGTCCAGACTAGCAGGCACTAGTTGATAGTCTTACCTCGAACATAAATATATATAAACAGCTTTCATGAAATGCACTTTAAATAGTTCAGACTCACGTATTCATGTTAATTAATGTACATCTTAATTTAAGCTGGCTGTGCACTTTTCAAGTTTTAAGGTTAGTCCTGATTTTCAATGCAATACATATATATATATATATATATATATTTTTTTTTCCTTAACCAGCGGCACTTAGGCTTTCAGCCCTTCGGCCCAATGACATGTCATTGCGAGGCTGGGGAACCTGAGGACTTTCCTTCCAACCCGGTCAGGAGCTTCGCTCCTTCCCATCCACAGAGGGTTTATCACAGGAGCCGTTCAGGCTGTTCAGTCAAATTTCCGGCCGTAAACATTTCTTCAAACGCCGACGCCCGGGTTTGAACCATGAACACCTGGTCGCCAGTACAACGCCGAAGCCATTACACCAGCGCGGCTCCCATATATATATATATATATACCAACGGGCTGATCACCCGTTTGCCAGTCACTTCGATTACGGAAAGAACAGCAAATGGATTGATTTGCCGTTGCCCTAAAGACGCCAATAGGCGTGATGGGAAACAATGGCAAAGAAAACCTATCTGCTGTTGCCCTAAGACGCCACTAGGCGTAATGGCCACTGACTGCTTTGACGGTCGGTGGCTAAGGACGGAAGAAGAAGAAGAAGATATATATATATTATAATAGTGCTCTATACATGTAAAGAAAATTTCACTTCTAGAATTTTACTGTTGCACTTGCAGACGACTCATACTACGATGGTATAAAAAAACCATTTTTTAATGACTGGGAAGGGCCGCCGTCCAAAGGTGCCAGCTGTCACACTGACAAACAAGGTCCTTGCACAACTTTATTATCTGAAGGAGGATGGGAATGCAACATGGCTTGAGGTAGACTGCTTATAGTTTTTTTTTTCTTTTTCATAAAGCTACAGACCACAAAGTAACACACTACAAACAGATAAAAAGTGAAATGGAGAAGAGGGAGGAGCAGATAAAATAAAAGTAGAGAATGCAAGAGTGACGACGAAGAACCCAATAAGTGTGAATAAGTTTATAAGATGATTAGGAAACATGAATGAATTCATTATTTTTTGTATGTGCACATGTTCAAACCTTTGAACCCATGTAGACTAATGTTCATACTCATCATCTATCCATCCATCAGGTGACTGCATGGTTCCTCAAGCTTTTTCCAGCGCAACCAGTCTTTTAAGGAAATTTCCAAGCATTGCAATGACATTTTTAAATGTCAGATGGCAGATTTTTTTAGAAGGACGGCCATTCAGTGGACACATTGATGAAGCTGTTAAAAAAATTCTTGAAACCTGTCCGCTTACAAATCTCATTGGAGAGAGAATGTTTGGTGATTTTGACTTTAACATTCACAAGCGAAGACATGCATCCACTCATCTCCATTCAACATTAAATATGTGGAAACACAACAAAACAGTGTTGTGGTTGAAGAAGCAGAGTTTTGTAAAAACCCGTAAATTGCTTTCTGCGGCAAGAAAACATAGACTGCAATGGAAGAAACGGAGTACTGTGTCAGAGAGGACAGTCAAAGAAAAAATTAAACAGCGAATAACTGACAACAATAAGAGGAAAAAAGAGAAAGATATTAAAAATGCAGAGAAGAAGTTAGAGTTATAGAACACAATCATATGCCAAGGGGGTCTGTGCACCACAAAGGAGGATGTAGTGTAGATAAAATTTGTAAAGGATGAAATGCCCTTAGAAATCTTAAGGCTCAGTTAAGATAATTAATATTGAATGATAAGGACATTAAACTATCAGGAAATATCAAAGAATTGTATTTTGGACTTCTGAAGCATTTAGGTTTTGAGGCTTCATTGCCCTCTTGCAGGGAAAGAGTGTGCCATGATCATTCTCCTCCAGTTTAAAAATGTCTTTTTAAATACTAATAACCAGTTGTTTTAAAAGAATATAGCGTTTAGATGTTGTTAATTATTGCCTACAAATTTTTTGTAATGAAATATGGACAGTATCTTCAAAAAAAAATTTTTTTCTTCATTTTCACATTTTTTTTCTTCCCCTGCGACAAATTGGCCTCTGGACACATTTTTAAAAATTATACAAGAACAAATAGATGTTTAAATCCTCTGAAAAAAAATTGAGATATATTTGTTTAATATGTACAAATTTAAAGCTTGTAACTTTTATACTTTTTGAAATATGATGTTGTGAATATTGACTTTCATTCAAAAAACTATATTTTTAGGTAATGTGTTTTGCAGATTTGCAATTTTTGGTCTCAAATACATTGATAATTATTCGTGATGTAGCCCTATAATTTTCTTTGTGTGATCAGTATATTCCAGACTATATGCTGTTTGTCAGAGAAAGCTGTAAGATTATATTTAAGAAGACGGCAGTGTTCTGAAGTTGGTGTGATGTAAATTTTTCAATGTTGCGAAGTCCCCACACTTTTTAAAATGCTATAACTTTGTTATTTGTTGTCCTAGTTTAAAAAATAAAGTACCAAATTTCATGGTTTTCCAAGGGCTTCCAAACTACATTGTTTTCTCTGGTGTTTCTGTGCAAACAAAAATCACTTTGTGGTACCTATGTTCAGTACAAAAGTTAGATAAATTATAAAACATTATAAGCAGCGCATACCCCAATAGAAATGCGTGAGTTGATCTCAAGGACAGTAAATAAGAAGGTAATATACAATAAAGTACAAACATCTCAAAACTTAACATGGTGATGGGAGATATACACAAGAACAGGGAATAGATACACCACCAACAGATCTTAGAAAATGCCAGAGAATCTGTAGTTCGGAAAAATTAACAAATGTAATGTACTATATAGAAAAAAGAAACATTATATAGTCAAATTATAACCAATATGCGTTTGAGCTGAGTATTCCATACACAAAGCAAAATCGAAGGTTTTGTGTAAGGTCCTAAAATCAATCAAATCATGTGGTAAGGGTCACAATAGATTGGGATAGCACCAGGGCCAGATTATCCATCCGTTTCTGCACTCAAACGGGTTAAAAACTATCTACGATCCACCATAATGGATGATCAATTGAATAATTTGATACTAATGCGCAGAAAATCTTTCACTCTTAGAAAAACTAATTTTTTTTACCAGGCATTGAAGAAATTGTTTATTGTTATTGTTGAACAGAATCGACATCATTGCGCTCCGGGCAAACCCATAGGTGCTCAGTCTCCCTCAGTATGTCGAAGAGTGTAAATGCTAACAGCTACTGTTCCTGTAGCTCGCTGGTTATATACACGACGGATGCATCCTCTGAAATGTCCATCTCTGCTAGCCTTACATTTGATGCCAAATTATAAACAGTCTTAACCTTGATTATTTATAGACACAGTAAAATTGTTGAAAGACAAATAAGAAAATGTTTGTCAATAAAATATGTTTACCTTAATAATAATCAAAATAATACTAATAAACATTAATCAAAATAATTACTAATAAAAGAGGTAAGCAATGCTAACATACCAGACTATTAATAATACTAGTATATACCATAACCATGCTAAGGGGTAACAAAAAATATTAAAATTATTGCCTATTAAGTGAAAAAAAAGGGGGGGGGGGGACACCAAAAAGCCTAGAGGATTTTCTTGGCTTAATCCGGCCCTAGATACCACCTATTCAACAAGCTAAAGATAGGAACCACCGATGAGTGTAACTGTGGCACTGATAAAATGACTGCTGAACATCTGCTTCAAAGATGCTCAACTTGTGAGGAACAGATAAAGCACACATGGCCATCACCGTACTATTTCTGGAAAAACTCTATGGAGATAGAAATTTCCTCAAGCTGACTACTGCTTTCTTTGAACATATTCAAGTTGACGCCTGAGAGTGAACGAACAAGAAGAAATATCTACTCCATGTGGTGTCTGGTATTGGGAGATTGCCATAATAACACCAATTTTTAAAAAGGGTGACAACCAACAATGTGTGACAACCAACAAGCAGCAGCTATCTGTATCGCCCTATTCAACAACCTAGTGTATAAAGTTTCTTTGATGCGGTAAATATTGAAACCTTTATATTAACATTTATATTGTCATTTTTATCATTATTATGTATGCATTATTGAATTTGTATGAACCTTAAAGGGGAAACATTTATCTGGAGGGAAGCTAACATCACTCTGTGTTGTTTCACAGCGTTGTTAGGAACTGTATTAACCTGGTATAGAAAAGCCAGACAGGCTTTCGGCCATATGGGGAGAAAAGAAAATTAAATATTTATGATGAAAAGAAAAATGTTGTGTTATGACATAAGACCAGGAAGATCACTGGCCGTCTTCTTCAGCAAGTCACCGTGATTGTACATGACTTGATAGTATTAATGTAAAATGTTTCCTTGATAAAGGAAACATGTCAAACGGTGGTTTGAAAGTTATTTATCCAGAAGGGGGGTACCAACCAAATTGAGAACGTTAACTAATTGTTTAGTTACCATACTGATGTCTGATGATATTGCCATGTTAGAATAATGAAAGAGAGAGATTATTAGATGCTGAGTGGGACACATTTGTATTGTTCCAGAGTTTCATCTACGAGTGAAAGTGAGCCCAGGTGACCTAACACCTGTCCTTAAAGTATGCAGTGAGGCCTAACTACTGAGTGCCTACACAGTGATTCACCTATAGAAGCAGAAGCGTGTCTTGGCAGTGGAGGCTGGCGTTTTATACATACTTCAACCAGCCTGGTTCCAGAGACCTCAGATAAGACTTGTCTGGGAAATTGATATCACAAACAATCCACTCTCTCAGTTTTTACAAAAGCTAGTGTATCGGACAGTGAGGAACAAAAACGTTCAATAAACTTGTACCCTTTTCTAGGAGCAAGAAATACTTGTCATTTTCCCAGCTTGAAACATATAAGTAATTGTGGGATAACATCGACTCAATGACAGTTGTAAAATAATTGGTTGTAAATAATTTCATTATCATGTTGAGTTGATTATTCCTGTGTCAGAAGAATAACTAGATACAGGAAAATAAATTATAAAAAAAAAATAAGTTACATTCCAAACTTTACTCAGTGACTTGTTTAATCATTGTTTATTAGTAATAGGTGTAATTGTTGTCTTGTTCATACATTTCATCCCATTGCATATACCCTAGACACTTGCTAGACAACATACACACACCAATACACTTCAGTAGGGGAAGATATATAATCGGGTGAGGTCGTGGTGGAAGCAGACAAGTACCCTGTAAACTTATTTATATTTAATAAACCTCAGGGACTTGCATAGCTGACCTCACACCAGATACCATTAATATAATATTGTAACCAATAAGAACAACTAATTCACCACATTAATTGGGACGCTCTTCCGGGATTTAAAGGTTCTTAGTACCCTACTTTAAGTGAGTCACTAGTCCCAGTATTTGTAAAATATAATAGTAAAAATAATTTGAGAGTGGTTTGAGATATCATTGCCTTTGTCTTGTGTTTAGAGTTGATTAATTAGTTAAGGTAGTGGATAGTATTTCATATTGTTAACTATAACATGGCGGATATGGCCAAATACAGATCTGCTGCTGTGCAGACTGCAAAGGAAATGAATTTAGATGGGCAAGCTCTAATTCAGTATGTGACATCAGAGTGCGATAAGTATATGGAAAGGGAAGATAAGAGATTAGCTGAGGAGAAGAGAATTATGTTAGAGGATGCTAGGGAGCTTAAGAAATTAGAGGCTGATAGGGAGGCTGAGATCAAGAGGCTGCAGTTGGAGGAGAAGAAGCTTGAGGCTGAGGCCAGGAAAGAAGAAAAGAGGTTGGAGGCTGCCAAAGAGGAGAAGAGATTACAGATGGAGGCTGAGAAAGAAGAGAAACGGTTACAAAGGGAACATGAGTTGCGACTAAGGGAGATGGAGTTACAAGGCCATGCTCCTGATAATGGAAGTAGCTCATCCACCTCCGACTCTGCTGCAAGCCAAGTTGCCTCAACCTCAGCCATGGGGTTCCAGTTGGACCCATTTGTAGAAAAAGAGGATGATATTGAATCATTCCTCTCTAGATTTGAGGCATTAGCTACTATGTATGGACTAGAGAAAGAGAGATGGAGTATGAAGGTATCTCAGGGGCTTAGGGGAACCTCTTATGAGGTCTTCGCCAAACTGAGCAAGGATGATCAAGATGACTACGACATTCTTAAGCAAGCTCTTCTAGTTAGATATGAGAAAAACAGTGAATTTTACAGAAAGAAATTTAGGGATGCCAAACTGTTGACTGGAGAGAATTACCACCAGTTCTCTACACGCCTGGAGACATACCTGGAGAAATGGACTGCTCTGGGGAAAACCCAAGATTTAAAGGAAATGATTATGACTGAGCAGTTAAGAGAGTCCATGGCTCCAGACCTGAGAAAATTTCTCACGGAACAGGGTGCTGAGAGGCTAGGGGAGATCGTAAATGTGGCTGAGAGATATCAGGCAGCCCAGTCTGAGATAGCAAGTTTAAAGAAGAAGCCTATAGACCATAATAAAGCTCCACAAAACCAAAATCAACCTAAATTTGAGCACAGAGATAAATTTAACAAGGGTAAAGCCTATTATGATAAAGCCAAGTTTGACCAACGAGATAGAAACTCGCAATTGAATGATAAGAAACATTTTCCTCAGGGAAATAAATGGTGTAAGTGGTTTGCAAGAAAAATAATCATGACACCACAATGTGTACTCGAAAACCTCCTAACTTTGCTGCAATGAAAAAAGGGGAGACAAAAGGAGAAACAAAAAGGTTAAACCTGTTGGACAGCAGGAACCTTACCACCCCCCAGTGAGTGAGGATGTTGTATGTAATGGTGTCATCATTAGGTGCCTTTACGATACAGGTTTAGATTATGACTCAGTCGTGAGCTCTCACCTGGTGCGAGCAGATCAATACACCACAGAAACAGTGGAGATCCAAGCCGCAACCAAGGACGTAGCAACCATGACACTTCCCATTGCTAGAATCTGTGTAAAAACTCGCTATGTGGAAGGAGTAATCAAGGCAGCAGCCGTGATAAACGAACCCATCTATCCTCTGATATTGGGGTGTCGTTATGTATTCTTGGGGAATCCCAGGAAACCTGTGATCATGGCAACAGTGCAGACCAGGTCACAGTCACGAAAGGAGGAGGATGAACCCATAAATACTCATCCAGAGGAGATGAGGAGGCACAGGCGGAAGATAGGTCACTCAACCCGTGCTTTAAGAAATTACCTAAGTGCCATACACCTCCTACGAAAGGAGACTACTATATGAAGAATAAACTGTTGTATAGGAAGGCCGGAACTGGATCCAATGGTCATGGCCAGCTAGTTCTTCCTACTTCATATAGGAATAAAGTGTTGGAACTAGGGCACACGATTTCCTTTCAGTGGTCATATGGGGATCAGTGCAACAGGACAGCGTATAGCTTGTCATTACTTCTGGCCAGGGAATAACTGAAGATATAAAAAAGATATGTGAAATCCTGTCCAGAGTGTCAAAGGGTAGCTCCAAAGCATTGGGACTGCTCCTGCAACTCTAGGGGAGATGCCCAGAGTGGGAACCCCTGTTGACGGGGTTGCAGTGGGTAGTGGGGGACCTCTGACTCGAACCAAGAGGAGGAACAGTTATGGTCTCACTCTGGTGGACACTTGTTCGATGGGGGGAGAGGCTGTAGCCCTGTCATCTATTGATTCAAAACATGTAGCAGAGGCATTACTCACCCATATTCACAAGGTTAGGTTTCCCGCACCAAATCTTGACTGATAACGGCTCGCAGTTCAAGGGGAAACTAACGGAAGAAGTTTTCAGGCTCTTCCAGGCCAAGCACTTTCATTGTAGCCCGTACCATCCCCAAGGGAACGGCCAGGTGGAGAGGTTCAATGGGACTCTCATTTCTATCCTGAGAAAGCTGGCACATGAGAAACCTGATACATGGGACCAATTTTTGCCCGCTGCGTTGTTTTGCGTATCGGGAAGTTCCACATAATTCAACCGGGATGGCACCCGCAACCCTGTTATTTGGGAAGCCAAATAAAAGGTCCATTAGAAGCCTTGTTAAGGACATGGACTGATGAGAAGGCAGAAGAAACTGTTACCTCATCTTATAACTATGTGAACGAACTGACCACTCGTCTTAAAACTGGATGGAAACTGGCAAATGACAATCTCAGACAAGCCAGGAAGAAACATGCTGCTTACTTTAACAAGAAAGCTAAGGATAGAGAGCTTCATGTGGGAGAGAAGGTGCTCCTTCTTCTACCCCGGCAGCAGTAACAAGTTACAAATTGGATGGCAAGGGCCATACACTGTTCTAGAAAGGATATCTAGAACTAATTATAAAATCGACAAAAAAGGTAAGGAGAAAATTTATCATGTGAATCTCCTAAAGAAATACCTGGAAAGAGAGATCCAGGATGAGACACATCTCATGACCTTGTCGATAGCCACAGGAATGAAAAAGGAACCACTCGCCTCTCACGAGTATCCCTTAAAAACAGAGGAAACACAGGCACAGGTGAAGATCATAAGCACCTGACTAAAGCCCAGAGGGAGCAGGTTCAAAAGGTTCTGGTTGAACATACAGACGTGCTAACAGATAAGCCGGGGCATACCAAATCTATTAGAGTATGACATGAAAGTCATAGACCCAACACCCATCTGTATGAAGGCCTATTCCATTCCTTTCGCTATGGACAAAGCTGTGAAGGAGGAAAGTGCGTATCTGTTGAAGGAAGGAAGCATTTCTCACAGTGAATCTCCTTAGACAGTTCCAGTGTGGTTTTACTAAGGAAACCTTCTGGAGAACACCGCCTGTGTATAGATTACAGAAAACTGAATGCTATCACAGAAAATCAGGTGGATCCATTGCCGGATACCAATCAGCTGTTTGCCAGGCTGAATAAGGCAAAATATTTTTCTAAGGTGGATCTGAGCAAAGGGTATTAGCAAATTCCAGTGAAGCCTGAGTTTCGACCTTATCTGGCATTTAGCTCCTCGGTAGGCCATTTTGAATTCATCATGGTACCTTTTTGCTTGAAAAACGCCAGGAGAGTGTTTTTCAGAGTGATGCGCAAGTTATTGGATCCCCCTGAATAACCCATGTATAACCAATTTCATGGACGACATTCTTATTGCTACTGAGACATTCGAAGAACACATAAACTCTCTGAATATGCTATTTGATAGGCTCAGGGAAGCAAATTTGACGGCTAGACCAACCAAATATAGTGTGGGGTGTAAGGAACTCGAATTCTTGGGACACACAGTGTATCAGGGAAACATGACCCCTGACCCCAAGAACCTGGAGAAATTACAAAACGCACCGAGGCACAAACCAAAAAAGATGTGAGGTCTTTTGTATCTGTATGTGGATTTTATCAAAAAATACATAAAGAACTTTAACTCTATTTGTGCACCGCTGACAGACTTAACTAGAAAAGGTCAACCTGAAAAAATCATTTGGTCAGCGCAGTGTGAAATGGCATACCAAGAGTTAAAAGATAAACTCACTAGCAAGCCGATATTGAAATTGCCGTGATCTAAGTCAGGAATTTGTGTGAGAACGGATGCGATAACATAGGATTAGGGGCCACTTTGTTACAGAGGTCCACCTCACAGGATGGAGAACTGAACCCAGTTGCTTACGCTAGCCGCAAGTTAAACAAAGCAGAAAAAAATTACTCAACAAGTGAAAAAGAGTGTTTAGCATTGATCTGGGCCATAAAAAAGTTCCAAATTTATCTTTATGGTAGGTCATTTGTGGTGCAAACAGATCACCAGCCTTTAGTGTTCTTATCTCAGGCCAAGCATGAAAATGCACGTTTATTAAGGTGGTCTTTATTGATCCAACCTTATACATTTTCCATCGAATATATACCCGGTTCGGAAAACGTGGGAGCGGATTTCCTGAGTAGACATCCTTGTGAGGCAAATCAGGAAAAATCTAGGGAATAGTACTTTGTTTACGCTAATTGTCTCACAGATAATAACTTGCAGTGAATGCATGTTTTAGGGAAGGAGGTGTGTAGTGAAATCTGTGAGGACTAACGCTTAATTCCACAGCACGTTCAATTTGCATACCGAAGTAAGGGCCTAAACGATTTGCCGCGGTTTAACATTATACACTTTTGCTAGCGTTGGCTTTGAGATTTAAATATTTTCTTGTGCCAGAAATGCGATACCATGAATGGCGTTTGAATTTTTCTCGACCCGCGTTCTGGACATATATTCACACGCTGGTTTTAGCAGACGATATATATACACACACACGCAATGTGACGTGGCGCCGTAAGGTTAACGTCCGATAAGGTAGTTTAAAATAAAAGGAAAAATTAAGGTTAACGACCGATCTTTTTTGAAAATGCCGTACGAAAGGGAATAGGAGAGAAAATGTTTTAATTGAAGCGTTGTAGGAAATAAAAACGATACCAGGCCTTAGAAAGACATAAAAGAATAAATATGTACTGACTGTGAATAGATAACAGCAGGATTAATAAGTATGTATGAGAATTTAAAACTATTAAGAAATAAAGAAGTTGGACAGAAGACAGATAGACAGATGGACTTGCTCAGTTTTGCCCGTAGGTGGGGTAAAGGGGAAGGAGTCCTTAATTTGAATATTTAAGGTCAGTTTTATTTGAAAAGGAACGCTATTCACTAAACAGCCTCTGGTTGGCTGTAGTGTAATAGACTAAGGGTTGTATAAAACCAATTAGTATTGGGTATAGGGGGCCACTAGATGAAAAATTTCTTACACTAAAGACGTTGTTGTTAGAGACAAGGCAAGAGTACTGTCTTGGTTGCTAATTCTGCATAGCAGCTATCTGTATCGCCCTATTCAACAACCTAGTGTATAAAGTTTCTTTGATGCGGTAAATATTGAAACCTTTATATTAACATTTATATTGTCATTTTTATCATTATTATGTATGCATTATTGAATTTGTATGAACCTTAAAGGGGAAACATTTATCTGGAGGGAAGCTAACATCACTCTGTGTTGTTTCACAGCGTTGTTAGGAACTGTATTAACCTGGTATAGAAAAGCCAGACAGGCTTTCGGCCATATGGGGAGAAAAGAAAATTAAATATTTATGATGAAAAGAAAAATGTTGTGTTATGACATAAGACCAGGAAGATCACTGGCCGTCTTCTTCAGCAAGTCACCGTGATTGTACATGACTTGATAGTATTAATGTAAAATGTTTCCTTTATCAAGGAAAATGTCAAACGGTGGTTTGAAAGTTATTTATCCAGAAGGGGGTACCAACCAAATTGAGAACGTTAACTAATTGTTTAGTTACCATACTGATGTCTGATGATATTGCCATGTTAGAATAATGAAAGAGAGAGATTATTAGATGCTGAGTGGGACACATTTGTATTGTTCCAGAGTTTCATCTACGAGTGAAGTGAGCCCAGGTGACCTAACACCTGTCCTTAAAGTATGCAGTGAGGCCTAACTACTGAGTGCCTACACAGTGATTCACCTATAGAAGCAGAAGCGTGTCTTGGCAGTGGAGGCTGGCGTTTTATACATACTTCAACCAGCCTGGTTCCAGAGACCTCAGATAAGACTTGTCTGGGAAATTGATATCACAAACAATCCACTCTCTCAGTTTTTACAAAAGCTAGTGTATCGGACAGTGAGGAACAAAAACGTTCAATAAACTTGTACCCTTTTCTAGGAGCAAGAAATACTTGTCATTTTCCCAGCTTGAAACATATAAGTAATTGTGGGATAACATCGACTCAATGACAGTTGTAAAATAATTGGTTGTAAATAATTTCATTATCATGTTGAGTTGATTATTCCTGTGTCAGAAGAATAACTAGATACAGGAAAATAAATTATAAAAAAAAAATAAGTTACATTCCAAACTTTACTCAGTGACTTGTTTAATCATTGTTTATTAGTAATAGGTGTAATTGTTGTCTTGTTCATACATTTCATCCCATTGCATATACCCTAGACACTTGCTAGACAACATACACACACCAATACACTTCAGTAGGGGAAGATATATAATCGGGTGAGGTCGTGGTGGAAGCAGACAAGTACCCTGTAAACTTATTTATATTTAATAAACCTCAGGGACTTGCATAGCTGACCTCACACCAGATACCATTAATATAATATTGTAACCAATAAGAACAACTAATTCACCACAGAGGCATATCCCTTCTCAGTGTCCCTGGTAAAATCTACTCTAGAATCCTGGAGCAGAGACTCAGACGCCTAGCTGAGCCACAAATGGATGAGGTCCAGTGTGGCTTCCGAGAAAATCGAAGTACTCAAGACCTAATCTTCACACTCAGACAGTTGAGTGAAAAGGCTCTTGAGTATAAGAGTGAGATTAATCTTTCCTTCTTAGTTCTGGAAAATGGATTTGACAAGGTCCCCTGGAACAAACTCTGGGACTGTTTGGCAAGGAAGAACATTCCATCACCTCTGATTCATGCTATACAGAGCTTCTACAAGTCTTGCAGAAATTATGTGAGGACGGCATACAATAAGTCAGAAGAATTCAGGACCACCACTGGTGTAAGACAAGGTGATATCCTGTCACCTTATCTTTTCATACTCCTCATGGACGATGCCATCAAGGCATGTAAGGAGAAGACAGGAAAGTATTCAGTGGGGTACTGGAAGATGAGACAGGTCTGTATTTCAGAGCTGGCATTTGCTGATGATGTTGCCCTGATTGGTAAATCAGAGGCACATCTTCAATCCAACCTGCAAGTCTGGAAGGAAGAGCTGGAGAAAAGAGGGATGATCATAAGCAGCTCTAAAACAAAAACCATGGTGATATCACGAGAGGAAAGAAGACATCAGATTAAGCTGGGAGAACAGATCCTGGAGCAAGTCGACCACTTTAAATACCTTGGAGCTGTCCTAGACCGGAAGGGAGGCATCAAAGAAGAGTTGGCCACTCAAAGAGCAGCAGCTGTGGGACTTTTTCAAGCCATAAATCGAGGATTCCTCAGCAAAAGAGAAGTTGGTAAGAAGACGAAGATGGCTGTATACCTCTCCACCTATGTCCCAGTCTTGACATATGGATGCGAGTCATGGGCAATGGCTACAACCCACAAAAGCCAGATCCAAACCTCAAAAATGAGGTATCTGAGGAAGGTGGTTGAAGTAACAAGAAGAGACATGTTCCGCAACCAAACGATACGTCAAGGCCTAAAAACCCAACCTCTGCAGACCCAAGTAGAACAGTCCCAACTGAGATGGTTCGGCCATGTCTGCAGAATGGGAGAAGATCAGCTACCACGACAAGCATGGAAAACTAAAAGCCATGGATCCAGACCTCCAGGACGACCCAAAGTCCGCTGGGAGAACAACATTAGACAATCTTTGAAAGACCGAGGACTAGAATGGAACCAAGCCAGGAGGAAGATAGCCGATAGAATAGTATGGCGCTCTCTCTTACAAACCTCTACACCTCACGGTAGAAGAGGAACGAATAAGTAGTAAGTAGTGGTGTCTGGTCTTTACCTTTTCCCCATTCCGTGTGAGTTCCAAGTGTCTGATTATGTTAGGGGTTGATGTCTAGTTTCTACAGCTTATATAATCGAGTCTACCAATATTTTACCTTGGTTTCATAGGCACAATAAGATCTGATTGCTCCGTTATCCAGCTATTAGCATGAGAAGACAGAAACTTCAAGTGTGATTTCGCTCATTTTAGTGTAGGTTTTCTTAATAATTAAGATAATTAGTCACAAAGATGACTTTCTGAGCAGAAAACTAGCCATTAGTCTCACTTTCGCCTTGTGATTTTTTATTTTCATTTATTAAAAAAAAATTTTTTTTAAGGTATTTATTGTTAGCTTGTGGTGTTTGCTTTTTCGTTTTGCCCAGTCAAACTTATCTCCTAAACCCTGGTTCCCAATCATGTTGTTCTCCCCCATATCCTTCCTCTTGGCTGTTTGTAAAGCTTCCCATTAACCCCATTCAGTATGAAAAGTAATAAATTCCAGAGTTTACCATATTTATACACATAAGAAATTAAAAAAACAAATTAATTAATTTTCACCAAGAAAACTTTATTTGGCACATACAATTTTTTTAGTATAAAAAAGTTGTGAAATATTTAACAGAATGCAGTCAAATAGATTAGAGAGACCCCAGATTCTGGTTCTTGTCAACCAAAGTGTTTTATTGGTGCAGTTCTTGAAACAGATACCTGAATGTCATATATATATCCTCCAGTTTGTTTCTTGCACTGGATTTTATTGAGAACAGAACTGAGAATCTTTATTCACAGACACAAGCTATCACAAACGGAAATTTGTTTTGGAATATTACAAAAGGACAATATAGTTATTTACCACATATTCCCTGTGTCCCCTTGATAAGTCTCTCGTACCATTGTGCATACACGTTCACCAGGTTTAGAACCACTATTCTAAATATATAGGCTAAATTCCGCTAAATCAAATCAGCAACAACAACAAAATATACAAGACAACTTATGAAAATAACAGTTTTATTTACATAATAGTCACAGTGACTAAAATATTTAATACACATCAATTTTATCTACAGAAAGTTGATATTAACCCTTTGTAGTTCTCGGGGTCTCTGATGAGACAAAGAACCAATAGGCTGTACTGTACTCTGAGGCATGTCGTACAAGATGACTAAAATGAGGCTGTGCATCAGGCTGGCAACCTCATCATGTAAAAGAAACTCCTACAGAAACCACAGCAGAGCAGCATGTGGCTGCTTGATGCAGGCTTCCTGCGAGGATACCAGCTGCAGTGGTAGCTTCATACTCTGTAGGAAGCACTAAGGAACATGAATGAATGAAGTTTATACTATCGTGGTAGCGCAGTGGTTAGTGCACTGGCTTCCTAGCTCGGTGGTCCATGGTTCGATCCCCCAGATGAAGTGGTTTTTTTTTTTTTATAGACCGCAAACGGTTCCGGGGTGGACCCAGCCTCATGAATTGGGTACCAGAGCAACTCTGGGAAGGTTAAAGGCGGCCGGCATGATGCTGACCACATCACCCCTAGTGTGCCGATGGTCAAGAAAATACGGGCCTAACACCGTATTCCAAATATGCCTCAATGGGCGTGTAACGGGGACACCCCCCCCAATCTTATACTGCATGACAATTATTAGCTTTCGTACATTTATTAAACCAGCCAGAATATAGCAATCAACTTTGTCATTACAAATTTGCATAGCAAAGATGAACGACTCTAAGGTAACATCAGAATAAACCTCCACCGTGCAACAAGAGTTGCCTCCCAACTGAAAATTGTAGAAAAAATACTTCTGGATATAAATTATTAGAAAACCTGAAATCCCACAGAAGTCTACAATAATATTTTTTTGCTATATACAGTTGTACCGATCGTCCAATTGGCAGAGTGGTTTGAGAGCTGGCCTTGCGGTAAATATCCCGGGTTCAGACTACCTAGCTGTAAATAAGTACCTGACTCTGATCTTGACTTAGGGAAGGCAAAGGCAGCAAGGAAGGGAAGTGGGCACCCTACCTATCGAAGGTGGACACTAGAACAGTGAAGTCTCTAACACATCACTCCTCCATGGCAGCTTCTGTAATGTAACTGCATTGACCTTTTATAGTTGTACGAAATGTTTATTTCTGAGCAGAGGCGTGCTTAGTATTTGGTCTCCGGGGCTTATCTTACCTTTGACACCCCCCCCCCCCTTTCCCCTCCATAAATAAACACAAAGAAAAGTATATATGCTTGCAAGTAGATTTGTAAGAGTACAGTAATGTAGTACAGGTCCGTAACCTAGAATCTGAACACCCGAAAACCGAAATATTTCGAAAATTGAAAGTTTTTTTTTTTTTCCTCGGTCGACTTTTGGGCGATATCCGGGCGACTTTGGGCACTATTCGAAAAACTCCAGGAGATAGGCCTTCAACAAATGTGTGCAAAGTCCTCCAGTACTATGCTATGAGCTCAAGGTTTTGTGTGTGTGTCTGCCTTGAAGAAAAAAACTGTGATTCAGCACCACAGACTTCTCAGGCTTTCTCTGGGTTGCGCTATACGCCTCCTTCCCAGAGGACCTTCTTCCGTCTTGGATGGCCAAGTAACAGCGTTGCCACTCCTAGGTGGATTCACCTAGATCTAGGTGTAATTTTCCTTCATTAATTGAAGAATGCCACCTATATTTCGCCCAAAAATGGGCCAAAATATCTGGAAAAAAAGCCCAAGTCACAGAAACCTAGGTTTTTTTCTCTCAAAATTCAGATTGGTAACGCTGTCGAGAAGAAATAAAATTATTTACTTTGGTTAACTTGTCCATATTTGCTAAATTTTTATTTTTATTTTTGGCTTAACCTTTCTACAGGACGAGGTAGCCGGCCACATGCTCAGCCTTCCTTAGTCGCCTTTTACAACACGCTTGGTATGTTACAGTGGTGCTATTCGTCGCTCCTCTTTCAGTACGCTTGGTAGGTTAATATTATGGTCTAAACATCTTTGTTACTCTCATGATCTTGTGCTGCCAGAAGTTGGGGTATGCCAAAATATCAAATGTCTGACAAGCTGACCAATGTTCAGATGTTACTACAGACTTGACATTTGCTACAGAAAAGCTAATATGAAAAGTTATGGTTGATATTTTTAATGTACATGAAAACTTATTATATAGTTATTTAAGAAATCTGATTTTCACATTGTCTTAAAAAAAAAAAAGATTAAGCAATAACAAATTTTAAAAACTAACCAGTAATGTGTGCTGACAATGTGAACACTAATATTAATTATGAACAAGTTATTAAACAAGTACTCCATGTAGTACCTGGGCGCCTATGAAGAGACAAAGAATGAACAGGACTACTGCACCCTCAGGTGACTTAATATGAGGTTGTGGCAAGAGGCTGGCAACCTCATCATGTTAAACTAATTGCCACATAAAACACCACTGCTGTAGCATAAGAATGCTTCGTGCAGTCTTCGTACAAGGAGACCAGCTAGTTCTGGCTTCATGAGTGTAATGGGAAATGATGATGATTAAATGTGTAAGCAGCTATATAAGCAAATAATCTATGATGTAGTAACTTTAGGTTATATGTACATAATTACAAACATACATATTATACATGACGTACATTTTCAGTCAGTTGTGTGATCAAGCAGATTTTATGTTCTAATAGACATTAAATTTCACTGTCTCAAAAAGTTTGGTCTATCAGACTTACCGTTTCAACATCTGGTTCCGTTATACTTGTTGCAACATATAGTTCTATTTGACACTGTTTCCAAAGCTGGTATTCGGTTAGACCTGTTGCTTCAACAGTTAGTTCTGATTCACACTTTCCACAGCTAGTATTCGGTTAGACCCGATGTTGCAGAAACTAACTGGTTCAGTTGCTTGCTATTTGAAGGACCGGTTTAGCTATACCCACCATCTTCACAAATAGTTTTATTACTTATAACTTCATCAATGGGGTCTATGATTCAGAGTTTCAACAGATGGATCTATTGTATTAGACAAAGTTTTGTAGCTGGCTTTAGAACATTCATTGACGTCATAGCTGACTATTAGCCTTGCTGTTTATTAAATAGCTCTGAGCTGCAGGGTTTTCACATATTTAGTCCATCCCAGGCCGCTGATATTGTGCCCGTTACTATGTGATGCACAATGTGGGGCAAAGGCAAAACAAACCTCACCTTTGCCAATCAAATTTATGGAACCTCCGCCTGTTCCGGGACAAGTAGGCGTGTCATATGTAAGAATACAATCAATCAATTCAATGCCATCTTTAGTTGTCTTGACCTCTCCCGCCTCCTTTATGTCCAGCAGTTTGCCTATTGATACACACTTAGACAAACCATGGGGGTGAGAAATCAAAACTACCATTGGCTCATGGTTGACCTGTGCTGCTAGAGACTCTTGTATGAGCAGCATTCGTTCTTTTCGAGCATGTGATAGCCGCGGGTACAAAGTAAGATCGTGAGTTCTGCACTCAACCACCGATCTGTTTCTCTGTACATCGATATGGCTCACCCTTACACCTCTAGCCTTCACTATGGTCGATGTGGCTTTGTCATCGTCGAAGAAGAACTTAATAACAGTACTCTGAGCCTCCGCATCATCAAAAACCACATGTGCGACAGTCATTACTTTAAACATCCCACTGACTTTATGTGGTCCAGGAATTTCTGGGCAGTGACAGTCCTCTGTGTTGTCCATGTTCAAAATAAAAGCTGTGCCGCTTCCAGTGCGCATATTAGTTGTCCCTCTGAAGTTGGCAAACCCAATGTCTTCAGGTCTGTCTTGACTTGTGTAAGATACAACAATCTGTACAGTTTCCCAACCTTTAAGCTGAATAAATTTCACCCATTCCTCGGTTTGATATGGAGGTGGCAAATGAGGAATCTGAAGGTTATGGATTGGAATGAAATGTCTGTGTCCAGGATGTTTGGTGCATTCTACAGTGCGTAGTTTCGACGCTGAAATAAGAAACAAATACATTTTTAAAATGATTGATAAGGTGCAGTCAGTCTAAATTCTTTTAGCATTTCATAAGAAAATTAAAAACCACAAAGTGGCATTACAACTGGTAAACTCAATTGTAGCAGAAGAACATGAGGACAGAGATAGATGCCTGGCTAAACAGGCCACGCAGAGTTCCAGAAAAAAAAACTGATTAAGACACCAGAGACCATAAGAAATGAAGATAATGAGAACCTGACATCACTCTGCACCTGGTTTGAGTGTGATAAGCTTAGGCAAAGAACTATGGAGTGCAATTTCTGCTTCATGTCCTGAGGATAGCACAATTTCTTCCCTTTAAAAAAAATATTAAAAAGATAAATTTAAATGGCTTGATTAGAATTACAAAAATGCACGTCAACAAAGTTCACCATCACATTAAACATTTTTTTTTTTTTAGTTTACTTATATCCTCATGTTTGCAATGTCCATTATCTTTTTCTCGTAACCTATGTACATTTCTCATCTTTATCTCCTGTAGCTGACGAAGGGTAGACCCCAAAGAATCCCGTGTTTCAAACGTGTCGTTCAAATGTGAAACTGACTCAACATTGATTTTTATTTTACTTTTTACTAGGAGACTAACATATCTGCTTTTACCTCAGATACATGCAAGCTCACATTAAAAAAAAAAAACATGTACATAAACAGAAAACGGTGCTTACCTGCTCTTGCATCATTTTCTTCATTTTGAACAGTCTCTAATCCCCAGTCTACTTCTATCTGGTCCGGCGTCTGATCTCTAGCTACCGTTGCCGTCATTATCCCATTTGTCTGACTATAATTCCTCTCCACACTGGCAGCCCCACTAGCATTATTCCTCCCATTTGCCCATCTGTTACTCTCCACACTAGCAGTACCATGAGCATGACTCGTTCCTTCTGACAAGCTACTGCTGTGGGATGCACCATCTAATCCATCTACCTGGACATCATTTGAAGAGTGAGAGCCACTCGCTGTATTCCTCGGTAGTCTGCCGAAGTACTTTTTATGTTTTTTCAGGAGCCCAAAAGGCATGATGCGATTTCTTAAGTGAATAAACTGAAACAAGAGTGAGAAATCGTGTTAATCTATGTGTAATGGTGTAAAGATTGATTGTACTTACTTACTTAGTCGTTCCCCTTCTACCGTGAGGTGTAGAGGTTTGGAAGAGAGAGCGCCAGACTATCCTATCGGCTGTCTTCCTCCTGGCCTGGTTCCATTCTAGTCCTCGGTCCTTCAAAGATTGTCTAATGTTGTCCTCCCAGCGGACTCTGTGTCGTCCTCGGGGTTTGGATCCTTGGCTCTTTGTTTCCCATGCTTGTCGTGGTAGCCGATCTTCTCCCATTCTGCAGACATGGCCAAACCATGTAAAGATTGATTGTGAAAACAGAAAATACAGTGTTACTTATTTAGTCATTCCTCTTCTACACTGGGGTGTAGAGGTTTGCCACAGAGAACGCCATACTGTCCTATAGGTGGTCTTCCTCCTGGCCTGTTCCAATCTAGTCCTCGGTCCTTCAGGGATTGTCTAATGTTGTCCTCCCATCGAACTCTGGGTCGTTCTGGAAATCTGGATTCCTGGGTCTTGGTGTCCCATATTTGTCGTGGTAGCTGATCTTCTTCCATTCTGCATGCATGGCCAAACCATCTTAGTTGGGACTGTTGTACTTGGTTCTGCAGTGGCTGGGTTTTGAGGCCCTGTCGTATCGTCTGGTTGCGGCCCATGTATCTTCTTGTTACAACATTTCTGAGGTTTGGATCTGGCTTCTGTGGGTTGTAGTCATTGCCCATGACTTGCATCCACATGTCATGACTGGGACATAGATGTATTAGTATACATCCATCTTCGTCCTCTTGCCACTCTCTCTTTTGCTGAGGAATCCTCGATTTATTGCCTGAACAAGTCTCCAGGCTGCCGCTCTTCAGGTTGCCAACTCTTCTTTGATGCCTCCCTTCCAGTCTATGATAGCTCTAACGTATTTAAAGTGGTTGACCTGCTCCAGGATCTGTTCTCTCAGCATAATATGATGCCTTTTTTCCTTCTCTTGAGATCACCATACTTTTTGTTTTGGAGCTGCTGATAACCATCCCTCTCTTCTCCAGTTCTTCCTTCCAGACTTGCAGGTTGGATTGAAAATGTTCCTCTGATTTAGCAATCAGGGCAACATCTTCGGCAAATGTCAGCTCTGAAATACAGACCTGTCTCATCTTCCAGTATCCCACTGAATACTTTCTTGTCCTCTCCTTACATACTTTGATGGCATCATCCATGAGGAGTATAAAAAGTAAAGTGACAGAATATCACCCTGTCTTACACCAGTGATGGTCCTTTTCTCTTCTGACTTGTGGTTTTCTGTTCTCACATAATTTCTGCCAGTCTTGTAGAAGCTCTGTACAGCACGGATCCGAAATGCTGGAATGCTCTTCCTTGCCAGGCAGTCCCAACGTTTGCTCCAAGGCACCTTGTCAAACGCCTTCTCCAGATCCAGTGTTACACAGACCAATAAATCGAATGTGTTTGCAGCCTGTCATGTCAACTGTACGTCCTGTTTTCAGTCTTTACACTGGTATCAACCATACACACAATCTTTGCCACGTGCAATGCACGTGTTACCCCGCGTAGTTCCCAGGAGTCTCTGAGGTGACAGAGAGAGAATATGACAACTGCTCCCTCGGGCAAATCGTAAAAGGTGACTAATCTGATGCTGTCCAAAGGGCAAGCTACCTCGTCATGAGATGTCTGCAGAAGTAATCTTTGCAAGAGCACATACATGCTCTGGTACAGATTCCTATAGGGAAATGTGGCTTCAGTGGTGGCCCCATGCTCCGCATAGAGCAAGACAAGAAATATAATGATGACGACATGACACACGTATCGAAAATATGTCTTATCTTTAATCTATTTATACTGTCTGTGTTTCATATCGTCTTCTCCGATGGTAACAATGTTTTAAAAAAAAAAAAAAAAAAAGTATAACCTTATTTTGTAGTGAGCAGTGGTAACAGTCTTAAGCAGTAAAATCCAGCTTCACTGACATTTTATTGCAACTACTCGCTCTCCATGTCTGATCACCTCACAAATCATGTGTAACTATTATTTACTCACAGTAAACACTGAATGACCCACACGGAGCACATACAACTCACATACTCTTATTGTAAGTAGAAGAACATTTCATAAATAAACTCAGTGTGCAAGCTCAACAATATTTTATAAATTACACTCTTTGTACAAGCATTCCATAAATACCCTCATTGTACAAGCATGAAAGCATTTCATTAATACACTCACTGTATCAGCATGAAAGCATTTATTAATACACTCACTGTACCAGCATGAAAGCATTTCATCAACACACTAAGTATTCATTCAACACAACAGTCAGCCGATCATAGCTCCCTATGGACAACATCTTCTTTCTATTCTCAAAACATCATGGGGCATATATATATATATATATATATATATATATATATATATATATATATATATATATATATATATATATAATATATATATATATATATATATATATATATATATTATATTATATATATATATATATATATATATATATATATATATATATATATATATATTATATATATATATATATATATATATATATATATAGTTAAAAGGATCCCGTTACACGCCCATTGAGGCATATTGAGAATATGATGTTGGACCCATATTTTCTTGACCATCGGCACACTAGGGGTGATGTGGTCAGCATCACGCCGGCCGCCTTAACCTTCCCAGAGTTTGCTCTGGTACCCAATTCATGAGGCTGGGTAGACCCCGGAGCCATTTGCTGTCTAAAAAACCCCACCTCAAATGGGGATTTATATATATATATATATATATATATATATATATATATATATATATATATATATATATATATATATATATATATATATATATATATATATATATATATATATATATGTGTGTGTGTTTTTATTGCATGTTTTAAAACGTCAGCTGTAAAGAAGAAAAAAGTAAACAGAAGAACTCTGTTTTAAACGTGATTTTTACCTGCATGAATTACAATAACAAATTATATGAATTCTTGTTCCAGTGCACACACAAAAACTGGCAAAATATTCTCAAAACCCTTACAGATGTTTCATACAAAGTTTAGTGCACGTCTATATTTCTGACACGTAATAATAAAAAAGCATACATTATACTGTACAATCAATAAGTGATGCAAGCTGTATTACCCGGCGTTGCGTGGGTTATGTTGTTGTTGTTGTATACTGTCTCTTACGAGGCATTGTAAAGTCACAACGAAAACTAACATTTAACCAGGCAAACAAACCAATACAAAAACAAAAGAAACAACCAAGTAACACGAACCACAATAACAGTGTATACATTAAGCAGCAAAATCTAAGAAATTAATTAAAATTAAATAGGATTAATCAAGCAAATCAACACAAACAAAGCTACCACCGATAACCAAATAGTAACCCAAACGAACCAGACAAACAAACAATTAAGCAGGAATCAAACTAACAACCAACATACTAGTCAATAATAGAAAAATAAAAATACAAAACTCGACGACACGAACAAACTAAGCATAACCACGAGTTAAGTTCCTCATCAGAGCGAGTGCCGCACATACAGGTGCATCTATGACTGTCATTCATGTGGCTATCGTTATCTGGGAAGCCAAGGGCTGTGAGCGCTGAACGAACAAACGAACTTTATTTTAAAAGGGCTCAGAATTGGGCATTTAGGCTCATCTGATATTCTGCCATTTGTCTCAACTGTCATTCTGCATCATGACGGCAAATCGTAAAGAATTCATTAGTATATTATTCCAACCATTAGTAATGCTAAAAGTGATGAACACATTATCGCTTATATCAGTACATTCTTTTTTTTTTGGTTTTAAATTACATTTCCAACCACTTCTATAGAAGAATAACGTAGAAAAACTAAGCAGAAATATCGTTGTCCGTGGATCCGTTTCGGGCAGTCCAACGATGTTGATTTTGAGATTGTATAAAATAGCATGTGAAGCAAGAACCACTCTGAGTTGCCGGGGTACGAGTTGTATACCCGGTCGTGAGATCTGCTTTTACTGATTCCTGAATAATGAACGTTTTGCTGAGTGAACTGCTCCAGTTTCACGCGTATTAAGTGGGTACTATGCGATCAAGATGTACTTGATCAAAATCATACCTATGTCACAATAAAATAAAAAAGACAGCGTTGTCTTGGGAGGTCCCAGCAGTTTTTCGGCGACACAGTCTTCAAGTAATGGCATCCTCTCTCCGTTTGCCAAGTTATATGGCTAGGTCGGTCATTGTATAACTGTCATGAATAAGGAAGGTTAACGTGCATTTATGCTTTCCAATTCGATATCGCTGGATTTTACCACTGATATATCCTGGTTATTGTATTTGTTTCATGGTAGAAAATCCCCACTGAAGTCGACTAAGCTATTTTCTTTCATGTCCAATCTTAAAATTTATACAAAATCCGTAAACATGCACATATCCGTAAAGATACAATGGTGTTTTAAATGTAATATAAATTTTTCTGAAGTCCCAGAACAAAATACAACTTTTTTTTAGCTCTGTTAAAATATTTACAACACTGTTTACGGCACTTATAAATATTGCCTAGCAGCACGCAAGGAAGAGAGTAGGATGTATAGGCAGACTGGAAATAAATTAATGAAACCAAACCTATAGCGTTACTATCTAGTACTACTATGGACTCCGTAAGCGAAGAGGAAGTGTCTAATACTGTAAAATTCTTGAAAAATAGCCAACATAAAAGAAATGAAGGATGAACGATACATCTGGATATAGGCAAGAAAGAAAAATGGATGATAACACCGACATAACGTCAGCGTGTGTTCACTGGGGTAGACAGCTGTGGTAGTCTAGGCCTAATAATTAATTTCATTGTTATCGATCACTAATTTCACTGCTAACAGCCAGGGCTATGTTTAGATATGGTGAGGCCCTAAGCTATAGGAAGCTGTGGAGGTCATATTTGGCAATAGGTAACAGCATAAGGTCGTGTAACAACCGAACTTGGCAAGAGATTGTGACGCCCTAAATTGCAGCTTACTTAGCGTATGCCTAAATCCGGCCCTGCTAACAGCGTTCAAAATGTGTGGCTCTTGTAGGTTCAAATATGTTGGGGCAAGACGTGGCAAAACAGGTTACAAAATAGTATCATGCTTCACTAACCCAGCGCGTCACAGGTGGCCGATAGTGAAAATCCGCCATGATACAACTGATAGCTTTTGAAACGTTGTTGGAAAGCGAGGTTGGATAGCAGGTAGCACCGCTAATGCCTCACAAGCTCAGTGAAATGACTGTTAGGCGACCGGGGCCGAGATTTAAAACGTCCCAATCCCCCGCTGCCTTGTGAGTATTAGTTTCACTGGTTAACGGATATTCCCCTAAACAAAGAACACAATAAGAAACGGAAACTCAACTCTAATGCCCCAAAAATAACATTGTTAGAAGGGGTATCTCAAAGATCGATTGCGTCTCAAAATAAATCCACACAGTCGATGGCGAACGGCGTTTATAGCAGTCCCAGTGGGAAGCTCTCGTCCTGTAGGGGAAAGTCACATATGATACAATACCGTAATCCGGCTACTATTGGCCAAACTAACAATAGTCACTTGGAATGCCCGAGCACGGAAGGAATATATAGAACTAGGAAATGTAAAGAGACAAAATAAACTTACATATTCTAGGAATTCGCCAAATGAGATTGACGGGTGATGACAAGCAGATAAAGTAATACACTTAAGGCGATGAACAACATGTAAGAGGAGTAGCAATAATCGTTGACAAAAACACATTCAAGAGCAGTCATACGATTTTGAAACACATCAGAGTTTTGCTGGTCAAGCTGGAAAATCAATAAACGTAAATGTAGAAGTGTACGGTCTGTCATCTGATAACCCAGAAGTTGACATAAAAACATGTTATGATGATACAGAGGGGATAAGAACAGGAGTGCGACAGGGATGCCTCTTGTCTCCATTTCTTTTCTTGCTGGCAATAGATTGGGTTATGAGATCATCGACAACACACAACAGAAATGGAATCCAGTGGACTCTGACTAAGCAGTTGGATGATCTGGATTTTGCTGATGACTTGGCTCTCCTGTCCCATAACCGTAATCAGATGCAGGACAAATTGAAAACACTCGATGAGAGGTCACAGCAATTGGGTCTGAAAATACACAGGGAAAAGACAAAAATAATGCGAATAAATGCAGGTAATGAAAACAGGGTTGAACTTGAAGAAACACCAATACAAGATGTAGAATCATACACATATCTTGGCAGTAATATAGACAAAGTTGGAGGGACAGACAGCGATATCAAAATAAGAATACAAAAGGCAAGAGGAGCTTTCATTGCATTGGGAAATATATGGAGATCAAGAGAAATAGGATCCAACACGAAAATAAGAATCTTCAACTCAAATGTGAAGTCAGTCCTATTGTATGGCTCTGAGACATGGAGAACAACAAAGACAACAACCAAAAAGCTACAGACTTTCATAAATGGGTGCTTGCGTAGAATAGAGGGATTAAAATGGTATGACAAGGTTACCAATGTGGAACTGATGACAAGAACTGGACAAGTGCCAGTGGAACAAGAGATGAGAAGAAGACGATGGCGATGGATAGGACACACACTGAGGAAACCTGTTGATAGCATTACAAGGCAGTCCTTGTTCTGGAACCCCCAGGGCAAGAGAGGCAGAGGAAGACCAAGAAGTACGTGGAGAAGAGAGTTGGAAACAGAGGTGAAAATGATGAGGAGAACATGGAAAGAACTTGAGATGATGGCACGTGACAGGAGGACTTGGCATGTGTTTGTTGAAGGCCTATGCTCCTTTGGGAGTAGAGGGTTATGAAATGAATGATACAGATATAGCTGTGTTCCACGCCAAAACATAGAGGTTACTGTAATCCTATGATATTTGTATGCCAAAGTAAGGTAAGAGAAAGTTAAAAATGCTATGGGCTATTGCAGATTGTGAGAAAGAAATGGGTGAAGAAATAAATTAATAGAGTGCACACAAATACTGGTTATAGGTAACGCCTGTTCAAACAACATTCAAGGGGACTATAGGCACGGAAAAACCCAGATAATAAAACTTGTAACTACATTTTTGGTTATATACTGGTCATAGGTAACACCTGGTTCTGACAACATTCAAGGGAACTATAGGCAGTGTCACAGTATAAATATTACAAAATATTAAGGTGGTCACGCTGATGAGTGACAACGCTGACAAAAATTAAAAACCCGTTTTGGTCATGTGACCTGGGAGGAAGTGCGCATGAATTTTGGCGCAAAGAGTGAGTTGAATTTCTGGCTACCGACCGGAGAGGTCGATGTGTTGTTCCCTTTCAGCATTTTTGCTGGGATTATAGATGCCATAGTTGTTCTTTGAGGATGCTTGTCATTTATTCATGTGGTCAAGTTTAGTTTACTTATGTCTAGAACAGTGGTGTAGTTTCTAGCAGCATTCTTTCGTAATTCATTGATGAGACGTCATGTGTAGTTAAGTATGGCGTTATCATAGTGCAGGACTTAGCCGGTGAGCGAAAGTCATGCCGTTGTTTTACTCAGTATGACATACCCGCTAGTTTTTGATAATGATAGATTGAGTTGTTGATTATTGCAAGTGATATCGGCATTTCTGTTGCATTGTATTGCATATGTATTTCTAGCCGTGTTGTGATAAAATTAACCGTGATACAACGTTAAAATATCTCCAAAGATAAAATGTAGGGATAAAAATAATGCGTAAGCTACTAGACGACATGATCGCCCACGCCGCGGGTCACCACCCGCCATGGAAACTAACTTGTTAGACGTGAAAGCAAAACATTTACCCTTGGAACGGGATGAGAACGGAGATCAAAAGGAAAAAATATGACTGAACACGTGCTTGAAACTAGCAAGGCTAAAAAGACGCAATTGGTGGGGAAAGGAAAAAAAATTCACGTCCCCAAGTTGACACAAGGTAAAGAAATCGACAAAAGGGACCTTAGCTATTATACGCAACAGTCATTTCTTGGACGCTTTTGCGATAACTTAGTCCGTTTATTTGAATTCAGCGGCAAACGCATTACAGAAGATGCTCGAAAATATTTTAAAAAACCAACTAACCTTGAAAAGTAACTTTTTCTTAATAATAATGTTAGGAATATAAAACCTAGCTGGCCTGATGGCCCATCTTGAGCAGTGAAATAATATGCTTTCATTTATACAGACGGATAGATAATAAGAAAGATATTGACAAAAGACTGTGTTGTTCATATCAGCGAGCGACTGCATTGAAACAAAAAATGTCACTAATTTTAAAAAACTGCGGCCTTGAGACTCAAGTGCTAAAATCTAGTTCGAATGAAAGAGAGGGAATGTGGTGGAGAATTGTGGCTAAAAATAACTTTAAAGGCAAAATTGTGTAGGGGACGGCAGAGTTGGTTCAAAAAACAAGTGTGTTTTTTTTTGTGAAACGCAAGTAGAGACAGACGGACCAACAGACAATAATACATACTTGACTGAGGTATGACTGAATTGACTTTTGGTAGGAGGTTTGAATTTGAAAAGGAAAAAAGGCGGTGATTGGCCCCAGATAAACATATTATCGGCGCTCAGACGCGCATTTTTGCCATTCATCATAAATTGTCCAGTAGTAGACACAGTAAATAATTCAGTGGTGTATTTCCCAGAAGCTAATTGAAATATTTAGAGGGACG
The DNA here is from genome assembly GCA_024509875.1 of Oreohelix idahoensis. Classification (NCBI taxonomy): domain Eukaryota; kingdom Metazoa; phylum Mollusca; class Gastropoda; order Stylommatophora; family Oreohelicidae; genus Oreohelix; species Oreohelix idahoensis. Next base: position 209,485 of record JAMPIV010014643.1, on the reverse strand, counting down.
CCATACTAGAGCCAGCAGCTCAGCTGAGTTTTGCTAGCATATAACTGTGTTCTCTATTCATAATTCTGGTAAGACTGAAAGTATTTCTTTGTATATTTTAATATTGTTTAATGATTCGAGTGAATTGATACTGCAATATCAAAATCTATCCCTTACAACAAGTAAGGATTCGCTCTAGACCCCCCGCCCTAGTTCAGGGTCTAGAGACAAACAAAATACATAAACTCCAGCAAGGATTATGAAGGGCGGATCAAGTGTTGAGATCAGTGGAACATATCACCTATCCTATTCCATGACAGGAAGCTAATGAACATGTTTCAGAATATGTAGTCTGGGGGAACTTATCCTATGTGAAACCAACTTGGTAAGATGTGCTGTATGGTCAGAGAGATCTGACCCGTCTATGTGGTGTTGTTGTGTAGTGTTGAGTGTAGAAGTGGCTCAGGAGGTAGAGTTCTGACACATGACCAAATACTTTTATTTCAGAACTGTGAGTTTTTATTTGGCACCAATGTGGTGTCAAATGATGTGTTGAATAATACAAGAGTGGACCCGTGCAGTTTAATATTTTGGCAGAGCATCCTTATATTGCCCCCAAGCACGGAGAGGTGGGGCCACCAGATTCCAGCACCAGAACTACTCATTCAAGATACGTGAGCGTCTGGCCTGCTGGACATTCACCAACTTATTTTCTAACACACCAACTATATTCCCATCAATAAATGGACAATGTGTAGTAGCCATAGACAGGGAGTGATGAGGCCACCCCAACAGCACATCCATTAATCGTTCTCCCAGATAAATTACAACTATAAACAGTAGTAATATTAACTAGTCTTGTAAAATACATATGTACACACTGATGCGTGATGCCATATGATGATGGATGGTATCCGCATGTCTGGTTTTGTGTAGTGTGCAGATGTGTTCAGTCAAACAATGTTCATACAAAAATAACAGGGCAATCCACATAGGACGTCAGTAAACTCACGACGTATAAAGTCAATGATTCTTGTAACAGCCGTTGACGTTTTTCTTCATTATTTATTGTGGACGCCACAGTGACAAAATGGTTACGCGAATATGTAGGCACATCAAACAGTCATTATCACAGCAACATTCAATACAGCAATAGACGGTAGACAGCATTACAATGATGAGTCCGATGCATGTTATATTTCATAGTGCTGTAAATGTAGTCAGGTGAAAAACTCCATCCTTTTCTATAACAGCCAGGAGATAACCAGATGTATGAGATCAGTTCACTCTCCTTAGTCTGACTTCAGCAAGACAGACACGTCTGCCGAAGTATAAATAATGTCCTCAAAAATATCCTCTAGATAATAAAGGTTTTCCAAACCTAGTTCATTTAACAAAGTAGCAAGTAATGGTCCTTGGGACATGCATCAACCGATGCAGTACAATACAGCGACATGTGATCTGGGAAAACATCTCGTGACGACGACTTTCGAAGACAGGCTATGAATCGAAATCGCTCACGACCCAAAATCGATAGAGTTAATGAAAAGTCAATTTACCTTGCCTTCAGGAAATACACAGAAATATCACGCCTCCCGACATGTGGGAAACACTAGAGGTATTATCTCGAATAAACGAAATATCCATTAAGAGGACTACACATCCCTGACAGAACAAAAAATAGCGGAGATCCCCTCTTCAACGAGGCATCCCTTTCGCCATTCAAATCGCTCACTCCACTAGTGGTGGGCGGAAACCGATCGACCAAAAAACAAGACCAGTCATGCGCAGTCCAGCGCAAAAAGACCACAGCTCAAAACTTAACTGCATTCAATACCAACGCGGGAAGACAAATGCTTACCGAGAAAAGTGACTATAAATTTCAAGCAGTTGTTGCCCTTGCGTTATAAAATAGATATTGTAATAAAACGATGTTGCGAGAATTTATCACGCAACACACACCTTTCATTTATTATGCCATATATTCATGCAGTTTATTCATAATTTCAAAACCTTTCATATGTTCTGACCAAAATAAAACCTTGGTTCAGAACAAATAAGCTTAAAGAAAATTTACTATCAAAATTTTACACAGCTTGAGTTAGTTCAGTGTGTTATAACATTTTATTAATATTATTAGACTTAGTAAATATCTGTGTGTGTGTATGTAAACTACCACAACACATTACATATCAGTACCCTAGAATTTAACGTAGCCACATTCATTAGTAAAAAAGATAGGTGTGAGGTCGTAGTGGTAGCAAGAAGGGCCTTCTGTAAATTCACAGCTACATTTATCTCAGGAGCCTTCACAGCTGACCTCATGCATCACACTAGGTAATATCACAATCATACAATACCATCAAATCCACTACACGTGTGTGGCTTTATTGTGTGCATAGTTATTAAAGGGAACTTAACCTGTTACAGGTGTTATGGTGAGTTTATGTCAGCTACTGTATGCTATGGTCGTCCCATAGTGGTTAGAGCCAAGTGTATGAAAGTATTCATAAAATCCAAAGTGTAAGTAGTTTATCTTTGACAGGCAGGAAAAAACCCAGATAATAAAACATGTAACTAAATTTTTGGTTATATACTGGTCATGGGTAACACCTGGTTCAGACAACATTCAAGGGAACTATAGGCACAGAAAAAACCCAGATAATAAAACACTTAACCAAATTTGTGGTTATATACTGGTCAAGAACAGATTTATAAATTCATAACTATCAGGAAATATGAAATCATTAATGTTTTCTTTCCATCTTTCTATTACGCATCCTCGACGCATTAATATTCTTCCTTCTACTGCTTTTAAACAGTCGGTGGCTATTTGTGATCTTCTACCTGTTAACTCATTTATTTGCGTGTACATACATAGCTTGCGTGTCTTTTATGTGCTGCACTTCGACTTGCCACACACAAGGCGACTTATGAGTTTGTGCATGGCGCTGGCGACTTATGAGTTTGTGCATGGCGCTGGCGACTTATGAGTTTGTGTGTGGCACTGGCGACTTGTGAGTTTGTGCATGGCGCTGGCGACTTATGAGTTTGTGCATGGCGCTGGCGACTTATGAGTTTGTGTGTGGCACTGGCGACTTGTGAGTTTGTGCATGGCGCTGGCAACCTCATCACGTAAAAACAAATTCCTACAGAAACCACCGCTGCAACAGCACGTGAATGCTTGCTTCAGACTTCCTGCAAAGGTGGGGGGGGGGGGGGCATCAGCAGTGGTGGCTTAATACGTCACGAGGAGCGCAAAAGTAAGTGACTATATTGATGACTGTGATCTCTCTGTTTAACTTGTTTAGCCAGGTTTTTCCGTTGACTTGAAGGCCTTCATTGGAGAAACCTGCAATGTCACATTTAAAAAATAAAAACTGAGTTACTGATCTCAGCACATTACGCATACCCCAAAGAAGGTGAAGAAATTAAAATTATATTTGAAAACACATTCCTTTCCAAGAAAATGAAGCATAAAAACAGGCCACCATCCTTCTTTGTGTCACAGCGTTTCAAATTTTAAAATTCAATTTCTTCGCACTTCAAATTTTTATGACATGTCTGGTTTTTCCACTGAGGTCTTCACTTGTTTACTATTTATTTCTTCAGTACTTCACATTTTTATTTGTCTCCTTCTTCTTTTGTCTTGTGTTCATTAACTTTATCTTTCATCCCTTTCTTCTTTGCAATACGATTTATTGCTGGAACGGTTTTTTGCTGTTATATGTATATACTCTTTTATTGTTTCCCACTGTTCGTCTGTATTATATTTTATGGCGTATCTATTCTGTATTGTAACGCCGTATCTTTCACCTTTTCTTTATATGACTAAGGTAAATCTAAATATAGCTGGATATGTTTGGAAAGCCCCTCTTCCTTTCATTACTTGTACTCAAAATTGTCATATTACCGGTACTTGGTCGCTGCTTGCATCCTGCCCAAGCCCCAATTTGCCCAGACACCAGACTGATCCTAAATTTACCGCATATCAATATATTATCAATTTTATAACGGACATTGTTCGACAACTATGCTGTAGCTACGCATTATGTGTAAGAAATTAATATCTAGCGGACTGCCATTCAAATTAAAGTAACAAGACTCAATCTGATATTATAAAATTTTCCTTTACTGTTCTTGCTGTTTTTGATTATGACGATTCGTCTTTCATATTTATCTCTTTCATGAAAAAAATTATTCCATAGCGGTGAGAAAGTATTTCATCTGCTCCGATATCACATAATCCTAACATGTGTACATTTATTCTTTTAAAGTCTTCTTGGTGTTTTCTACTATTTCACCCTGCACAAATATCCTGACCTCATAAGTTCTTAAGGTTAACGCACCTTTCATGTTAATTTTACTAACAGTAGTCTGATGACGGTCGGATATAACATGTAGCACATGGTGCTCCTAACCGGACGAGGTGGTTCCTCTGGAACTTTTCATTAACGCCGTTTTCTTCTCTAAGTGTTGTTTGGTTTCATGGCCATACATGACCGTCAGCGCGAAGGGGTTTTCCCGTTATTTTCCGTCCGTTGGTGTGACTGTAGGCAAAAATCTTCGCTAGCGTTAAACTATGAAGTCTAACAACAAGGCAGTGGGGAAGGGGAGAGGTAGGTGCCTCGATCTCGCCAGCTGTCACATCATAATTTTTGTTTTGTTTTTGTTTGCGGGTTTTGTCTTCTTGTGGCAAGGCATGTTCCTTTCAACCTAGGCTTAAGTTCGTTGGTTATATCGGAGCGTAATTTTCCATTCAAAAATAAGTGAACTCTGTTAACTGAAGCGCGCTGTTGATAAACTCTAGGCCCTGAAAAGGACTTCTAGCATATACCAGTTAGCATGTAGTAGCCCTGAAAGAAAAAAATGCCACAGCATAAAGCTTTAGAGGTGTTTTATATAGATAACTGCCCCAAAACTCCCTCCCCCCATAATGAACTCTCCTCGTCCCAAGAGACATTCACCTCTCCTCACCCTCAGAGACAAACCAGCTCTTTTGATCAGCGTTTGCTTATTAAGTATTCGCAACCAAGCTTTGTATCCACAGATCGCTGAATCAACCCCCACTCACGCTCGCTCTAGATTGGTTAGTAACTAAGAGTATGAAGCGCATTAATTTCAAATGCTTTAATTTTACTTTTTCAGTCCACGAGCCGTGAAGCGTAGTGGGGAGCTGACATTTTTGTTCTCGAGCAAAGTGAATCCTAAGCAATGTAGGTTATCTGTAACATTATCTTTCCATCTGCCTTTTTGCTGTATATCCCTTGCCTTATAATCAAATTTTATTGTTTTGTCTTGTTTTCCTTTCTTATAAAGCTTTAATACCCTGCTCCACCTTTTGATTATATTTGAGGTATATTGTGTGACAGATTCCTCTTCGGTGCTAGCCTAGTTGTTAGTACTGAAAAGGAGTGGTCCCGAGAAGGACCACTAGCTGACTGTCTGGATTCCTTCGTCGTTTGTATATTAAGATTTTCTGTTGTAGATGCGTATTTGTAACCGATCGGGCATCATTCTTATGAGATGAGCAAACCACTTTATGTTTTGTCTCTCTATATATTTTGCAACTCTGGGAAGGTTAAAAGCGGCCGGCGTGATGCTGACCACATCACCTCCCATGTATGCCGTATGGTCAATAAAATACTGGCCTAACATTATATTCCCACCTCAATGGGCGTGTAACCGGATCCTTAAACCCCCCCCCCCCCCCCATATATATATATATATATAATAAAAAATAAATAAAGAAGCACAAGATAACAATTAGTAAATTAAGAAGATTTATTTTTATAAAGTACCGTATCCCGTTCAACCCTTGGTGGGTTATAATTAGGACTTATGGTGTACTAATTCAAGAAAATAAAGTCAGATTTTCAATACCAAATATAGTACCTTCTTCCCCCCTCCACTCAGTCCTAATAGAGTAAATCAAAACCAAATGTGTGTGGATGTTTTTGTGTGTGACCTCCCCTTTCCAAGAAACAAACAAACAATAAAAATACAAAACAAACGAATTAAAAAACGAAAAAAAAAAAATTTTTTTTAATGAAGTCTCTCATAACTGCCCTGCTGTTAACAAGGTGAAAAGGGGGGTGTCCGAGATTACATCAAATCCACCAATATCTGCCATCAGCCATACAAGCACCCTATCAGACTACCCCTTTTCCTCACACCATCATTGATCCTTGAAGCCGCGGTTGCACATTGGTTAGTGCACTGGCTTCCTAGCTCGGTGGTCCATGGTTCGATCCCCAGCTGAGGTGGAATTTTTTAGATCGCAAACGGCTCCAGGGTCGACCCAGTCTCATGAATTGGCTACCAGAACAACTCTGGGAAGGTTAAGGCGGCCGGCGTGATGCTGACCACATCACTCCTAGTGTGCCGATGGTCAAGAAAATATGGGCCTAACACCATATTCCCAATATGCCTCAAATGGGCGTGTAACGGGATCCTTTACCTTTTATCATTGATCCTTATAATATACTGAAGCACATTAAAAACGCACCACTATTATATATACTGATGCCGAGAAGCTGGGGAAAAAAAAGTGTGGGAATGGATTTTTTCCGTGTTTGTCATGAGGTAGAGAGCGAATGGCTGCTGGAATGGAAATTGCATGATTCAACCCACGGGTTTGTGTACAGACTACATGAAAACAATGAAAGTTACACGTGCAACACGATTCCCAACAGCTATGACCCTGAAAATGTGTACGCGTTGTGGCAGTATACTCGGTATAAAAAGGCCGTTGAGACAAAACACTCAGTACATGTGCTTGAAATGCCACGACTATCTGAAAACGACCGCCAACGAGCCATTGGTATGTTGGAGACCGGAATGAGCTCGCGGGCCTTTGCCAGAAGGATGGATTGCCACCACAGCACTATTGTATGTCTCAATGAACGTTACGGAACCACTGGCAGTGCCCGGGATAGACTTCGGAGTGGCCAACCACGAGTTACTACCCCTGCGCAAGATCGTCATATTGTGCTGAGTCACGTAAGGAATCGTTCTCTCCCGGCAAGTCAAACAGCAAGAGCAATAGTGGGTAGACGTGGGCAAGTCTCTCGAATGACAGTCATACGACGACTCAGAGATACTGGCCTTACTGCAAGATGACCTTATGTTGGGCCAGACTTGACTCACAGACATCGTCAGCAGCGCCTGCAATGGGCAGAGCAACATGTCAGATGGACAAGACTGCAGTGGAATGCTGTCCTATTCACAGACGAGAACAGATTCAACATATCCTTTGCTGATGGACGTATGCGGATTTGGCGACGGTGTGGAGAGCGCTTTGCAAATTGTTGTGTTCGTCAGCACAACCGATTTGGAGGTGGCAGTATTCACATTTGGGGAGGATTCAGTTTTCACCATCGCTTGCCTCTTCACGTCTTCCGTGGAAATGTTGATGCTGTAACATATCGAGATGAGGTTTCTGGATGCATTGGTTGCTCCTGCGTTCACAAATTATCCAGACTTGCAGCTTCTCCAGCAGGATAACGCACGTGCGCACACCGCATGCATTACGCAGCAATATCTACAGCGGCAGAAAATTGTGACGATTGATTGGCCTGCCCTATCACCAGACATGTCCCCTATAGAACATCTGTGGGACGAGCTTGGACGCAGAGACAAAAGGCAAGGTTCTCCAGCTAATCTGCAACAGCTCGAAGCTGCTCTTACACGTGAATGGGACTTGATTCCCCGGAATTTCCTTCAGAGACTTGTGCGTTCCATGCGGAGCCGCTGCCAAGCTTGTTTGCAAGCACACGGTGGACATACCAGATACTGAGGATAATGTGAATGAATTTTTTTATTGGTTGCCTTTTTGGTTTTCTCCCTTGCCTGCACAGAATGCAATGAATTTCATAACACAAATTAATGACCAGCATGGATTCATAGGAAAATGAATAAAAATTCCAAATATGTAAACTTGTAAACACTTATATTTACATTTCACACTCTGTTCCTGGATTATACAGGTGGTGCGTTTTTAATGTGCTTCAGTATATATTAATTTTAGTTCTTGTTATATACTGTTTTACTATATTGTGCAATTCTCTAGGTCTATCTATTCTCAACACCTGTTCCACAGTTATGGATGAATTGCATGCCTGTAAATAATCTAATATTGGTTTTCTCTGTTGGTCAGGAAGACTCCTTTGACATGAACGGCAGAAACTTAACTGTATACTGTCAACGCATTATTAACTAATATATGTAAACTCAATATATCTTCATGGAGAGAATATCATCGTAAAAGTAAGGGTGGTAGTCCCACAGCAGATTCTGCCGTAGGGGAGTCAATTGTTAGAGACTTCACTATACTCGGTCCAACTTCTAGAGGTGGGGTGACCAATTCCCTTCCTCGCTGCTTTTGCCTTCCCTAACTCTAGAGCAAAGGCAGGCACATTTTTTATCTTAGCCGCGAGAGACCAGCGTTGTAATAACTCTGCCAATCGTACGCTCGTTAGCCAACCCATAATCTGAAGGACAATACAAACGAGTTACTTTTTTTTCGCAGAAGTCCATTATGTAGGACACAAACAATTTTGACTAAAAGACGAAAGAGGTGCTCTAAAGCAGCGTTTCTCAAACTGTTTGGTCTCAGGACCCCTTAACACGCTTAAAAATTATTGAGGACCCCAAAGAGTATTTGTTTATGAGGGTTATATCTATCGAGGTTTACCGTATTAGAAATGAAAACTGAGAAACTAAGACAACAAAATGTACTTATTTCTTGTTGTGTTTTTGCGCACTCAAGGACATCGAGATTTCAAAATAACGATTAAATGGACGATAACGAGATTACATACTTGTATATTAGAGCAGGTATAACCGAAGATGGCGAGTAATCACACAGTAGAATCACTGAGAACAAACTGAGTTAACCTCTACTGAGTTAATATCAGAAAACGCATATATTTATACTCGAAACCTCCTACAATACTACTTATTCTGTTACACACAATACTACTTATTGTTACACACACTCTTACTGATCGTTGTTACACACAATACTACTTATTCTGTTACACACACTACTGCTGAGTTGCTACACAATATTACTTATTGTTACACAAACTACTACTGATTGTTACACACACTCTTACTGATCGTTGCTACACATAATACTACTTATTGTTACACACACTGCCACTGATCGTAGCTACACACAATACTACTTATTGTTACACACACTACCATTTATCGTTGCTACACACAATACTACGTACTGTTACACACCACCATTGATCGTTGCTACACACAATACTACTTATTGTAACATACACCACTGATCATTGCTACACACAATACTACGTACTGTTACACACCACCATTGATCATTGCTACACACAGTACTACTTATTGTTACACACACTCTTACTGATCGTTGCTACACACAATACTACTTATTGTAACACACACTACCACTGATCGTTGCTACACACAATACTACTTATTGTAACACACACTACCACTGATCGTTGCTACACACAATAATACTTATTGTTACATACACTACCTCTGATTGTTGCTACACACAATACTACTTATTGTTACACACACTACCACTGGTCGTTGCTATACACAATACTACGTAGGCCTACTGTTACACACACCACCATTGATCGTTGCTACATACAATACTGCGTATCCTGATACACACACCACTGCCGCTCATTGCTTAAAAACACAATACTACTTACCTTGTTACACACAACACTACTGTTCGTCCCTACACACAATGCTAATTCTCGTTTCAACACACATCATTAATGCTCATTCAGTTCCAGTTTCGTGTGCAACCACCAAAGCAGATGGTGCCCATGCAGTAACCCTGCCCCCAAAGCATTCACGTGCTCTTACAGCTGTGGTTTATGTTGCAATTAGTTTTTCATGATGAGATCGCCAGCCGCCATGAACAACCTTATATTAGTTGCCTCATGACATGCCTAAGCTCTTACAGACGAGCGTTTCTTGCTGCGTTTCTCACGCGTGACGAATGAAAGAGTAGGGATTTACAGGCTGCGCAGCCGAGCGAGACTGTCTGTAAATCCCTACTCTTTCATTCGTCACGCGCGAGAAACGCGCAGCAAGAAACGCTCGTCTGTAAGAGCAGGGAGAATTAGTCCTGTTCTTTCTTTGTCTACTCAGTGATTCCCGGGAAACTACACGGGGCAAAGCCATACACAATAAACTACAACTCTTGCGTACAACAATCTTCATCTTCTTCACATCCTTTCATTCCTTTAGGAGCAAGGAGCCACCACAGCAGTTGGTCGCCTTTCAGGATGTCTGCATAAAAACATTTATACGCTCTGGCAGCAGAATTGTCTGTGGCAATTTGTTGTACACGATGATCTTGCTAGCCCTATGTATAACCTAGTATTTAGTCGTTCCAGTAATACTGCTTATCGCTAATTACAATACTACAGCTCGCATGTTAAGATAAAATAAAACATATACAGTTTACCTAACAACGTGAAGAAAAAATGAGTATACAAGAACGGAAAAACAATATTCAGAAGTCTAATTATTTAAAGAAGATTCATACTGTAATCCACAAAGTCAGCGTGGTAGGTTTAACCTTCTGAAGCACAGGAAGACTGCTGATCAGATATAAGATCGCTGATGCTGCCAATCATATAACACGAGTTATAATGTTAAGGCTTGAAATATTGAGTTTACATATATTAGTTAATAATGCGCAATTTGTGACAGATATAGCGATTACTAATATTGGTTTTTTACACATATTCATGCCGGAATAGCATCTTAATCATGTCATATTTACAGAATACTTCAGAATAGTTACATTTCCATATCTTATGCGTAGTTGACAATAGCAGACAAGCCAAACAAACAAAAAAAAAAAAAAACAAATACTATTTGTTTAAAGATAAAACAAGAAGAAGAAGCAGACAAACCAAAACACAAAAACAAATAATATTTGTATAAAGATAAAGAAAAGCATATTTCAAATTGAAAGAAGTTACGTTATTACAAAGAAGATTATGTAGGCGGCACGTTAGCTGTACGTACACATGATTACTGTATGCCTTGTAATAGACACTAACATGACGTAAGAATGTTTAAATCTAGTATTTCACCCCCAAAGGGCAGTATTCGTAATCACGCGACATAATTCGAGCATGACTAACGTGGGCTTTAAAGTACCGGTATTTTCAGAGAGGAATAGCGTCTCACTTAAGCCATTTAAAAGAATTCTCACAACAGATACAGTAATTATCTTTGAAGTTTAGGCGCCGTAATTACGTCATCATTGTTTGATTTCTCTTTCTCCCCCCCCCCCCCCGCTCATTATTTCATATTTACCTTCTTTCCATCTTCTTTCTTCTCGTGCGTGCTTTTTATGTAAAAAAAAAAAAAAATAACTCCTAAAAATGTAAATTGTGCTATTAAATAATTGGTACGGTAGCTAGTCTTTAAAGGTTAATTGTTTAGTTTAAGTACACAATTCCTCTTTGCGAGAGGTTCAGACACTGCTCTCAGCAAGTCAGCAAACATAGTAGGAGGCAATATATAGGCCAAAGTTTGATGAGCTGAGACATAATTCTACTTAAAGGTTGCAATGACAGCAGCTTTAAATATCTTATCAAACCGCAAGATCTTTTAGGGGACATGCGACCTAATATAACCGAATAACCGTGTGAACGGATGAAACGAGACAAGAACCCCTACGAACAAAAAAGGAAGAAAAAAGAAGCTGTATGGTTAGAGCAGTGTTTCTCAAACTGCAGTACAGTGGGGAGTCGGCAACGCGCTTTCTAATTGATGACCATAAATAATGGAGGAAACCTTGAGTCCTGTGAACAGTAAATAAATTAGTAAATAACAAAATAAAGGGAATTAACAGGTACTCGTTGGACATAAAGGATGACACTAGACAACAGGAAAGAAAATATGTTATATGCTTACCAGGAATCGAAGCAAGGCGATGGCACCGTTTGGCAGGACCTAGGTTCGATTCCCGGTCTACCTACCACTTATATTTTCTTTTCTGTTGTCTGGTGTCATTCTTTACGTCCAATGAGTACCTGTTAATTACCTTTATTTATTTATTTACTAATTTATTTAGTAAGCGATGACCAACATCCTATGTCTCTGAATGTTTTTTTTTATTTTTTTTTATTTGGTCACGCCAGCTGAAGTACTCTGTTTATCGTAACTTAGGGTTATTCTGAATTAAGTTTAACCCCTTTTTTCCCAATTCATGTAGCTTTTTTTTTTTTTTAAGCTACGTTATCCCTTGTCATCTTCTTGACCATTTTTTTTCACCCTTTAAAGGTGTACAGTTGGGCCCTTTACAGAGAACCTGTGCCAAATAATTTTGTGTAGTCCATGCTGCAGATTGTTTTACGTGATGAATATGCAACAAGTCCTAAGTCAAAATCATCGATGCTCTCATGTAATGTGCATGGCATTTTGCGTGTAGATTTATGAAAAAAAAAAATAAGTCCTGGCATATTCTGCAGTTTTTCAAGCCTGTATATTGTGAGACCTGTTTTTTTTTTTTTTGGAGGGGGGTTAGGGGGAAGGTTAGCGATCATCATTACCCCTAAGCTCCACAGGGGGCATAGGCTTTTAACAGATGTCTGCCAAGCCCCTCTTTCGAGTATCATAAGTTCAAGGTCTTTCCATGTCTTCCTCGTCATATGTTATTGCTGCCACCAGTTGTCTTCTCCGTGTTTTTTTTTTTAGTATACCTTTTTTTTCTCTCTCCCTGGGGATTCAAGCACAACGACTACCTGGTAATGCTATCAACAGGTTTCCCTAAAAGTCTGTCGTGTCCATCTACTGCGTCTTATTTCCATCAATTGTTCCACTGGCACTTCGTCTGGTTCTTGTCACCAGTTCCACTGGCACTTCGTCTGGTTCTTGTCACCAGTTCCACTGGCACTTCGTCTGGTTCTTGTCACCAGTTGCTCTGGCACTTCGTCTGGTTCTTGTCACCAGTTGCTCTGGCACTTCGTCTGGTTCTTGTCACCAGTTTCACTGGCACTTCGTCTGGTTCTTGTCACCAGTTTCACTGGCACTTCGTCTGGTTCTTGTCACCAGTTCCACTGGCACTTCGTCTGGTTCTTGTCACCAGTTCCACTGGCACTTCGTCTGGTTCTTGTCACCAGTCCCACTGGCACTTCGTCTGGTTCTTGTCACCAGTCCCACTGGCACTTCGTCTGGTTCTTGTCACCAGTTCCACTGGCACTTCGTCTGGTTCTTGTCACCAGTTCCACATCGTTGACCACATAGAGACAGGGTAGAGACAGGGTAGAGATAAGATAAGGTAGTCCCACAGCAGATACTGCCGTAGGGAGTGAAGTGTTAGAGACTTCACCATACTAGGCCCAGCATCAAGAAGTGGGGTGACCAGTTCCCTTCCTCGCTGTCTTTTCCTTCCCTAACTCAAAGTCAGGTACCCATTTACAGCTAGGTAGACTGGAGCGTGTCGGTACCGTGATTCGAACCAGGCACCTTTGCTGCAAGAGACCAGCGCTGTTACCACTCTGTCAATCGGACGCTTAGTGCACATATAGGGCAGTATATATTTCTCTACTTCAGGTCAAGGAGGAGCTTGGCGTTGAGTGGCTCCAATGTACATCGGGGTTATATCCTTAAAGTTGCAACATATATACTACTGCCATGGGGCAGTGAAAGAGAACTGTAGACATAAATGAAAATGGCGAGGACACTGAGGGACAAATCGGGATGGGCGATACTGCAAATCGGGATAGGCGATACTGCAAATCGGGATAGGCGATACTGCAAATGATACTGATTATTCTACTCATGAACTTTGCTGTTACAAGTGGTCACGTGTTATTACTTACTGACTAACGCATCACACAAACACAAATGATATTTTATTATATAATAATTTCAATGAAATCTAGAAAGCTGAAAGAGGTAACATTTTATATTGTAAAACAGTGGTTCTCAAACTTTTTAATTTTGCTGAGGTCCCTATGTCTTAATTTTTTTTTTCCCTCCTCGCGACACTTAGAGATATATTTTCTTATTTTTCTCATACATTTCGAGACCTCCCGTGCTCTTACTGAAGACCTTCACAGCCCTAATAAGGGTTGTGATCTTGAATAGGAACCACTGTTATAAAAGTCATGCAAAGAACAAACACTCTTTGAGATATTTCTGCGCTAAATAAGTATACATGGAAAGGAAAAGACCATGCACTAACACTGCAGAATATAACAAAGTAACTGCCATAATGAAGCATTCTTCCGAGCATAGCTTACGTCAGACTACGTGAGGACTTAACAATCACCAGTAGTAACTGACCTGATGTCTACCGCGTAAAATGCCGATATTGCAAACCGTCATTAGGCTAGCTTAAAATGACGCTGACCTAATGGCTGCCATGTAAAATGCTGATATTACATACCGCCATTCGAATACATTAACGTCGCTGACCTAATGGATACCATATAAACTGCTGATATCGCATACGTCATTGCACATTTGAATGTCACCAATGTAATAACTACCACGTACACTGCTGGTATTATATTACCGTCATTACATACCTTAGCGCTTGAACATCAATCTAAAGAAGACAGAGGTCATGACGCTCAATGTGAACAACCCTGAGCCCATATCAGTAAGGAATCAGCAACTGGAACAGACAGACACCTTCACATACCTAGGATGTATAGTAACACCAGACGGCGGAGCAAGCAAAGACATCAACAACAGAATGAACAAAGCAAGAACAGCCTTTTTTAGTCTAAACAACATCTGGAAGTCCTCTCAGTACTGCACAAGCACAAAATTAAGATTATATCAGAGCTGTGTGCTTTCTGTGCTTCTCTATGGTGCGGAATGATGAAGAGTTACAGAGAAGGAAATGTCGAAATTGTCCTCTTTTCACACAACATGCCTAAGAAAAATTCTCTGAATCTTTTGGCCAAATACCATCACCAACCAAGATCTGCTTACTCGGAGCAAGCAAGAGGACATGCACACCATCATAGCTGGCAGACGCTGGAGCTGGGTTGGCAATGTCCTCAGAAGAGACCCCGATGCCATCACAAGAACAGCTATGCTATGGACCCCTGAAGGAAAATGAAAGAGAGGCCGACCAAAAACAACTTGGTGGAGGACTGTGGAGGCTGAGACGCAAAGAATGAACCAGAGTTGGGGCCCTGTACGAAGGATGGCCGCCGACCGAGCAAAGTGGAATCAATTTGTTGTTGCCCTACAAGACGCCACCATGCGTGATGGCCACTGACTGCTTTGACGGTCGGCGGCTAAGGATCAAAGAAGAAGAAGAAGACATACCTTAGTGTCGCTAATTTAATGACACGTAAAATGCTGATATTTCATACTGTGACTAGACTACCTTAACGTCGCTTACGTAATGACAGCCACGTAAATTGCTGATATTTCATATTGTGATTAGACTACCTTAATGTCGCTGACGTAATAGAACCACATGAAATGCTGATTATTTCATACTGTGACTAGACTACTTTAATGTCGCTGATGTAATGACAACCACATAAAAATCTGGTATTACATACCGTGAGACGGAATAGCTCAATGTCGATGGCTTAATGACTAACATGTAAAATGTGGATACATAACTTATGAAGAGGTCAAGAGTTTTATCAAGAACAGATACAGGAGCAAGTGGGAAACAGAGCATCCAGGTCATACACACAACAACAAAAATGGTGTATATTACCAGCTCAGCAGAAGTAGACAAGTGATAACCTTCAGACTTCGCACAGGCCACAAAAGACTGGGATACCATCTATTCAACAAGCTAAAGGTAGGAACTACTGATAAGTGTAACTGTGGCACCGATAACATGACTGCTGATCATTTATTTCAAAAGGTGCCCAACATATGAGGAAAAGAGAAAGCACATATGGCCATCACCAATACCACTGCCGGAAAAAACTCTACGGAGACACCAGCAGCCTCAGGCTGACCTCTGCTTTCTTTGGACATATTCAAGCTGACGCCTGAAAGTGAACGAATAAGAAATGTGGATACTATACATCGCCATTAGACGACCGTAACAATCTTCCCACGCCATCAAAGCAATAATATTCACATAGATCAACATTCTTACAGCAGCTCTAAAAATACAACAACAGGTCTAAATTCAGCGCTACTTGTTCTCGGGTATACCGCAATGTGCGTTACATAGTTTATTACGTAATTCACATGCAATCAGTAAATCGAAATTTCCTTCGTATGTTTGAAACAAGAAACGAGCAGTTGATATCGATACTGCACGTTGATTGATTAATTCATTAAATTTCATCTCCACAAGGAAACGATTTTTCACGATCATTTTCGTTTTTGCTCGTTATGAAGTATGAAACCACCATAGAAGTTTGTCCCTTTGTTTGTCCGCACCAAGCATTTTTGGCACGCTCTCGCCGCGGTGGTTTCTGCATAAATTATTTTTACATGACGAGATTCTCAGTCCATGCACAACCTCATATTAGTCACCTCGCGCGGCATGCCTGCAGGAGCGGAGTCATATTTTTTCTTTGTCTCATTAGATATCCCAGGAAACTACAATGAGTCAGGATTGCGTCAAAACATTCATGCCATTGCCAAGTCTTCCTGTCTGATGCCATCCGCTCAAAGTATATCCGTGTCTTCTTGATTTCTTGTATATGTCTCCAGTTCTCTTCTCTTGTAATCAGTTCCCACGTTTGTGATCTTGTCATACAATTTCAATCCTATTCTACGCAAGTGCTCATGCATGAAAGTCCGGAACTTCTTGGTTGTTGTACTTAACGTTTTTTTTCTTTTTCCCTCGATCTTTCAGAGCCTTATAATAGGAACTACTTGATATCTGAGTTGAAGATTCTTATGTTAGTGTAGGACTTGATTTCTATATTGCCTACAGTATCTCCGTCTCTCCAATCTAACGAAAGCTCCTCATGCTTACTGTATTGATCTTACTACTGCTACGATATATGAATGATTCTCCACGTGCAATCTTATGATCATTTGCTGCATTTATTTTTTTATATAATCACGATTTCCTGTTTATTTTCAGTCCCACTGCTGCGACCTCTTATCAAGTATTTTATGTTTAAGTGTTGAGGCACGTTGATTGGCTGATAAAAATAGAACCCGACGACCTTTTGCCGGCTGCGATCGATAGCGTGTGAGGTCATGCAAGGCTATAAAAATATATACCCTAATTATAACCAACTTTCATGTTGAACAGGGTATTACAGCAACATAGTAGACAAAAAAACGAACGAACTAATATGCGGTGTTGGCGCAGCTGGCGAGTCCCATTTGGGGCTTTATGCTAGCGGATAGATAATGTTGGTCTTTTTCAGGACTTAGTATCTATCAACGCTGATCGGGTTAGCAGTCAACAGAGTTGACTTTTTTTGGGATGGAAAATCCTGGGCTGATAACATCAAAGAATGGGCATGGCACGGCTTTTCCAACCTTGTACGCATTGCTGAGGATAGAGAGCAATGGAGGACCCTGTCTGCTGATGCTTCCACCATGGCACCCCTACGATCCATGACGGGTTACGGGTTGAGATGAGATGATGATAACCACCTAGGTCGAAAGGGACGCGCCTCGCCAGAAGCAAGCAAACACCGACCAAAAAAAAAAAAAACAACACTGCGAACTTGGCTGCTGTGGAAGCAATGAAAACGCCTTTCAAACAGTGGGCAGTAGATTATTTGCAGATCGATATCAACAGAGTTGAGCAATATCGTAGACTTGCGGATCAGTTGAATGTTTTAATGTAGGTAGGACATCGAGCAGAATTGCACTCCACAGTTCTTTCTCTTCATTTCATGCATTTTATTTCATGAAGGGTTACTTCGTAATATACCGTAGGCCTAAGGTTTACTATACTGTAAACAATTTATTGCATTTTATCATATGGACAAATTACTGTCTACACTACAAAACATGTATATGCTGCAAAACTCTTCAGTGACTCCAAAAGGAGAGTTTATCCTAAGCTTCACATTTTTACCACACTGTAATCATAACAGCAGCTACGACGATAATAGGCAGAGGTTTTACTGTCCAAGAAGTTCGCAAAAAAAAAAAAAAATATGCGTACGGTACACTACGTTGCGGTGAACTGCACATTTTTCATTTTTACGGCACACGGCACAATTAATAAACCAGCTTCAAAGGCTGTGCCTGGATCGCACTAGATATGCTGCTTTTAACATTAAGGGGTGCCTCCGAGAACAAAGCGCAGCATATGACCCATTAACAAACGTATCTAGAAGCAAAGACAGATAATGTTAATTGCATACAAATTGTAGTATTATTTGCCACCACAATCAAGCACGAGGAAGCTGGATGTCCAGCAACACACTATGCTGAATCTGGTCAAATTAATTGACGTGTGCTTGCAAAGGGGCGTTTCAAAGCTTGTGTGAGACTGACTGCCTAGGCCTACACACATGCTGAAAGCTAGATGAACTCTTTCTACTTCTAATGCACAACCTCTTTGCAGCATTATGTAATACATAATCTAATTACTCATGAGGTAGCTACATAAATGTGTAATATAGTATCAAAAAAATATAACATATTACTATTAGCTATGAAAACATACCCCTGTATCCTGTTTACAAACATAGAAGTGGCGTTGCTTAGAGCGACAGTTGCGGCCGACACGACAAAAATAGGTCACAAGTTTTCGAGGGAATACATAGTGTCATGAATGCTATATCCTCCCCTCTTGAGTACAACCCTGAGAAGACAAATTAATGTTTAGATATTAATTAAAGTAAATTAAAAAAAAACACAATACGATAATGTACATATATGAAAATAATCAATTTAAAGCGGTTTTTTTTTTTAACAAAACCGATTTTATTTAATTTTAATTTATTAATTCGTGTTAAATTTACAAGTTTAGTTGTTGTGATACAATGTACCACTACGAATGGAAATTAACAATAACAACAACAAAAATTTGATTGTACAAAAAGAAAAGTACCGATAATTTTATACAAGCTGTTTATTTTCCTACAACTGTTGCGTTTCATTTAATAGTAATCTTCTTGATACCGTAATCAAACTACTTTACTACATTGCATGTTATGATTTCAAACTGTCCTGTATTATGGCGGGGTGGATATTTAAATGTGAATGTGTGTCACGGAGTGTTCGAAGGTTTCGTCTAGATTATTTTATAATTCCTTACTTTTCTATTCCTTCACATTTTGTCTGTTTTCTCTACGAAATATTTGCACCTGCGGTCTGTTCTTTCGCTGTTTTTCAAGTCTTCACTAATAGTCCTATCATACGATCCTAATGTTATCTTCTCCTACAATTCACTTAAAGTATTTCTTTAAGGACGTCAGTACAATTTATTCGCTTGGTCGAAACCACAGCGGCTCCCAGAGGATTATATTTCCGTGTTCAGTGGTCAACTGAAGATGCCACGATAAATCTTCCGGCATGGCTGAACGAGACGGGAAATAATTAACTTGGCGTGGGAATCAGAAATGTCTTAACTTCATGCAAACAAATGCTGAGTTTTAAAATCACTTGCTGATAACCGTTGGAAGAGAACGCACGCTTATAGAGAAGCCTCAAGCTGCCCCATATCTACAGTATATGTGCCTTGAGTGTGTAAACGCTACTAAAATTCTATTTCTTAAGCTGTGGATAAAGTCCTGAGCGGTAAGCAAACTCTCAGTATTCACTTAATTAGCTAACTCTAATATCAAGGGATTAGTTAATTGATGTAAAGTGTGAAAAACTTAATATTGTGGTTTTATTTCTTTACATTAGATTGATAGCTATTTTGCATTTATGTATTATGAATGTTATTGATGCATTATAATGAAGTAAGTACTGGCTGATATCTGAAAGTACTACATTATAATGAATTTGGGAATGTGATGAAGAAAGCTGTTGTGAACGAGAGAAGACCCATATTGTTCAATGAACGAGTGAATGAAATATCATTCCTCCAATGCAGTCACGCATGGACGCACACGGCCAGGCGTCTGCTTGTAAAAGGTTGACCTGACTGAGACTACTGCCAGACAGGAATTTGTAAACAAATGGACAGTCGCCTTTAAGGAAAAGACTGACATTACGGTTCCAGGTAAATATATTATTAGGCACCATTCTGAGACGAAATGTCCAGAGTTGCTGTAGGTAATATATCTGTATAAAACAGAAGATTGATTTCTGTTAAACTTTAAGTATAAAGTTAAATTTCCACCTGGGAACCGCTCTGGTGTAATGGTTACCACACTGCGCTGGCGATCGGGTGATCCAGATTCAAGTCCGGGAGAGGTCATTTGAAGAAGTGTCGTCGACCGGGACTTTGACTGGATTAATTCGAGCTCTGGCGAAGACATTTGAAGGAGTGTCGTCGACCAGTTACTGGCGGCCCCTGAGCCGTCCCAGCTCTAATGGGTACCCTCCGAAGACGGCGAGTATCTGCCTGAATGGCGAGATGACACCTGTGAGTGTACAGGGAAAAAAGGGATACTTATGTAAAAATCAGTCTCAGGTTAGATATACTAACCGGAGATTCTCGCCTCGAGTAATAGCGAGCGTACGTTAAAAAAACGTCTCCGTGACGAAAATTTTATCTAAATTTCACCAATCTTTCTTAATTTGTTACCTCTTGTTTTAAAACTAAGCAGTAATAGTTGATTCAGTTTACATGTATGAAAGCAAACGTTTGAGTCATGTCGTGGTTGAGTTAGAGTGTAGAGTATTTGTCGAGTTGGACAACAGTAGTGAAATCGACAAGGGATAGTGGACTGACAGAGTTATAGATTACACTTTAGATAAGGTGTAAATAGGAGATGGACTTGAGACAACCTGGAAGAAGATTTATTCAAAGGATCTCTCTCTCCAAGCCTCAACTCACTTATGTCTGTCTAAGCACCTCCTGCTCTCTCTCTTTTCTCTTATCATACATAGAGATTATAGTAAAGAGCTAAAAACAAGTTACTTATGGATGGAAAGGTCGTGAACAGCGTATTAATAAAGGTGTAAACTTTATTAAAGAAGAAAAAGCATGGAATTAATGCATATCATCACAACAACATAAAATTACATCAATAATCATCAATAACCAAAATATGCAAAATACACCAACAACCACACACACACCACCATTCATAAAACCTGTAGAACACAGAGAGATGAAATAACTGAGTGTCAGTCCGTCCGCTTTCGGGACCATATGAAATAGCTCCAGTAAGTGGTTTTTTTCGTACATATCCTCCATGGGTGATTTAATTAACCTGAATAAAATCACTGTATAGGCGCTATCATTGGTGATTCCTCCCTAATTGCGCGAGGTGGTCTGGAAGACTCTATCCATAGATGGCTGCTCATACGTGCGAGGTTTTAAGTATCCAGAAAATACACCAGAAGAAGTCACTTGAGGACAAAAAAAGTCCCAGGCGCGCTTATCCGGCGCAAGGCTCCGCTTGGCTGTAAATCCTGTTTAAACTGGTTTGGCTGTGGTTTGCTGAGTGCCCCGTTTAGGCACAAAAAAGGCGGGTGATATGGAATTCTGCTATAGGCATGCTGAGCGGGTTTGATATTCTGGAAGCCGCAATGCTCTGGCTGGTAATCCAATAGGCGAGTAGAGGACTACTGCTGCGTTTGGCGATTCCAGATTTTGCGTTGGCTCCGTTGCACTGCGTGAGTTTAACTTGGCGTTGACAAAAAGGGGTTTTGATTCAGGAACGGGATTGACGATTCGTGACGCTAGCGGTATTCAGAAACCCTCTAGATCGAAGAGTCTGCTCTAGCGATTCGGTTATCCCTGAAACTGAGACCCAAAAAGAGACACCCTTTTACTTCAAGCAAATAATAAATCACACTAACTTTATACAGAAAGTTTCGCTCCACTATGGGATTAAATTTATTGTAGTTATTGCTATGATAAATTTAGGGCTGTCTTTAACCATGTCTCCTGTTCCTTAAAAATATCAATTATCAACACGCGCCCGCATAGTCTTAATATCTTTTGTACACCCATGTAACTGTCATTAAATGTTCTGACAGCAAAATCTCCTCCTCTTCTCCCAATCTCAACATACAGGAAACCTAACCTGTAGTTACAGTTAAAAGAATATGCTTATTCATCTTACAACATTAAATGAATTTACATAAACAGATTACAGCATTTGACATTACACAAATAAATCGTATGTCCCCTTTGGAAAATATATTAGCATTCCACAAAATGAGTAAAAAGAAAATGCAATGTTCTTGCTATAAAAATCCAGTTGTGACTGCACATAAGATATAATTATATCTATGCCTGGTGGCTGCTTTCTGTGAAAGTTATGGACTAGTGCCTAGCCACACAAGTAAGCATAAAATGATCCTCCCTTGCCACTGGAAATATCTATCAAAAGGAATAAGTGACTATCTCCTATAATCCAGAGTTATTACCTGCATCTCACTATTCAGTTTTAAAGTGAACAATCCACACCTGACATTATCTTACAGAAATGACAGTTAATTTTGCTGACTCTTAACCCAATGGTAAGCATTCGTGGACTGATTCTACGCCTAATATCTGTTATTGTAAGTTTAACATTTAACCCATGATAAACCGTAACAGTTTAAGCACCACTTAATAGGCCGTAGACAGCGCTACCTTATCACTGAATAAATTACTAGGAGAAGTCCTCAGAAATAAATTCACTTTCCTAACAGATATATAAAAGCTAACATGAATCTAATATAATAATTATAAGATATGTCAACTCACCCCGAAAAATGACTAGAACATAGGCAAACACATTCTAGTACTGTGTTAAAGTTTGCCTTATCTCATGATGGTCATCTACGGGCCAGGAAAATTTACGAATGTCTTTGTCTATTAAAACCAGTCTACTCTTATAGATCACAAGGGACGCTCCCCCCGGACCTGGCCTGCATATTTCTACAGAAGTTCGGCGAAAGACGTAATCTAGAGTAAGACAAAAGAAATCGTGCGAAAGTTCCCCAGGTAGAGAAATGCATAACATTATGCTCTATCTTGTCTAAGGGGCGAAAACCCAAAGACTGACCGCGATTGTTATCTTCCCCTGAAACAGATCACACTCGTTACCCAGGCCTCAAAGGGTACCAGCCGCTCGTCATCAAACGTTTTAAAGCGACCAGAGAAATTCCGCTGTTGGGACCACAGAGGGTACCCGCCGCTAACGAACCGTTTCTTTCACAGAAACCGTCTTTGGCTCGTTCTAACACTTAAAGCGGACCCGAGAAATGTTTCTCTGGTCGAACAGGTGCGTTTAGATAACATTACGTCTAGCGTTAGCTGACCGCAGCTGGCCAGCGTAAACAACCTCGGGTGGGGTTGAGAAGGTGAAAAAATGTTTGGCCACAAAGGTAGAAAAGGAAAGAAAAAGAAAATACAAAATGTCCAGGAAAAACAGAACATTTAAAGGAGTAATAAAATTATGGACAAGATGGTAAAATACATTATCGGTCACGTGACAAGTGCCCCCCCTTTTAAAGTTCGAGGAATACGGACAAAAATGACAGTAATATATCTTTTCCATCGATGTCCGTTACATGTCGTAAGAACCTTCTATAATCATAACCAAAATCGTATCCAATTTCTGTCAGTACTGTATGACTAGCTCCGAGTTCATTTCTTTTCTTCCCTCTGTCTAATAGACGTTCAGCGAATGGGATTTTGCGAGGCCAGTCGACACTGACGCCTTCCGTTTCCGTGTGAACCTGACCTTGCTTCCGCAATTCGCTGTGCCTGTTTATGGTCCGGAAAATTATCCGCACCTGTTGTGGTTTTCGGCCCTGCCTGAACTCACTGGCCACTGCGTAGATAATCCGCCTGTTATGTGCAGTGTAATCATTGATGGGCTCAGGCTGCTTATGTATATATTTACCTGTCACGGGCGTGGCCTTGAATAACCCTCTGTAGCTGCAGTGTATAGGGATTTTTCGCGCGCGTGTAACCCTAGTTGGCAAATAAAGCCGTTCGTTGGCCGAAGAAATGCTAGCATTTTTCTTCTGCCTCTCCACACCTACTCCCCTGTTTCGGTGGGAGCATTGATCAATCTTCAGACCTGTGCCGTCTAAAGGTGGGTCTGGAGCTTTCCTTGCCTTGCCAGTCACAACTCTGGCTTGGTCAACGGAAATGATCAAGTTGCTCTGTAATGGCCTGGCGGAGGCGACTACTTTGCTGTCCATCAGTGGGGTTGAGACCACTGGAATAATGCGATTTGAATGAGAGAACTCAGCTGCCTGAAGCAGAGAGTAATCGATCGCATTCTGGGGTTCTACTAAATCATAACCGATCTCCGTAGCTTCTATCCGTGAAGACAGATAGGTAATATCGGCGAGTCGCTTTCCCATTACTAGCATGACGTGAGCCAAGGCTCTCAACAATGGCTCCTTGTACAGTAGTAAGGCAGCTTTTCTCACTGTCTTCTGCCCTGAGAAGTGTGAGAGACTCAAATGGAATACCAGGGATCCCTTCGCCTGGAACCCTGTGTCCACCATAAACGTCAACTTTGCCCTCCCCTGAGGAAGTTACTGGCGTCAGTTGAACTTTGTCCTGCAATGCGAGATTCACTTCCTGGTTGACAGGCTCCGCAGTCTGCATGCAACGGACTGGACGGTTTGAGATCCCGTTAGATCGCGAAGTGCCCGAGAAAAAACTCTCGGTGTGTTTTTCCAAAGTTCCTTGGAACGGTTTGGAAAGTTTAACCCTTTTAGCAGGCGACTTATTCTTGCACCTTTTAAGCTCAGGGTGATAAGAGGAGCGGCGCCTCCATTCTACGATCGCTGAGTTGGAGGGATGCGCCTCTGCATATGGTTTTTCGCTGTCCGGCCGGGAATCTTGCGAAATATAACGTGATAGGGTGTGGCTCCCTTTTCTCGACGTCACGTGTCGGTTAGGTGCTGCTCGGTTTGGAGCGTGAGAGGCTCGGGGTTCGCCGCTTGCCAGACGGGAACAATCCGTATTACAATGCTTGTTAGCACCTGTCTCACCTTTGTGCAGTTTCCATGCCTGGGAACGTTGCGTAATTTTTCCCGTGGCTTTAGGTCTGCTATCCCGACGTAAATTCTTTCCTTGTTTGGGCTTCGGATCCAAGTCCAAAGGAAAGTCAATTTTCTGGAGTTGGGGTTCGGTTTTAGCAGGCAAGTTTTCTTTCATGGGCGCAAGGTTTGCAGGGGCGTTGACCGTTAAGGGCACAGTAGAAGGGGAAGTAGAGTGACTACATTTAGTATCTGTTTCCACCCTCCGAATTTGGCTATCCAGTTCATTCATTCTGATTTGGTGTAGCCTGTCTCTTTCTTGTCGCTCTATTTCCAATTGCTTATCCCGTTCTTGTTGCTCCATTTCCAATTGCTTGTCCCGTTCTTGTCTTTGCTTTTCCCTTTGCTTCTCATCTTCTATCACTTCTTCTACATACTGTCGGGTGAATGCTTCACTCTCCCCAGTTTGTTTACAGGACCATGCTAAGATTAAACGGCTGTCAAACCAATTGTCTACCTCGTATTGATCCTGCAGGCTTACTGCAAATTCTAGAAAGGGCTGGATTTCGCTATCCTTGTACTCCATGTACTTAGCTACCTCGAGGGCAATCCTATGCACTTTATCTAGATCGGCCATTATATCAGGGTGAGCAAACACTATAGAAGAATAGAACCTAGAGATCTTAGTTACCTAGTCCACTAGGTGCTGATTAACTTAATAGTCAATAAAATCTAGGCTAGCCTGGGAACTTTAAAAACAAGAAAGTTTGTAGCTACTCTGATTGCGACAAGCAAAACCCCCAAAAACTCCAAAAATCGTAAGTGATGTAAAACTTATTACTATCACTTCACCCCAGTTCTGTCAGTACTAAGCTATTGAGAGGATTGGTTACTATCATCCGAATGAATACCCTCCCTTGGTACAGATGCAAGCTAGTAACTGACTATCTGTAGCTTCTTATCTCAGATTAAAGAGCTACTCCTGAAAAAATATTAACCCTTAAAAAAAAAATTATCTGACTTTTACAACAATAGTCGTCAGATTTGTCAACCAAAAACTCAGCAATGATACCAGCAACCTTAACCAGCTGTCTCATGTGTAGCATGAACAATAAATGTAACTTAATATTTATGATTGCTGTGGAGAAAAAAACGCTGTTCCGACTTCCACCCAAAAGAAATAGTTCGATATGTCTAGGGGAAAGAAATTCCTATAATCTGCCGAACACTAAACTCTAAGAATCAAGATAGAATCTTGTGAGAGATTCCTACCAGACTGCAACCTCATCTGTTGCGATTGCTGCAGATGTAGTTCAAATTCCGCGGCGAGACCCCATTTGTTGTGGTTGCAGCAGATGTGGCTCAAAATCCCGGACGAGCCCCCATTTGTCGTGGTTGAGTTAGAGTGTAGAGTATTTGTCGAGTTGACAACAGTAGTGAAATCGACAAGGGATAGTGGACTGACAGAGTTATAGATTACACTTTAGATAAGGTGTAAATAGGAGATGGACTTGAGACAACCTGGAAGAAGATTTATTCAAAGGATCTCTCTCTCCAAGCCTCAACTCACTTATGTCTGTCTAAGCACCTCCTGCTCTCTCTCTTTTCTCTTATCATACATAGAGATTATAGTAAAGAGCTAAAAACAAGTTACTTATGGATGGAAAGGTCGTGAACAGCGTATTAATAAAGGTGTAAACTTTATTAAAGAAGAAAAAGCATGGAATTAATGCATATCATCACAACAACATAAAATTACATCAATAATCATCAATAACCAAAATATGCAAAATACACCAACAACCACACACACACCACCATTCATAAAACCTGTAGAACACAGAGAGATGAAATAACTGAGTGTCAGTCCGTCCGCTTTCGGGACCATATGAAATAGCTCCAGTAAGTGGTTTTTTCGTACATATCCTCCATGGGTGATGGAATTAACCTGAATAAAATCACTGTATAGGCGCTATCATTGGTGATTCCTCCCTAATTGCGCGAGGTGGTCTGGAAGACTCTATCCATAGATGGCTGCTCATACGTGCGAGGTTTTAAGTATCCAGAAAATACACCAGAAGAAGTCACTTGAGGACAAAAAAAGTCCCAGGCGCGCTTATCCGGCGCAAGGCTCCGCTTGGCTGTAAATCCTGTTTAAACTGGTTTGGCTGTGGTTTGCTGAGTGCCCCGTTTAGGCACAAAAAAGGCGGGTGATATGGAATTCTGCTATAGGCATGCTGAGCGGGTTTGATATTCTGGAAGCCGCAATGCTCTGGCTGGTAATCCAATAGGCGAGTAGAGGACTACTGCTGCGTTTGGCGATTCCAGATTTTGCGTTGGCTCCGTTGCACTGCGTGAGTTTAACTTGGCGTTGACAAAAAGGGGTTTTGATTCAGGAACGGGGTTGACGATTCGTGACGCTAGCGGTATTCAGAAACCCTCTAGATCGAAGAGTCTGCTCTAGCGATTCGGTTATCCCTGAAACTGAGACCCAAAAAGAGACACCCTTTTACTTCAAGCAAATAATAAATCACACTAACTTTATACAGAAAGTTTCGCTCCACTATGGGATTAAATTTATTGTAGTTACTGCTATGATAAATTTAGGGCTGTCTTTAACCATGTCTCCTGTTCCTTAAAAATATCAATTATCAACACGCGCCCGCATAGTCTTAATATCTTTTGTACACCCATGTAACTGTCATTAAATGTTCTGACAGCAAAATCTCCTCCTCTTCTCCCAATCTCAACATACAGGAAACCTAACCTGTAGTTACAGTTAAAAGAATATGCTTATTCATCTTACAACATTAAATGAATTTACATAAACAGATTACAGCATTTGACATTACACAAATAAATCGTATGTCCCCTTTGGAAAATATATTAGCATTCCACAAAATGAGTAAAAAGAAAATGCAATGTTCTTGCTATAAAAATCCAGTTGTGACTGCACATAAGATATAATTATATCTATGCCTGGTGGCTGCTTTCTGTGAAAGTTATGGACTAGTGCCTAGCCACACAAGTAAGCATAAAATGATCCTCCCTTGCCACTGGAAATATCTATCAAAAGGAATAAGTGACTATCTCCTATAATCCAGAGTTATTACCTGCATCTCACTATTCAGTTTTAAAGTGAACAATCCACACCTGACATTATCTTACAGAAATGACAGTTAATTTTGCTGACTCTTAACCCAATGGTAAGCATTCGTGGACTGATTCTACGCCTAATATCTGTTAAAATTTAACCCATGATAAACCGTAACAGTTTAAGCACCACTTAATAGGCCGTAGACAGCGCTACCTTATCACTGAATAAATTACTAGGAGAAGTCCTCAGAAATAAATTCACTTTCCTAACAGATATATAAAAGCTAACATGAATCTAATATAATAATTATAAGATATGTCAACTCACCCCGAAAAATGACTAGAACATAGGCAAACACATTCTAGTACTGTGTTAAAGTTTGCCTTATCTCATGATGGTCATCTACGGGCCAGGAAAATTTACGAATGTCTTTGTCTATTAAAACCAGTCTACTCTTATAGATCACAAGGGACGCTCCCCCCGGACCTGGCCTGCATATTTCTACAGAAGTTCGGCGAAAGACGTAATCTAGAGTAAGACAAAAGAAATCGTGCGAAAGTTCCCCAGGTAGAGAAATGCATGACATTATGCTCTATCTTGTCTAAGGGGCGAAAACCCAAAGACTGACCGCGATTGTTATCTTCCCCTGAAACAGATCACACTCGTTACCCAGGCCTCAAAGGGTACCAGCCGCTCGTCATCAAACGTTTTAAAGCGACCAGAGAAATTCCGCTGTTGGGACCACAGAGGGTACCCACCGCTAACGAACCGTTTCTTTCACAGAAACCGTCTTTGGCTCGTTCTAACACTTAAAGCGGACCCGAGAAATGTTTCTCTGGTCGAACAGGTGCGTTTAGATAACATTACGTCTAGCGTTAGCTGACCGCAGCTGGCCAGCGTAAACAACCTCGGGTGGGGTTGAGAAGGTGAAAAAATGTTTGGCCACAAAGGTAGAAAAGGAAAGAAAAAGAAAATACAAAATGTCCAGGAAAAACAGAACATTTAAAGGAGTAATCAAATTATGGACAAGATGGTAAAATACATTATCGGTCACGTGACAAGTCAGAACATTATATATATATATATATATATATATATATATATATATATATATATATATATATATATATATATATATATATATATATATATAAACACATCTAAACATATATTTACTCATAAATAGAGCTATACCTTATAAGAGGGATTTCGTTGGATTACACCAACTGCGGGCTTGAACGGGCTAAACCATTGCTTAAAACCCTTCACAAAAGGCGACGGACCAGATAATAAGTTGACAAATGGCTCAGCACTAAGCAGCTTTTGTTCTTGACTTCTGGGAATATCTTGTGAAGACTCCCTACAGGTAGAAGCACTATTAAACTTCTATCCACATCTCTGCAAAGAGTAATTTTGCGCGCAGGTAGATACATTGGAAGCCAGTCTTAGATACTCTTGAGTTTTGGTCACTGTTGGACCACTACTGCAAAAGCAGTGGAGGCAATCCGTGACAGTTGGTTTTAGCTAGGACACGCTGAGGAAACCTGTTGATACCATTACAAGGCAGCCAGGATAACAGAGGTAGAGGGAGATCGGCAACACAAGAAGAAAGGAACTGGAGACAGACCTGAAGGCTTACAGAAGACATGGAAAGATCTTGAGCGGATGGCACAGGACAGGAGGACTTTGCATGAATTTATTGGAACTAAATGGTAATGATTATGGCGGCACAAGATAATAATTTGAATTACTTACGACTGTATATTGTTGTGGCAGATCCACTATTTCTTTATCTGTATGGTTGAAAAAAAATTCTGTTGGAGATCCAGGTTTAGCAGCGATGCTTTCATTTTCGTTTTCATCCCAGATATAAATAAATACACGCACAAAAGAGAAACTGAAAGCATTTCATGAAAAGCTATGATTTCCGGGAATTTGTGTTTCGCTTAAAAGTGCTTTTGACGAGTACTGTACTCGAGTACAGTAATTAGACGCGGCCCACGATAGTAGGCGGAGGAAAACTTGCTGGTAGATGCAGATGTTTTGATTTGCAAGGAAACATTTGCGTGTTCTTGCATATCGGGCTACGCGTTTGGCGGGCACACGAATGGCTTAGATTTAAAATTGAAAATGGGACCCGTATGAGTGTATGCTCACGCGTACATGTGTGTGTGTTTTTTGTTCTTTTGTTTTAGTTGAGTGAACTGTACATCTTTTTTTTTTTTAAATTAAGCGTAATGATCACGCTGTGCCGTTGTTTACCAAGATCATTTTGGTTTTATGGCGCAGAGATTCACTCTCGACTCTTCTGTTAAGTTTAAACCAGTGCCGGATTAAGGACCTCTACACCTCACGGTAGAAGGGGAACGACTAAGTAAGTAAGCCGGATTAAGGTCTTCCAGAGTCCTAAGTAGGCATACTGAAAATAATAAGATGCCCATGTTGCTGATAATTTGAGAGTATACACCCCCCCCCCTCCCCCCCCCCCCCCCCCCTTTAGGGTTTGGTGAAAAACATTTGTTGGGGAAATTATACTGTACCAAACATGTTTGTGCCGAAATATTGTTATAAACCCATTTCACTTTGGAGCAACTTTAAAATCCACAACTCCGCCAGCCGTGGAGGCAATTGTGAAAGTAACAAAGAGAAGACAAATTACTCCGTTCGTTCTGTCGCACACAACTAGGGACAGACACGGACACACCTGCGCGAAGCCGACGAGGCTAGCCACTGCGCGCTAGCAACTGAAATTCTGTGCCTAACACCTCTTATAGTATACACCACCTGTTGCTCGTCAGCCACAACCCTTTCATCAGTACAATGAAAAACTCAACGTACTGTTGACTTAGAGAAAAATTCCTGGTGTTTTCTGTACCGCAGAGTTTACTGTCACGCTTTCTATAGCCCATTGCGGTTGTTCCACAGCCAGCACGATGCCTTTTCGGCAGTTTCACTAAGCCTCTTCAGTGCCCTTGTTCTCGACTGTCCCCTCAGCCTCAACAGTTTCAATAAATCATACACTGATGCAGCCACGAGCCCTCTTGCGCCCACCTCAACAGCCATGACCCTTGCAGCGAACCCATCGTGTCTCAGATCCGCGGCCAGTTCATTATACTTGGCCGCTTTGAACGAATGTTGCTCGTCCAATCTGGATTCAAATGGCACGGTCAGTTCAATTAGTATAACCTGAAGCGATGCTGAAGAATGAAGCACTATATCCGGCCGTCTCCGCGATTTTCTGATACTCTCTGGATATGCCCCTCGTTCAGGTAGGTCTACCGCCATCTCCCAGTCGTTTGCACAGTCAAGAAGAGATGGTAAACTGCTACCAGGTTTACTCGGTTTGGGGTGTGCTGACTTTCCTGCCCTCAGAAAGTATGTATTTGTGGTGCTCAGCCTGGCTTTGCTATTCGCCTTCATCCTTGCCAGGTCTATTGTCGCAGCAAGCTCATTTAGCACTTTTTTGTGGCGCCAAGTGTATCGCCCTTGCCCTAATGACACCTTACACGCTGAGAGTACGTGTTCAAGTGTCTGCCTCCACTGGCACAGGGGGCACTGCTCGTCATTCGACTTTCCCCATCTCACAAGGTTTGTGGCCGACGGCAGCAGGTCATACATTGATCTAACAACGAAGCTGAGCCTAAGAGGTGCCATATGCCATATATCATTCCATATCAAGGACCTCTGCAGGGCTCCTTTCCATGTAGTCCATTGGCCTTGTTGGGCCTGCTGCACTGCTTTTTGCAACCTCTTATCATTCTCAGCTCTCGTATCTCCTGAACTACCATGTCTCTGCGCTCCCTGCTTGATGCCTTGGACCACCAGCGGATGTCTCCATGACCAAATCCCCGTCTATTCGTTTGTGTGTATCCGATTACCTCCCTCAGTTTGAGCAACTCTTGGGCAGCATCAACAGCTTCTTCCACTCTCCACTTCATTCCCGTTTTCAGTGTGGGCTGAATGGACTTAACCACGTCATCAGCTGACTCGCGTAGCATCATTGCAAGCCTTGCCTTTCCAACTTTGTACTCTTCAACAACTGACTTGAAGGGAAGCAGAAAAGTTTTGACTTTTTGCAGTACAATGCTACATCTGACAGACCTGGTGGTACCCCTAGCCATTTCCTCATGAACTTGTTGACCTTCTGCTCTATAGCTTCCACTGTACTTGTGCTTATTTCGTATATAAGCAGTGGCCACAGCAACTTAGGTATCAACATGAACTGGAGGCACCACAGTTTGAATTTTCCCAGGAGTCTGCTTTGGTCTATGATCTGTAGCCCTCTGCCTGCCATTTCTATTGTCTGTTGCACTGCCTTCGAGTCTTTTAATGAGGCATCGTACACCGTGCCAAGACTTTTAACAGGTTCCTCAATGACAGTAGGGATTCTCTGGTTGGAAACCATGAAGATGAGCTCTGCTATCTTCCCTTTCCTGACTGATAGGCTTCTCGACTTCTTGGGTTTGAAGCTCATTCTGCACCAGCTGACTAGTTCATCCAGGCGTGCTAACATCCTCCGGGCCTGATGGTCATCTGATGTCAGAACTGTTGTGTTATCCATGAATGCTTTGAGCGGTGGCATGTGACACATTCCACCGAGCTTTGGACCTATAGCCATTCCTTCTGCCGCATTGAGGATTACCTGCATGGCCATCACGAATAGTATCGGAGAGATGGTACATCCCATCGCAATTCCAACTTCAAGGCCAATCCACTTCGTTGTGTACTCTCTGGTTGAAAATCTGACAGAAAACCCTGCGAAATACAGCTACAGCATTGCTGCAATCTCTTGTGGAACATGATACATTTCTAGGGCCTGCCACAACATCTGGTGTGGAACGGATCCATAAGCATTTGCTAGATCCAACCAGATTACATGGAGGTTTGTTCTCTCAGACTTTGCCTTTTGGATTGCTTCCCAGATATATATATATATATATATATATATATATATATATATATATATATATATATATATATATATATATATATATATATATATATATATATATATATAGAGAGAGAGAGAGAGAGAGAGAGAGAGAGAGAGAGAGAGCAGATATGCGTTTTTATTATTTGAACTGCAATTACAATCATATTAAATAGATCATTTAAAATAGCTTCTTTCTCTGTTTTATGATTGTGAAATCCATCAATATGTCATCAAAAGTTATTCTAAGAACCCTAACCGCTTCCATACTGTCGCAGGTTGTCTCCCTTGGTCTGCCGTGGTGGTCTACGAAAGGCCCCACAGTTGGAGTAAAAGGATGAGTTTTTCAAAGATACCAACTTTCGCTCAAGATTACTCTTGGCAGTGCGGTAAACAGGAGGTTTATACTCCTAATTTAGAGTGTTTCGTAGGTATTTTCTGGATGGAAAGTACAACAACTGAGTTTTCTCGGTTTGTTGTAAACTTAGTGTCCCCTGTCCACTTCTGTGAGATAGGTATGTGTTATGCCGGAACACTTCACTCGTATTTAATGAGACCCTAGCTGAAGGTAATTCAGCAGAATATTAATTTTTTTTATCTCTGTATATTAGTATTTTAAAAAATAAAGTCATATGTATGCAATCATCATGTTAAATCCCCCGAAGGATTTATATTTACACACTCACACACAAAGACATATATATGTATATATATATAAACAGTTTATTTCTTTATGAAATATAGTTGGACAAGGTTAAAATTGGAAACAGTTAAATAATTTGGTAATGATCTTTTATAAATTTTTCATTTTTATCATCGGATGGTATGAAGTATTGGTGGCTAATATTAGTCCAGTCTCTGAGTCACTGGTTTACACTTAGTTTTGCAAGTAGCGGCATCAGGTTGTCTCTGTAGTCTGGTGTAGCTGATGTTGGTTCTCAGTGAAGTTGTGACTGTTCATTTTCAAGTCAATAATCGAATGGCTTTTGGGATCATGTTCGTCGCTCGAGTGAATTTCACAAATGTCGCAGCTTCGACTGTCCTCTAGACCCGTCTCTTTTGGGTAGTGTCCAGAGATGTGTACTAGTAGCTGTCACGGGATTTGCCTCCCCTTTGCTCTGCAGTAGAGGTCTACCAGTGGCCAAAACTCAAGAGTATCTAAAATGGGTCTTCAAAGGCGTCTACCTTCGCACACGATTACTCTTGGCAGAGTTGTTGATAGAAGGATAATGACGCTTCTATCTCAAGGGACTATTCACTAGATAATTCAGAAGTCAAGAACAATGCTGCATAGGGCAGAGTCATATTAACTTATTTCTGATCCGGCACCTTTAGTGAAGATTTAAGCAATGGTTTGGCTTGTTCGAGCCCCCTGCTGGTTTAATCCAGCGAAATTCCTTTTTATAAGTATTTTTGGCTCAATGGCTGTAAATATATGTATATATATTAAAGATTTTCGATCATAAAGGACTTTAGCGTCTGATTCTTTAAGTTTCCAGTCTTTGTATTTAAAATTGTGGGTTCTCTTTTAAGTCATAAAGACGCCCAAATACTTCGATCTGTCACTTTTAACTTTGGAATTCTTTTTCCGATCCTTCTATCTGGCTACTGGGAGTTGTTACTTGACGTTGTTCAGAATGCAGTTTGATTGTGTCTCCGACTTTGTTAGGTTATGAGATAGGGTGGGCGAGAGATGATGATGCTGTTGTGATATGTGATCACTTTCTTGCACACTCGCAACCGACCCGAACAACAATAAAACTCTGATTCTAAGGCAGGGGCTGTATTTATTCACACAACCCTATCAGCGACAACAAGCACATAAAGCAAACGTTACAAAGTAAACCAAACGAAACAAAACACCTAGCCAGTGCTCAATTGCTAATCCTGAAACGCAAACAAAGCACCGACTAGTTAAAATCATAATAGTTAAATAATGAGAAACGATACTCTCACCTGCCAAACAGTCCTTCCACGCCCCCTGACACACTCAACTATCACACACACACTCATGCATGTCGTCCATTGAGACTAGTATGGTGTTGTGCATGAGGTTGGCAATCTCACCATGTAACACAGATTGTTACTGAAACCACTACTGCACGAGCATATGAATACTATGTGAGGGCTTCATGTGGATGCCAGCCACATTGGTGACACCATGCTCCATAAGGAGCGAGAAGAGAAATATATATCTCCAAGTGAGCCCACGTGCTCTCACAAACCATTCTACACATAACAATAATTAAATAATAATAAAATGGACATAGAATAATATTCAACTATATGTACAACGAATACTCTCATTAATGAGCATAAACCACCACCTCGCAACTGATCCATATCAACATTCGTCCCTGCACTCTGAAGCATGTCGTATATGCCGACTGATGAGATTTGGAACTCATCATATGAAACACATTGTTACAGAAACAAACAACTGCCGTAGCATATAAATGCTTCGTGCAGGCTTCTGTTGGATTAAGCGCACCGGTGTCGCCATGCTCCGCAAGGAGCAAACAGAGGAACGTTTATGTCTCAAACGTGCTTCACGTACCAAAAGCAGGGGTATCAATGTTTACAAGGCATATTAGTAACTAGAACTAAATACATCACCTAAAGGAAATTTTACACGAAAACTATGTACTGTACACAACCAGGTGTAACTAACCTCGACTAACACAATAAAACAATTATCGTGAAATAAACTTTAACCTAAACTATCCCTTCCATTACTGAAGAAAATTACATTAACCTGCCTTCACCCACGTGTCAATTCACCCAATATAAATAGCATAACATCACTAGGCCTAGAACACGTGATAACTAAGCGTGTTATTGTCGACTCACAGGCGCCACCTTTATGTACATTTAACACGTGGCCCTGGCTGCCATCTTGCCAACAGTTAATATTAGTAGTAGACTGCTTTTCTGCCCGGCCTCACGAATGAAATAGGTTCCTACTATATTCGCTTTTCTTGCCCGGTCTAATGAATGAATGATTGCTACTAAATTATCTCAGCTGTGATCTGGACTTAACGTGCCTAATAAAACCTATCCACTAATCTATCACTTCAAAACTAACTCTGATGTCCTAAAAGAAATCTCCTCAGGAAACACATTTATTTATCTATTTCGTTAAACATGATACCAAATACGTGGCAGACCTACATCCCTATATTCTTTCTAACACTAAAGACCGAAATATTGAGGAATCACCTTCTACCTAAATTAACTCACGTGTTCAAGGCATCTACAGATCGACTCTGGTTTCTTACTCTGGGTGTCTCACATCTTGCCTCTACTGCGAATCTCACCAAACTGACCGCTTCTCTTGCGTCAGACTTTTCACACGCCAGCGATGTGCAGTCACGTGGGTTGGGGCTTTATTGTGGCCCTCGCGTAGTCACGTGGGCTGGCGTACTCGTTGGAGCGCGAAAAAATCGAAAATTTATGGGCGTTAAACACATAAGTATGACATGAACTTGAGAGGGGCCTCCGGGGTGTTTTTATTGCCCCATCACATATCTCTCCTGAAGATGTTGTGGTCCCCACAACCTACTCTCCGCCGTTGGCCCTGCGCCTGATTCTTTCTGAGCGGCGAGGCTTGGGGCTCAGATTCTGTAGGAGGTACCAGCCCGGCTTGTGACCATCTTGGTCGTCATGGTCCTAGTCGCACGTTGTTGGGCTGGCAGTTGTTGTGGTTTGGAAGATTCGTTTACTTTTGCAGCGTCGCTGCTTGCTTGTGACTTCTTCTTGTCAGTGCATGCAGCTGTCGACCTTGGCGGGGGATTGCTTCTAACGTGTTTTACACTCGTTTTGTGTGGTCGGTGGCTTACATTCCCCTCAATCTGCTTTAGATGAGTTTCCTCTTCTGAACATCGATGTGCATTCCCTCCTATCTGCTTAGGACGCGTTTCCTACCCTAAACGACCAGTTTTCTCGGCGCTTTTAGGGTGACAGTTGTCATGGCCATCTCTTGGCTTGCACCCTAAAGGCAACCTAGTTGTGGCAGTACGTTTAGGGAAAACTCCTTGAGGGACAGGCGAATATCAAATGTTCTGTGGACTTGCACTTAAAGTATCGCTTCGGAAGCGGGCCTTGAGGGCATTTGGCTGCCATGTGGCCTGAGAACTCTCCACAATTGTAGCACCTCAACCTTGTAAGCTTTCTCTGTGCCATGGGTCGCCTCCTACTACCCTTACATTCCTGGCCGCCAATGCCGCATACATAGACTGCTTCCATGCCCTGGACAGATGGTTTGCTATCAAACTCTACTTGCTCGTTCCTTGCCAGACTCCGGAATCCCTTTATGTGGATCTTGGTCTGATGTACGAATACATCAATACCTCCATCATCTGGCGTAATAAACCCCCATCCTCTGTCGACAGTATACCACTTGCAAACCCCTTGTCGCCTTGTCGGTGCAACTGCGTTTGTAGTTACTGTCGGATCACAGCTTTCCTTGTCAACAGCCTGACTCTCACCTACAAGAAGGTCTAGTTGAGGTTCCTGCTCACACACCCCCTCGTCGTGCTTTGGCTGTTTCCCCGGTTGGTGAAGTGTTTTCTTTCTTTGCACCTCCTTTTGTGCTGGCGAACTGGTCTGTGATAGCTGTGCTAGCTGGGAATTTAGGAGAGATACTTCTGCTTCGAGTGCGTTCTTTTCAGTGTGGGCTTCTACACTGGCTACCTGCACTAGTGTATCAGGCTTTTTGCCTTCCAAGAAAACAGCATATTCCCTAGGCCCCTGACTCATGGCTGAAAATCCCTAGTCATCTCATTGACTAGTTGTCGCTCACTGTAGGCTTCTTCTATTATCTCAAGCAACTTCTCGGGGCTGGCCTTGGCTCTGCCACGTATCCGTAGTTCCCTAGTTACCACTGGTGTAACATTGTGATAGGAAAGGGAGAGAACTGAGATAGGAATAAGTGGGAATAATTAATGAGTAGTAGGACTTAGTTTTAGGTCAACATTGTGACACGAGAAACCCGTGAGGGAAGTGAAGGGTTGAGTTCACTCTTCAATGGTCGTCAGCTGAGAGCAGGTTAGAATTAGACGAACCGTAACGACCATCTACTATGTTATGGACAGCTGAGGTGCCATGTTGCTTATGGTACTGCTGCAGTGTGCAGAGAAGAAGACTGATGCAAGATATTTCCATAAAAAATAGTTTTTTCATGTCGAGCTGTGTCCAGCAGATATCGCCAGCAGTTTATTCTGGTATGTAAACACTCGTATAATTAGCTGAGAGCAGATAGACAAGGACAAGTGTTAAAGCAGTGGTCCAGCGTCGGACGTATAGGGCAGGCAGTACAAAGAATAGTTTATAGCTACGAAGAAATTACCAGCACTGGTGGTGACCCAGACAATACTTCGAAGCAAATTTAATAGATTGAGAACAGCCCATTAATCAGTAGTGATGTGTAGCAGTGATAGGTGGATACAGAAACAAGTAGACAGCAGAGATCCTGAGCTAATCTTACTTACTTACTTAGTCGTTCCCCTTCTACCGTGAGGTGTAGAGGTTTGGAAGAGAGAGTGCCAGACCATTCTATCAGCTGTCTTCTTCCTGGCCTGGTTCCATTCTAGTCCTCGGTCCTTCAAAGATTGTCTAATGTTGTCCTCCCAGCGGACTCTGGGTCGTCCAGGAGGTCTGGATCCCTGGCTCTTTGTTTCCCATGCTTGTCGTGGTAGCCGATCTTCTCCCATTCTGCAGACATGGCCAAACCATCTTAGTTGGGACTGTTCTATTTGGGTCTGCAGCGGATGGGATTTTAGGCCTTGACGGATCGTCTGGTTGCGGACCATGTCTCTTCTTGTTACTACAACCACTTTCCTCAGATACCTCATTTCTGAGGTTTGGATCTGGCTTTTGTGGGTTGTAGTCATTGCCCACGACTCGCATCCATATGTCAAGACTGGGACATAGGTGGAGCGGTATACAGCCATCTTCGTTTTGTTACCAACCTCTTTCTTGCTGAGGAATCCACGATTTATGGCCTGAAAAAGTCTCCCAGCCGCTGCTTTTCGAGTGGCCAACTCTTCTTTGATGCCTCCCTTTCGGTCTATAATAGCTCCGCGGTATTTAAAGTGGTCGACCTGCTCCAGGACCTGTTCTCCCAGCTTAATCTGATGTCTTCTTTCTTCTCGTGATATCACCATGGATTTTGTTTTAGAGCTGCTTATGACAATCCTTCTCTTCTCCAGCTCTTCCTTCCAGACTTGCAGGTTGGATTGGAGATGTGCCTCTGATTTAGCAATCAGGGCAACATCATCAGCAAATGCCAGCTCCGAAATATAGACCTGTCTCATCTACCAGTACCCCACTGAATACTTTCTTGTTCTCTCCTTACATGCCTTGATGACATCGTCCATAAGGAGTATGAAGAGGTAAGGTGATAGGATATCACCTTGTCTTACACCAGTGGTGCTCCTGAACTCTTCTGACTTATGGTTTGCTGTCCTCACATAATTTCTGCAAGACTTGTAGAAGCTCTGTATAGCATGAATCAGAGGTGCTGGAATATTCTTCCTTGCCAAACAGTCCCAAAGTTTGCTCCAGGGGACCCTGTCAAACGCCTTTTCCAGATCTATGAAACAAAGATGGATCTCACTCTTATACTCAAGGGCCTTTTCACTCAGCTGTCTGAGTGTGAAGATTTGGTCTTGAGTACTTCGGTTTGCTCGGAATCCGCACTGGACCTCATCCAATTGTGGCTCAGCTAGGCGTCGGAGTCTCTGCTCTAGGATTCTAGAGTAGATTTTACCAGGGACACTGAGAAGGGATATGCCTCTATGGTTTCCACATTGTCGATTGTCACCCTTTTTGAAAATTGGTGTTATGATGGCAATCTCCCAATCCTTTGGTATGGTCTTGTTGCACCATCTGAGCTAATCAAGAGATAATAAAATTAGTTCCTGACCAGTGCAGTACGTGATGTAGGAGTGTCATCAATGAAGTCTCATATGTATATTTATTGATAATCAGGCTCGGAGATAGCCAATTAGTGAATATGTTCCTTGACAACAAATAAAGAACTTTTGTTGTCAGCTCTGAGTCGTCAAGTCATTCCAGGTATTATATTTGTCAGATAATTTGATCTCATTCAGTAGTCATAGGAACAAGGTAGGCCACAAAGGTACGGCGCATACAATTACAGCCAGCGAACATAAGACAGGGTCATTACGATCATCATTAGTACAAGAACGTACACACAATAGGGTCAAGACGTAACAAAGAACTACACAAGCACAGAACCTGGGTTGAAACTATCACAACATTATTCCAGATAACGTCTACCTTATCTTCTGCAGTAAAGGGCGCTACCTTCCACACGGCCTCTACGTCTTTCACAAACTCTTGCCAAGTGGGAGTTGCCTTTCCACCAAATCGCCTTACCTCTTGCACCGTCACGTATATTACCTTCACAGGTTCATTGCTCTGGCCCTCACTTTGCACTACTGATGCACCCATCACTGGTAATGGATCTGCGTCCTCGCGCTCCCCTCTGCTCGGAACACGTGTACTCATCGAAGCCATCTTACTGCAAGAATGCACTGCTGGGTGTTTACAATATTTGCTCGTTTTCAGTTTGCTCGGTGTCACTGTCTGCCTATCCTGCCGACGACGCCAATTGTGATAGGGTGGGCGAGATGATGATGATGATGCTGTTGTGATATGAGATTACGTTCTTGCACACTCGCAACCGACCCGAACAACAATAAAACTCTTGATTCTAAAGCAGGGGCTGTATTTATTCATACACCATTCAGTGACAAAACGCAATTAAAGGAAACACTAAACAAACAAAACAAAACACCCAGCAAGTGCTCAATTGCTAATGTGTTCAAGGCATCTACAGATCGACTCTGGTTTCTTACTCTGGGTGTCTCACATCTTGCCTCTAACTGCGGATCTCACCAAACTGACCGCTTCTCTTGCGTCAGACTTTTCACACGCCAGCGATGAGGGCTTGCGCAGTCACGTGGGCTGCGGCTTTATTGTGGCCCTCGCGTAGTCACGTGGGCTGGCGTACTCGTTGGAGCGCGAAAAAATCGAAAATTTATGGGCGTTAAACACATAAATATGACATGAACTTGAAGGGGCTTTTGGGGTGTTTTTATGGCCCCATCACAGTTATATTCTCATTCTCATTCCACATTGGTATTTTCGACCAGCTTTCCAATGAGAGTTAAAGTTTATTTCAGGCTTTCAATTTAGACCAATCCTTTCTCTTTAGAACCATATGGGTCGATGTGTTCAATCATTACTATCCCGCGCATGTTTTAAAATATCAATTAAAAAAAATTTAAACTCGTGACCTCTTTCAAATATGTCAGTAATACTTCCAATTGCATTTGTACAAACTCACAAACACATCGGTGAACTAATTTCCTGGCTAATACCTTTCCCACCATAATCCCCCCACACGGGTTATCTCTGTTATTGATACAGAAATGGTCCAGCGGAAGTATTACCTCATTATCACATGTCTAATTAGCTTTGTCATACTACGATTCACATGGTGAAACGTAAACAAGTCTGAGAGTGACTAGGCAAAAAATGTAGGTGCATTCTTCTTTTTCTTCTTTGATCCTTAGCCGCCGACCGTCAAAGCAGTCAGTGGCCATCACGCCTGGTTGCGTCTTGTAGGGCAACAACAAATTGATTCCACTTTCCTCGGTCGGTGGCCATCCTTCGTACAGTGCCCCAACTCTGGTTCATTCTTTGCATCTCAGCCTCCACAGTCCTCCGCCAAGTTGTTTTTGATCGGCCTCTCTTTCGTTTTCCTTCAGGGGTCCATAGCATAACTGTTCTTGTGACGGCAACTATGATGGTGTGCATGTCCTCTTGCTTGCTCCGAGTAAGCAGATCTTGGTTGGTGATGGTATTCGGCCAAAAGATTCGGAGAATTTTTCTTAGGCATGTTGTGTGAACAGAGGACAATTTCGACATTTCCTTCTCTGTTACTCTCCAGCATTCCGCATCATAGAGAAGCACAGAAAGCACACAGCTCTGATATAATCTTAATTCTGTGCTTGTGCTGTACTGAGAGGACTTTTAGATGTTATTTAGACTAAAAAAGGCTGTTCTTGCTTTGTTCATTTTGTTGTTGATGTCTTTGCTTGCTCCGCCATCTGGTGTTACTATGCATCCTAGGTATGTGAAGGTGTCTGTCTGTTCCAGTTGCTGATTCCTTACTGATATGGGCTCAGGGTTGCTCACATTGAGCGTCATGACCTCTGTCTTCTTTAGATTGATGTTCAAAGCCCACCTGCTGGCTATACTTATAAAGTCTATCCGTTTTTTCCTGGATGTGTTGATGTGAATGTGCTGGTAGTGCAATGTCATCTGCATATTCCAGATCTTCCAATGTAAAAAATGTAGTCCATCTTATTCCTCTTGGACTGCCCTCTGTTGTCTGGCGCATCACCCAGTCTATGACTGTTAAAAATAGAGTGGTTGATAAGGGTATCCCTGTCGTACTCCTGTCTTCACCTCAAAGGTTAGGTTGCTCTGCCCAACGCTACACGTGAAGTTGGCATAGAGGCTTTTTCATGATTGACACTATGCAGCTTGGAATTCCATAAGCCCTCAGTATTTTCCATAGACTGTCCCTATGTATACTGTCAAAAGCCTTTTCAAAATCAACGAAATTAATGTACAGCTGTCTTTGCCATTCTGAGCACTGCTCTATAATGTTCCTGAGGGTAAATATATGATCTACACATCTTTTGTTCTTTCTAAATCCTGCGTGTTCTTTCCTCAGTTTGTGGTCTACTGCTTTTGAAATTCTCTGTACAATTATCCTGCCTAGTATTTTGCTGGGAACTGAGAGAAGAGTGATTCCTCTCCAATTATTGCAGTCTGCAAGATCTCCCTTCTTGGGCAATTTCACAATTATTCCTTTGTTCCACTCCGTTGGTGTTGTCCCTGTTTTCCAGACTTGTGCAAACAGTAGTTCTAATAGTTATGCTGCTAGCTCAGGGTCTGTCTTAAATAGCTCTGCATTTAAGTTATCATGGCCAGGAGCTTTTCCATTCTTTAACCATTTGATTGCTGTGATGATTTCTTCTTTTCGTGGAATGTCTGTATTAACATCTAGATCATTTTCAGCCTCAGGAACATTGTCGTAAAGTGTATCTGTGTCACAACGCGCTCAAA
The DNA here is from genome assembly GCA_024509875.1 of Oreohelix idahoensis. Lineage (NCBI taxonomy): Eukaryota > Metazoa > Mollusca > Gastropoda > Stylommatophora > Oreohelicidae > Oreohelix > Oreohelix idahoensis. The sequence continues at coordinate 166,301 of JAMPIV010014643.1, read as the reverse complement.
TTTCCCCCGATTCAAAAAGCTAGTAACGTAAATTTTCCGCCTATAACCACTCCTACTATATTTGAAAATTGCCAAGAGCAAGGTCAAACGTCTGCTAAGAATTGGACATTAGTTTGAAAAAAGGGTACCCCTTCCCCTAATCGTATACACACCCGCCCTATTATTTGGTGAAGGTTGTAACTATAATTAACTACAGTGGTTTAATCGGTCTCCATGTGACTCAGTAACGAAGATTTGAATTTCTTTTGACGACGAGCGCAAAATAAGTTACCCGTCCCCTTTAAACCCCGCACACAGTCTACCCTTACCAATATTTAGAAAGAACGTTAGCAGAGTTCGCAACGAGCCACTTGATACCTCGCCTTGTAAAAAGGGAGAGAGGAAAAGGAGGGGAGTAAAATGACAAGAATCAAGGCTAACTTATGCGTTTGAAACTGAAACTAAAACGAAATTTGTGCAGAAAAGAGGGGAAAGAGAGAAACGTAGATAACTTATAAAGAGGGTAGATAAAAATGGATGTATTGAATGATAGCGATAATATTGAGTATAAAAATGCCATACTATTCCCTATGATAAATTATCTTGCCTTATAGAAAAGTATGTTGTTCAGAATAAATATAGAGACAAATTACATAGATGAAAACGATGAAGAAGAAGAGTTAGATGAAAACTAGATAGGATGATAGAGGCCAAAGGGCAGTTTAAGAATCACTTTTAAATATTGAAATCGACCCAATAATAACCGAGATAGTGACGAAAATAAAAATTGAGACAGACAGACAAACACACTGGGGAACTGCTCAGTTTTGAAAGTCTTCGAAAGTTACATTTTAGGGGAAGCGTTTTTGAACAGTCAAATTTGCTTGACTCGTTTGATTGGTTAATGATAGTTTAGGAGAGGGGGGGGGGGGATAAAACTAACGCGTTACCAGAATACGCTGCCACTTGAGAAAAATATTTCAACATAGTAGATTAAGATCAGATGCATAGCAGTTGTGACCTTAATGCCTTTGCGGTCTGGGCGACAGCTATCTGCACCTGTGCCATTGATTGCCAGTTAATCTTACCTTTGCGTGAAATATTTCATTGATTGCGGGTTATATTGCCTGTTACCAGTTGGTGGCAGGAAACCTTGTGAAGACAGAATTGGAGAAAGAGAAAGCCTCAACAAAGCTGTATGCTGCATTTTATGGCCTAAGAAAGACCTTATGCTGAAATTTATATGATCTACTGAAACCTACGTCAAATAGAAACATCAGGTGAAGTCCCCTTACGTGGGCTCTGAAAACTCATTCACAAAAAAATGTCCACACGTGAACTTTCATATTTGTGGGCATGATGACAGAAATAGTCTCTCCCACCATTGACTCTCACTTTTAGACAGTACTACATCAGTCTGTGTTATACACCTAAAGTGACACTTGTTTATTATCAAGATGTGATGGGGCCGGAAAGACACCCGGCTTCCCCCTTCACGGAAAGATTCCCGGCTTCCCCCTTCACGTAAAGACACCCCGGCTTCCCCCTTCAGGTTCAAGGCATATTTATCGCCCATATATTTTCAATGTGCGCGCAGCACTCTGGGATGTGAAAAGTCTTCATGAAGATATATTAGTTTAAGCCATAATAAAGCCTAAGAATTAGTTGTGATGTGTTATATTTGATAATTGTGGGCCATATCTGTGTTTTCGTGCCTAAAAAAGTAAATATCGCGAGTGTTATTTAAGTGGCTAAATTAATGCGCGCAGCGCACTAAAGTTGAGTGATCAGCCATAGGGTCTATATAAGAAGTGCCTAGCCGGCGAGCGGGCCTCTTTTGCCAAAGCCGTACAGACAAGAGAGAAACGAAGTTAGACACCAGACTCAATCTGTAGATGCCTTGAGCACGTGAGTTAATTTAAATTAGCATTAGTGTTCTGTAATTCTGAAATTATATTCAGCACGAGTCTGTTTTAATGGTTAATGAAATAAATAGATAGATAGATGTGAAAGTTTAAAAGCGATTATTCCATTCATCAGAAAGGCAAATATAGTGTGACAACTATTTCACTTGAATTTAGATAATATTGACTTGTTAACAAAATAGCAAGATGGCGGCCACGTGGAGATGACTTAAGATCTAGTTGTTAAAGTTAAGAATAATTTTATTTTGTTCTTTAATGTAAGAGTAATTGAGTGTATTTCACGATTATTGATATTTCTACTGTATATCTTTAGTGGGTTACTTTGAGTGAGGTGAGGATATGTATTTAGATTTCTGGAGAGCGCGAGGCCACTCCTTTGTTGAGACATGTGTTTCTCTGGTTGCTCCCGGCGGAGCATGGAAACACCAATGCAGCTGGTGTCCATTACAGGCCCACAAGAAGCATTTCTATGCTATTACGAGGGTTGTTTCTGTAACAATGTGTTTCATGTGATGAGTTCCCAATCTCATCAGGGGTCATATACGACACGCTTGTGGCCAGACGCACCAGTCGTCACTTACGACATGTTCAGAGTGCAGGAACAAGTACTGAGATGGATCAGTTGCGGGGTGGTGGTTTATTCTCATTATTGAGAGTATTTGTTGTACAGATAGTTGAATATTATTTTATGTCCATTTTATTATTATTTAATTATGGTTATGTGTAGAATGGTTTGTGAGAGCACGTGGGCTTACTTGAAGATATATATTTCTTTTCTCCGCTCCTGAGGGAGCATAGGGCCACCAGTGTGGTTTGCCTCCGCATGAAGCATTCAGATGCTCTTGCAGTAGTGGTTTCGGTAGCAACCGATGTTACACGGTGAGATTGCCAGTCTCATGCACAACACCATACTAGTCTCATTGGACGACATGCATGAGTGTGTGTGTGATAGTTGGGTGTGTGCTCTTGCAGTAGTGGTTTCGGTAGCAACCGATGTTACACGGTGAGATTGCCAGCCTCATGCACAACACCATACTAGTTGCATTTGACGACACACATGAGTATGTGCGTGTGTGATAGTTGAGGTTGTCAGTAGGCGTGGAAGGACTGTTTGGCAGGTGAGAGTATCATTATTTAATTATGATTTTAACTATTCGTTGCTTTGTTTGTTTCTTCAGATTAGCAATCGAGCACTGTTGGGTGTTTGTTTGGTGTTTGGTTTGTTAGTTTATTTGTTTAATGTTTGCTTCAGTGTGCTCTTGGTCGCTGAATGGGTTGTAAAAATAAATACAGCCCCTGCCTTAAGAATCAGTTTTATTGTTGAATCGGGTCGGTTGCGAGTGTGAAAAGAGTGATCACATATCACAATAGCATCATCACCATCTCGCCCACCCTATCACAATTGGCGTCGTCGACAGGATTAGGCAGACAGTGACACCGAGCAAACAGCAAATATTGTATTGTTAACACCCAGCAGTGCGGTATTGCAGCAATATGGCTTCGATCAATGCGCCTGTGAAGGTAGTATGCGTGGAGGTGCCGGAGGTAAGGCTATTTGATGGAAAGGCAAGTCCCACTTGGCAAGAGTTTGTGGAAGATGTAGAGGCCGTATGGAAGATGGCGCCCTTTTGCGCAGAAGTCAAGGTAGACGTGATCTGGAACAACGTTACACCAGTGGTATCTAGAGAATTACGAATACGTGGTGGAGCCAAGGCCAGCCCTGAGCAGTTACTTAAGATAGTAGAAGAAGCCTACAGCGAGCAACCACCAGTCAGTGAGATGACCAGGAATTTCCAGGCCGTGCGTCAGGGGCCTTGGGAATATGCTGTTTTCTGTGAAGTCAAGAAGCCAGAGACTCTGGTGCAAATAGCAAGTGCAGAAGATCAGAATTAAAAGGAGGCACTCAAAGCAGAATTATCTCTTCTAAAGTTCCAGTTAGCACAGATGTCACAGGCCAGTTCGCCAGCACAAGAGGAGGTGCAGAGAAAGAGAGCACCATGCCAACCGCGGGAACAGCCAACGCAAGACGAGGAGGTGTGTCCGCAGGAACCGCAACTAGATTTTCTTGTATGTGAGAGTCAGGCTGTTGTCAAGGAAAGCTGTGAGCTGACAGCACCAACAAACGCAGTTGCACCGACAAGTCGAAAAGGGATGTGCAAGTGGTATTGTGTCCACAGGGGATGGGGGTTCATCACGCCAGATGATGGAGGTATTGATGTATTCGTACATCAGACCAAGATCCACATAAAGGGATTCCGGAGTCTGGCGAGGAATGAACGAGTAGAGTTTGACAGCAAACCATCGGTCCAGGACATGGAAGCAATCTATATGTGCGGCATTGGCGGTCAAGAATGCAAAGGAAGTAGGAGGCGACCCATGGCACAGAGAAAGCCTACCAGGTTGAGGTGCTATAATTGTGGTGAGTTCTCAGGCCACATGGCAGCCAAATGCCCTCAAGGCCTTCTTCCAAAACGATGCTTTAGATGCAAGTCTACAGAACATCTGATATCCACCTGTCCCTCAAGGAGCTCTTTCCCGAAGCGTACGGCCACAACTAGGTTGCCTTTAGGGTGCAAGCCAAGAGATGGCCACGACAACTGTCATACTAGGGGCGCCGAGAAAATTGGTCGTCGTCTAGGGGAGGAAATCCGTCCTAAGCAGATAGGAGGGAGTGCAAATCAAGGTTTAGCAGAGGAGACTCATCAAAAGCAGATTGTGGGGAACGTAAGCCACCGTCCACACAAAGTCGACAGCTGCATGCACTGACAGGCAGATGTCACGGGCAGGCAGCGACGCGGCACAGGTGAGCGAGTCTTCTAGACCACAGCGGCTGACAGCCCGACAACGTACAACTGGGGACATGACGACCAAGAGAGTCCCCAGCCGGGTTGTACCTATTCCAGAAGCCCGGCCCAAAGCGAAGCCGCTCAGAAATAGTCCTGCGCAGCACCAACGATCTGAGAGATTTCAATTGAAGTGCCAGAGGTAGTGATGTTGTCGGGACGACAACAAAATCAGGAGGGAGATATGAGATGGGGCCGGAAAGACATCCGGCTTCCCCCTTCACGGAAAGACACCCGGCTTCCCCCTTCACGTAAAGACACCCCGGCTTCACCCTTCAGGTTCAAGGCATATTTATCGCCCATATGGGATGTGAAAAGTCTTCATGAAGATATATTAGTTTAGGCCATAATAAAGCCTAAGAATTAGTTGTGATGTGTTATATTTGATAATTGTGGGCCATATCTGTGTTTTCGTGCCTAAAAAAGTAAATATCGCGAGTGTTATTTAAGTGTCTAAATTAATGCGCGCAGCGCACTAAAGTTGAGTGATCAGCCATAGGTTCTATATAAGAAGTGCCTAGCCGGCGAGCGGGCCTATTTTGCCAAAGCCGCCCAGACGAGAGAGAAACGAAGTTAGACACCAGACTCAATCTGTAGATGCCTTGAGCACGTGAGTTAATTTAAATTAGCATTAGTGTTCTGTAATTCTGAAATTATATTCAGCACGAGTCTGTTTTAATGGTTAATGAAATAAATAGATGTGAAAGTTTAAAAGCGATTATTCCATTCATCAGAAAGGCAAATATAGTGTGACAACTATTTCACTTGAATTTAGATAATATTGACTTGTTAACAAAATAGCAAGATGGCGGTCACGTGGTGATGACTTAAGTTCTAGTTGTTAAAGTTAAGAATAATTTTATTTTGTTCTTTAATGTAAGAGTAATTGAGTGTATTTCACGATTATTGATATTTCTACTGTATATCTTTAGTGGGTTACTTTGAGTGAGGTGAGGATATGTATTTAGATTTCTGGAGAGCGCGAGGCCACTCCTTTGTTGAGACATGTGTTTCTCTGGTTGCTCCCGGCGGAGCATGGAAACACCAATGCAGCTGGTGTCCATTACAGGCCCACAAGAAGCATTTCTATGCTATTACGAGGGTTGTTTCTGTAACAATGTGTTTCATGTGATGAGTTCCCAATCTCATCAGGGGTCATATACGACACGCTTATGGCCAGGCGCACCAGTCGTCACTTACGACATGTTCAGAGTGCAGGAACAAGTATTGAGATGGATCAGTTGCGGGGTGGTGGTTTATTCTCATTATTGAGAGTATTTGTTGTACAGATAGTTGAATATTATTTTATGTCCATTTTATTATTATTTAATTATGGTTATGTTTAGAATGGTTTGTGAGAGCACGTGGGCTCACTTGAAGATATATATTTCTCTTCTCCGCTCCTGAGGGAGCATGGGGCCACCAGTGTGGTTTGCCTCCGCATGAAGCATTCAGATGCTCTTGCAGTAGTGGTTTTGGTAGCAACCGATGTTACACGGTGAGATTGCCAGCCTCATGCACAACACCATACTAGTCGCATTTGACGACGCACAGGAGTGTGTGCGTGTGTGATAGTTGAGGGTGTCAGGAGGCGTGGAAGGACTGTTTGGCAGGTGAGAGTATCATTATTTAATTATGATTTTAACTATTCGTTGCTTTGTTTGTTTCTTCAGATTAGCAATCGAGCACTGTTGGGTGTTTGTTTGGTGTTTGGTTTGTTAGTTTATTTGTTTAATGTTTGCTTCAGTGTGCTCTTGGTCGCTGAATGGGTTGTAAAAATAAATACAGCCCCTGCCTTAAGAATCAGAGTTTTATTGTTGAATCGGGTCGGTTGCGAGTGTGAAAAGAGAGTGATCACATATCACAACAGCATCATCACCATCTCGCCCACCCTATCACAAAGATATGGACAAAGATTCCGCCTTATTTATTTATTATATGTAAATACAGTTCTTTTCATTTTTAACCATTCCTGCCCCAAAAAGATTTGAGGGACAGGAAATTAAAATTGTAATATATTCAGCTAAACTTAACAACAGTCTTACTTAATTCAATTTCATTGAGTTACAGTTGTGTTTGTTTGATGCACTTATCACTATACTTACATTACCCTAGACACGTAGCCATATAAAACACATAACAATATCATAAAATATTTCCCGGAGTGAGATCTTAGAGAGGTAGCGGATAGGTACCCTGAGAATACATCATCATCAACAATTAGACTCAGGGACTTACATAGCTTGACCTCACTCCGAGTACACGTAGTTTGGTAACACCAATAACCTCTCCGGCAAACTCGCCACAAACATTCAATTGTGTCTCTGGTGGTTCCATGATCAGAGTTTCTCTGAAATGCTCTGCCCATCTTGTTTCCTGTCCTTCTGCTGTCGTGATGAGATTTCCTTGCTTATCTCTTACTAATGTAATATTGTTTGCACCTCGTTTTTTGCTGATGATTTTAGTTTTTTAGTTATTTTGTATACTGTTCTTTGTTCATTTCTCAGTGCTGCCTCTTCTGCCTGTCTTGCAAGATCGTCTAGGAAATTCCTTTTGTTGGATCGGGTTTGGCGTTTAACTTCCTTTTTTTTTCTTCAAAAACAGAGAATGTTTTTCTCGTTCTCTAAGTCAACATAATTTTTAAAATATCATAAGGTTTGTCAATGTGGTGGGTTTAGATGTTAAATGGTTAAGTATTAATTGTCTACAGATGTGAGGTCAGCTATGCAAGCCACTGAGTCTAATTCTTGATGAAGTTGTTCTCAGGGTACCTGTCTGCTACCACCCTACGACCTCAATCTGCTATATATTTTGAACCTAATTATATGTTATGGTGTCTGGATGTTATCTGGCTTAGTGTCTAGGGTAATATGCAATGTAATGTTAATAAAATGACAACATTTACACCTATAACTTAATGAACAAGTAATTAAACAAGTCACTGGGTAAATTTTGAATGATGATATTTTTTACAATTTTATTTTCCTGTATCTCAATTGCTGGGATACAGGAATGTTTAAACTCAAAATATAAGGCAATTTATTTACAGCAAAGTAATTTAAAACAACAACTGTGTCTGTTAATATTAATCTAAATTGTTTCTGACTGGAAGTGTTCTGATGAAGCAATAACTCCTATGAATGGACACGCTTCTGAGGAACGACTTGTATCATCATGTCAAGAATACTGATTGATATAATAATGATGGAGAGTATGGTTAAATGAACTAACACACGCCCGTGGACAATTGGGCTTATCTTTCTTTCCAGGAACCCTGTGATGTCCTTCTCACAACCACCTTCTTCCCGACTGCAACGTCTGAACAGTGATTCAGAACTCTTTGGAATTAAGACAAACAGGAAATATTTGCCTCGATCTTGCAGCTTCAGGAGTACGTATATTTTGGTATGTGGCTTACTGATTGTTTCACGATGGAACCCTGAAATCAGAGGATTAAGGCCTCCTCAGAACATCATACACCTATCTCCATCTCTAAACAATTAAACATTATCAACAGTTTCAAGATCAGTGAAGTTACTATATAATTAGCTATCGTTCCTATCTTATTTGGTGCCCTATTCATCATCAGGTAATCTTCAAACATCCGTTTGATACATTCCTTGTCATAGAAGAAATTATAGTTAATTATATAAAGTCATGTGCAAACACTGTGACTTTCTGAAGACGGCCAGTGGTTTTCTGGCCTACCAATTATAATAATGTCATATTTTATTTCCCACTATGTCTTTTCATTCTCTCCCAAAGTTTAAGTAAGCCTGCCTGGCTTTTAACAGAAATGGTAATCTTTCCTAATAACCTTTGTGGCATAACACAAAGTGTTTAGTTTGGCGCCTTTCTGGTGTTGCCTCTATCCATCAATAATGCATACACATTCAATAATACAAACACATATCAATAATAAGGTGTACATAAATGTTTATCTTACCGCATCAATGAAATAATACACAATTTGTAGGTTAACCGGCGATCAATGGGCACATTCAGATCGCCACTGATGCTGAAGGCACTGGTCATGTATTTCTTGCATCTTATGCTAACACTACTTGTGAGATTTTTTTCTTCGAGTGGCAACTAACGCTGGTTTCAAATCGTTTTTATTACTCCTATTAGTCTATTCTACCACAGCCAATCGAATTATGTTATGCCCACTAGCCTCTTTTTTCAAAAATAAATTACACTTTCAAAAAAAAAAAAAGGTAACGTCCCCCCTTTTGCTACCCTTCTCAATTTCAGTATCACACTGCATAAGCTATCTTTTCAAATATGCTACCATGCAAATCCCCCACTTACATTTTTCTCTCTCTCTCTTGTTTGTACGCGTTTTGCCTAACGCAAAACGGTTTCGTTAGATTTAAATTATCACTACGGGTAGGAGGCAAAGTGGTGGGTTTTCCTCTCATTCAATAGCAGATACTTTTTGGGAAAAAATATGCCATAGCAACAGCGTAACTAACGCCAAGTAGTTTTTTTTTTCAAACTCCCAACCATTCATTCCCGTTTAGTGTTAGACAAAGCAAGTCTGTGACGTCAGCTGCAGCCTGTCGTTCGAGATTCAAAAACCAACGCTTGTCAAGGTTGCATTTTTCCGTCTCTCATTTCACTCCTCCATTTCTTTTATTCTCTTACTCCGTTTGAAACTAACTATGCATTTCGGTCTGTCAAAAGGCTTTTATTTTAGTGGAAATTGGTATTGCGGAGAGGGGAAAAGCTAACAGTTTTGTGTATCGTTTACTATGGCGTTTCGGCTTGTTAGAACCAACACGACTGCGGGCGAGGGTGACGATGTTGAACACAACTCCCTATTTTATCTCTATAGTATTTGAATTTATAAGCAGTAATATTTTATCTATTTGATCGGGGTATCAGGGATCTTACTACAGTCAACTCAAGGTTTCTGACATCTCCAAACAGTTTTTCGTTGACAGAAGTGGACAGCAAATCACGGACAGTACTGTAGCAAGTGAATTACTGAACTATTGTGCTAGAACTTGAACGAATTGTGTTATTCATGACTTACTATGTCTCTTGTGATTAACCACAGCTTGTCTGAACTGTCTCATATTACCTCCTGACTGGCTAAGGAGACAATGAGCGATACTACATAGGTTGTATATACATTTTCAGGTTATATCCTGCCCTGAGTGTCATACTCAATCTCTAGTGACCAAGTCAGCAAATAGATGTTCAAGTTTGTCAGAGCTTTTGCCAGAATTAACGGTGTCATCTTGACGAGTGGAGGACCCGCAGTGGTGGGGTTCTATCCAATTATACTGCTTGTAGCGAGATTTGGTACCACTTGCTTCGTGTGTGAAAAAATGTGTAGCGCGACACGCACACACACACACAGCGCAAGGACAACGCGGCGATCTTGCTTTGAAGTTTGAATAAGGCGGAAAAATATGAATTACGTTTAGCCGGACGGTATTGAAGAAGGTAGGAAATAGCGAATATAGGAATGGCCGACTTTAAAAGTTTGCATTTACAGGAAATTAAATTTAAAGCTACAAGAGAACGCCTGGTTGGAATACATTTAAATAATAATAATTCACCAAAGAAGATATACTATAAATGGTATCCAAAAGGATATTATTCAAATATAAATAGTTTTAAAAATAATTAACATTATTCATCGTTATCACATCTGCTAAAAGTTAGCTAATAATCTTTAAACATTTATTATACATACATGCCTAAACGGATTTAAATAAAACTTGGATAGAATGAAAGCTTCATATGGGGAAAATGAAAGGATACCTAGGAAGGAAGGAAGGATATAAGTGTGTAGTGAAAAGAAGAGAAAACAAGTACAGAAAAAGCACGGATCGCCTCAAAATCGCTTCAAACCGAGAGATTAAACGAAAATCTTTTGGGACTTCAAAGTGTGCTTTCTCGTACGTGAGAGATGCCCAAATATAAGGACAGAGCGGCGCGTTGAAAATCACACACACCAAATCCAGAAGCCACTCTTTTTTCACGCTGCGTGCAGGGCAGATTAACTTCAACCAATACAGCATCACCGTGAGCTTATTAATCCTAAGAGGGTATGTAAGTTTATTAAAGTTATAGGTATGACTAATATCATTTTATTTCAGATTTTATTTACGATTTAATTGTATCGGACATAATAAAAAGGGAATGACGCTAACCAGAGATAACCTTCACCGGCATAACCATTAATTGGTTAGCCAAATATATCATGGCTAGTTCTTGCCTGGAAGCTTACGACATACCAGCAAGTACATAAGTGACTTGGCATCTATAAGTGGAAGGCAAAGGTTATATCTTTCCCATGTAACATAACATGTGATTTATTCATGTATTTTGTTATTTTCTGCACAGTGGACAATATCTTATCGTGCTATCTCTGTAACATACTACCATGAATCATTCATTTATATACAAACACTGAAGACATGGTCGCCTCATGAACAGCAGTGGGTGGTGAGATTGTTGGAACACCGTGGCCACCTATTACCTTTTGTTCCAGGTTTTTATGATCGAGTTTTATGATCATTCCTGGTCAAGCTCATGTTCAAGTTTAACTAAAGACTTGAGGACCGTTGATCCTGCTAACTGAAGCCTAGAGGTCAGCCAGTCTTCAACACCTTAGTCCCCCGTAGTTATAAGGCGAGCTGAAGGAAATTCTTCCTGATCATCAGTGTGTCTCAGGAACCTCGAACAAATACCAGATGAGTTTATGTGTTATTCAATCCAACAAATCCTGTGAGCAGTTTCTAAAGCGAATGTCGATGATGATAACAGCTAGGAACTAGATAGCCAGATATATCAAAAATATACTGTGACAGACTGTTCTAAATTCATTGGAAGATTCATCCAAGATTTTTTACTATTATTTATTTTAATTTGTAACTATAAATAATCATACATTTTACCTCTTTCAACACCCATTTCTCATTACAAGAATATATAGATGTACATAATAAATTATGAAATTGTACTCATTTGACTTGGTAAATTTTTAACTGTTAAATTTTGAGTTACTTTTTCTAATTTAATTATATTATCACATAGGGTTGCTATAGCGAAAGTGGCACAGTATACTTCTGAAGTCTAAATCTATTGTCCAGCTCAGAGTATTCACAGCCGTAACTCAATTGTGATACCAGTGTACTTCTCGGGCACTGGAACTTCATACTTTCTGGAGAGAGATTCTACTTCTTCTCTACCACTATCATCATACTAGGAAAACCTTTCGCTACACTGCTGTACGAGGCCCAGGAAGGACTTTGTTTCAGATAAGTAGCTCAGTGTTGGGCTACTTCAACTTTCAAATAGCATATACCCACCTACGAATAGACTATGTGATGATGAAAACACTGTGGTGTAGATAGAAGACATTTGACAGTCATATAAGTCATAAAGTAACATTTATATTCACCTATACATGAAAGCACAAAAATAGAGACAGATTCCATCAGGAAGCAAGAAAACAGTGAATATGAACTACAGTATATTAGTTTAAGAAATTAACTGTAAATGTGTTATTTATATATGAAAGTGACCCATAATTTATTTGGCAATCAATTGAATTTCATTTGAAAATTTAAAAAGTACAAAGAAGAAAAGATCTTTTGTATAAATAAATTATAAATTGTACACAGAGTCTTCGGTGAATTATTTAAATTTGGTTTAAAGTTCTTGTTGTGTAGTTAATTACCCCTAGCAGAGTCATTATCTAAGGTAAGTCTGGAGAGGAGCCCATAGGAATCTAGATAGTACCTTACCATCTCATCTAGGAACCTATACAGCTAGACAATACCTTTGATGTCGATACACCATTACTCTTTTCAGAGAATGGGGTATTTCTTGTAAGACCAGTCTCTTATCTGGCACTATCCTGGTATCATCTGATACACCTAATTGTCCAGGATAATATCACCACCATTATATCTTTCCTCTCGCTACAATACACAATTTTGGTTTTGATTTACTCTATTTGGACTGAGTTGAGGGAGGAAGAAGTTACTATATTGTCTTGAATTTATTACACTATATATATCCTAATTATAATACACCGAGAGTTGAACGGGAAACTTGTTTTTTTTTAATGTTAGGTAAAAATCAGACCACATGGTCTTTTATATTTGGACATGTGCGCAAATATAATCGACGGACCCAGTGTCTAGGTTGAACGAAGCGAGCCTAGCCAAATCGAGGCAAAAATTTATTTAAAAAAAAAAAAAAAAAAAAACTTGTTGAAAAACTAATTGTATTCCGTCCTGTTGCTCGTCTGTCTTATGTATGGGATAGACGGCTCAACCCCATGTTGGTTATAATTTGAGCATATGCTGTTCTGTATTCTATGTAGCGTAGTACATCGGCTGCTTTTCTTGTGTTAGTTCCTCCAGGCTGCAGTTTCTCCGCCGTTTTTTTTTTCTTGTCCTGTTAAATTTTGTATTGTGTTACACTGAACACGGCTGTTTGCCAGCGATCTTTTAGTTATTTCCCCTTTTTCCCCGACCGCGCTATTTATAGCCCACTTGACAGAGGTCACGTGGTCAGCTTCCTAATGGGAAAAACATGTGGCGATGTTTACTTTTGATAGGGCTTAATTAATGCTTTTAGGCTACTTTATTATTATAAATACCGGCTTTAATTTTGCGTAAAGCTAGACTAGAAATGTTAGAGTAAATTTTAGAACAAGAACAAACATTTTATCACAATTAGAACAGAAGATATAATAGTCTGAAATAGTGTAAAATTTACGTTTTTTTTTATATTTTGTTATGGTTTGTTTATATACAATTTTCACTAAATCGGTCACAATCAACATGCATAACAAATTACAGAAATCAAAAGTAGAAAACCTGCAGAAAATGGATATCAAAGATTTGTTTTGGTTTCATGCGTCAAACATTAATTATTGAAAGTTTAAATTGCAAGTCCACATTTATTACCTTAAAATAACACACCCAATTGTCCCCAAAACATGTTTGAATTGCTTTTATGCTACTTTATTATTATAAATACCGGCTTTAATTTTGCGTAAAGCTAGACTAGAAATGTTAGAGTAAATTTTAGAACAAGAACAAACACTTTATCACAATTAGAACAGAAGATATAATAGTCTGAAATAGTGTAAAATTTACGTTTTTTTTTTTACATTTTGTTACGTTTCTAATTCAATTTACACTAAAACGGTCACAATCAACATGCATAACAAATTACAGAAATCAAAAGTAGAAAACCTGCAGAAAATGGATATCAAAGTTTTGTTTTGGTTTCATGCGTCAAACATTAATTATTGAAAGTTTAAATTGCATGTCCACATTTATAACCTTAAAATAACACACCCAATTGTCCCCAAAACATGAGAGCTAACAATTATCTCAATCATACATCATGAGTTCTGATCCAGTCTGCGCAATGTTTTTCTAATATGTGCTGTTTATGAATTGTCTTACTGGGGAATAGCTTTCTGAACAAAGACATATAAGTCTCTATCGATGCTGTTATTGATTCTTTACTAATTGGTTTACTGTATGCCGCATCCTCGGCATCTCGTGGAAGGATAAAGTGACAAATGTCGAGGTGTTGTCACGTGCTGGTCTTCAAAGTATGTATACGCTTCTTAGACAGCGCAGACTTCGCTGGCTTGGCCATGTTCGCCGCATGGAAGATGGTCGCATCCCAAAAGATATCTTCTACGGACAATTAGCAGATGGCAAGAGAACAGTTGGGCGACCACAGCTGAGGTTCAGAGATGTGTGCAAGAGAGATATGAGGGCACTGGACATGGATCCAGCAACATGGGAGGATGAAGCTGCCGATCGCACTAAGTGGCGATGCTACTTACGGCGCCACCTCAGATTGGGCGAAGAGAGGCTCACACAAGAAGCAGAGGTGAGGAGAAAACGTCGAAAGGAGCACCAGGAAAATAATCAGCTGAGGGCTGTTACCTCAGGGGCGCATTCCCATAGTCAGTAATGACTGAAGGGGCTATTATTATTACTATTATTACTGTGTGATATTTTGTTGTGTACTTTCTCAAATGCTTCTTTCAGTGAGTTGAATTGTTCTTGGGCAATAAAAGCTATGTTAGTTATATCTTGTTTGTCTGTAATTTTCAGTGTTTGTGTAATGATTGCTCTTGTAAGATCTTTATAAACTTTTTGTGTGAGATATCTGTGGCAGTGATTCCCTATAAATGCTCTGCTATTATAAGCCTGTTGTATGATTTTGTGTTTGGCTAGTACCTTGTCCAAGTGTGAGCAAACTGGACCAGACCTAGTACATAGATCTTGAAACTGAAGTTTGGCCAGCGCATATTGTGCATTTTCAAGTCTAACTTTAAAATTATCTGTCTCCTCCTTATCCTCACAAAGTTCAATACCTACCTGAAAAATTCAATTTTAGCTCCTAATTCTTCTGCCTATTTCCAGTTCCTACTAAATCTCTTCAAGTTCTTAAAAGTACTAATGTTTGCATGTATCTCTTGCGAATTCTCAAATATCTTTGCGTCTATTGTATCAGCTACCTGTTCTAGAAGTCTGTGGTGTTTCAAAACAATGCCTAATAAAATATGAAGGTAAGGAGGAGCTACATTTTCAATTTCAATCTCTAACATTGGTTTGTGTAAACAATTATGATAATGTGCCACTTGCCTTTTATTCCCTTTCCCATATTTCATATATCTATTGTAATCTCTTATCAACATGGCCAAACTTCTTGGTTTGCAAGTTGTATGCAATCTGGATGTCTTTGATGAAAATGTTTGGTTTGTCTGGAGCTCAAGGAATATACCCATGTCTGTGGTGTCTCCAGCAAAACAAGGAAATAATCCCCGAATAAGAAAAAAAACAACTTGTGTTTACCATCCCACTCTAAATATTTTAGTGACTCTATCTGAGCTTTCATGCCATTCATAAATATTTCTAAATTATCATATGTATCTCTGACTCTAGCCATTGATAAAAGGATGGTATTAGATTTAGAATTTGGTTTCTCTAAATTTACTACCTGCATTGTAACTTTGAATGAAAGAAGATATACAAACAGTTACTTAGAATTCTTTGGCAGCCGTCGTGTGCACAGGATTGTCTACCAAAGAACACCAATGGAACAGTCCTTATCTCACAGACAATTAAAAAAAAAATTCATATTATAAATAGAAGATTAACAAGACTTGAAAGATAGATCAAATTATGTGGAAGTAATCTATCTATAGCTTTACATGTTTTCTGACGCTTATATACGTAGCTAAATATCATTATAAATGAATGAAAATGCAAAAACAGATGGTGTTTACAAAAAGTTATTTTTTTACTACCTTATTTAAGATTTGTGAGTATCAGGATTGCGTTTACAGGGATTTAAATGCTATAAAATCTGGTGACAAATATGCTTGTTCTTGTAATGCCACACTCACAAAACTGACTACCACACATTCTCAAGATATGAAACCAAAAAAAAAAAGTATGTGGAAATAATCTTTAGCTTCCCTTCGAGAAGTCTTTATAATTATAAACTCAAACGAATGGGCCGATTTTTAGATATTAAATTAATAAAAAGATTACTTATTTTATGAATTTCCTTAAATGATGACGCTGTTTTCAAAAGTCTGTAACTCCGTCAAAACTAATTTCAAAGAAATAAAAATGCAATCAAAAATAGAACACAGAACAAAGTTATAGTACACAAAAGAATTTTAGCGCTGTGTTTATCCAGAACGAGTGTGTAATGATTTATATTTTACTGATTTTACTCACACATCAGCTGATTTTCCCCGCCAAAAACTTAAATAGTCTTTTACGGTGCACACAAAATTTTATACCCGGTATCAGAATTCCGGTCACCGAAACTAAAAGAGCGCTCTGGTATAGGGCACAAACAGCCGTGTGAAGTGCCTTATCACATGAAATGCTTTAGCTTGTCACGTGACCTCTGCTTGTATACTAATGTTCAGTCTCTTTACAAGTGGTTTCAGTCATTAGTGATGTCTACAAATACATCTGACCTCATTCAAATGACAGTGACAGTCTTGCACTATAAAAAACAGAACGAACGAACTTTATTTTCCAAGGGTTAAGAATTGGGCTCGCAGGCCCGTCTAACATTCTGCCCTTCATCTCTCTCTCATCTTGGTTACTGGATCCTTTCATCCCCACACGTACTTTAACCATTAAATTTAAAGGCATGCACAATTTGAAGAGTAATGCAACAGCATAAATGTATAGTCCTGTTACACACTTATGCAGTCAAACTGTCAACAACTTATCTGAATTTTTATACCTATCGTTAATCATCAATTTGAAAAATCTATACACATTCTTGCTCATATCCGTACAGTATGGAAAGAAAATTATAAAAATAAAAAATAAAAAATAAACTTTTTCATACACTTCTGCAGCAGAAAAAAGAGAGGAGGGGGGAATCTTCCAGCAGTTAAAACAGATTTTAGAAAAGGGTATATCTGCCCATTCTCATATACATCTTCATATCTTAGACAAACTCAAACATTACTTATTTCAAAAGTACAGTGGTATACAGCTACGTTCTCACAAACAAATTAGTAGTAACACTACGTTCTCATCATGTAATAATGCTACATAGCAACTATTTAAGAAAAAAAAAATTATTCACATAGAAAAATAGCTTGAACGCGGGCGATGAAAAGAAAGGTTGACATATGGATGAGATATGCATAGGTAAAGGCTGCTTCTATGGAGGTAGATAGTTGGTTTTGATGAAGTGTTTGTAAAGTGCTTTGTTGAATGAGTATTGTGTATGCAGGCTTTTTTTATAGGTGATGTGGGAGGCTGTTCCTTAAGTAGGCTCCAGAGTATGCTAGGCTCTTTTTGAACAGGTCGATCCTAGGTTTGGGCAGACGTAACTGATGTAATTGTAGTCCCTCTCTTCTACTGGTTTGAAACAATGGTCGTAGGTACGGTGGGCCAATGTTTGATTATTGATAGAATAGCGTGAGTCAGCTTGGCTTTATTGTAGAGGACCCATTTCTTCAGGGGAAAATGTTGGGTTCCTTTCTAATCCCTGCGTTGGTGTCGTGCGATTATCTGTGATTAGACGTACTGCTTTCTCATGCTGGGAGTGCAGTCTTTGTGGTGGAAGCAGGGCAACCACCCCATAGTGTAGAGCAGTAATCTAAATGTGTCTGTATATGTTATGGTGACCATATCGTTCAATGCAAAAAGGAGGACAATATTCACTTTTTCGTCAAATGAACAAGTAGGCCGTATTTATTTTAAATAATAAATGACAGCGAAGCATATTTTTTACAAATCAAACAATAATTTCATCAAATTCCCTTAATTTTGTTCTCGATTGATATATTACGATGATAAAAATCGTCTTTAAAAACGCTTGATTACTTTTAAAATATACACGGAAACATTATCACATAAATGACACGAGCGGTTGTTCTGGCGCGTGAAAATTTGTTGGCACTTTCTGAATGATGGAAAGCGTTTTAAAGTACAATCCACTGATGTCAAATTGTTGTGATGTTTCACAGTATGAAAAGCAACCGGGCATTCTGTGGCAGTTACTTTTTCGGTTACGTGCTTGTTTCTTTTATAAGATAATGCAAGTTTTGACTGCGAACTTTCGGACACAAGTGCGTTCTTATTGTGTGAGTGTGTGTGTTTGTGTGTGTGCGCGTGTGCGTGCTTTCTTCTTTTTTAATAAGCAGCAACTTTATTTGATACTGACACAAATGTGCCACCTCTGCACACGAGACATTCTGCTTCTAAATCTTGCCTGCCTCTGGCAAAACATGGAAACTTCTTTTTCAATTTATCTGCAAATGCACACTTCTTTTATGCAATGCAAAAGGTCTTTTATATTTGGAATGCGCCCTAATATAACCGAGAGGCTATGTCTAGGCTGAAGGTAGCGCCTCGCCGAAACGAGGCAAAATCCTTTCTTTCTTTGTTTTAATTTGGCACTTAGAGTAGGCCGTGTAATAAATACATAATGTCATTAGTTAATGTTTAATTCGATATTAAAGTTAAAATTATTTGTGGCAATAAACAAATAGAGCAAAAATGTGTAAAACTGAGTTAAAATATGATTATAATATATTACTGATAAACAATCCAACAACATGAAAGCTTGCGGGATTGTTGATACATTGTTTGCTGGATTCTGAGGAAATTCAATCTTTTTTTTTTTTACATACAATTTTGCCGCGTTTTGGCGTGGCGCGTCCCGTTCAACCTCGTCGGTTATATTAGGGCGAATGTCCAAATATAAAAGACCTTTAGGTCTGGTGACGTTAAATTCAGTCGCCGGAAGTGAAATTCAAATGGGGAATTTTCGACATGGCGTCTTTCATACAATTTTGTAAATCGCAAAAAGCCGGATGTTTCAACATTTAAAAATAAATCTGGCCGGACGTACACTTTAAGCACGCGGAAGTGAGACACGATGGGTTCACTGCAAGGGTCATGGCTGTTGAGGGGGTGTAAGAGGGCTCGTGGCTGCGTCAGTGTATGATTTATTGAATGAGTATTGTGTATGCAGGCATTTTTTATAGATGATGTGGGAGGCTGTTCCTTAAGTAGGCTCCTTTCTTTCTTTTTCTTTGTCTTTTGTCCTCGTAAGACGAATCACCTTTTTTCGATTTTTTTTTTCACACCCATCCTTATGATTTATTGAAACTGTTGGGTCTG
Organism: Oreohelix idahoensis; assembly: GCA_024509875.1. Taxonomy (NCBI): domain Eukaryota; kingdom Metazoa; phylum Mollusca; class Gastropoda; order Stylommatophora; family Oreohelicidae; genus Oreohelix; species Oreohelix idahoensis. Next base: position 146,882 of record JAMPIV010014643.1, on the reverse strand, counting down.
AGAGGACAGTCGAGAACAAGGGCACCGAAGAAGCTTAGTGAAACTGCGGAAAGGGCATCATGCTGGCTGTGGAACAACCGCTATGGAACCCGGGACAGTAAAATCTAGCCCCACCTACGGTATAGGAAACACCCTGACATTTTTCTAAGTCCGCAATACATCGAGTTTTTCATTCTATTGGTGAAAGGACAGCGGCGTTACAAGAAACAGGCGGTGAATTATATGGGGTGTCAGGCGAAGTTAGATTTCAGAGGCCAGCTCGCAAAGAATTCACGCCTCGTCGGCTTCACGCAGGCGTGTCAGTGGTGGGCGGCGGAACGACCGCAATAATTTGTCTTCACTTTGTTACTTTCACAATTGCCTCCTGCTAGCGGAATTGTGGATTTTAAAGCTGCATCCAAGGTGGAATAGGTTCATTTTCTACACAAGACAACAGGAGGCTGAGACACTTGGGAGTCATGACCCAGGTGGGCCCGCCCCCCTTAGAGTGTAAAGGAGTATAATGAGCCGAAACGCTTGTTCGACTTGGGGTCTCTCCTTCTGATGATCAGATTGCCTCCTATTGTATCGCTCTGTATAGAGTTTCCTATCATAATTGGAGCATGGAACCACCGCTGCATCCGACCCCTTGCAGGAAGCCTGGTATTCACATGCTGTTGCAGCTGTGGGTTCTGTAGCAATTTATTTACATCACGAGGTTGCCTGCCTCATGCATAACCTCATATTAGTCGGCTTGTACGACATGCCTGAGGGGGCAGTAATTTTACTCTTTCTTTGTCTCATCAGAGACCCCCATGAACTACATGGGGCCCTGCCCAGTTATTTTTTTTTCGAAAAAAAGACTTCTTTTTACTGATGAATGTTTAGTAATAGCCCCTTCAGCCATAGATGATTATGGGAATGCGCCCCTGAGGTGATAGCCCTCAGCTGTGTTTTTTCCCCCTGGTGTTCCTTTCGACGCGTTCTTTTCTCTTTTCTGCTCGTGTTCCCCCAATCTGAGGCGGCGCCGTAGAGAGCATCGCCACTTGGTGCGTTTGGTAGCTCCATCTTCCCAAGTTGCTGGATTTATGCTCAATGCTTTCATGTCTCTCTTACACACATCTTTGATCCTCAGCTGCGGTCGCCCGACTTCTCTTTGGCCAATCTGCCAGTTGTCCGTAGAAAGTATCTTTTGGGGATGCGACCATCTTCCGTGTGGCGAACAGGGCCAAGCCAGCATATACTCGTACATGCTTTGAAGGCCAGCACGTGACAGCACGTTGTCCTTCCACGAAATACCAAAGATGTGGCGTAGACCCCATAAATGGAAGGTATTGAGTCTTCTTTCTTGCTTATCATAGCTTGTTCATGTCTCGCTCTCATGCCACGACAACCTCACTAATCTTTTAAGCTGCCATTTTTTTTTTTTTTTTCGTACGCCCGCTAATACTCGAGGCGAAATCTCAGGTTATTATTTATGTCTAACCTGACATTGATTTTACGTGAGTATCCCTTTTTTCTTGTACAGAGACAGGTGTCCCTCGCCATTCAGGCAAATACTCTCCGATTTCGGAGGCACCCATTACAGCTGGATCGGCTCAGGAGCCGCCAATCCCTGGTCGACGACACTCCTTCAAATGTCCTCGCCAGGTCTCGAGTTAATCCAGTCCAAATCCCGGTCGACGAAAAATCCTCAAATGCCGTCACCCGGGTTTGATCCTGTATCACCCGGTCGCCATAGCGGTGTGGTAACCACTACGCTAGCGCGGCTCCCAAGCTGCCAATGATATGCTTTGTTAATGAGTATCAGTTTTTTCTTCTTATTCTGCTTCTTCTTCTTCTTTGATCTTTAGCCGCCGACCGTCAAAGCAGTCAGTGGCCATCACGCCTAGTGGCGTCTTGTAGGGCAACAACAAATTGATTCCACTTTGCTCGGTCGGTGCCATCCTTCGTACAGTGCCCCAACTCTGGTTCATTCTTTGCATCTCAGCCTCCACAGTCCTCCGCCAGGTTGTTTTTGGTCGGCCTCTCTTTCGTTTTCCTTCAGGGGTCCAAAGCATAGCTGTTCTTGTGATGGCATCGAGGTCTTTTCTGAGGACATGACCAACCCAGCTCCAGCGTCTGCCAGCTATGATGGTGTGCTTCTTATTCTGCGTTCGTCCTGAAAAGGACGTTTGTTACGTTGTGTCGCCGTTTACAGCAAAGCTGCGATATCTGCGCCCGACACATCCGTTTTCGGCATGGCATTTTTGGGACCGGGTTAGCCTTCGCTCTTCGATCCCTACTCTATTAGCCAGACTGCAGAGATGCAGCCTGTTTCCAGGACCACCGCTTTGAGGTGGAGTAGGGTCTTGGTCAGCTCTGGTTCGCTGACCCTGACGCAAGCAGTCAAGCTATGGGTCGCTTACAGCATTCCTCACTTTTGATTCGTCTTTGGTCCCATCAGTATCAGCATCCTGTGGCAACTTGTTTTACATGATGAGATCGCTAGCCCCATGTACAATCTCATAATAGTCATTTTGTACGACATCCTTGAGGGTACAGTCGTCCTGTTCTTTCTTTGACTTTTAGGAGACCCCCGGGGAACTACACGGGGGAGGGGGGGAGGCTTTTTCCTTTTATGCAAGGCGTCAGTTCATTTCTCAAATATGGATTAGGTCTACTTCTATTTCTCTGACACTGGGGACAGTGGAACAAGGACAGGGCTGCAACGCTATCAAAGGTTTCCTCAATACGTATTCTCTCCAACGCCAGCGTCTTCTCATCTCTTGTTCCACTGGATTTTGTTTATTGATATACGTGATTTTGTTCCTTGATATACATGATTTTGTCCGTTGATATGCATGATTTTGTTCATTGATATACATGCTTTTGTTTATTGATTTGCATGATTTTGTTTATTGCTATGCATTTTGTTTACTGATATACAAGATTTTGTTTATTGATTTGCGTGATTTTGTTTATTGATATACATGGTTTTGTTTACAGATATACATGATTTTTTAAAAATTGATATGCATTTTGTTTATTGACATGCATGATTTAGTTTATTGATATACATGATTTAGTTTATTGATATACATGATTTTGTTTATTGATATGCATGATTTTGTTTATTGATATACATGATTTTGTTTATTGATATGCATGATTTTGTTTTCTTTTGGAATGGGGAGAGCGCACACACATACATTCACTGAATTTTATATTGTCTGATTTACTCTATTTGAACTGAGTGGAGTGGAGAGATGATACCATATTTTGATGTCGTAAATTAAAATTATTATCTTGAATTAACTACACTATATATCCTAATTGGGGACCCAAAGACGCAGCAATAGAGAACGCAGTCAGCGACTCATAGCTTGACTGCCTGCGTCAGGACCAGCGAATCAGAGCTGGTCAAGACCGCACTTCACCTCCATGTGGTGGTCCTGGAAACAGTCTGCAGCAGTGCAGTCTGGCTGAGCGAGTGTGGATCGCAATGGGAAGGCAAACCCGGTCCTAAAAAATGCCGTGCAGAAGTCGGATGTGTCGACCGAAAGGTGCAGATATCACAGCTTAGGCGTAAACAGACACAACGCAACCACCGTCCTTTTCAGGACGAACGAGGAAGAAGAAATATCCTAATTGTAACCCATCAAGGGTTGAACGGGATATTTTGTCTTTAAAAAAGTTTACTTCCTTATGTAACGCTTAGTAACTCTATTCCTTACTTTCACTGACAGTGATATGTTGCAGAGGATTCTTTTCATGCTCTGGAATGCTCTTTTGGTTTGATATGTTCTGCCCCTTATTTATGAGTGTATCTTCCACCTTGTTCTAATGTCAGTGTTCATCTGTAAGGGAAGCCACCGTCGTATTGTTCTTTGTATAGCCAAAGTTGGGTTACCCCGATTGATTTTTTCTGTACCGCTGGGACTGCTGTCTGGTACACGATCTACAGAAAAGGTTTGTGCTGTAAAGTGTATTAGTAGAGCACAGTGTTTAGCTTGGATTCACTTAATATGGACTACACCACAATTTGAGGTGCAAATGCCGCTTTAATTTCAGATTTGAAATTGTTGTGAACATAACATTGCATCTGCCATTAGGAATGTGTGCTCATGAGCTTAGTGGCACGCGATCGTACAGTAAACTAAAAATAATTATTCTTCGCCGCGGAGATTTTGCTCGTTGCGAAGCTAGTTCATGAGACTTGTTACGACCTGTTCAGAGGATTAAATAATATTGGCAAGTTGAAAGAGCCCAAAGTGAAAAGAAAAGCAAAGAAACCATGACAAGATAATGGAACCTACCCAAAACAGAGAGAATAATGGAAACATGTACACGCACATCAACATAATTTGATACTTTAGTTTGCTCAGTTTACATGCATGCAGGAACTGGTAGACTTGAATGCCCTAAATGCATCAATTAAAAACAGTGGTATTTACAGTGGTACCACCCTGGGAGCTCATGAAACCAGATACAGACTACCACCTGGCAGACATAATTAATAACACAACTGATATGGCTACTATCAAAAACAGAGCCAGAAAATAAATTCAACAAATATCAAAATACAGTATTACAGTTTACATATGGATCTAAGGCAGATGATAACAAATTGGGGATATGACTTTATGTTCCCATGTGGCAAATGGTGAAAGGATATAGTGTAACAGATAATACTTCTGTTTTCACAGCAGAGATGGTTGCAATTTTGAAAGCTCTGGAAATCTTCTCTAACAACCCTCCTCATAAATTGATGATATTGACAGAATCATTTTAGGCTGTTCAGGTTATAAGAAACTTATGAGAATGCAGTAGACCTGATATAGCAGAAGAGATATTACTGGCAAATACATACCTATGCTCCAGAGGATGTTCTGTTCTAATAGCTTGGATACCTTCACATTTTGGCATAGAAGGAAATGAAAAAGTGGATAAAATAGCTAAGAAAAGTAGAAATAATAGAAACCAAATAAATGTGGGGGATGAGTAAAACAGAGATCAAAAGCATAATTAAAAGAATAATAACTGAGGAATGGACAGTAGAGTGGGGTGGAAGTCTGAAGGGTAGACATGCATATAAATTGTTCAAGGCTCCAACAAGAATGTGTCAGATATCTAGAGAACTAAAAATTCATAGCAATAAGAAACTCTTTAGACTCAACTAGGAATGGGCTATTTTAGAAAAGAAGAACCTTACTGTGCAGAGTGGCTAGAAGAAAATAATGCAGAGCATTTCCTACTAAAATGTAGGAAGTATGAACAACAGAGAAAACCTATATTAGATTATTTCATCATCAGGTGCCATCTCCACAACGAAGGTTGGCTGTAATGGATCGCCAACGTCTTCTGTCTCTTGTCTTGGTGGTGCACTCTGATAGACTCTTTCCTGTCTATCTCTTGATGTTATCTTCCCACTTATAGCGCTGTCTTCCCCTTGCACGTTTGCCTTCAACTCTCCCTTCTATTATGGTCTTCTGCAAGGTGTTATGCCCAATGGGCTGATCACCCGTTGGCTTGTCACACTGATTACGGAAACAGCGGCAGATGGATTAATCTGTTGTTGCCCTAAAGACGCCGCTAGGCGTGATGGGAAACTACAACAGAGAAAGTCAATCTGCTGTTGCCCTTAAGACGCCACAAGGCGTGATGGCCTCTGACTGCTTGGTCGGTCTTTGACTAAGGACGGAAGAAGAAGAAGCAAGGTGTTATGCCTTTTTATGTGGCCAAAGTATTTTAGCTGCCGAACTTTGATCTCCCTCATTAGTTCTCTTTTCATACCTAGATTTTCTAGGACCTCCTTATTTGTTTTCTTCTCTTTCCACGAGATACGCCCCATTCTTCTATATATCCACATTTCAAGACCCTCAATTCTTTCTTCCAAATGCTTATTCATCGTCCATGTTTCTACACCATACAGAAATGCAAAATATGTATAACACTATATGATTCTCAGTTTTAATTTGTGAGATAACTATTTAGATGTCAGTATATGTTTCATGTTGTTGAATGTAGCTTTGGCCATTCCTATTCTCTTCTTGATTTCTGTTTCACATCTGCCATCTTCTGTTATTATATAACCAAGATATACGTAGCTCTTGACTTGTTCCAGGATTTTCCCATTTACGCTTATCTTTAATGTGGGCTTATCGTCTGTTTTGCTAATTATCATAGTTTTAGTTTTCTCAATATTAATGTCGAGTCCATATTCATGACTTATACTGTTCACTTGCTTCACTAGTTCTTGTAACTCCTGTTCGCTTTCAGCTAACAACACGGTATCATCTGCATATCTAAGGTTGTTTATTGACCTTCCACTGATGTTCAGTCCTGGTATTTTCTGTATCTGTTTGAAAATTTTTTCGGTGTATAGATTAAATAGGCAGGGGGACAGCACACAACCTTGTCTGACACCTCTTTTTATGTCTATGTATGGTGAATAATTCCTTCCAGATCTTACTGTGGCAGTTTGCTCCTGTTGCGTTGCGGGTCTTATTATTTTAATATTGAATGTTAATATGTGGTAACCGACTGGTTACTCTGGCCAAGAAGACTGCTAGGGTTGCATATAGAGACCACCGCACACAATCTACATAACAAATGCCGTAGCAAAGTCACTAAGGCGAAGTGGCACAATTACAATATATTTAATTGTTACTTAAGACGCTGCTCCACATGTATTTTTAAACAAGCCCATATATATCATGGCTTAACAGATGCAGTCGTTGAAAAGTCTCTGTACCGTCGTAGCTCAAAACACTGTCCTTTGATAGACTTCAAAGTTTTATTAATTCAGACTCACTTGATACACAGCATCCATTCTCCCTTGTAAAATATAGCTAGATACATCTCACAGAAGTATATTGATGCACTAGTGATGGTACATAATAGGGATATGTCACAATATTATATACATTTCATGAGCTCAGAGACATACGTCCACTCGCCATAAGCCACACACATCGAAGTCCCTGCAGACAATCTCCGCCGTCTGCTAATCCAAACCTTCACGTCTGCCAAACTCCACCTGCAATGATGTCACTTCCTGTGTTACTAAGGACTACATATAATAAACAAACGAGAAGTCTTATTGAACCATCTAATGATATCGACACAAATGTTATGAATTTTACTCATAACAGCTCCCAATAAAGGTTACTGAGTATTCTTATATCTTTTCCATCAATACCTATGTCTTCGAGGCATTCAATTATTTTCTCATGATGGACTCTGTCAAAAGCCTTCCTATAGTCAGTGAAGCACATGTACATACTTTTTTGGACCTCAGTATATTTTTCTGCTAATATTCTTAGGCAAATTATTGCCTCTTTTGTTCCGCTGTTCCGTCTAAAACCAAACTGTTCTTCTTGGATTTTCTTCTTAGATTATTTACAGGCATGCAATTCATCCATAGCTGTGAAACAGGTGTTGAGAATAGATAGACCTAGAGAATTGCACAATATAGTATATAAAACAAGAACTAAAATTAATATATAAGGATCAGTGATGGTGTGAGGATAAGGGGTAGTCTGATGGGGTGCTCATGTGGATGGCAGATAATTGGTGGATATGGTGTAATCTTGGACACTCCGGGCTTTCTCACCCCCTTTCACCTTGCTAACAACAGGGCAGTTATGAGAGACTTTACTTTTTTTTATTTTATTGTTTGTATTTGTTTATTTTTATTGTTTGTTTGGTTCTTGGAAAGGGGAGGTCACACACAAATATATTCACTTAAATTTGGTTTTGATTTACTCTGGACTGAGTGGAGGCGAGAAGAAGATACTATATATATATATATATATATATATATATATATATATATATATATATATATATATATATATATATATATATATATATATATATATATATATATATATATATATATATATATATATATATATATATATATATATATATATATCGGAAATCTGATTTTATTGTCTTGAATTTATTACACTAAATGTCCTAGTTATAACCCATCAAGGGTTGAAAGAGATACTTTGATTTAAAAAAATGAGTGGACATAATTGAATATTAAATTCATTATTACAACAAAAATATAAGCTCGATTCAGATACAAGATGTATGTAGGCCCTATTGTTCTTATCATTTCTTTTCAGCTCCCCAAGGAGCATAGGCCTTCAACAAACTCATGCCAAATCCTCAGGTTCTATGCTACCAGCGCAAGTTTTTTCCATGTCTTCCTCATTCCGTTAATTTCTGATTCCAGCGCTCTTCTCCAGGTGCTTTTTAGTCTCCCTCTACCTCTCTTCCCCAGAGGATTCCAGAAAAAGGACTGCCTCCTAATACTACCGGCAGGCTTCCTCAGTGTGTGTCCTTTTTTTTTTTTTTAATCAAGTTTTGACGAGGTGTGTCCCGTTCAACCTAGTCGGTTATATTAGTGTGCATATCCAAACACAAAAAACCCTTAGGTCTGAGATTGGTGTCCTATTATATCGTCAGTTATAATGGTCAGATTTAAAATCTTTTATTATTTCTACTGTCATTGTTAATTTTTTTGTAGGACTTCCTATGTTATTTATTTCTGTTCCTGCAAAATACTGATTCTTCAACTTTCAAACATATATTTTTCTTGTACACCATGATTTGTTCACTTCCTTTGTTTCTTTGTCAATAATAATGAAAAATGTACATAATATTTGATGACTTTCATAAATTTTGAGTGCGTTTGCTTGATTGTTAGTATAATTCTGTAAGGTGAAAGTATAGTGTCCTATGTTGTAAATGTAGTTTCAAGGCTAAGTGACCAATTTTTTTCTTCAGATTTTGTACCACTATGGCTGTTTACACTTGGGGTCTTGGCAAAACTGGACAGCTGGGCACAGGAAGGTTTGAAACTGAACATACCCCACAACATGTGGGTAAAACAGTAGAAGGTCACAGACTGGGGCAAGCTAAACATATTAGCTGTGGAGCATTGTTTACGGGTATCAAACATGTCACATTAATTCTCTGTGCGTGTGTGTCAGCATGTATACTGGTGTTTACATATAGCAGTCTGATTGGCTAAGCGGTTATAGTGCTGTAATCTTTTGGCAAAGTTATGGAGTTCTGGGGTTGAAACCTGGTAGTGTCAGGCTCCAGTCAGTACATGGGTACGTGACTCTACTTTTGAAACGGGGAAGGAAAGGCAGCGAGGAAGGGAACTGGGCATCCCACCTTAAAAAAAAAAACTGGACCTAGTATGGTTAGTCTCTAACACTTCACTCCCCTATGACATTTGCAATGGGACTTTCTTTACTGTTTAGTCTCTTTGTGTATCGTGCATGTATATGTGCGTGTATATGTGAGTATATATATATGAGAAATTTATTCCTATTAGACCTTAAAAAACGTACACCAACTTATAACTCAGTCAAAAAACAAAAAAAATCATGAAATCGGTCATTGTTGTAACCCCCTCCCCCTCTCCTTCCCACCAAATACCAGATTGCATTTTGTAGGCAGAAATGCCGGACGCTATTCCCGCTTTTTATGCAAGACAAAATCTAAGCTCTGCCTCCCGCTCATTTCGTTGTAACGCGGAGATCTCGGCTCCCGCAACTTTCGAGTTAGCGATTGTGGAAGGAGATGTGGTGGAGACATGGTAGGAACGTCACAAGGCTGGCAAACAAAAATGGCTACATGCGTGGTTACCAGGGTTGTGGAGTCGGCCAAAACTACTCTGACTCCCGACTCCGATTATAGTTTTTTTTTACTAGTCATATGGCATAAAATTATGCACTTATGTGGAGTTAAATGTGTAAGTATGATGTATGTGTGAATACATGAATATGTGGCTTTCATAAATTGCATTTTTAACTATTTGTACAGTAATACAAAACATAAACTCAAAAAGTATTTTAAAATATGATAATTTTTATTTAAGTTTAATTGGTTCATTAAAAACTAAAAGATCACCTCTAATAGGTCCAGCTTCATTGCTGATTTCACTCTCAAACTGGATTTAATTATTACTACGGCAGAAAACAAATGTTAATGTTCCACAGTAACTTGAGTGGGTGGTAACGCTCTGCCAGTCAAAGCAGCGTCTTGAATAATCTTCGGGTAACATTTTGAGTGCTCAATTTAGAAGTGCAGTCAAATTTCTCAACCTCTTTCAGTGCTAATGTAATGATAGAGCAGGATTTGCAGAACTCTTGCCTCTTTCAACTTATATAGTAGAAGACTTTTTTTTATAACTCACTATTTCAAAAACTTCACAATGTACTTTTTACTTCCATTGCTTAAAAATGTCATGTTGTTCGTCCATCAGGGGTGATGAAGACCACTCTGTTCATCCAATTATTAGGATTGTTAGGATAGTCTATGAGTACGAAGGTGACTGATGAGCCCGATGTGGGCCTGGAAGGATCTCGGACAGTGTGGGCAGGGAATGTTTGCATCACAAGAAGGTTTTATTACACGGTCTTTTCTAGCTTGTCTCCGCTGTTCCGCTGCTGCTCTTCTGGAAGATTCGCATGCCGCTGCACCTATACGAAGAGATGTGCGCCAGGCAGTTCGGTCTTGCGCAGCAGCTTCCCATATGTCAGGGTTTATGTCAAAGGTTTTTAATGAAGCCTTAAGCGTGTCTTTGAAGCGCTTTCTTTGGCCACCATGGGAGCGTCTACCCTTCTGCATCTCACCATAAAAGAGTATCTTTGGCAGTCGATAGTCTGGCATGCGGACTACATGACCTGCCCAGTGATTCTGTGACTGCATCAGAATAGTATCGATGCTAGGGATACCAGCTCTGTCATGAACGGCGGTATGCGGTATCTTGTCTTGCCATTTGATGTTCATTACCTTTCTGAGACAGACTGTATGGAAGTGGTTGAGCTTCTTTACGTGGCGCCTGTATACAGTCCATGTTTCACATGCATAAAGCAGCACTGGAAGCACCGCAGCTCTGTACACCTTCAGCTTTGTCTGTAGACTAATGCCACTTCGATGCCAAACGTTGGTGTATAGTCTGCCAAATGTGCTGCTGGCTTTGGAGATCCTGGTGTTCACCTCATCATCAATGATGATGTTCTGGGATAGTGTGCTACCAAGGTATGTGAACCTGTTCACAACATTCAGTTTCTCACCTTCAGCTTAAAAATGTACTAAGTTAATAATAAACAACACTGTGAAATGTTATTTCAATTTTTTAGTAACCCCCCACCCTTATGCATGGATCAAACGTGGATCTATGTTAGCTTAAGTCTCATAAAATTCGGAGTTAGAGTCGGGACATATTTTACCAACTTCGCTGAAAAAACGACAAACTCCATGACTTCGACTACACAACCTTGGTGGTAACCGATGTGATGACATGGATTTTTTCTTTACCACAAATAGTGAGAAGGAAGCTGATACAGTATGCTGTGTTAAAAATACTACAAGACTTCTTGATGAGAATATACACGATGATATTTAATATATGGGTTTGTTATGTCATTATCATTGAAGACGAGGTGTATTGTTGTATCTTATGGAGTTGAAAAAAAACATATGTATATGATGTGGCACTGCGAAATAGAGTGGCAAGTAAAACAAGTAAAAGCAATTTGAAAAAAAAAAACTTTTTTATAAGATTTCTCATACTAACAGACAACATGAAACAGGGCTAGTTATATACATCTCAACATCTCTTCAGTACAGACGCCGTGATGATCTAGAACATACTGGCATTGAATGTATATGGCTGGAAATAAAACTCCCCAACCTGACCCCCGTTTTAATTGGTTACCTGTACCGAAACCCTAGCTCTTCTGCTGTATGGTTTGACACATTCTCACGAATGATGGACAACGTTTGGGCTTCTTCGAAGGAAATTATTCTACTGGGAGATTTCAATATTGACCTTCACAAATCGAACAACACGTGGAATGATATCACCATCTCATACAACCTCACACAGTTAGTCAATCAACCCACGAGAGTAACAGATTCATCATCTACACTAATTGATCATATCTATACGACCTGCCCAGAAAACATTGTAGAATGCACAGTTACACGGACAGCATTAAGTGACCACTATCCTATTTGCTGTACCTGGACGAGAAAAGGGTTCAAAGCACCTAAAACGGAACATATCACAGTCCATTACAGGAATTTCAAAAACTTTAACCTTCAATTATTCCTACAAGACCTACAAATATCCCCTCTCTTATACGTGTACCAACTTCCCTATCCAGAAGAAGCCATAACATACTGGACACAAACTTTTAACAATGTATTTGACAAACATGTTCCTATAAAGCAAGTTCGTGTTAAAAATATCAGAAAGACCCCATGGATAACAAACGAAATATTATCAACAATGAGAGAGCGGGACGAAGCACATAAGCTCAAAGATTTCAGCAGGTATCGGATGCTTAGAAACAAAGTACAATACCTCATTCGTCAGGAAAAGAAACTACATTTCAGAAAGATGATTCAAGACAAAGCAAACAGTAAAGAAGTCTGGGCAGCCATTAGAACACTAACACACAAAACAAAGTCACTAAACTCTTTACCAAAAAGCTGCTCCCTCACGGCTACTCATTTTAGTAACCACTTCAAAACAGAAATTAACCATCTCAAATCGACACTAAAGCCAATGGACTGCGATATTAGTAAACTGACCGCCTTCTGCAACACTGAACATACCATAACAGATCTTAGAGATATTCCTTTTCTAACAGTACACGAAGTTCTCACATATATCTTGGCATTAAAAAACAACAATTCATCTGGTCTTGATGGTATCAGCAATAAGATTCTACGTTACGCTGCACCCATCATTTGCGACTCCTTAACATATGTGTACAATCAATGTATTGCACACAACTACTTTCCCACAGCAGCATTTAAATCTGCCAAAGTGTATCCTCTCTATAAATCTGGCTCACATAGCGATCCCAACAGTTACAGACCAATATCCCTTCTATCATCTCTTTCAAAACCACTAGAGAAACACATTTACAACACCACATTTCAACACTTAACAACAAACAAACTGCTCATTGAGAGCCAGTCAGGTTTCAGACCCAAACATTCCTGTCACACAGCTCTCACCAAAATGGCAGATAACTGGCTGTCGAACGTAAATGATGGGAAATTAGGTGATGCTGTTTTTGTTGACTTCAAAAAAGCATTTGACATGATTGACCACACTATCTTGGTTCAAAAGTTGGAAACCCTCAGAATAGGCCCTAATCCACTAAACATCATCAAATCATTCCTGGGAGATCGACAACAGTTAGTGCTTCACAACAACTCGACATCAGATTTCTCGAAGATAGATACAGGAGTACCGCAGGGCTCTATTCTTGGGCCCCTACTCTTCGCAATGTTCATCAACGACCTACCACTACATCTAAAATATTCAACATGTGACCTCTTTGCAGATGATTGTACTATCTACACTAGTGACAATGACTGCGTGGCACTTGAAATGACTCTTCAATGCGATGTAGACAATCTAACAAAATGGAGTAATATGAATCCTATGCCATTAAACACAGCAAAAACGAAATCTATGTTGATTACCACCAGACAGAAACTCCTAAACTGCACCAAAAGATCGCTACAGGTACACGCGGAATCAATACAAATTGAACATGTAACAGAACACAAAGTTCTAGGAATCACGATTGACCAGCACTTAACGTGGAACTCCCATGTACGGAATTTAACCAAACACTTAGCTCAAAAGACGTACCAGCTAGCCAAAATAAAACACTTCTTAGACGCAGACACTAGACTATTGTTCTACACCTCACATATACAGACACATCTAGATTACTGCTCTACACTATGGGATGGTTGCCCTGCTTCCACCTCAAAGAGACTGCACTCCCTGCATAAGAGAGCAATACGTCTGATCACCGATAATCGCACGATATCACACACAAGGACAGGAAAAGAACCCACAATACTGTCCCTGAAAAAACGTCTTCTCTACAACAAAGCCAAGCTGACCCACGCAATTCTATCAAACAATGCTCCGCCGTACCTACGATCATTGTTTCAAACCAGTAGAAGAGAGGGACTACAATTACATCAGTTACGTCTGCCCAAACCTAGGATCGACCTGTTCAAACAGAGTCTAGCCTACTCTGGAGCCTACTTATGGAACAGCCTTCCACACCACCTAAAAAGCCTACCTACACAATATTCATTTAACAAAGCACTTTTCAAACACTTCCTAAACACTGATTATCTACCCCCATAGAAACATCATTTGCCTGTCAACATCTCATCCATAGGTCAACATTTCTTTTCCTCTTCCGCTCGTTTTTAATGGGAATAATTTGTTTTATATCCATGTAATACTATTATATAATGTAATGTATGTGAGAATGTACCCGCATACCACTGTACTTTAGAGATGTGAATGTTTCCGTTTGCTTAAATGGGTGATGTACATGCAGATATAATTTTTTTTTTTTTTTTTTTTTTTTAAACTGCTGAAAGACTTTTTCTGTTACAGAAGTGCGCAAGAAAGTGTTATTATTATTATTTCAATTTCCGCCAAGAATGTATGGATGTAAGCGAGAATGTGTTTTTGTAATTCTTGTATTGAGGATTGATGACACATTCAAAAATACTACAGATTAGACGTTTTGACCGCATAAGTGAGTGTCGGTATACATAACTTATTTATTTATTGTTTTGTTTATATTATTTTATTTATTATTATTATTATTATTTTTTTTTTCAGTCACTATCTTTATTTAAAAAAAAAAAAAAAAACCTAGGCTACTCATTTTTTATTATGATTGTATACTGTAAATGAATGCTATTATGTTAACTTTATAATGTTGCATGCCTTTAAATTAATGCTTAAAGTAATATGTGGGATTCCACTTTGCTCAGTCGGTGGCTATCCTTCGTACAGGGCCCCAACTCTGGTTCATTCTTTGCATCTCAGCCTCCACAGTCCTCCGCCAGGTTGTTTTTGGTCGGCCTCTCTTTCGTTTTCCTTCAGGGGTCCAAAGCATAGCTGTTCTTGTGATGGCATCAGGGTCTATTCTGAGGACATGACCGACCCAACTCCAGCGTCTGCCAGCTATGATGGTGTGCATGTCCTCTTGCTTGCTACGAGTAAGCAGATCTTGGTTAGTGATGGTATTTGGCCAAAAGATTCGGTGAATTTTTCTTAGGCATGTTGTGTGAAAAGAGGACAATTTCGACATTTCCTTCTCTGTAACTCTCCAGCATTCCGCACCATAGAGAAGCACAGAAAGCACACAGCTCTGATATAATCTTAATTTTGTGCTTGTGCTGTATTGGGAGGACTTCCAGATGTTGTTTAGGCTAAAGAAGGCTGTTCTTGCCTTATTCATTCTGATGTTGATGTCTTTGCCTGCCCCGCCGTCTGGTGTTACTATGCTTCCTAGGTATGTGAAGGTATCTGTCTGTACCAATTGCTGATTCCTTACTGATATGGGCTCAGGGTTGCTCACATTGAGCGTCATGACCTCAGACTTCTTTAAATTGATATTCAAGCCCACCTGCTGGCTAAACTTATTAAGTCTATCCGTTTTTTCCTGGATGTGTTGATGTGAATGTGCTAGTAGTGCAATGTCATCTGCATATTCCAGATCTTCCAATGTAGAAAATGTTGTCCATCTTATTCCTCTTGGACTGCCCTCTGTTGTCTGGCGCATCACCCAGTCTATGACTGTTAAAAATAGAGTGGTTGATAAGGGGCATCCCTGTCATACTCCTGTCTTCACCTCAAAGGTTAGGTTGCTCTGCCCAACACTACACGTAAAGTTGGCATAGAGGCTTTTTATGATTGACACTATGCAGCTTGGAATTCCATAAGCCCTCAGTATTTTCCATAAACTGTCCCTATGTATGCTGCCGAAAGCTTTTTCAAAATCAACAAAATTAATGTAAAGCTGTCTTTGCCATTCTGAGCACTGCTCTATAATGTTCCTGAGAGTGAATATATGATCTACACATCTCCTGTTCTTTCTAAATCCTGCTTGTTCTTTCCTCAGTTTGTGGTCTACTGCCTTTGAAATTCTCTGTATAATTATCCTGCCTAGTATTTTGCTGGGAACTGAGAGAAGAGTGATTCCTCTCCAGTTATTGCAGTCTGCAAGATCTCCCTTCTTGGGCAATTTGACAATTATTCCTTTGTTCTACTCTGATGGTGTTGTCCCTGTTTTCCAGACTTGTGCAAATAGTGGTTCTAATAGTTCTGCTGCTAGCTCAGGGTCTGTCTTAAATAGCTCTGCATTTAAGTTATCATGGCCCGGAGCTTTGCCGTTCTTTAACCCTTTGATTGCTGTGATGATTTCTTCTTTGCGTGGAATGTCTGTATTCACATCTAGATCGTTTTCAGCTTCAGGAACATTCAATTGTGTCTCTGGTGGTTCCTTGTTCAGAGTTTCTCTGAAGTGCTCTGCCCATCTTGTTTCCTGTCCCTCTGCTGTCGTGATGAGATTACCTTGCTTATCTCTTACTAATGTAATATTGTTTGCACCTCGTTTTCCGTTGATGAATTTAGTTATTTTGTATACTGTGCTTTGTTCATTTCTCAGTGCTGCCTCCTCTGCCTGTCTTGCAAGATCGTCTAGGAAATTCCTTTTGTTGGCTCGGGTTTGGCGTTTAGCTTCCTTGTCCAGCTGACTGTACTGTTCGCTATATAGTTGCTTTAACCTGGGGACTTCGCTTCTGTTTTCTTTCTTTTCATTTCCTTTCTTAACGTTATGGTGTTTAATGTTTCTGGTGTTATCCAGTCTTGCTTCTTCCTTTCCTGGAATCCCAAGCATGATTTGCTGCTTTCTTTGTATATTGTTGAAATGGTGTTGAAATTCTGGTCTATATCATCAGTCAATGTCTTTTCCTGACTTTTGGCAAATTGATATCGTTTCTTTATGTCGGCCGCAAAAGCTTTTCTGGTAAGGGAGTCCTTCAATTTGCTGATGTCAAACCTTTTCTGTGTAGTTACAGTTGGTGCAGCCCTTCTTAGTTTCACTTTCAGTTTTGCTACTACTAAATGGTGATCACTTCCCACATCTGCACCTCTTCTTACCTTCACATCTTGTAATGCATGTCTCCATCTACCGTTAACCATGATGTGGTCTATCTGGTTTCTGTCCCGACCATTTGGTGATTCCCATGTTAATTTGTGAATTTCTTTATGTGGGAAGAGTGTTCCTCCAATGACCAGGTTGTTAATGCTACAGAAACTTATTAGTTTATCCCCATTTTCGTTTGCTGTTCCGCTGCCGCATTTCCCCATTGTTCTTTCATTATATGTATTGTGTGTACCAACTTTCGCATTGAGGTCTCCCATTACTATAACAAGATCATATCTAGGTGTGTCTTCCATTTCTTTCTGCAGTTGTTGATAGAATTCACCCTTGACCTCCTCATCGCTATCATTCGTTGGTGCGTAGCATTGTATTATTGTAGTGTTGGTGAATCTCCTTCTCAATCTTAATCTTATCAGTCTGTTGTTGATGGGTTTCCATTCCAGTAATGCCCTTTCTATTCCTTTCTGTAGAATAATGGCTACGCCTTCATTGTGCTGTCCATCCTCTCTTCCAGAGTAAAGTACTGTTTCTCCTGTTGCTGTTTTTACTTTTCCTGCCCCTGTCCATCTGCTCTCTCTTATCCCTAGAATGTGTAACCTATAGTTTCTCATTTCTGCCGTGACCTGTCTTAGTTTACCTGTCTCGTACATTGTCCTGACATTCCAAAAACCTATTCTTGTATCCTGTTTTGCGGTCAGGACATCAGTTTTCATGTCAGTGGCTTCCTTTCGGCTTTCACCACTGACAGTCATACGAGCCACAGACTCCGAATGTCCATCCCGCAGCAAAGTTTGTTCATTTATTGTTGTTTCCGTAACTTCATTGTTTTTTTTACACAGACAGGGGTGTCAGCCCTATGCTAAAACCCTCAACCTGGAGGACCAGGGTACCAGCTTTTGTCAGGGTATGCAAGCTGCCACACCGCTACAAGGTATAGGTACCATTGATGGCAGCAAGAGGTTACAGTCTGTCATAAAGAACCAGAGAAGTGCGAGTTCAACAGGAGAAATTAGAGAAGATGATGCTGGTGATTGATAGGACACATTGAGAAATCCTGTTGATAGCATTATGAGGCAGTTCTTGTGTTGGAATCTCCAGAGTGAAGGAGGTAGATGGAGACCATTTAAAAAAAAACATGTAGAGAAGAGAATTGAAGACAGAAATGAAAGGGATAAAAAAGACATTGAAAAATCCTCAGCTTTTGGCACAGAAGAAGGGGACGTAGCAGAAATTTGTTGAAGGATTATGCTCTTTTGGGAGTTGAAGAGTTATGATGATGATTTTTTCACAGAAGCTGCTGGAACAAAATGGAGGTCAAAACACAAGTATAAAAGAGTTGGAGATAGACTTAAAAAAAAAAGATAACAAGGCATGGAGAGAACTATAAATGATAACACATGACAGGTGGGCTGAAATGAAGGTCTTTGCTTGACATAGAGCTGAAGGATATTGAAGATAACACCACTGAGGAGCCACGCATCTAGATTATGTATTTTGAAATTAGATTATTCCTGCCACTGCCTAATGTCATAGAGTAGCTGAGGCAGCGTATTACCCACTGTTGCGTGATAAATTCTCGCAACATCGTTTTATTTCAATATCTATTTTATAACGCAAGGGCAACAACTGCTTGAAATTTATAGTCACTTTTCTCGGTAAGCATTTGTCTTCTCGCGTTGGTATCGAATGCAGTTAAGTTTGAGCTGTGGTCATTTTGCAGATGAGTGGAGTGAGCGATTTGGAATGGCGAAAGAGATGCCTCGTTGAAGAGGGGATCTCCGCTATTTTTTGTTCTGTCAGGGATGTGTAGTCCTCTTATGGATATTTCGTTTATTCGGGATAATACCTCTAGTGTATTTGCACATGCCGGGAGGCGTGATATTTCTGTGTATTTCATGAAAGCAAGGTAAATTGACTTTTTCATTAACTCTATCGATTTTGGGTCGTGAGCGATTTCGATTCATAGCCTGTCTGCGAAAGTCGTCGTCACGAGATGTTTTTTCCCAGCTCACATGTCGCTGCATTGTACTGCATCGGTTGATGCATGTACCAAGGACCATTACTTGCTACTTTGTTAAATGAACTAGGTTTGGAAAACCTTTATTATCTAGAGGATATTTTTGAGGACATTATTTATACTTCGGCAGACGTGTCTGTCTTGCTGAAGTCAAACTAAGGAGAGTGAACTGATCTCATACATCTGGTTATCTCCTGGCTGTTATAGAAAAGGATGGAGTTTTCCACCTGACTACATTTACAGCACTATGAAATATAACATGCATCTGACTCATCATTGTAATGCTGTCTACCGTCTATTGCTGTATTGAATGTTGCTGTGATAATGACTGTTTGATGTGCCCACATATTCGCGTAACCATTTTGTCACTGTGGCGTCCACAATAAATAATGAAGAAAAACGTCAACGGCTGTTACAAGAATCATTGACTTTATACGTCGTGAGTTTACTGACGTCCTATGTGGATTGCCCTGTTATTTTTGTATGAACATTGTTTTGACTGAACACATCTGCACACCACACAAAACCAGACATGCGGATACCATCCATCATCATATGGCATCACGCATGCCACCAAATGATGCGTGATGCCATATGATGATGGATGGTATCCGCATGTCTGGTTTTGTGTGGTGTGCAGATGTGTTCAGTCAAAACAATGTTCATACAAAAATAACAGGGCAATCCACATAGGACGTCAGTAAACTCACGACGTATAAAGTCAATGATTCTTGTAACAGCCGTTGACGTTTTTCTTCATTATTTATTGTGGACGCCACAGTGACAAAATGGTTACGCGAATATGTGGGCACATCAAACAGTCATTATCACAGCAACATTCAATACAGCAATAGACGGTAGACAGCATTACAATGATGAGTCAGATGCATGTTATATTTCATAGTGCTGTAAATGTAGTCAGGTGGAAAACTCCATCCTTTTCTATAACAGCCAGGAGATAACCAGATGTATGAGATCAGTTCACTCTCCTTAGTTTGACTTCAGCAAGACAGACACGTCTGCCGAAGTATAAATAATGTCCTCAAAAATATCCTCTAGATAATAAAGGTTTTCCAAACCTAGTTCATTTAACAAAGTAGCAAGTAATGGTCCTTGGTACATGCATCAACCGATGCAGTACAATGCAGCGACATGTGAGCTGGGAAAAAACATCTCGTGACGACGACTTTCGCAGACAGGCTATGAATCGAAATCGCTCACGACCCAAAATCGATAGAGTTAATGAAAAAGTCAATTTACCTTGCTTTCAAGAAATACAGAAATATCACGCCTCCCGGCATGTGCAAATACACTAGAGGTATTATCCCGAATAAACGAAATATCCATAAGAGGACTACACATCCCTGACAGAACAAAAAATAGCGGAGATCCCCTCTTCAACGAGGCATCTCTTTCGCCATTCCAAATCGCTCACTCCACTAGTGGTGGGCGGAAACCGATCGACCAAGAAGCAAGACAAGTCATGCGCAGTCCAGCGCAAAATGACCACAGCTCAAACTTAACTGCATTCGATACCAACGCGAGAAGACAAATGCTTACCGAGAAAAGTGACTATAAATTTCAAGCAGTTGTTGCCCTTGCGTTATAAAATAGATATTGAAATAAAACGATGTTGCGAGAATTTATCACGCAACACCCACCAACATACTCCTCTGCTGGTACATGTTCATTGAGATCTTCTGTAGCCTGAGGTCTGACAGATTAAAAAACATCATTGCTACGGTCACTATTCAACCTCATTATTCTACTCATTTAACAAACAATCATCAGAATACACGTAGCTCTCTATGTAAGAGAGGTATGCATTCCTGAATGAACTGGCACAATGGGAATTGACGTAGATTGAAATCATTTTATAATGTTAGTCAATGGGAAGTCAGTGACCTATGTTTCAGGTATCCAAAAATTGACGAGCAATATAATGTTATATTTAAAGCATTGAAGTAAAGTAAATAAAATAAGTAGATAAAAAATAAAGTTAATAAAAAATAAAAATAAAATAAAGTAGATTAACTAAAACTACTTTGTATACCACCTACAACCAACAATGGCGTCATGCAGCAGATATAGTTCTGTGACGAAGTCTGTGGTTCAGGATCATCACACTGTTTGAAGGAAACATGCAGTGTTTACTGTTGTAATTTCCTCTTCCTTGCTTTGAAAAATCTCGTAATAAGGGCTCACGGTTTTGCCGTAAGGCTCCTCTTTGCTGTCGCACACTGCTCCTAGTTGTGGTCAATCTCGTAGAGCTTATCAGTGAGTTTTTCCACGTCTGAAAGGATAACAATGATGACGTATCTCCATTTCTCTTATACGAAGCTGTTTATCATTTCTTTCCTCCTCCTCTATCTGTTGGATTAGCTGTGTGGCCAATTCTCCCAAGTCTTCATTGAAAAGATGTTCTCCATGGCTTTCCAACAACTCTTACGTTTTCATATGTAACTTGGCCCCAAATTTTATATTTTTAAATTAATAAATATTTCATGTAAATGTAATAAAAAGTGTTAAAATATATATGTTTTACTTTGTTCGACATTTTTTTCACCTTTGGGTTTCAAAATTGGTGTTATATTGAATCGACACAAACTGGACCAGTGGAAATTGAGAAATTCCTGCATACTTTAATTTCCTTTCCAGAATCGTAATTGGCCCAGTTTTTCCCAGCATCATTATCACTCATTCAAAACTCAAATACCACACAAAAATTACTCAAAGTTTTGTCCAGATGTGAATGAAGAGAATGGAAGTAGTAAAACTTAAGTGAGTACTAATTATTTGAAAAAGTGAGTTCTTCTTTTTATTAATATCTTTCTGTTAACTTTGGTTTTGCTGGGGATTATGGTGATATCTTAGCTGTGTTTTTCTATTAAAGCAACATTATTGCTTTTGAAATTTTCTTTACAATCTGGAAGTGAGCTAAACAAACTGGAAGAGCATGTTTCGTTGCCCTGTGTAATTTCTGAAGTCTGCACAAAGCAGTTATATGCTCTTGCAGTGGGGGTTTCTGTGGCAATATGTTTTACATAATGAGTTTGCCATCCCTCCTGGAATTAGAGACAAAGAAAGAATAGGACTAGTGTTCCCTGAGGTGTATTGTAAGAGGCAACTAACTTAAGGTTGTGCATGGGTCTGGCAACCTTATTACAAGAAACAGAATGCTACAGAAACCACAGCTTCAAGAGCACATGAATGCTTTTGTGCAGACGTCCTGTAAGAGGATCAACTGCAGTAGTGGTGCACAGTGGCGGATCTACTGTGAAACTAATGAAGCTTAAGCTTCAGGGCCCCTAATTCCAGAGGGGCCCCAAAAGCAACTTTAGTCCACATTGCTTAAAAATTTTGGGTCTACTGTATGAGAACGGGTTTAAAAAAAAAATAAATATTAATAATATAGTGTAATTCAATACAAAATAATAGTTAACATAAAAATTAAGAGGTTATTAAAGTATCATGTAGGCTAGCCGTAAACGAAAAAAAAAACACTTTCTCAGAAAGTAGACCTAAATTTTTTTCCTTTCAAAGCATGCGACAATAGTCGCACGACTCACATTGATTAATTTTTTGTTGTATATATTTCAACAATCCCAAAGTTTGAGAGTCAGTAGCACAGATGTTGTAAAGGTGGATGTTGCGTGAGAAATTCTCGCAACATCGTTTTATTACAATATATATTTTGTAACGCAAGGGCAACAACTGCTTGAAATTTATAGTCACTTTTCTCGGTAAGCAGTTGTCTCCTCGCGTTGGTATTGAATGCAGTTAAGTTTGCTATGCTAGGCCGTTTTCTCAGAAAAAACGGTTGGCAACCTGTTGGGTTATCCTTTTAAGGTAATCATTCTTACGCTGGTTCGTAGTAAAGGTCCTTGCGTCTTAAGTTCTGAGCTGTGGTCAATTTGCGCTGGACTGCGCATGACTGGTCTTGCGTCTTTGTCGATCGATTTCCGCCCACCAGTAAGTGAGCGATTTTGAATAGCTAGGAAGATGCCTCGCTGAGAGGGGATCTCCGCTATTTTTTGTTCTGTCAGGAATGTGAAGTCCTCTTTATGGATATTTCGTTTATTCGAGATAATACCTCTAGTGTATTTCCACATGCCGGGAGGCGTAATATTTCTGTGTGTTTCCTGAAGGCAAGGTAAATTAACTTTTCATTATCTCTATCGATTTTTGGTCGTGAGCGACGTTTGATTCATAGCCTGTCTTCGAAAGTCGTCGTCACGAGATGTTTTCCCAGCTCACATGTCGCTGTATTGTACCGCATCGATTGATGCATGTCCCAAGGACTATTACTTGCTACTTTGTTACATGAACTAGGTTTGGAAACCTTTGTTATCTAGAGGATATTTTTGAGGACATTATTTATACTTCAGCAGACGTGCCTGTCTTGCTGAAGTCAGATTAAGGAGAGTGAACTGATCTCATACATCTGGTTATCTCCTGGCTGTTATAGAAAAGGATGGAGTTTTTCACCTGACTACATTTACAGCAATATGAAATATAACATGCATCTGACTCATCATTGTAATGCTGTCTACCGTCCATTGCTGTATTGAATGTTGCTGTGATAATGACTGTTTGATGTGCCTACATATTCGCGTAACCATTTTGTCACTGTGGCGTCCACAATAAATAATGAAGAAAAACGTCATCGGCTGTTACAAGAATCATTGACTTTATACGTCGTGAGTTTACTGACGTCCTAATGTGGATTGCCCTGTTATTTTGTATGATCATTGTTTGACTGAACACATCTGCACACTTCACAAAACCAGACCACGGGCACCATCACTCAACCCATGGTGCACGCGTCATTTGGCGGCCAATTACTCAATCATAATATAAATTGGGCGTCATCAGTGGAGTGTCAGGGTAATTTGGCTATTCTGATGTGGCTAATGTAATTGTTGTCCCTTTTTAACAGCTGTCAAGACCCTAGAGGAATAACAGAGTTCAAGAAAGTACTTAAGTGGATACCAAAAACGCAAACTCAAGGAAAAGCGATCTGACGAAATCTCTAAAACTAACAAACTATTTGGCAATGTCAAGTTTGTCAACACCTACAGTTGAAACAAGCCAAGCAAACACCACTAAAGCCACTGATAGTCCACAAACTGTGGGAGCTCTTTCTAGCAATATTCAACCCACTGTTGACGCTTTTGATACAGATGACGATCACAGTGGTCAACATGAAAGTACCGCGGAACAAGCAGAGACTGAGCAGAAACATGAAACAGGAAGCAAATTCAGTGATTTCAAAGAATACAGTGACCTCCAAAACTGGCACATAACAGTTGATAATGATTTCATACAGAATTGTTTAATGCAAGACATAGGTTTTTTTCCAAATGAAAAACCAGATGATGTATATACCGAATCAAGCAGGGTTTACAAGGAGCAAAACAGAAGTTTCTCAAACAAATATTTTTAAAAAAGATTGAAAAATGGCCAGACTGTGATGAGATCCTGGTTAGTTTACTCAAAGAGCAAAGGCTGTATATACTGTTTTATTTGCAAACTCTTTTCTAAATGCCAAACATCACTTACAACAGGTGGGTTTTCTGACTGGATGAATGTACTCAAAACTCTGGAGAACCATGAAGACAGCATGGAACATAAGAGAGCGATGTTGTGTTGGATAACAAGAAAGTCAAATAAAAATACTGTGGATCAGCAACTTGAACAGATGACAAAAACCATACAGTACTATTTTGAAGTACTGAAAAGAGTTGTAGCTGTTATAAAGTTTTTAAGTGAAAGAGGTTTGGCATTTAGAGGTCATGAGGAGAAGTGGGGCTCACCAAATAATGGAAACTTCATGGGGGCCATTGAACATTTTGCAGAATTCGACCCATTTTTACATGAACATCTCAAGAAATGTGAAAATGAAAAAGTAAATGCTACTTACCTATCCAAAACCATGTATGAAGAATTGATATAAATTATGGGAAAACATGTGCAAGAGGAAATTGTGAATCAAATCAACAACCTAGACACCAAATACTACTCTATTATTGTTGACTCTACTCCTGACCTGACACATGTTGACCAGCTGGTAATTGTGGTGCGAATTTGCTATAATGGAAAACCCTGTGAGCGATTTTTTACATCTTTACCGATAGAAAACCATTCATTTACGACCTTGTTCAACAAAATACAACAAGTCCTGGGTGAACGTAAGCTTTCACTTGAAAATATCCGTGCTCAGTCCTATGATAATGCATCTAACATGAAGGGCTCGGAGAAAGGGCTGCAAGCACTCTTTAAAAACATTAACAGGTACGCAGACTATGTACAACAACAACAAGAATAAACTAGAGTTGGGGCACTGTACGAAGGATGGCCGCCGACCGAGCAAAGTGGAATCAATTTGTTGCTGCCCTACAAGACGCCACAAGGCGTGATGACCACTGACTGCTTTGGCGGTTGGCGGTTATGGATCAAAGAAGAAGAAGACTATGTACCATGTACAGCCCATTCACTTAACCGTGTTGGAGAAAAGGCAGTGCCTACTGTACCTGAAGGTGTTGACTATTTTGGCATTTTGCAGGAGCTGTATGTTTTCTTTTCTGGATCTCCATGAAGATGTGGGATTTTAAACACACAGGACAATCTACATTTTTCTCTAAAGAGCTTAAGTGTAACTAGATGGTCTGCACACTATGAAGCAGTCCGGGCAATTAAAAATGGATATACGGGTATTTTACAAACTCTCAAACATATTTTTGAAGACTCAGAAGAGAAGCCTGAATGTAAACGAGATGCAAAGAATTTATACAACAAGTTGGTACAGCTGGAATATGCTATTTTAACAGTCGTTTGGGAAGAAGTGCTGGAGCGTTTCAACAAAACAAGTAAGAAACTCCAAACCCCTGGTTTTGATGTATTTGAAGGTTATCTTCTGCTTTCATCTTTATTTTCGTTTGTTAAAGAACTCAGAGAAAATTCAGCCGATAGGATTGCACACTATGAATCAGAAGCAAAAGGTTTGTGTGAAGACATCACTTCAAGTTATTCTGATGCTTCCAAACGCATTGCTACAAGGAAATTTTCAGATGGAACAAGTGGTATTGCTTCTTTGAGAGGAGCTGACAAATTTAGGATAGAAGTTCTATATCAACTCTATGACTGCTTGATAATCCAGTTACGAAAGAGGATTGACCCATATAAGCAGATTGCGAAAAGGTTCAAGTTCCTCTCAGAATTGGTGAACAATTCGGAAATTGATGAGAACAGTATTTAACTTATAATATCGTATTACAAAGATGATATTGACCACAAATTAGTAAACGAGTGTTATCAGTTCAAAGAATATTTGCACCTTAGGAAATCCCAGCACACAGAAGAAAACACGCCATCTAAAATGCAATGCGCAGAAGTTCTTCAGCATATTTGTGAGCAACACCTAATTAAAGTGTTCCCCAATATTACTACTCCGCTTGACAATGCCCATCACAAGCTGTGAAGCAGAAAGGAATTTTTCAAAGCTATCCTTTATAAAAAACAAATTTCGGTCTACCATGACTGAAGAGCGCTTCAATTCTTTATGCATATTGTCTCTAGAAAATGACATTGCAAGGAAGCTCTCATATGACAAAACTGTACGTGAATATGTTGCTAGAAAAAACAGAAATAAGAGTATTTTGTAAAATGTGCTTCATGTAGTATGTTCTGGTCAGTTTAACTATTCCTTCTGAGCACAAATCTCTTATGGATACACCTTGTCAGCCTTGTTTTTTAACACATGTATTAAAATATATTTCCTCATTGCTAATATTCTTATCTTATAATTTTCTTGGTATGTCTTCAACGAACTAATTCTGAATGATGGAGGCCATCATTAAAATAGTTAAGATTTAAAAAATCACATATACCAAGGTGAAGAGTGGTCTAGTGATCAGAACATATGCCTTCCAAGCAAATGTTCTGCATTCAACTCCCAGCAGAGTTGTTTCTTTTTTGAAAATTCATTCATTTGTCTTCAGTTTTTATATGTGTGTTGTTGTGGATCTACTATAAAGCTTGAAATTCAGGTCCTCCAAGTCCATTTATCTCTATAATACATTTCTTTCCCATCCTCACAAATTTAAAAAAATTTTTTTTTTATTTTTTATAAAAGGGCCCCCTCCAAGAGTTCAAGCTTCAGGGCCCCCAAAATGTAGATCCGCCACTGGTGGTGCATGCTCCATAAAGAGTGAACAGAAAAAAAAAAATATGTTTCATTGGTTTCTTTAATCTAAGAAAAATGGAAAGCAGTATATTTATAGGGAGGTTCACGAGTAAAAAAGTAAAGGATCCTGTTACACGCCCATTGAGGCATATTGGGAATGTGGTGTTAGGCCCATATTTTCTTGACCATTGGCACACTAGGGGTGATGTGGTCAGCATCACGAGTAGACAGGTTAGATATAACGCATACTTAAGGTAACTGCATTACTGAACTGAAACAACAAATATAATGCAAGCTTAAATGCTTTTGAATAAAGCAGTGTTGATTTAATATTATTTTATTGCAGCGGTTGTCACTGTGGATGGCACTATCTTCACCACTGGCTATGGCAAATACGGGCGACTGGGGCTGGGAAACATAGAAACTGATGTTTGTTACTTCTCGCCAATAAAGACTTTTGGCAGAGTTATCCAGGTATAACAATACTTAAGTTTATGTTTCATTTGTACACATATAGCCCTATGTAGTTCCCGGGGTCTCTGGAGAGATGTCACGAAGTGGATTTAAGCCTAGAGGTTGTCTTACTATAGAGACAAGACCCTAGTGGTAAGAAAGTCTGAGAAGATAGAATTTTGATGAACATGACAGTGAAAGTGGACCGATGAGACTATTGGCTCAAGGGCGAGAACCTGGATTGACTCTCCCTTGCCACCCGTGACTTCAGAATTGCTATAGCCTCACCCCCTCTGACTACTTTTAAGCAAAAGGAGATAAGGTGATCCATAAAGACCACAGACACACTATACAGATGACATATATGTACAGTACAGTATAGAGCCTGATCCAGTTAGCAATATATATATATATTTTATTTACACAATCCAAAATATAAAATTCATCACACAGCAAAGAAATAAATATCGTGCACTGTTGCACAGATCTGAAAAAGCAAAGAACCAATTAAATAGATAGCCACAAAAAAAAACACACAACCACATTCACTCTGTCAGTCACCCTGCTGGGGAACAAAATAGAATGATTAATGATTGAAACCACAATCTAACTGGTGGGGCATCAACTTTAGCCACCACTTCCTAATACTATAATATTTCCTACTGTCTCTGTCCTGCTGACTCTGCCTAAACGAATGTTTACACAGCTTCCAACTTGTTAGGCGAGATGCGCCACTAATTAAAACACTGGACTGCTACACTAGTAGACTTCTTATAACATCTATTCTCAGAGGCTATCCTTTAAGGATAACATCAGACCCTACTGGTCCCGGCTATGTCCTCTCTCTTTGCTTCAGTGTCTCTCTGACACTCTCGACATCTGCTGAGGTGGCTTCTCCGTTACGCCTTCTCTCGTTGACTTGTCAGAACCAGGAATGATAACCCTGTCTCTGGTTTTCTGACGACTGCACTAATGACTTGGGAATCAAGCACAAGGTACTTGACTACAAAAATATATAGAAGCTGCTCTGCTGCTGAACCCTTCCTTGACTTTTCCCCGACAACCCGCTCAGGGTTTAGAGGAACACAGCCTTTATTTCTGGCTGTACAAACTAGACCAATCTATCGGCCACGTTGCTGTTGTTGGAGTGATATAATGAGCTAAGTGCTCTGGATTTTTAAGAAAAATCCTTTTTCCCAGATGAAGAATGACTTCACTGCCTGAGATAGTAGGTTATATTCTGTCGCCTCTGGCGATATCGAGCTCTCGGCTCCTGCCAATGCCAACTTTGCCATTGGTAATTTGTATGGGACAAACTACATGCTCCTACTGTGCCGTGAACTGCTGGAGACATAAAAATACAACTTATGTACACCAACGTCAACCAGAAACTTATCTCAAACATATAACTCCCCTCACCCGCTATGCACAGCGATACATAAAATATTTCTACCCACGTGTCACTCTATCTCACACTCCTTCTACTCCCCCCCCCCTTTCAACTTAAAATCTTTCTGGTAAGTACACAAAACCCCAGACACTGACTGATCTTAGTTTTTTGTTACGTTAATCTCGCCACGTGTCACAACATTCAAACCTGAGAAAATCCCTTTGCGAAATTCCTGGCCTACTTTTAACATTGTCCCATGAGGTTTCCTCGCTTAACCCAAAATTAAATTAAACCTCTCGCTAGGAATAATTCAATCCTTTAAGCAATATAATTCACATATAAATTACATCTCTACCCTCCGACTGCGTTACCCACATTTAAGGCTCAGAAAAAGAACAAACACAAAATTAATTGAGAAAGAGAAGACTGGGTCACTTGAAAAACAGAATTACAGTACTGCATCACATTACTCCCACCTTTCAAAGATTGGGCCACCGATCTAATTACTGAAATCTCTGTATTTCACAGTGACCCTTAGCTAGGTCGGGCATCCCGATCTAATCACTGTCATAATTGTCGTTATCATACAGGCCCCTCTCTATATCCTTGAAGATCTCTGCGCGCACTAGATCTTGGGGGTCACGCCTGGTGATTTCCTCATGGTGACTGCAACACCCCTTGTCGGCCTTCACCTTTCCTCTCTTGCGGTTCCTTCGCCCACGATTTTTCGTGACGGCGCACGGTAAATTATGATTACCCAAGATTGAATCAGGCTGGCTGACTTGGCCCGAAATCGCCGTAACAAGGCGTAACTGTTTACTGTTGTCCGAAGAAACGTGCACATGTCCCTTCTTCTTTATCTCAATATTTACTGGGGCGGGGATGAAACTTCTGCGTTCTGCTTATGGAAAGGCAGAAAGTGGGAATCTCCCCTCGTCACCTTTCCGTGGCCCTGAGATATTGGTCCCTGAATCCAATGACTGTACAGACTGATCAGAGGCGGAGTTACCATGAGGGGCCGTTGCTAAACTTTCGGTGCCTACCTAGTCTATTCTCACACTAGAGAAAAGCTTCTTATCTAATCTCCGACCCGTGCCATCCCGTGGTGGGTCTGTCTCTTCTCTGTCCTTACCTATACCCAATTTGATTGGGGAAACAGGAGCGATCAAACTTCTGTGGCTAATATGGCTGGTAACCAACAATTCATTGCCCTCTGGTTTGCGTAGAGGTTGTGTAGAGAGTGGTCCTTTCTCTACCATCTCTCCAGGGGTTCTCACTGGGTTGCGCCTGACCTCAGCAACATCCAATTCCAATACTCGGGAAGGATGCATATGCACGGCCTCGCTTATTGCCTCTTCGTGAGAGTCACTTCCTGTAAGCGAGGTAGGGGTAGTGTGGGGCCCATCTCCGTTTTTTGGCGAACGGTCACTCAGACCACTGTCCTCCTCCGTTTGAGAAAAGTGCTGGTTATATGGGGCTCGGGACCCAAAGATGCAGCAATAGAGAATGCAGTCAGCGACCCATAGTTTGACTGCTTGCATCAGAGTCAGCGAACCAGAGCTGACTAAGACCCTACTCCACCTCCACGTGGTGGTCCTGGAAACAGTCTGCATCACTGCAGTCTGGCTGAGAGAGTAGGGATCGCAGAGGGAAGGCAAACCCGGTCCCAAAAACTGCCGTGCTGAAGTCGGATGTGTCGACCGAAAGGTGCAGATATCACAGCTCCGGCGTAAACAGACACAACGCAACCAACGTCCTTTTCAGGACGAACGAGGAAGAAGAAGAATATGGGGCTCTAGGGCTAGTCGGAAACATATGTTCGCTCAGACCGCTATCTTGTGCCCTATGAAGATTGCGCTGGTCGTGGACATACGTCATACCACTTTCGTCAGTATTTTCCTCACTTGAGGGAGATAATACCATCGGGGGCCTAATTTCCGACAACGAAGAAGGTATTTCCAAAATCAGAGGCGTCACCGCTGTTTGGCCTTTTGGCTGAACAGGGCTGACAGGCAAATACGCCTCTGCAATTAACATACCACTGTCTTTAGAGGCCTCTAACCTCTCCTTAGCAAGACAGGGATGTTCAAGCTCTCTTGGGGCTCCGTGAAGTAGGGGCTTTCCTTTTTCACTTATCTGGCCTGCAGTAGGCCCCCTTGCATTAGCAAGGATCGGTGCGGATGGGTTTCCCAAAACTAAATATGGGCTCCCGAGAATGAAGTCGTATGCTGGCTGTTCCATTACAGCTGCCTTGATTGTGCCACACACAAATTTGTTCTTCACCTCAATATTGGCTACCGGAAGACTGTGTGAGGTCCCTCTCCTCGAAATGCCACCAATATCCACTTTTTCTCTGGTCATCTGCCCTGGCTTTACGATACTGGGGTATGTAAGCCCGCTGTCGAATATACAGGTGGTAGCAGTCCCATTCACTACGCTGTTTGAGAACAACTTCTCTGACTGGACGGGTTCCCATTTGTTCCCTTTTGTCGCTCTCACTGGCCTTAAACAAGCTGCGTGATGAGCGGGTGGTTTTTTTATACACCGGAATGTCCAGTGAGAAGTGGTGCGACAGTACCGACAATACCTCTCATTATCTCCCCTGTTTCTGGCGGGTTCGTGAGAGGTCGCTCCTTGTGATCTGTTATGAGGCTGGGGGCGCATGTTAGGACCGGAATGGGACTACTTACGAGATGGCCCCTGCTGCTGGTGGGCAGGAGATGAAGATGGCTGAGACGAAGATGCTCCTTTGTCCAGGGCAGGCAGGTCTGGGTGTTTCCGTTTCTGGCCCAGCACTTCGGCCTGTGCCGTCTGAAACCTTTCCGCAAAAAGAATAATTTGGTCCAGTTGCTGGGCGCCCTGCTCTGCCAGATACCGCCTCAAGTCGGGAGACATGTGTGCCTTTATTTTCTCGGCCAGGACTAACTCCTCTAGTCCTTCGAAGGTTTTTGCCAGTCCTGACAGCTCCCTCCACCGAGTAAGATAATTTCTCACCCGTTCTGCAAACTGTGCAAAACTCTCTCCCTTCTCCGGCCTGCTCTCCCTGAACATGGTTCGGCACTTATGGGGGGTCCACTGAAAACATTGTAACAGTGCGTTACGTAGGCCCTCAAAGTTATTTTTGTCGTCACTGAGCATCTTATTATAGACGTCATACGCATGACCTTTGAGGACTGCGATAATTTTAGACACCACAAACTTTCATCCAACCCGTATGCCTTTGCCCTCCGTTCGAACTTCTCCAAAAACACATCAATTTTTTCGTTCCTGTTAGGAAATGAGTCAATTGGGAAGTTCATGGCTGCCATCCCGGGGCCTCTGTTTCCGAAGGTGTCTGGCGCCACTGCTATGGGGGAATCTCCATTTGCCGAACTGCCCTCCGAATATCTATGCTGCAGTTCCAGAGAACGCATGGCAAGTTCATGCTGTCTCTCCGCTGCCTTTTCCTCTTTTGCTGCTTCTGCGGTGGCTGCCCTTTCCTATTTCGCTGCTTCTGTGGCGGCTGCACTTTGCCTTTCATCCGCCTCCCGGTCCCTATCCTCTTTCTCCCGCTGATTATGTCTATCATTTTATCTTATTATGTAAGCCTTAGTCTCCTCCTTATCCATTCTCATGTCCTGAGCGGCCTCACGCCAGGCAGCTCGTAACTTGGCCATATCTGCCATCTTAACCTGTAAACTGCTGTAAGCTCACAAATACAGAGAATGTGACAGAAAGTAAAGATGGAAGGAACTGCCTGTTATCTACTAGGAAATACTCCCTCTATAACCGCTGTCCCAAAAACCCGAACCCAGACTAGCACCAAGTCTGAATAATATCTGCTACCTGAAAAAAATTTGTTAAGCAGCTACCTAAAAACCTGAAATTACCTTCCTGTTAAAGAAAAAAATTTCAGTATGCCATCAGTTACCTCTAATTCATATAAAACTAATCTATCACTAAAATCTAAACTGACTGCAACCTGTGGAAAAACTTTCTGTGGAAAAACTTATAACTGGATCAGTTCTAATAGCTCAAAGTCTAGGGGATATTTAAAGAAAAATCTGTTCTCAGAAAACTTTCTATAGAACCAATCTAAAAATCTAGACAAGATCCCAGAATTGATCCCAACAAAGAATGTGATGCAGTACTGTAATTCTGTTTTTCAAGTGGCCCAGTCTTCTCTTTCTCAATTAATTTTGTGTTTGGTCTTTTTCTGGGCCTTAAATGTGGGTAACGCAGTCGGAGGGTAGAGATGTAATTTATATGCGAATTATATTGCTTAAAGGATAGAATTATTCCTAGCGAGAGGTTTAATTTAATTTTGGCAATGTTAAAAGTAGGCCAGGAATTTCGCAAAGGGATTTTCCCAGGTTTGAATGTTGTGACACGTGGCGAGATTAACGTAACAAAAGACTAAGGTCAGACAGTGTCTGGGGTTTTGTGTACTTACCAGAAAGATTTTAAGTTGAAGGGGGGAGGGGGGGGGGGAGTAGAAGGAGTGTGAGATAGAGTGACACGTGGGTAGAAATATTTTATGTATC
The DNA here is from genome assembly GCA_024509875.1 of Oreohelix idahoensis. Classification (NCBI taxonomy): domain Eukaryota; kingdom Metazoa; phylum Mollusca; class Gastropoda; order Stylommatophora; family Oreohelicidae; genus Oreohelix; species Oreohelix idahoensis. The sequence goes on along the minus strand of JAMPIV010014643.1, from coordinate 113,308 downwards.
GTTCTGCATAGCGGGTGAAGGGGAGTTATATGTTTGAGATGAGTTTCTGGTTGACGTTGGTGTACATAAGTTGTATTTTTATGTCTCCAGCAGTTCACAGCACAGTAGGAGCGTGTAGTTTGCCCCATACAAATTACCAACGGCAAAGTTGTCATTGGCAGGAGACGATAGCTCGATATCGCCAGAGGCGACAGAATATAACCTACTATCTCAGGCAGTCAAGTCATTCTTCATCTGGGAAACGGGATTTTTTTTAAAAATCCAGAGCACTTAGCTCATTTACCACTCCAACAACGGCAACGTGGCCGGGAGATTGGTCTAGTTTGTACAGCCAGAAATAAAGGCTGTGTTCCTCTAAACCCTGAGCGGGTCATCGGGGAAAAGTCAAGGAAGGGCTCAGCAGCAGAGCAGCTTCTATATATTTTTGTAGTCAAGTACCTTGTGCTTGATTCCCAAGTCATTAGTGCAGTCGTCAGAAAACCGGAGACAGGGTTATCATTCCTGGTTCTGACAAGTCAACGAGAGAAGGCGTAACGGAGAAGACACCTCAGCAGATGTCGAGAGTGTCAAGAGAGACACTGAAGCAAAGAGAGAGGACATAGCCGGGACCAGTAGGGTCTGATGTTATTCTTAAAGGATAGCCTCTGAGAATAGATGTTATAAGAAGTCTATTAGTGTAGCAGTCCAGTGTTTTAATTAGCGGCGCATCTCGCCTAACAAGTTGGAAGCTGTGTAAACATTCGTTTAGGCAGAGTCAGCAGGACAGAGACAGTAGGAAATATTATAGTATTAGGAAGTGGTGGCTAAAGTTGATGCCCCACCAGTTAGATTGTGGTTTCAATCATTAATCATTCTATTTTGTTCCCCAGCAGGGTGACTGACAGAGTGAATGTGGTTGTGTGTTTTTGTGTGGCTATCTATTTAATTGGTTCTTTGCTTTTTCAGGTCTGTGCAACAGTGCACGATATTTATTTCTTTGCTGTGGGATGAATTTTATATTTTGGATTGTGTAAATAATATATATTGCCAACTGGATCAGGCTCTATACTGTACTGTACGTATATGTCGTCTGTATAGTGTGTCTGTGGTCTTTATGGATCACCTTATCTCCTTTTGTTTAAAGGTAGTCAGAGGGGGTGAGGCTATAGCAATTCTGAAGTTACGGGTGGCAAGGGAGAGTCAATCCAGGTTCTCGCCCTTGAGCCAATAGTCTCATCTGTACACAGTCTCTGTCATTTTCATCAAAATTCTATCTTCTCAGACTTTCTTACCACTAGGGTCTTGTCTTCTCAGACTTTCTTATCACTAGGGTCTTGTCTCTATAGTAAGACAACCTCTAGGCTTAAATCCACTTCGTGACAAGAGACAAAGAAAGGATAGGACTACTGTACCCTCAGGCATGCTGTACCCTCAGGCATGCTGTACCCTCAAGCATGCTGTACCAGGCGACCAATATGAGGTTTTCCATGGAGGCTGGCAACCTCATTGTGTAAAACATATTTGCCACAGAAACCACATCTGCAAGGACTTGTTGCAGGCTTCCTGTGGGACCAGCTGCAGTGGTGGCTCCATGTTTCGTAAGGAGCACAAAGGAAAATGAATGAATGATGTACACAAATACTGGATAAATAAAATGCATTGTCATCATTGCTTTGTTGAATAAATAAACACTATAGGAACAAAAAAGAATCAAGTTTTTTTTTTTCTTTAAAAGTTTTCTTAGTAAAAAAAAAAAAAAATGCTTGTTTTACTTTTACTGAAGCATTTAGTAAGTAAAAGTTGTTTTGCTTGTGGTTTTCATAGCTACAATATCTGTTTCTTTTTCTTCTATTTTTTTTTGGGATACACATTTTTCACAGCTGTGTCTTCAAGTTCATAATCAAACTTTTTTTATTTTACCATTGTGTCTTCAGATGACAATCATACCTTCTGTGCCACAGAAACAAACTAACAGGGAAACCTCAGAATTATGAATAATAAATCCTTGCTTACTTAGTTGTTCCTCTTCTACCTTGGCGGTGCAAAGGTTAGCCAGAGAGATTGCCATGCTATCCTTTCAGCTGTTTTCATTTGACCTGGTTCTTTTCCAGTCCTGAGTCATTCAGAGATTGCATGATGTTATCCTCCCAGTGAACTGGAGGTCTAGATCCCTTGCTCATGGTTTCCCATATTTGTCATGGTGGCTGGTTTTCTCCCATTCTGCAGACATGGACAGAGCATTGCAGCTGGGACTGTTCCATTCTGGTCTGCAAGGGCTGGGTTTCGAGGCCATGATGTATACTGTCTGATATGTGAACTGTATCTCTTCTTGTTACCTGGACCACCTTCCTCAGATTTTGAGGAAGCCATTTCGAAGGTTTGGAGCTGGCTTTCGTGGGTTATGGTCATTATATCTGAAAGCCAAGACTGGGACATACGTGGAACGGTGTGAATAATAAATAATAAACTAAAATAGTTATGTGGAAGGCACTCATAAGAAAGAAAGATTGAAAAAAAGGAAGAATGAAAGAAAGACATAAAACACTAGACAACAGCAAAGTAATAGAGGTGACAGACTTACTGAGAAATCAAACCAGGGAGCAACCCAACTGCGCCATCACCTGACTACGAGAGTGAATCATTAAAGAACACATGGTCAGCTTAACACCCCAGAAAAAAAGTGACTCATTAGTCAAGGTAATTCTCACAACACTACATGCAACTACAGAATACAGGACCCTGAAATGACCTAGACTTAATATAGACTCAATAACCCATATGACTTTCCTATTCACCAGTATAGGGCAAAGAACACATGACACAGACAGTATTGCTGTGTCTAGTGAATTGTAGAAGAATTTTAATAGTACAGAACCGCATAGGCTGGTTTAGAATAATGCTTGTACATCATCATCATCATCAAGTATACTGTGCCTATTGGCATAGGAGATCATGTCACTCCACAACTTCCTGTCTCCAGTAAAACTTATCAATTCTGTTGTTGACTTCTTTCCATGTCACGATGTCAAACTGTCCAGTATTTGCTCTCTTTGTTCTTTGTCTTCCTCTATCTCTTTTTCTTTCAATCTTACTTGTTGTTATGATATATAGCAGCTTTCCTCTTCTCATAACATGCCCCAAAAAAGTGGATTGCTTCTTTCTAACGTGTGAAATATGTTTCCTTTGTGTATTAACCTCTTTCAGGACATCCTCATTACTCTTTTTTGGCTGCCCGTGGTATTTTTAACATTCTGCATCTCTGTGGCCCTCTAGTGTGTTTCCCTACTTGTTTACTAATTGTCCATGACTCACTCCCATATGTTAGGATTGGTTTCTATATGTCAGGAGCTGCAGGAAATGGTTGCAACAATAGTGGCAGAAAGTGAAAATAAAGGCCTCAGCCGTACTAGTAAAAAGACAGAAGTAATGGTCGTCTCAAAGAAAATGGCTTCCCCAGAATGTTAACCATCATGTCTTCACTTCACAATTGATACATCCTGTATATCAGGTGTCCTGTGGGTCTTGGCATGCAGCAGCGCTAACAGACAACGGTCAGGTTTACACATGGGGCTATAAGAAAGCTTGTGGTGATACTTTATCACCAAGCCCTGGAGCAGGAGATCAAACTGGCGGCTCTATGCTAGGTACTCCAACTCTTGTACCATTTGACTGGGGAATTAAAATTGCAGGTTTGTGATATTAGGTTATGAAACTTTTCATCCATCCATCCATTCATTCATTCATTCATCCATTTATTCATCCATCCCTTCATTCATGCATCTATTCATCCATCTATTCACTCATCCATTCATTCATTACCTATCACCTTCACAAGGAGCACGTGCCTTCAACAAACTCATGCCAGTCGCGTCTGTTCAAGATCTTTCCATCTCTTCCTCATCATTTTCATTTCTATCTCCAGTTGTCTTCCTCCATGTGCTTTTCTGTCTGCTTCTTTTATCCTGGAGATCCAGAACAAGAACTGCCTTGTAATGCTATCAACAGGTTTCCTCGGTGTATAACCTGTCCATCACCAGCACCTTCTTCTCATCTCTTGTTCCACTGGCACTTGTCTGGTTCTTGTCATCAGTTCCACATTAGTGATCTAGTCATACCACTTCAATCCTTCTATTGTACGCAAGTACCCATTTATAGAAAGTTTGTAGGTTTTTGTTTGTTGTTTTTGCTGCTCTCCATGTTTCAGAGCCATACAGTAGAACTGACTTGCCATTTTGAGTTGATCCTTATTTTTGTGTTGAACTTCTCATTCCATAAATTAATTATTTAGGCGTGTTTGTTAAGGTATATCCTGTGGTCATAATTACACATTTGTTTGGACCACTGATGGACAACTGTACTCATGGGGCAGTGGACATTACGGGGTGCTGGGCCACGGTTCAGATGAAGATGTGGCAACACCCACAAAAGTGGAGCACCTGTCAGACAGAGTTATAGTTGGCGTAGGGGCGGGACATGACCACTGTGGGATTGTGACGCGTGATGGTCTCTTATTTATGACAGGTCAGTCTCGTCTTCTTTCACTATTTGTATGCTCTTAAAACAGTTTAGAAGGGTGTTTTAATTGAATTGTTATATTTTCATCATAATAGTATAGTGCAACTATTTCTGTTTATCAAATTAAGCTGGGAGAACAGGTCCTGGAGCAGGTCGACCACTTTAAATACCTCGGAGCTGTTATAGACCGGAAGGGAGGCATCAAAGAAGAGTTGGCCACTCGAAAAGCAGCAGCTGGGATACTTTTTCAAGCCATAAATCGAGGATTCCTCAGCAAGAGAGAGGTTGGTAAGAAAACGAAGATGGCTGTATACCGCTCCACCTATGTCCCAGTCTAGATGTATGGATGCGAGTCATGGGCAATGACTACAACCCACAAAAGCCAGATCCAAACCTCAGAAATGAGGTATCTGAGGAAGGTGGTTGAAGTAACAAGAAGATCCCACCCCCTGCAGACCCAAGTAGAACAGTCCGAATTATAATGGTTTGGCCATGTCTGCAGAATGGGAGAAGATCGGCTACCACGACAAGCACTGAAAACTAAGAGCCAGGGATCCAGACCTCCAGGATGACCCAGAGTCTGCTGGGAGGACAACATTAGACAATCTTTGAAGGACCAAGGACTAGAATGGAACCAGGCCAGGAGGAAGACAGCCGATAGGATAGTCTGGCGCTCTCTCTTCCAAACCCCTACACCTCACGGTAGAAGGAGAACGACTAAGTAACTATTTCTGTTGACTTGAAGTTACTATTCTTCAATTACTGAGGGTTCATTCCATATGCATGTGTGCTTATGTGTGTGTGTGAGAGAGAGAGAATGAATGAATGAATAAATGGATAAATGTGAAAAATGTGAGAGAAGAAAGGTAGAGTGTTAGACCGAATGTGATAAATGAAATGCAGAATTGTAAACCGGGTGGGTTAAATGATGGACAGAATGTTACACAGGATGTGATGATAGATGAAGGGTGGAATGTTAGACAGGGTGTGATAGATAGAGGGCAGCGTTAGACAGAATGTGATAAATGAAGGGCTGAATGATAGACTGGAGATGATAAATGAAGAGTGGAATGTTAGACAGGATGTGATAAATGAAGGGTGGAATGATAGACAGGATGTGATAGATGAAGGGTGGAATGTTAAACAAGATGTGATAGATGAAGGGTGGAATGTTAGACAGGATGTGATAAATGAAGGGTGGAATGTTAAACAGGATGTGATAGATGAAGGATGGAATGTTAGACAGGATGTGATAGATAGAGGGCAGTGTTAGGATGTGAAAGATAGAGGGCAGTGTTAGACAGGATGTGATAGATGAAGGACGGAATGTTAGACAGGATGTGATAGATGAAGGATGGAATGTTAGACAGGATGTGATAGATAAAGGGTGGAATGTTAGACAGGATGTGATAGATAGAGGGCAGTTTTACTATGTGAAAGATAGAGGGCAGTGTTAGACAGGATGTGATAGATGAAGGATGGAATGTTGGACAGGATGTGATAGATAAAGGATGGAATGTTAGACAGGATGTGATAGATAAAGGGTGGAATGTTAGACAGGATGTGATAGATGGAGGGTGAAATGTTAGACAAGATGTGATAGATGAAGGGTGGAATGTTAGACAGAATGTGATAGATGAAGGATGGAATGTTAGACAGGATGTGTTAGATGGAGGGCAGTGTTAGACAGGATGTGATAGATGAAGGGTGGAATGTTAGACAGGATGTGATAGATGGAGGGTGAAATGTTAGACAAGATGTGATAGATGAAGGGTGGAATGTTAGACAGAATGTGATAGATGAAGGATGGAATGTTAGACAGGATGTGTTAGATGGAGGGCAGTGTTAGACAGGATGTGATAGATGAAGGGTGGAATGTTAGACAGGATGTGATAGACGGAGGGCAGTGTTAGACAGGATGTTATAGATGAAATGCAGAATTTTAGACAGGATGTGATAGATGAAGGATGGAATGTTAGACAGGATGTGATAGATGAAGGATGGAATGTTAGACAGGATGTGATAGATAAAGGGTGGAATGTTAGACAGGATGTGATAGATAGAGGGCAGTTTTAGGATGTGAAAGAAAGAGGGCAGTGTTACACAGGATGTGATGGATGAAGGATGGAATGTTGGACAGGATGTGATAGATGAAGGATGGAATGTTACACAGGATGTGATAGATGGAGGTTGAAATGTTAGACAGGATGTGATAGATGAAGGGTGGAATGTTAGACAGAATGTGATAGATGAAGGATGGAATGTTAGACAGGATGTGTAAGATGGAGGGCAGTGTTAGACAGGATGTGATAGATGAAGGGTGGAATGTTAGACAGGATGTGATAGAGGGAGGGCAGTGTTAGACAAGATGTTATAGATGAAATGCAGAATTTTAGACAGGATGTTAGGCAGGTTATAATAGACAAAGGCCAGAAATTTAGGCTGGGTGTGATAGATAATAGTCAGAAATTTTGACGGGATGTGATAGATAAAGGGCAGAATGTTAAACATGATGTGATAGATAAAGGGCAGAATGTTAAAAGGATGTGATGCACAAAGAGCAGAATTTTAGTCAGGATATGTGTTACGTCCATTTTCGCACAACCAGTTTTGATGCGAGACTTAACAGATTACCAGATGCCGTAATCTAACTATGTTAAACGTACGTAGGTACGCATCTATGTTTCTGATAATACTTAAGTTTATTATGCACCAAAATGCACGAATTCGATGCGATAAAATCGTTGGTTTCCATAGAACGCTGATGATGTGAGAGTGACGTCATAGAGCTGAGAGACAAGATGCCGGTTTTTGAAGACAGACGTTGTGCTGGTTTTTTGAGTCCCATGTTGCGGGATTACTTACTTACTTACTTACTTACTTAGTCGTTCCCCTTCTACCGTGAGGTGTAGAGGTTTGGAAGAGAGAGCGCCAGACCATTCTATCAGCTGTCTTCTTCCTGGCCTGGTTCCATTCTAGTCCTCGGTCCTTCAAAGATTGTCTAATGTTGTCCTCCCAGCAGACTCTGGGTCGTCCTGGAGGTCTGGATCCCTGGCTCTTTGTTTCCCATGCTTGTCGTGGTAGCCGATCTTCTCCCATTCTGCAGACATGGCCAAACCATCTTAGTTGGGACTGTTCTATTTGGGTCTGCAGCGGATGGGATTTTAGGCCTTGATGGATCGTCTGGTTGCGGACCATGTCTCTTCTTGCGGGATTAACTAATTATAATTTGATGTCTTAGCTACCTTCCAGGGCGAAGCGTTAGCCCCAGCCAAGTTCGATTTATCTTCGTCAATATCTCCACGTGATATTTGACGCTAGTATTTTTACAAGATTTTGACAGGGCTTCAGTACGGCATTGTGACCTACTGCTAGTGAGTTTCAAAATCCATTCTTACGAAGTATATCAAAGACGAACATTTTTATGAAGTATCAAGATAAGATGTCCGGCCAAAAGAAATAATATATAAGTAACTCTTTCAAGAATCCAATATGGAAAGGAAGTGAATTATCTTCACCTCAATACTTTACCGTTTGCGGATTGTCCAACGGTCATTGAGGTCAGTCAAGTTGACTTTGTAACCTTGCCTTTATGCAGAATTCTTATCACCAAGCCATGTTCTATTATGTCGTCAACAATGATGTCATCCATGTATCGTCAAATAAATGAATGAGAATTAATTATCAGTCAAGACATGAATTCAGCATCCATCTATTATAACATAATAGTCGGTGATAAGTCCAAATTTAAGCAAGGGCAGTAATCGTTATGAGTCTCGGATGTACCATAGATTATAGTGGTTATTCCACTTGAACAGCTGTTGTCTAGCTGTTAATTTATTTTAAAAAATATATGAGTGTATCGCATTCGAATCTTCGAGATTCAGAATGCTTGTCACGGTGGCGGAGTTCCACGTGAGTTAAGTGTTCTAAGCTATTTTTGAGCTGTGAGCGAAAGTTCTCGGAAAGTTAGCCCCAGGCATTTTTGTGATTGGCGGGGGTGTTCTAAAAAAGAATGTTTTTGGTGTCAGTGTGTACTGGGCGAGTGCACTGGAGAGATGTAAAGTGTTTTTCAATGTGTACCAGTGTACATGCATTTATGCTGAGATATATTATGTGTGATTATCCCAGATGAGATGTATTAGTTAAGGAGATGTTTTTTGGGCCTTTGAGTATACAGGCCAGTGTTTAAAGATTATGTACATTTTTGAAGAGTTTGTGTCCTGGGCGTGACTGGAGAAATCAGCCCAGTGTTTTCGAGGGAAGCCTGTACACTGCTTGATATGTCGACTTATATTATGAGGCCTATTATTTATCAGCAGTCTTCTGGATGGATTAAACTGCGTTGAGACGTCATATATTTGTGAGGCCTATTATTTATCAGCAGTCTTCTAGATGGATTAAACTGCGTTGAGACGTCATATATTGGTGAGGCCTATTATTTATCAGCAGTCTTCTAGATGGATTAAAGACAGTGCTTGATATGTCGACTTATATTGTGAGGCCAAGGTTTGGACCGGCCGTATTATGATTAACTGCAGTACAGCGATTTGGTGGAGCTGTTAGGAAGCTGTTAAACTGCGCTGAGACGTCATATATATTGAAGGCCTATTATTTACTAGTACTGCGATTCCCCAGCAGTCTTGTGGATGAATTAAAGAGCGCTGAGACGTCAAATATTACAGGCCTATTATTTACTAGTACTGCAATGGTCAGCAGTCGTATGTACATGAATTAAAGAGCGCTGAGACGTCATATATATTTGAGGCCTATAACTATTGGCACTGCGTTTGCCAGTAGTTCTTCTTGATGGATTATTGTTATCATATAATGTGGATCCTTCTTTTGGTATGCTATTATGACCTGTGTAACATGCTGTACTTCGTCTACGTTATTGTGACCGTGTTGTGGTGTAATAAAACTGTTCTTTAACTGTCACAAGGCGTTTAACCCTCCATGACTCGTACGTGAGCTATTGTGGGGTGAGTGACTGTTTTCTACACACCCTTCACATATCATACCCGGTAACAGCACAGCAGTACACACATGAATATTTAGCCTATATAGCGTATGCAATGAAGAAACTGTTACCTCTGCAGTGGTGAATACACATGAACAAACATTATGTAAACAGACAGGAATGGAATAACAGTATTTATCAATTGGAACAACATACTTTATCAGTTGGAAGGAATACTAGGAATAAAGCTTTCTTTATCAGTTGGTGGTTTACAGTCAAGTTGGAGTCAATACAGAAGAGGTTACTGCTACTGCAAAGTGGATAAAGCGGTAACATTCATGGTGGCCAAGACTGGTTTTATCTTCTGTTCCAGTTCAAGTTGGATCGAACTTACGACATTTATAATAAGGGCCTGTGTGGCGTGATATAATATATAGCAACCTTGGTATTCGACTACTCTATGGTTAGCAATTGTACACTTCATCTGCAACAGTGGATGCAACATCGTTTTGCAACAAATACTGATTGTTACAGTGGCGGCAATCAATAAGCCTAGCGGAAACAGTCGTGGCCAAAACTTTCGGACGTGATCCCACGTCATCTGCGTTATGTGACTTTCTTCTATGCTGTGTGGTGCATTGAAGAATCTATCATCATCACCAACTACGTGTGCAATAGTAGTTGTTTTCAAACTTACGTGGTGTGATACCTACTATAAAAGACTTGCCCCAAAACAGACGTTAACATAACCAGGCGGTAACATATCTGATGGAGTGCAGCTTATTAATACTCATCTACATAGAGGACTACCAACGGGCTGATCACCCGTTTGCCAGACACTTCGATTACGGAAACAACGGCAAATGGGTTGATTTGCCATTGCCCTAAAGACGCCACTAGGCGTGATGGGAAACAATGGCAAAGAAAACCTATCTGCTGTTGCCCTAAGACGCCACTAGGCGTAATGGCCACTGACTGCTTTGACGGTCGGTGGCTAAGGACAGAAGAAGAAGAAGAACATAGAGGACTATAACATATCTAACATTTCCATTGCCAAGATATGCTTCACGATTCAGTTCTGTTTTTGAATTGAAGTTTTCAAGTGAGCTGTGCCAGTATTTTGGTGGCGCAATTACAGAAGTTTACCATCATAGTAAACAAGAGATGTCAAGTACTTCCTTTCAAGTGGATTATCAACGAGATTGACAGACTGTGTACCCCTACAGTTACAGAGGGAATTCAAGCTGATGTGCAGTCATTCTACAGGGGTGCCTCAAGTAGATGATTGGCAGTAATACAGTTCCTGTTTACCTGTGCGGTTTACGGACACACATACACAAGACAAAGGACCTGAAGTGAGAAGTGTCAAGCTGCGGTGACCTTATGCGGTGAACTGTTTTCCTCAGCAGACTTTGTGATGTTCAGCATTTTGGACGGGCGTACTTTCCTTCATTGAAGATAAGTGGTTTATATTGTGAAAACTGTGCCATTTTATCTTGTGTCAACAAGTCTTCCTATATATATTGTGTACTATTTGTTGTAATGAGTATTTCATGTTAAATATGTTAGTTGTTTATAACTTATTGTAAGACTTTGATGCATGAGTGTTTAAGGCTATTTCACATAATATTGACATCACTCAAATTGATATAAAGGTATCCCTCATATTGGTATATTTTACAAAGGTTCTATGCACAAAAACTTATGCTACTATGGTATACAGTAATTAACTGATATTTGCAATTACTTGAAAGGATATCTAGCTTTGTGAGCTGAAAAGGTAATTGTCCGAATTTTTAGGGACATAAACTTGTGGTAATTATAACTGGTGAATATATATATACAGTGGACTTGGTAAGTGGATCACCATGGATCGTGATATGTACCCTACAGATATAAGGCCTATGTTGGAGTCTGCATTGATGGTAGGTAGAGATGATAAGGGATTGAGAGGTGCACGACTTGGAGAATGGATAATGGATGATTTTTTGATTAATGTGTCAACATCCCTGGAGTTATTTGCTAAACATAACTTTAAGTTTGTTTGCAATTTGGTAATGGCCAAGGATTTGGTGAATTTGCTACGGCACCTTCGTCTGTTTTTGCGACAGTATATTGAGCTTGAACACGGACATATAGTGCAAAGCATGTTCAAAATAATCCACAACCATACTTCTGATGAACAGAAAGAGAAGTTAAGGGATGAAGAGCAGATAGAAGGCATTAAACAAAGTGCGCTTCAGGAAAGGGCAAAGATTTTAGAAAGTGTTGCTAAAGAGAGCAAATTACAGGCAACAGTTACTAAACTTGAAAGTGATTTATATAAATCAAACTTGGATCTTGAAAGAGGGCAAGAAGCATTAAATTCGGCATTGTGCAGGATTGAATACTTAGAAGCTGAGTTGAAAGTCGAGCAAGGCAAAACTATTAATCTCGAGCAGCAACTTCAGGAAAAGAAAGAGAGGTGTGGCAAACTAGAAGCTAAGACAATTGACCGTGATAGGTCTTATACAGAGACGCTTCTTGATTTAGTGAGTAGAGTAAAATTCTTGTATTGAAGAAGAGATGTATACTGTATTTCCAAATGGAGTTGAGGAGCTAATGAATATTGAGAATAGTGAATTTGAAACACAGCAACTAAGAGGAGATAAGGGAAATGATGAAAAAGAGACATTGGAAGAGTTAATAATGGAGGAAGATAAATTAGCTAAGATTGAGAAATCACTAGCGGAGGAAAGATGTAGAGTTTTGACATTTAATGACGTAATTAAGAAACAAAGTGAACAGATTTCACTTAAAAATATTGAAATTACGGAATTAAGGGAAAGAGTGGACGGTTTGGTTGATATAATTTTAGGTAGAAAAATGCTGTCTACTGTCAATGTTGAAAAAGTTAGACAGAAAGACGGTTATCAACACGTCTTAAAAACGTCGAGTCAGCAACAGACACTCGATGCCAATACTAACATCAAACGTGGTGAGCGGAAATCCTTGCGTGGCAGATATAATTTTCAACGTACTAGTGACTATGCTGGTAATATTAATAGTTCCTGGCGACAGGCCAACAAGGTTAATTCTACTGTGATACTTGATTCTGTACATCACAGTAAAGGCAAGGATAAATTTCATGTCAATGTTCAAAAAACTAACCTTGTATCTGAGGTTAGAAAGCCTAATAAGAACATAACAAGGGACGAGACTAGTAGGACTAGTGCCCAAAGTAATACTCAATATGTCAGTAGCCATAAGGATTTTATTATCCCTATTACTGATTCAGAGGTTAAGCACGCTGCCACCGAAAAGAAGAAAAACAATCATGACAGGAAAGATAATACAGATTTTAAACATTATCAAGGGAGATCAGCAAATTGTAATCTGTCTTCTCCAAGAAACCAGAAACAGTTTAACAGATCTAAATATTTTGGTTCTGAAGATTTTGAAAAGTATGGTAAAAATGATTACAGGAAAGATTATCAATTTTACGATAATAAGTCTAGAAGTCAACATAAACAATCTGGCAGATATTTTTATCAAAAGAGAAATAATAATGACAACTATGTTAACTTTTCTCATCAAAGGCCTAAAGTAATTGATAAACAAGGTAATAATAATAGAAATAGAGTCTCTAATATAACTGCTTGTGGTTTTGAGAGAGTATCTCGCTGTTATGAGGGTAGCAAATTTTTTTCAGCATCCAATAGCGACGACCTTGAGCTACGATCATTTTCTGCCCCATAAGCCTCCTGTGGTGTTTACACGTGTCAAGGGAAGGCTTGTTGATCGGTAAAAGGGCTACATGTTCATACAAGCCACAGTATTAGGTAAATGTAACGTTAATTTCCGTTTTACATCGTTAACTCGGACTGTGAATTAAAATAGAATTTTTTCATTTGTATATTTTCACAGCGACAGCTTTGCAATGAAAGTCTATGTTCCGGTGTTACATTAACAGAGAGAGTAAGGTATGCCACCTTGTATCCATGTGGAACCAAGTGAAACCGGATAGCAAGTTGACTCTGAATTGTATGCGGTTATCTTGCCAAGTTTATGAGACTATTCAACACGGCTAGAATTATTGCCTGTTCAACATTGTTTAAGATATAGATATTATTGTATCGTATAAATATAGGATATTATATAGAAATGTATTAAGATACCATATAATTTCTATTAGATAGTGTGTAAGCTCATTTTTTATGCACTATTTTATGCACATATTTATTTTTTGTACGACGATGTTTTGATGATGCAACAATTATTTTCATATTATTCTTACACTATTGTGTTATGACGAATATTGTGTGTATTATTAGCGCAGTAAGGTGTAAGATATTATTTGCGAGTGACTTGTCTCGGTAACTTTTTGACAAAAGCAGTGGACTATAGTATTTACGCACGCTAGTCAGAAGACTATGCTCATTTAGTCAATTTATGGTTGACCTTTATGCTCCGTGATGAGTTTAGCGCTACGAGAGCTGATACATCAAACATTGATGTGTTTTTGCAGAGTTGATTATTAGGACTGTTTTATATGCATGATGAGTTTGTCAGCCCAATGCACAACCTCATTAGCTAGGTATGGTGCAGTAGTCATCTTTAGAGAGTCACTGTACTCCCTAAATTTAGAATTTTTTCTTGTGTTTTGATGTCATGTTTATTTACGTATTAGCATTCTAAGACATTATGTAGTAACCATTATATTGTGAAACATAATTTCGGAAACATAGTTTGATTATATCAGAGTTAATTTTGTATTGGAAGTTGAGAATATATTCTGAAACATTGGTTTCTGAGGTTTTTTTTTTTTTCGAAAGAATAACACCTGTGAATTTAAAATAATTTGATTCTATTTTTTCTTGCAATTTAGACATGCATCATTTTTTCCAGCAGATTATTTTGATTTTGTGTATGCTTAAGTATAACAATTTTGTATATCACACATTTTTGCTAAGCTAATTACATTGTTGGTATATTAATGTAAGGTAAAGCAAAAAAATAATTTAAAATACCATTTTTATTTAACTTAGCGTCATGAAATATTTTTGTTTTTTACTTTTTGGAAAATGTTTTCTAAGATTGTAAAATTTTTTTGGTACCCTGCGCTTAACTGTGCGCTATAGAGGGAGTAATGATGTGTTTTTTTTTACTTAACGCTTCATGGTGCGTTAGTTTGAGTTTATTTATAACGGCATTATTTTTTGTGTATGATGTCTGATGGTTGATGGTTACTTATGAATAAGTTGTATAACGGGGTTAAGGTTAGATTGTGCTTCGTTGATCTACAGCTTTCTTTTGTGGTTGTTAGATATACACATACATTGTCTTTGTGTCCTATACTTTTTGTCATCATTATATGTATTTATATAATACGTTTTTGATCAAATGGTTATTACGATGTATTAATCCATCGTTCTCTGCAGACATATCTATGTTTTTCTTTTGTCTGTCCTGATTATTCTTCATTTTAGTCCATTTCTTCTACTGACTATTCGGTAGCGGTTCATATGTGGATTATACTTTCATGTTGCATTTATATGTCACTTGATACTATTTGTATTCTTATTCATCCTACTATACTGATACTTGAATCATGTATATTGTTAGGTTAATTCTATATTATATGGACTTAACTTTGTTGAAAGCAGATTATTTTGGTAGACTTAGCTGATTATTTTGTATGCTTTGTTTTCTGCTTTACTCATAATGCTCATATTTTTTGGATGATATATAGTATTTGGACTTAACAGGTTGATTAATTTTTCGGATTAGAGCTTTATCACCCACTTAATTTTTTGGCGGAGTAATGTTTTCAAAAAAAATGATGTTATCATTTTTTTCCCCGGGGGGTGGTGTAAACTGATAAGTCCAAATTTAAGCAAGGGCAGTAATCGTTATGAGTCTCGGATGTACCATAGATTATAGTGGCTATTCCACTTGAACAGCTGTTGTCTAGCTGTTAATTTATTAAAAAAAATATATGAGTGTATCGCATTCGAATCTTCGAGATTCAGAATGCTTGTCACGGTGGCGGAGTTCCACGTGAGTTAAGTGTTCTAAGCTATTTTTGAGCTGTGAGCGAAAGTTCTCGGAAAGTTAGCCCCAGGCATTTTTGTGATTGGCGGGGGTGTTCTAAAAAAGAATGTTTTTGGTGTCAGTGTGTACTGGGCGAGTGCACTGGAGAGATGTAAAGTGTTTTTCAATGTGTACCAGTGTACAGGCATTTATGCTGAGATATATTATGTGTGATTATCCCAGATGAGATGTATTAGTTAAGGAGATGTTTCTTGGGCCTTTGAGTATACAGGCCAGTGTTTAAAGATTATGTACATTTTTGAAGAGTTTGTGTCCTGGGCGTGACTGGAGAAGTCAGCCCAGTGTTTTCGAGGGAAGCCTGTACACTGCTTGATGTGTCGACTTATATTGGTGAGGCCTATTATTTATCAGCAGTCTTCTAGATGGATTAAACTGCGTTGAGACATCATATATTGGTGAGGCCTATTATTTATCAGCAGACTTCTGGATGGTTTAAACCGCGTTGAGACGTAATATATTGGTGAGGCCTATTATTTAGCAGCAGTCTTCGAGTTGGATTAAAGACAGTGCTTGATATGTCGACTTATATTGTGAGGCCAAGGTTTGGACCGGCCGTATTATGATTAACTGCAGTACAGCGATTTGGTGGAGCTGTTAGGAAGCTGTTAAACTGCGCTGAGACGTCATATATATTGAAGGCCTATTATTTACTAGTACTGCGATTCCCCAGCAGTCTTATGGATGAATTAAAGAGCGCTGAGACGTCAAATATTACAGGCCTATTATTTACTAGTACTGCAATGGTCAGCAGTCGTATGTACATGAATTAAAGAGCGCTGAGACGTCATATATATTTGAGGCCTATAACTATTGGCACTGCGTTTGCCAGTAGTTCTTCTTGATGGATTATTGTTATCATATAATGTGGATCCTTCTTTTGGTATGCTATTATGACCTGTGTAACATGCTGTACTTCGTCTACGTTATTGTGACCGTGTTGTGGTGTAATAAAACTGTTCTTTAACTGTCACAAGGCGTTTAACCCTCCATGACTCGTACGTGAGCTATCGTGGGGTGAGTGACTGTTTTCTACACACCCTTCACATATCATACCCGGTAACAGCACAGCAGTACACACATGAATATTTAGCCTATATAGCGTATGCAATGAAGAAACTGTTACCTCTGCAGTGGTGAATACACATGAACAAACATTATGTAAACAGACAGGAATGGAATAACAGTATTTATCAATTGGAACAACATACTTTATCAGTTGGAAGGAATACTAGGAATAAAGCTTTCTTTATCAGTTGGTGGTTTACAGTCAAGTTGGAGTCAATGCAGAAGAGGTTACTGCTACTGCAAAGTGGATAAAGCGTTAACAGTCGGCCACCTGTAAGCCCGACCAAAACTGACAGCATTCTTGGTCAGTAGCATTATGAACTATGAAATAGTCGGCCACCTGTAAGCCCGACCAAACTGACAGCATTCTTAGTCAGTAACCTTATAAACTATGAACATTCGCGTTATAATCAAGAACTCAAACTTCAAACAAACTAGACCTACACGAGTTCAAAACATTTACTCCAACAATATGATAGATGGAGGGCAGAATTTTAGTCAGGATGTGATAGATGGAAGGCAGAATTTTAGTCAGGATGTGATAGATGGAGGGCAGAATTTTAGTCAGCATGTGATAGATGGAGGGCAGAATTTTAGTCAGCATGTGATAGATGGAGGGCAGAATTTTAGTCAGCATGTGATACATGGAGGGCAGAATTTTGTCAGCATGTGATAGATGGAGGGCAGAATTTTAATCAGGATGTGATAAATGGAGGGCAGAATTTGAAACAGGTTGTCTCTCCCAGCGTGTCTACACCTTGTATGTTCCCATGACCCTGAGAGCTATGCAGCTACTAGTATGGTCTCCCAAACTGGATAGTTCGAAGGGTATGGACTAAATAAAGAAAGATACAACCTTCTGCCTTGCATGCAGGCTGAGAATAGAATAAATCTGAGGAAGGCTGATAAATATACCTGTTGAAATTGGATGCCCTGGACCACACGGGCAATGAAACTGTGTTAGATAATTTGCCTGATGAAAGACATTAGATGAGAAGAAAACTAATTGGTCCTCTGCTGTGGTGTCCCACCAGATGATCAGAGTGCCAGACCTGCTGCCTCAGAAAAGGTCCACACAATATTACTGGTGGTCACCCTCCTGTGGTCATGGAGTCAAGGTTTTTTTTTTTTTTGTTTAAACATTAATGAAGAAAAACATCTGTAAATATTTTTTTGATGGGTAGGTTTCCTCATTTTTAAATTTTACCTGGACAATGGCCGTGGGGCCTACTCTTTACACTTTCCAACTGCAGAGGGATTTTTAATGTGTGCAACTTGCACATGGGACCTCCTATTTTTTCGCCGTTTTCCGAGAAGGCTAGGCATCCGATCTCACTACGCAGGAGATCAGGGGGGAGTATGACATCATTAGGAACCACTGGTTCTGAAAAAATGTCCATCAATTATATTCCCTGTACTGGGAGTGAACCCGATACCTTTAGAATTAGAGGTGGATGCTATACCTCTTGGCCACTCCGACTGCCTTATCTATATCCAGTGTCCCCACTAAAGGTGCTCTCGAAACTAGTTTTTTAAATCTCTCATTGCTGTGTACACCTGTATGACCAGGACATTTTAGTTCCATTTAATTCCACAGGTAAAGGCTCAGATGGTGCTCTAGGATTGGGTCAGGCCCAGCTAACGAATGCATTACTACCAGTGCTGTGTAAATGTGAGTGGAAGATAACTGCTGTAAGTTGCAGCAAGGGGGAGCACCATGGGCACACTCTTGCTTTGACAGAGGAGGGGAAAGTCCTGACTTGGGGTGATGGTTGCAAGGGGAAACTAGGACTTGGAGATCAGGTACTGGTGTAACAGTTTGTGGTGTGCTCTGATTATAAGCTACCTGTTTGTCAGCACTAAAATAAAAAAATACATGAAAAACATTAAATATTTTTATCTTTGGTTCAATAAAAAAAAAGGTAGTCCCATAGCAGATACAACCGTAGGGGAGTGAAGTGTTAGAGACATCACTATACTAGGTCCAGCATTGAGAGGTGGATTGACCCTTCCTCACTGCCTTTTCCTTCCCTGACTCAAGTGATAATATTAATGCATGTGAGCAGATGTTTGCCCTGTGAAGTTCCGTGGGGGGGGGGGGGGTCTCTGATGAGACGAAGAAAGAATAAGACCAGTGCTCCCCCAGGCATGTAGTAAAACATGAGGTCATGTATGGGGCTGTCAAGGTCATCATGTAAAACAAATAGCTACAGAAACCACAGCTCCAAAAGCATGTACTTTGACATTGGCTTTTTGCAAGGGAGTCCTCTACAGTAATGGCACCATACTTCTTGAGGGGCAAAAACAGGACATGAATGAGCAGATGTTTATGTAAACATGTAAGCTTTCATACAAAATTGGACAGTTTGATTTACCAAAGATCTCATCTCTTGCCATTTTTTCCAGGCTGTCCTAAAGCAAGGGTTTATGGCTCGGTCTGCTCATTCTCTAAATGTGCTTTGCCTATCATTCCATTCCACTTAAGCTTTATAGGAAGTTCCAGTGGTGCTCTGGAGAGTTCCTTGTAGCTAGAAAGATGATGTGTCTTTTCCTCAAAACTTAAGCAGCACCCTTGATTCATCTTTTTCTTAGTTGTCTACTGGCCTGTGGATCTAGCATTAGTAAAGGGGTATGATGATGGTTTGTCACTTTTCAGTCTGACCAGATACCTAAACTATATTATTCATATCTGCTGAATATACTCCAGGCAAGATGTAATTTCAGCGTCTGTTGTGTGTTATGTTTTATTGTTTCTGTTCTGGAACAGTTGGTCTTTTTTTTTAAGGCAGATTTTCTACTCCTGTGATTTATTTATTGTTCTTGTGTGGCTATCATGGCACAATATAAGGGAGGATATGTTATTGATAATTTGTCGTTTAGATATCTTAGAATGAGTGAGAAGCCACAAATGGAGGAAGTTCAGTGTGGCTTCCGAGCAAACCAAAGTACTCAAGACCTGATCTTCACACTCAGATAGCTGAGTTAAAAGGCCCTTATAAAGGTGAGATATACCTTTGTTTCTTGGATCTGGAAAAGGTATTTGACAAGGTCCCCTGGAGCAAACTTTGGGACTACTTGGCATGGAAGAACATTCCAGCACCTCTGATACGTGCTATACAGAGCTTTTACAAGTCTTGCAGAAATTATGTGAGGACGGCAAACCATAAGTCAGAAGAGTTCTGGACCACTGTCACAAAGTGGCTTTAATTAGAGTCTGTCTGAGTACAGAGACAAGACACCAGTTTTTGAGGAAAGTCTGAGAAGATAGATTAAGATAAGAGTTACAGTGAATGTGGAAGGATAAGACTTATAGCTTCAAGGGTGAGAACCTAGATTGACTCTCCCTTGGCTTTTGTGACTTATTTACTCGCCACTGTCTCACCACCTCTGACTACCAGAACGGAGATAAGGTTACACTAAATTATCCTTAGACACCACTATACAGTCAAAGCATATAAGTACAGTATAGTTAAAGATAAACTAGATTGACTCTCCCTTGGCTTTTGTGACTTATTTACTCGCCACTGTCTCACCACCTCTGACTACCAGAAAGGAGATAAGGTTACACTAAATTATCCACAGACACCACTATACAGTCAAAGCATATAAGTACAGTATAGTTAAAGATAAACTGATCCAGTGTACATTTTATAGTTTATTAAACAACAAATCAATACCACAGCAAACAACAATAACGTGCGAGTTCGCACAACCTGGAAAAAAGAACAAATCAAGTGAAAGACACAATATAAAATTTCCACGCTCTCTTTCACACCTGCATGAAAACAACTAAGGATAAAGAAATATACTTTGAGGGGGGGGGGGGGGGGGGGGGGGGGGTTTCTAAGTAAGAGCCACCACTCCTGACTACACTATTGTTACTAACTAAACACACTGTCCCGCTGAAGATGTATAAACTAAATGACTACACTGTCTCAAAGGCGCTCTAGGCGGTCCTGCACACCTAACTAATACACCATCAAGAAATGCTACACTAATGGATTCTGCAGCGCTAACTCAGAGGCTGTCCTCTAAGTATTTCTATCTAACCCTACTGTTCCTCGCTAAACTCCTCTCTCTCTCCTCTGTTTCTGTTCAGTGCCTCTCTGATGCTTTCGTCTGAGGCTCCGATGAGTTGCTTTTCGTCACGCACCTCCTCCCGTTAGCATTTAGAAAGGCATGTTTTCCCTCTCTCCTTTCCCGAATACTGATGAAGGGACCCTTGGCAATTAGATAGATATTTAATTGCCTAAGGCTGCAGATTTTATCACTGCTGATGACACTCAATTCTTCAAACCGCCGAGTTAACCCGCTTCGGGTTTAGGCCTACTGCATTATTGTGGCAGTATGTAAACAACACCAGGCAACGTAGCCTGTTTTGGTATTGGGCCTTTACAAGCTAAGAACTCCTATTTAGAGGCAAGTCCCCCGTTGAGGCATAGGTTTCCACACGTCAAGAGAACTTCTAATTCCTCTCAGTGTTGCAGATGTAACTGGGTGCCAGGTACAAGCATGTACCCAGTTTTCTTCAATTACACTGATGTCTCATGCCTCCTTCTCCTGAGAAGGCAAAGTCCGTGGTAGGCTTAGGGTTATCTACAACCTCCTCGCCGTGAATCGCTGTAAAACAAAAATAACATCTATACAACAATTCAAAATTACCTAATACATAACACATTAACACCCAAGATTCATCTACACCCTGGTGTCCCCTAAATTAACCTTTAGCACGCTGGGTTAAAATTTTGGAAATGTGCCCTGCAGCTGGGTTTTATTTCACAACGCCCCCGTTTTTATAGTGGGTGACTTGTAACGCCAATAGTTTTTTTGTTTCTTGTTCAATTGCTATAATTTTTGGAATGTATATAAATAAATGAATGACGAATCTGATGATATAAGTTTTGTTAGTGTATATGTTAGATGTGATAGGAAGAGAGTAATGGAAAGATGAAAAAATGGGATGAGGCACCCGCATCTTGCCCTTTCTGTTCACTAACCTGACTTCATCAAAATTATCGTCAACAACGCTAGACAAACTCCATTTTTCCTCATCTCCGCAATCACCCATATTCTGAGAACCGATATCAGCGCTAGTAATGCCAACAAATTCCTCGTCATCGGAAGTCAGAATCCATGACAATTTCAGTGAAAATAGAAGTTTGTTCGATGCCGATTGATGTCGATAAAAAAAAATTCACAAAAAATTAACGCGAATACAACCGTCATTAGATAAAAATCGAAATCGGAAGTTAACTCTCTTGCACAGAAGATTAAATCTAAACATCCGGTGGTGATATCACGTGTACACATATTATAAGGCAGGAAACCGACGATAAACGAAATTTGCAGCTGCAGCGGTCAGAACTTAGAGTTCCACTGTCGCAAACTCGCGACTCCAGCGTGCTAAAGGCTAATAAATCTCCCCTACACACAAGCTGCACACAAGAAATAAAACAGATATTTCTGCCCGAGGGTCAGACTAAATTACAGCTCCCTCCTATCTCCCGCACAAATTACTCGCTGTCTGTTACATTAAACCCAGACGCGGGCTGACCTGATTCTTTTGTGTGTGCGTGATCTCGTAGGCGTCACAACATCGCTTCACTGAAGCTAATATCCCCTGTACTGAATAATTTTCCAGCCCTATTCTTCTTAAAGACTGCCCCGGGAAGGTTATCAATTTAACAGAATTATTTAACACACTTATCCATATACCATCTATGTTAATATTATACCCCCTTCACCCCTTGTCTTCTGACTACATTACCAAATAGCACAACTTATTAACACACAAACCACACCCACATATATTCACTACAGATTATCATAATCAACTGCGGTTACTCGGACCTCATTATTACATTACACAGAGCTCCCGTCTAACTTAGCACCTAACCTCATACAGTTAATTATTTCAAAAACCGCTACACTAATCATAGATACTGCTAGCTTATACAAATATAATTATAGACAAACTTACACTACACTGGCTCTAGTTTTGTATGTCAGCAATTGATGGCAACTCCTGACTAATAAAAATTAAATTTAATCCCAGAAGAAAGCTTACTCTAACGTGCTAAAATCCTATAGAAAAAACTTCCTACACAACTATTAATTTATGAACATACCCAACTTTACCGAATTTCCCGAACTGGGCAGACTGCAATGGTGCGTATTCACGGCACAAAATTCTTGGACTAGTGAGCGATAACTACATATGGCGCTCACCATATATATATATATATATATATATATATATATATATATATATATATATATATATATATATAATATATATATATATATATATATATATATATATTGCTAATAGCCTGATGCAAGACCGACGCAGTGAGTCATCGCGTCTGGCATCATCTCCCAGGAACCGCTTTTACCCAACCTTTGACCTACTATCATGCCTGCACATAAATTAAATCTAAACTCCACCAATCATATCATAATCTTAACCTCTGACTCATCGTTGACCAAGCAATTGCAAAATTATTTCTGCTCACTCGCCGAAATTATACGTAATATT
Source organism: Oreohelix idahoensis (assembly GCA_024509875.1). Taxonomy (NCBI): domain Eukaryota; kingdom Metazoa; phylum Mollusca; class Gastropoda; order Stylommatophora; family Oreohelicidae; genus Oreohelix; species Oreohelix idahoensis. The sequence continues at coordinate 90,158 of JAMPIV010014643.1, read as the reverse complement.
CTGTAACGTTCCTGGCCTCCTATCTACCAGAATGAATCACTTACTCCACATTACAACCTGGGTCGTGCTTTCCCCCATCCCCACAAATAAAGGGTTGGTGAAGGTTGTCTGATTAATCCAACCGCCATAAAAATAACCCAGAATTAATTAATAACGAACTCGAACACCTAAGAATAATACTTACTTACTTACTTACTTAGTCGTTCCCCTTCTACCGTGAGGTGTAGAGGTTTGGAAGAGAGAGCGCCAGACCATTCTATCAGCTGTCTTCTTTCTGGCCTGGTTCCATTCTAGTCCTCGGTCCTTCAAAGATTGTTTAATGTTGTCCTCCCAGCGGACTCTGGGTCGTCCTGGAGGTCTGGATCCCTGGCTCTTTGTTTCCCATGCTTGTCGTGGTAGCCGATCTTCTCCCATTCTGCAGACATGGCCAAACCATCTTAGTTGGGACTGTTCTATTTGGGTCTGCAGCGGATGGGATTTTAGGCCTTGACGGATCGTCTGGTTGCGGACCATGTCTCTTCTTGTTACTTCAACCACTTTCCTCAGATACCTCATTTCTGAGGTTTTCCTAAGAATAATTAAAGAACAAAAAATAAATATTCATGATTACGCGAACTACAAGAGAGAAAACCGGACTGATTCTAAAGGCGACGAACTGGAACGGACTACGGACTACGACTTATGGAACTTGGAATACAAGAAGTATAAATGGGAAGGAAGAGGAGCTGGTGGAAGAGATGAGGAAAGCAAAACTAGAAATCCTGGCTATAACGGAAACGAAGAAAAAAGGACAAGGAGTCATGGATCTCGATGGCAACACGTTGCTCTACAGTGGTGTACCCATATCTGAAAGAGCTAAAGGGGGCGTGGGTTGCATTGTGGCCCAAAATCAAAAAGATAGTATCAAGGGATGGAACTTTGTCTCGGAGCGCATTATGGTTGTAAAAATAAAAGAAGGAGAAACCATAGTCAACCTGGTCATAGTGTATGGGCCAAATGAGGATGAGAGAGCAGAGGTCAAGGAGGAATTCTTCGAGCTGCTTCAAAGGACAGTGGATGACTGCCTAGATGAAGTTATTATGCTCGGAGATTTTAATGCCAGAGTTGGAAATGACCATGCTAGATGGGGTGGAGTTATCGGAAGATATGGAGAAGATACTCTCAATGACAATGGAAAGCGACTCCTTAGATTCTGCAGTGAGCAGAATCTGATCATTACAAACACAAAGTTCCCCCATAAGCGCATACATGCATACACTAGATGTGAACCAACCAAGAATGAGAAGTCAGTGATCGACTATGCCATTGTTCGGAGAAGCTCATTCAGATATGTCCGAGATGCAAGAGTCTGGAGGGGGCCAGAGATTGGAAGTGATCACTACCTGCTAACAATCAAACGAACAACTGAAAGAGTTGCTCAGCCTAGGAACTGCCCAACATCACGCAAGAAACCAAGTAAACGAGCAGGAGAAATGAGCATTAGGACCTACAAGCTTAGAGAGCCAGAAATTAAGACCAGATATCAGGGGCTTATTGCTACAGCAGTGAGCAACACAGAAGAACGACCCGATGACTTGGAAACCCTCTGGAATAAATTCAAGGATATCATAAAGACAGCTGCTGCAGAAGCATGCGGTGAAGTCCGACTTGGGAACCAGAGAAAGAGGACACCTTGGTGGACAGAGGAAGTCAAAGAGAAAATAAGAGAGAAGAAAATGGCATGGAAACAATACTTGGGAGCTAAAAACACAACAGGACAAATGGAAAAAATATAGAGAATATGTGACACTCAGAACAGAAGCAAAGAACAAAGTGCTAGCAGCAAAACAGAAGTCCTGGGAAGAATTTGGAGAAAAACTAGAAAAAGATGCACAAGAAAACCAGAAATTGTTCTATAAGACCCTAAAGAAACATGAGGAAAGAAAAAAACAATGCCCTCTCAAATTTATAAAGGACAAGCAAGGCAAATTGCTTACTGCCCCGAAGGAAGTAATGGAAAGATGGAAAGAATATTTCTCAGAACTCCTGGATGGTGAGCATGATGAAGCATCAGAAATAATAAACACTAGCACAGAAGAGAAAACCAATGATGGTGAAGATGACATAAAGATGGAAGAACTGAGGGCAGCACTGGAGAAAATCAAGATGGGCAAAGCAGCAGGGCATGATGGTATAACACCAGAAATGGTTAAGTACATGGGAGCATCAGGCGACCTATTACTCTTAAAGGTCCTACAGGCAGCATGGTGCAACAAGACCATACCAAAGGATTGGGAGATTGCCATCATAACACCAATTTTCAAAAAGGGTGACAATCGACAATTGGAAGATGAGACAGGTCTATATTTCGGAGATGGCATTTGCTGATGATGTTGCCCTGATTGCTAAATCAGAGGCACATCTCCAATCCAACCTGCAAGTCTGGAAGGAAGAGCTGGAGAAGAGAGGGATGGTCATAAGCAGCTCTAAAACAAAATCCATGGTGATATCACGAGAAGAAAGAAAACATCAGATTAAGTTGGGAGAACAGGTCCTGGAGCAGGTTGACCACTTTAAATATCTCGGAGCTATTATAGACCGAAAGGGAGGCATCAAAGAAGAGTTGGCCACTCGAAAAGCAGCGGCTGGGAGACTTTTTCAGGCCATAAATCGTGGATTCCTCAGCAAGAAAGAGGTTGGTAGGAAAACGAAGATGGCTGTATACCGCTCCACCTATGTCCCAGTCTTGACATATGGATGCGAGTCGTGGGCAATGACTACAACCCACAAAAGCCAGATCCAAACCTCAGAAATGAGGTATCTGAGGAAAGTGGTTGAAGTAACAAGAAGAGACATGGTCCGCAACCAGACGATCCGTCAAGGCCTAAAATCCCATCAGCTGCAGACCCAAATAGAACAGTCCCAACTAAGATGGTTTGGCCATGTCTGCAGAATGGGAGAAGATCGGCTACCACGACAAGCATGGGAAACAAAGAGCCAGGGATCCAGACCTCCAGGACGACCCAGAGTCCGCTGGGAGGACAACATTAGACAATCTTTGAAGGACCGAGGACTAGAATGGAACCAGGCCAGGAAGAAGACAGCTGATAGAATGGTCTGGCGCTCTCTCTTCCAAACCTCTACACCTCACGGTAGAAGGGGAACGACTAAGTAAGTAAGTAAAATAAATAAATGGAACCAAAAAAAAAAGTTGAAAATAAAAATAACAGTACCTCATCACAACCACCACCAGTGTAAGACAAGGTGATATCCTGTCACCATATCTGTTCATATTCCTCATGGATGATGTCATCAAAACATGTAAGGAGAGGACAAGAAAATACTCAGTTGGGTATTGGAAGATGAGACAGGTTTGTATTTCAGAGCTGGCATTTTCGGATGATTTTGCCCTGATTGCTAAATCAGAGGCACATCTTCAATCCAACCTGGAAGGAAGAGCTGAAGAAGAGGGGGATGGTCCATCAGCAGCTCTAAAACAAAAACCATGGTGTTATCACGAGAGGAAAAAAGGCATCAGATTAAGCTCGGAGAACATGTCTTGGAGGAGGTCAACCACGTTAAACACCTTGGAGCTGTCATAGACTGGAAGGGAGGCTACCCAAAGAGCAGTAGCTGGGAAACTTTTTCAGGCCATAAATCGAGGAGTTGCAAAAGAGAAGTTGGCAAGAAAACAAAGATGGCTGTATACCACTCCACCTATGTCCCAGTCTTGACATATGGATGTGAGTCATAAGAAAATGGCTCGTAGAATGAGAACCTACTTAAGATAGTGAAGACGAGTAAGGATTTTGAGCACACATAGCCCGAGTGATACACTCGAAGAAATTCTGAGGATGAACAAGGGTTCCCTAGCGACAGTCGTTCTCTCCCTGTATCTTGATAAAGGTTATAAAAGATAGCCCCCACTCCCTAAATAGATAAGAAGAATTGGCATTAGACGTACAAACAATACAGCATGAGTACGACATTAAATTCTCCTTTTAATTGTAAAACAGTGAGTATAAAAGCAAAAATATGTATAAAAAGATTGATTCAAAGAACAAAGCACAGTAAAAATCGTGATGAATGTGATATACTAATTAAAGAACTACTATCGAAAAAACTAAATTAACTTGCTGGTTGATTGTTCATTAGGATAAACTAGTGTCCGTTTTGAACTGTGGTTGGGTTCGCACTCCACGTAACAGAATGAAGATTGTCCTAATGCCCAATTGTTCTGCATAGTGATGAAAACTAAAAACGGCTACCATATATATTTATAAGAGATTATACAACTTGGATAAGGATACATCTGCTGGTATTGATTCAGCAGAATATTCGTAGATATAGAAACCCAGCTCCAGATGATAATTACGTATGCATACGCTGCAGGATACTGAACTTATGTATCACATTAAGTATTTATGGGTTACCGTACAGGATGGTTGTGTTAATACATCGTTAGACCGGGTGAATATTGAGGTGACTTTCTTCATATTCTTGTATACGTGAATACCAGATCTAGGTTCCCAATTCCAATTTATGGGTAAGCCTTCTGTCTTGAAAGTACTGGATGTGGAGTATAACCCGTGCTGTCACCACCAGGTTGGGACATGACAGGAGTAGGCACTTAGTAGACTGTCAAGTACTAAGATCCTGTTTACTGAATTTTCATCTCAGTCAGGCGCTAAGGTCAGAAGACGAAGCTCTACCTTGCTCAGGGTCTTCTGCAGTGGAACTCTGCATGCATCAATCTAAACACTAGTGAAATTAAATTCTTACTTACTTACTTAGTCGTTCCCCTTCTACCGTGAGGTGTAGAGGTTTGGACGAGAGAGCGCCAGACTATCCTATCGGCTGTCTTCCTCCTGGCCTGGTTCCATTCTAGTCCTCGGTCCTTCAAAGATTGTCTAATGTTGTCCTCCCAGCGGACTCTGGGTCGTCCTCGGGGTCTGGATCCTTGGCTCTTTGTTTCCCATGCTTGTCGTGGTATCCGATCTTCTCCCATTCTGCAGACATGGCCAAACCATCTTAATTGGGACTGTTCTACTTGGGTCTGCAGGGGGTAGGATTTAAGGCCTTGACGTATCGTCTGGTTGCGTAACATGTCTCTTCTTGTTACTTCAACCACCTTCCTCAGATACCTCATTTCTGAGGTTTGGATCTGGCTTTTATGGGTTGTAGAAATTAAATTCACGGTTTAAAATATCTGTCGGGAATGTACAGCAAGTCACTTAGAAGGCTTTTCTGGAGTTGCTCAGATTTAGCATTGCTTTGTCTAGTTTTTGGGTGCTCAAGATTTTTCCGTGCCTCGCACAGGGCCAGATTAAGAACTCCGGAGGCCCTAGGCTATTAAGATATTTTGGGGCCCCCCCTTCAATCTTCTAAAAGGCAAAACTAGAAAAAACTAATGGATGTCAGATAAATGTTATTATTAACTGATTCAGTACGTAATTATTTTCAGCTCTGGACGGAATTATTTTTAAGCCCCAAAAATTTACACATACTTAATTTACGTTTACTGACAATGTGTGTCTAATCATGAGTTAAGTATAACATATTATATATCAAATTAAAGTACATTGGATGAACAATATAAATCCATATGCCTTTCTAGCTAATTTTATGTTGTGTTTATGTTATTACAGATAACATGGGGAAAAAGATAACTTGAAATTTTGAACAAAAATCTTCGACTTACGTAAGGCTTGTAACATAAATTGTTATCACAATACAGTTTCACTGCTTTCTTTGTACAGGTAATCCATTTAGAAACACAGAAAAAGTAAGAAAGTTATGGTTGATCACACAGTTTGTTCACTGTTCACATATTAGTAACATATCCTGTGTGTTTCTGGCCATTATGGCGATACGACAAAACACGATTAAAGATGAAGATAAATGTGAAAAATTCCCTTCAAACGCAAATAAAAGACGTTGAAGCTTGTTGAAATTTGCCCAGTTTTGTGTTTACTTCCGTTCGAGATAAATTCCGGGCAGTATAAAATATCAGAATGGAAAGAAACAAAATTTTTAAGGAGCCCAGACATTTTCTCGAAATTTTTTTTTTATCATGGCATAATTGTATAATGAGCAGCAAAACAGAAGTCCTGGGAAGAATTTGGAGAAAAGCTAGAAAAAGATGCACAAGAAAACCAGAAATTGTTCTATAAGACCCTAAAGAACATGAGGAAAGAAAAACAATGCCCTCTCAAATTTATAAAGGACAAGCAAGGCAAATTGCTTACTGCCCCGAAAGAAGTAATGGAAAGATGGAAAGAATATTTCTCAGAACTCCTGGATGGTGAGCATGATGAAGCATCAGAAATGATAACCACTGACACAGAAGAGGAAACCAATGATGGTGAAGATGACATAAAGATGGAAGAACTGAGGGCAGCACTAGAGAAAATCAAGATGGGCAAAGCAGCAGGGCATGATGGTATAACACCAGAAATGGTTAAGTACATGGGAGCATCAGGCGACCTATTACTCTTAAAGGTCCTACAGGCAGCATGGTGCAACAAGACCATACCAAAGGATTGGGAGATTGCCATCATAACACCAATTTTCAAAAAGGGTGACAATCGACAGTGTGGAAACCATAGAGGCATATCCCTTCTCAGTGTCCCTGGTAAAATCTACTCTAGAATCCTAGAGCAGAGACTCCGACGCCTAGCTGAGCCACAATTGGATGAGGTCCAGTGCGGATTCCGAGCAAACCGAAGTACTCAAGACCTAATCTTCACACTCAGACAGCTGAGTGAAAAGGCCCTTGAGTATAAGAGTGAGATCCATCTTTGTTTCATAGATCTGGAAAAGGCGTTTGACAGGGTCCCCTGGAGCAAACTTTGGGACTGTTTGGCAAGGAAGAATATTCCAGCACCTCTGATTCATGCTATACAGAGCTTCTACAAGTCTTGCAGAAATTATGTGAGGACAGCAAACCATAAGTCAGAAGAGTTCAGGACCACCACTGGTGTAAGACAAGGTGATATCCTATCACCTTACCTCTTCATACTCCTTATGGACGATGTCATCAAGGCATGTAAGGAGAGAACAAGAAAGTATTCAGTGGGGTACTGGAAGATGAGACAGGTCTATATTTCGGAGCTGGCATTTGCTGATGATGTTGTCCTGATTGCTAAATCAGAGGCACATCTCCAATCCAACCTGCAAGTCTGGAAGGAAGAGCTGGAGAAGAGAGGGATGGTCATAAGCAGCTCTAAAACAAAATCCATGGTGATATCACGAGAAGAAAGAAAACATCAGATTAAGTTGGGAGAACAGGTCCTGGAGCAGGTCGACCACTTTAAATATCTCGGAGCTATTATAGACCGAAAGGGAGGCATCAAAGAAGAGTTGGCCACTCGAAAAGCAGCGGCTGGGAGACTTTTTCAGGCCATAAATCGTGGATTCCTCAGCAAGAAAGAGGTTGGTAAGAAAACGAAGATGGCTGTATACCGCTCCACCTATGTCCCAGTCTTGACATATGGATGCGAGTCGTGGGCAATGACTACAACCCACAAAAGCCAGATCCAAACCTCAGAAATGAGGTATCTGAGGAAAGTGGTTGAAGTAACAAGAAGAGACATGGTCCGCAACCAGACGATCCGTCAAGGCCTAAAATCCCATCCGCTGCAGACCCAAATAGAACAGTCCCAACTAAGATGGTTTGGCCATGTCTGCAGAATGGGAGAAGATCGGCTACCACGACAAGCATGGGAAACAAAGAGCCAGGGATCCAGACAACCAGGACGACCCAGAGTCCGCTGGGAGGACAACATTAGACAATCTTTGAAGGACCGAGGACTAGAATGGAACCAGGCCAGGAAGAAGACAGCTGATAGAATGGTCTGGCGCTCTCTCTTCCAAACCTCTACACCTCACGGTAGAAGGGGAACGACTAAGTAAGTAAGTAAGTATAATTGTATAATGGTAGGTCTCTATTATCCAACCTGCAAAAAATTAGAAAATATCATTTTGATGCTGAGCTTCCTTGCAAAAAGTTAGTCTAAACACTGACATATCTTGAGATAGTCGGTGAGGGATTGTTATCAAATATCAAAATAGTAAAAACAATCTATTCATTATTTAGACGCCAAATTTTTCTCTTCTGTAGGACAAAAGGTATGTCCCAACCCTGATCTCGCAAGAACACTTTCACGATGAAACAGTAGTTTCAGTATCAGCTGGTGGCATTCATAGTGCAGCTGCAACCGCCAAGGGCAGTGTGTACACCTGGGGTTGTGGCAGTGATGGAAGGCTTGGTCACCCTGATGGTCAAGGTCACAGGTATCTCTTTCAGTCAAAGGTCCCAAGGAAAGTAGAGCAGCTGCCAAAAACTTGCACGGGCCCAGCAATGGTTAGCTCAGCTTACTACCATACTGCTACAATAGTAAGGTAGCCAACTGAGTACAGGCAGAGACTGATGCTTGTAATGGTTACAGGTGATGTGACTGAAGTTTTTCCTCAGAGCATCAGAGATTACCACCACCATCTCCTTTTTCGCTCCTTATGGAATAAGGATTACCACCTCCATCTCCTTTTTCGCTCCTTATGGAATAAGGAACCACCACTGCCGATGGCCCCCTTGAGGAAGTCTACGCCAGAGCACAAACGCTCACATTGGTGGTTTCTGTAGCTATTGGTCTTATATGATGAAGTTGCCAGCCACATGCACAACCTCATATTAGTTGTTTTTTATGAATGCCTGAGGGAGGAGTAGTCCAATTTTTACTTTGTCTCCTCAGAGACCCCTGGTAACTACACGGGCATCAGAGATTCATCATCATCATCAGCTGCCATCTCCACATCGGAGAGGTCAGCTGCAGTGAATCTCCATCGTCTTCTGTCTCTTGTCTTGATGGTGCACTCTGGCAGACTCCTTCCTGTCCCTCTCTTGTTGTTATCTTCCCACTTGCAGCCCTGTCTTCTTCTTGCTCGTTTGCCTTCAACTCTTCCTGCCATTATGGTCCTCATCAGAGGAGCCAAATTATAGTAAACTTGACCTAAAGTTTTCTTGGATCTTAACATTCCATGTTAATGTGTTTCAGACTGGCCATATTTTTATCAAGTTTTCTGGCTTTAGTAATCTTTTCACTGTTGCTTAGTTACTTGAATGATCTTCCTTGTGACACTAGTATCTTCCTACCTCAGGAATAGGATAATATGTATTTTGTAGATAAAATAAATGGCTGACCTGTTTGTATTCATAATGATAAATGGTGTGGAAGACAAAGTTAGCATTACAAAATTGTGTAACCTGGGAACTAACAGTTTGTTTGCAACAAAACGTGACATTCAGTAATCATAAGAAGAAAGATATTTAGTTTTTTGTTTTTTTTTTAAAATCCATCAGGTCTTAAAGCGATTCCCTGTCTCCACTTTGCTTTAAATTTGCCCTACTTATAATTCTGAGAAAAGAGGTAACATACTGTTTCAGTAAAATTTAAAATTCTTTCAGAATTAAGAGGGCACAGACTAATTGGGTATAACATAAATGGTGGCAACGTATTTTTAAAAGAAAGAGTATTTTGACCTATGAGAACAAATTTGTTTGACACTCTGTGTATAAATATTGAACCAGTCAAAAACATTAATGCTGGCAAACAGAGTAGAAGGATAAATAGATAGTTACATTTGATAATGAGTCTCCTCTTGCATTTGATAATGATTATCATAAGATCAAAGAGGTTGAGCTGGCTGGGACATTCGTAGTGAACTGTGAAACTAGCAACACTAATAACAACCACAGGGTGATTGGAAAGTCACTTCATATTGTTAAATATGTATATTCTGGCTTGTTTCTTTTGGATATATGCTTGTTTCTATTGGATATACGCTTGTTTCTTTTGGATATACGTGACATAAATGTCAAATCAAAGAGCAGTAACTGCCATTTTACAAATGGTTTTATTTTTTTATTCCCAGAAACAAAATACAAAAAAATTTAAAATAGCAAATAAACTAATGTTACACAAAACGTATTCCTAGGATATGTAATCTGTAGTTTCTCATTTCTGTTGAGATCTATAGTTTCTCATTTCTGTTGTGGTCTGTAGTTTCTCATTTCTGTTGTGGTCTACAGTTTCTCATTTCTGTTGTGGTCTGTAGTTTCTTATTTCTGTTGTGATCTGTAGTTTCTCATTTCTGTTGTGATCTGTAGTTTCTCATTTCTGTTGTGATCTGTAGTTTCTCATTTCTGTTGTGATCTGCCTCAGAACTATGAATGAGGCAGGAAAACTGAGGCAGATCACAACAGAGATGAGAAACTACAGACTACACATCCTGGGAATAAGTGACAGCAGATGGGGCACTGCGCGAAGGATGGCCGCCGACTGAGAAAAGTGGAAGCAGTTTGTTGCTGCCATACAAGATGCCACCAGGTGACTGCTGTGACAGCCGGCGGCTAAGCATCAAATAAGAAGAAGACATGAAACAACAAACATGGCTGCCTGCTATGAAATTATTTGTTGAACAGATTGGATCTCAAGTTCAGTTGTAATGTTAATGAGTGTCCTTTCACGATGTACTGTCACAGCAAGGTGATGGTTTGGTTGGTCCTAGGTTCGATTTCCGGTAAGCCTATCACTTATATTTTCTTATCTGTTGTCTAGTGTCATCCTTTATGTCCAACGCGTACCTGTTAATTACCTTTATTTATTTATTTACTAATGTGAAATGCCATTTTATATTATAAATCAGGAGTTAATTGTCTTTAAATGACATTTGTTTCATTATGAATTAGTTCATTAGGAGAGACGAACTAACAGTTTAGAAATAGGAAGTGACTTTTTAATTATCCTCCAAAAACAGACCACAGAATCATCGGCAAGGATATGGTGGAACGGGGAGCCACATAGTTTTCAGTTGTGACTTTTTACCACATATAGTTCTTTAGATGAAAAAAAAAAAATATGTTGCTTTTGTTACCTCTGAACCATGCTATACCTTGTTTATTCAACATAGGGTATATTTGTTTTTTTTATTGAACATATCATCTTTATTATTGAACATATCACATACCTTTTGAATTGAACATATCAAATATATCTTATTTATTATACATCTGGTGTGGTTAGATTTTAATATGTCAGTTGCGTGCATTCCATCATTGTTATAATTTTTGTGATTAATGTGCTGAGTCAGGATGTGGGTGCTGCACCAGTTATCACTATCGATAACTATGAATTGGCAGTGGTGCACCACTTCACGTACCTGGGGTCTACCATCAATGGCAAACTCTCTCTGGACACAGAAATTGACAGCCACATTGGCAAAGCTGCAGCTACCTTTGCCCGCCTCACATCGCGTGTTTGACAAAACTCCAAACTCACAATGAAGACCAAAGCTGCGGTATATAACGCCTGCATCATCAGCGCACTTCTGTATGGTAGTGAGACATGGACAACCTATGCTAAGCAAGAGAGAAGGCTCAATGCCTTCCATCTACGGTGTCTACGCCACATCCTCGGCATTTCGTGGAAACATAAAGTGGCAAATGTCGAGGTGTTGTCACGTGCTGACCTTCAAAGCATGTATACACTGCTTAGACAGCGCAGACTACGCTGGCTTGGCCATGTCCGCCGCATGGAAGATGGCCGCATACCGAAAGATATCTTCTACAGACAACTGGCAGATGGCAAAAGAACAGGCGACAGCAGCTGAGATGCAAAGATGTATGCAAGAGAGACATGAGGGCACTGGACATAAACCCAGCAACCTGGGAGGATGAAGCTGCTGATCGCACCAAGTGGTGATGCTATCTGCGGTGCGACCTCAGTTTGGGCGAAAAGAAGCTCACACAGCCAGCAGAAGAGAGGAGAAAACATCAAAAGGAACACCAGGAAAATAAGCAGCTGAGGTCTGTCACCTCAGGGGTGCATTCCCATAGTCAGTTATGACTACTAAAGGGGCTATTATTATTATTATCATTTTTATTTTTTAAATTATATTTTGACGATGCGTGCTGTGTCTAGTTTTGATTCTAAGGGATTGCATCAAAAGTATTGATTTAGCTGTTAAATTTCTGTAATTTTTATCTTACTTCTTTCTCTGTTTTTGTGATTCTTAATGAGCATGGAGCAGCCGCCGTTGGTACCCTTGCAGGATGTTTGCACCAACCAAAGTATTTAATTTGCTTTTACAGTGGTGGTTTCCATAGCAATGTATTTGACATGATCAGGTTGGCAGCCCATAAACAACCCTTGTTTAGTCGCCGCTTGTGATCGACCTGATGGAGCAGTAGTTCTTCTCTATCTCTGTCTCTCACCCCCTACCCCTGGAACAACATAGAGTATTTATTTAAGTGGGTATTTTTACTGTTACATTTCTGCTATTTTTGTTCTCTGAAATTTCTATAAGTGGAATTCAGTCAATCAATCAGTCAATCAATCAGTCAAAACCCTTCAGCTTCCCAAAGAGCACAGACCTCCAACAACCACATGCCAAGTCCGCCATGTCTTCCTCATTATTTTCATTTCTATCTCCAGCTCTATTCTGTTTCTCCATCTTCATACCCCTGGGGGTTCTAGGACAAGGACTGCCTTGTAATGCTATCAACAGGTTTCTGCAATGTGTGTCCTATCCATCGCCAGCGTCCTCTTTGCATTGCATCTTCCACTGGTACTTGTCTGATTCTTGTCATCAACAAGTGGGATTAGCAATGTCACATTTCTGCAGCTGGTAATTTGTCGGTCGCATATCTGATGGTCAGTTTTTTGTTTTAGTCACCATTTTTCTGCAGTATGAGCTTTTGCTGTCACATTGTTTTGCAAGTTGGGTTGATTTTGGCTTTATTTTACTTCTCTTTTGGTACTTTCATAATGTGTATTAGTGGATGAAAATGAAAAGTATGCTGGATTGTTCCAGAGATGGACAGGTAGAAAGGAGCATGGTCATCTTTACCAGTGGTACTGAAAGTGGTGGTCTGTGGACCGATGCTAGTGTGTGAACCACTGGCTGCAAGTCTGCAACGAGAAAAGACTGAAGAACAGTGTAATAAAGAAATGACTCCAGAATTCCACAAAGAATAATTATTTGTTGAAAAAACAATATTAAATAATACAGGGTATTATGTTGTGAGAAGTACATAATGTCATACTGGTAAGTATGCTATTGTGCTATAAATACAAAATATTGAATTTATTTGACAAGAAAAGTATAGTTATTTGAAGACAATTAATTTAATAATCTCATGCGAAATTACTCTAATTGTTTTTCTTTAATTTTTACTGTTGATAGACATATGTACATTGATCCAGATATGATGCCACTTATGTTTTTGTGAAATTAGTCACTTCTCTTAAACAAATAATCACAAAATGTAGACTGCCATTTGTCATTTACAGCGCAATGTATTGTCTTAAAAGGTAACTTTAAAAGAATGTTTTCCTTCCTAAATCTGAAGAGTAAATATTATTCCAAACTCGTCCTCAAATCTGTCATAATTTCTCTTTTTTTTTTCCTGCTCCACTTCCTCAACTTAGCTATACATTAGTGCCTCAGTAAGTTGGCTATTTGCTTTGAGCAATGATTTCTTATGGCATAAATAGCTTATGTGATTGTATGATTGATCTGCAGTCTCTTTCTGCTCCATTCCTCCAGCCAGTTTGCCAAAAATACAGCAAGCATAATTACTGATAATTGTTAAGAATGATGCTTCTTTCTTGGTGTGAAGTTTATTTTTCACAAGTTCTGTAAATTTGAGTTTATTGTTAATCATTATAACAGAATCCTGAGTGTGATAACACAATATTATTAAATTGTGTGCGTTTGTGCACACATTTACTTATGCCATTATCTGAACAGTTTTTATTTGTGTCTGCTGATATTGAATTGAATGTGGGGATTTTTAATGGCTGTCTACTTGCTTACTTTTTGCTAAACTATTTTTTTTTTAACCACCATCTTGTTGACATGGAGTCATGTTGTTATAGTTGTTGTATATTTTGCTAAAGAATCCCGTGTGAAGATATTATATTATTCTTATTAGATTATTACTTCTTCTTGGATCCTTAACCTTAGACTAACAAAGCAGTCATTGGCCATCACGTTTGTGGCATGTAGGTTATTACTTAAAACTCTTTTATTCAGGTTGGGCATAAGTTATCAACAGGCTTCTAGGAAGGGGGGCTATCGCTGTTTATACCCAGAATAAGGGAGTGCAGAATATACATTGCATTTTGGATAGGGCACACATATAGGAAGAATCATGAGGCAGCCCATATAGTGGAAGGCTACAAGGTAGAAGAAACAAGGGTAGACCACCGACACTCGCAGAGAAGAAAATGTAAGACAGAAATCAGGATGACGATGACATAGAACAGTGTTTCTTAATCTTTTTTAATGTTGTGGACCACTTTGATTATCCGATGAAAGCTATGGACCTCTTTTATTGTCTGTGGATCCCTTTTATGTTCCGATGAAGGCTGTGGATCCCTTTTATTGCCCAATGAAGACTTTGATTGCCCTCTTGGGGGGGGGGGGGGGGGGGGGGTCTTTAAAAGAAAAGTAAAAACTTTACATTTTAAACTTTAGGTTATATATGGGATCCCCTAGAATCCATTCACGGGCACAGGACCACCTAGATTGGTTTTAAAGATCTATTCATAGCATAGGTTAAGAAACTGTTGTTAAAATCTGCGAGGATAACCTTCTTTTCTATGGATCTTTAGTCATAAAAACACCACAATAAATAAAACCAGCCCGATTTTCTTAGTGCCTTTTATCATGACGTTCTCAGCCATTTGCTCTCATCAGTTTGTTGTTTTTATCCATGTGCCATGTTTTTTTAAAAAACTTAACTGCCACAAAAATATATACAATATCTATTTATAGTGTACAGTGCTGAAAATATGTCAAAACTATAGTTTAGTGTGGTAAAATCAGGATAATTACTAATATACAAAAAAACGCGTTGCTGATTTTCTCGGCCACTTTTTGTGCGCGAAAAGCAACGTACTTTCGCCAACGTACTACCGATGTTTAAACTTGTAAGATCTGCTGCATACACGGCCGCCAAACCGATAAAATTAATTAATTGGCGGAAGAGCGCCGCACAATACTATCTGAATTAACGTAATATTTTGTTTTTAACAGGTTAATCAGTAGTAAGTCTTACAATTTGGTAGTGAAACACGATAAAATTCAAATCATAAAACCAAACTTGTTAACCCGCCACGTCTAACACCCGATTTGCCTGCCACACTCTGCCATGCGTATCTACACTCGGCGGCAAACGCCATCGGAGGCAAACACACAGACAGTTTGTCCCCACTCATTGTAGAATTACTGGCGTCACTAAAACTAGTATTTGAATCACATAGGCTAAGCGGGAGAGGAGAAAGGAGGAAATGGTGGTCTTGTGTAAAATAGTATTTGACGAACGAACAGTGACAAAAATGAAAATCTTTATTAATAGGAAACTGAACATAAAACTTATATGATAAGATAGCTGAGACTCCCCTAAGCAAGAATATGTTTTAAATAATATGATAGCCCCAGTATTAGTGAAGTTATGAAGGAAAAATAAAATGTCCAAGACGGTAGACCAGACAGACAGTCAACCTTACTTGAATTTTTCATAACGTTAAAGGGACGATCGCGTAGAAAGAGGCATTGAGGTGAATATTCAAATTCGCTTGAGTACAGAGAGTATAGGGTGAGAAGGGGGGGCGATAGTAATTTGGTTATCAACGAAACATTTTTGTTGTAATGGCAACTAAAATAGGCTAGCCAATTAAATAGCAGACGCGGTGTAGTTTGGAATTGTTTTTTTTTTGTTTTTCAAAACTGCATTTTGAAATCTGGTAGTCGCCAGCTTCTGATTGGCTAGTGGTACCCAATATTAGCAAGGGGTTTTCCTTATTCAATTGCCAGTTGTCAAAAATAACTTACATTAAACATTTTGCTGAGATTCAGCTGTGGTAAATTTAAAGTAAAATAAATATTTCCCAGCCTGAGACCAGTGCAGAGTGAAACTGCGGCCATTGCTTTGCAAGTCAGCATCATTTGTTTATATTTCTTGAATTGTGGTAAGGACGATTTATGAATTATTCTGTTTAATTCCACAGCAAACAAAATTGGGTATTGATATTGAGGAAAAATGAAGAACATGTCGGTAGTAGACATTGTTGAGTCCTCATCTTAAAATGTATCTAATTGATGTATGTTGTCATGATTGAACGAGTGAAAGAGTCTGCATCTTCAGGATGGAATTTCCTTATAAATAACCCCAGGTGATGTGCCATACATCTGGGTACCTCTGACACTTTTTGTAAAAAAGTAACATTCACTGAGTTTCCCTATGATATTCAGGAATTTCAAGGGGTATGATGACACAACAGCCCCTCATACACAGTGACTCTCCCTTTATAGGATTACAGTAGTAGCTGTGAACTGTTCTTCAGTGAAAAATATATCTTGATTTTAGTTGTGTGGACAGAAAGTCCAGTTGTTTTATTACCCTCTTTCTGTAAACTATCTTGTCCTTATTTTCAAGACCTGTCCAAAAGATATAACTGGACAGGCAGATTAAATTGTAATATTCAGTTCAAAAGAAAACTTAACACCTGTTTTATTAACTTTCTCATAGAAAAGTAAAGTGTTTGTGTGTTGTGTACTATCATCTCATTTCTCCCCTAGACAATAGGTACATCATACACCCTACACTAGAGCCAACAGAGAGACCGTGTGAGATCTAGGGAGGTAGCGTTAGGTTCCCTGTACACAATTCATCATCATCATTTATAGAATCAGGGACCTACATTTGCTTGACCTCGCACGGTTACTGCATGCACTTATTTCACTCTTTGTTAGGATACCATCATAACCTCCCCAGCAAATCATCTTTATTTGCTACATTTAGTCACATCTGTTTTAGAGACTAGCATGAAAACATAGTCATATTGTTCAATATTTACTTTCATTTTGCTTATGTCCTTTTGGCATAAACATCTTTTATTTAATAAGATCTTTCTCTGAAGTAGAATGTGATATTCTTATTTCATATAATATAATTTATATAAATTTATAGTACAACTGATGCAAGAATTGTTAAATATTATTGTGTGCTTGAACATCGGTATATGAAAGTGTGTTTGTATGTATGTAGAAGTAGTTTGTCAGAGTGAGGAGATGTATTTAGTGCTTCTTAACCTTTTAGTGGTCCTGCATTTGGGGATGCAACCGAAGGAATATGCCTCCATACTAGGTCAGATGACCGACTGATTAATCCTGCAAGGCTGAAAGCAAAAAACGAAAATGAGAAAGGTCACTATAAGAGACTTGTTTGCTTACGACGCTACAATTGTCACTCACAAAGTCTACAGGAGCTCTAGAGCTTGATGAATTGCTTCTCCCAAGCATGCAAGGACTTTGGCTTCACAATAAGTCCTAAGAAAACAAATGTGCTGGTTGAGGATGTGGATGTTGCACCTAGTTATTACTATCGATAACTGTGAATTGGCAGTGGTGCACCACTTCATATACCTGGGGTCTACCCAAACTCTCTCTGGACACACAAATTGACAGCTGCATTGGCGGTCATGGATTGCCTCCCATGCTTTGCAGTAGTGGTCCAACAGTGACCAAAACTCAAGAGTACCTAATATTGGCTTCCAAGGTATCTACCTGCACGCAAGATTACTCTTGGCAGAGATGTAGATAGACGATTAATGACACTTCTACCTTAAGGGAGCTTTCACAAGATATTTCCAGAAGTCACGAACAATGTTGCATTGGGCTGAACAATTGTTAACGCATTATATCTGGTCCGTCGCCTTTTGTGAAGGATTTAAGCAATGGTTTAGCCTGTTAAGCCCCCAGTTGGTGTAATCCAACGAATGCCCTCTTATACATAATGGCTCTCTCTCTATATATATATATATATGTAATTATTAAATAGTCTTGCTCATACGTTTGCTTTCATACTTCTAATGACTGAATAAACAATTATTTGTTTAGTTTAAAATAACATACCTTGTACAACAAATTTATTAGTCAATTAGTTCAACGTTAAAATAAAGATTAAATGGGGGTGAAAGGTAAATTAAATTTTTCCTCACAGAGGTTGGATTGGGGCGCTATCAATGTCTGTGTTTTGCTGTTGCCTGTGACAAAAAAACTTAACTCCAGAAGAGTCCTGCAGCTGTGGTTCATCAATTCTGTGATGACGGAAGCCTTCTCCACACTCTCTTTCAGTGTAGGCAGTTAAGGTGGATGCTTTTCCCTCACAATAGCATCATGAATACCACCAATCGTCTGATGGCTTGTAACCACGAACTTTAGACAAATAGAAAGAAACAAATGCCTGGTAAGTACATTGGTTCGCCACAAACTAACAGGCCCATTGTCGTGCGCTCTACCCACCAATGTTAACCTCTCAGAAGAATTAAATTCCCGAGCACACAGTGTAACTCAGGGAATATGATGAAAATTCACTAATATCCTTCTGGGTGTTAACTAGAAAATTGCGTCTGGAGTGTGTGAATGATGATTTGCCTGAATTACAATTTAAAAAGGTACATAAATCTCACAAGATAATATGTTACACCTTAGGCACATGTAATGTAATCATCACTCATTACTCATCACTACTCCCGTCGGAGTCTGGGGTCGCTCTGCTGTCAGGTTTCCCGCACGACTAGTCAGAAACAATCACCAGCTCTTGCAGTAGTGGTTCAAGCATATAATATTTTCAGATGTTAAGGTTGCCAGCCTCATATATAACCGCTTGGCAAGAAACCTGTAAAATTTACATTATTAAATAAATTGTTTACACTTACCCCAAAATTTTGGGAATACACAATCTCCTTGCACAGATTTAGACTGGACACAGCTCTGTATTAGATGCTTCGAAATCACTTAGGTCTGGAAATTAGAGTTAATTCCTCTGACGGCGGCGGTTCTGCAAAATCCTGGCCTGGGAAAACATTTGTTTAATTCCTCTATGACTTGGTCTGGAAATTAGAGTTAATTCCTCTGACGGCGGATGGTCTGTGAAATCACCTGGGCCTGGGAAAACTTTGGTTAAATTCCTCTATGACTTGGGATCAAATTCCTAGGATTCCAGTCTTGTTAATTAAACCCACCTCAGACGGCTGTCTCAGACATACAATATTGGCTTCTATAGATGTTGATCGGGCGAGACCATCTTTTCATGATAGTAGGTATCACAAAGTACTGCCTTGCCGCAGTCGAAAAATTCTGTGATGGGCAAGCGAGGCCCAGTTTGGGCCCTTTTCAACCTCGCTCTGCCTAGTAATTAATTTGCCTTTTCTAAATAAAAATTATTTCTTCTGGTTCCTTGATCTTTCTTCTTTCATAATATGTCAATTGTAACTTTCTGTGTGTCATTGAAATTGAGTGAGACATCAAAATAAAACACCATTAAAACCGTTCTTGCCGTGCGCTGGCTGACCGGCGCTCAAGAGAGCGAAATTCCCTGAAAGGACCCCACCTCATTCAAAGCGGCAGCGCTAGGTCCTCAAAAATGCTACATTCATAAGGTTTTCACCAATGAGAAGAGCGGAAACTGAGGTTTACACACATGTAACACAAGTCACAGATTTCTTATAGGAAGATATAGTAAATTCGAAGTGAATGAGAAAGTTTGGATTTTAATACACATCTGGGAGGCCTACCTACACTTGTGTTACACCAAACGAACGAGCAACCATTCTGCTAAAATCTTATCAAAGTTCTAATCATCAGAGTTATTTGATGAAAGAGCGAACGAATGTTAAAAGAGAACACCTCCGACCCTTCTCGGCATGGAAACGCAATGGCGGCTGTTCCAATTGACAATCCCGGTAACAATGAGCCAGCTGTACGGGACACAGCACGAAAGGACTCAGACACTGAATTGAAAGTTTCACCAGTGGAAGTCGACCCAATATGTGTTCTGAGTAAGTTTTGAACTTTGTTTTATTTCTATTCTGTAGTACCCAACACACCCAATGAAACCTCTCACCTGCCGTACTGTACTGGGACTGGGCATTTCCCTGATAGCCTTTACTTTATCTTCGTCTGGACGTATACCATCAGCATTTATAACAAAACCCAAATATTTTGTTTCTTCTTTGAGAAACTCACATTTGCTTAACTTGAGTTTGATCTGGTGTTTCCTGCGCATGTTAAATACTAGTTCCACTTTGTGAAGATGGTTCTTGCTGTATGAATTAATATGTCATCGATATATGCGAGTGCGAAAGGTTGCATCTCCTTCAACACCTCATCCATCAATGACATATAAGTTGCCGGGCTTCCCTTGAGGCCAAAAGGCATGACATTCCATGCGTAACTGCCCATGTGTGTAGTAAATGTGGACTTCTGTTTAGCCTCCGGTGTCATGGGGATACTCCAGAACCCTGACCTAGCGTCTAAGGTGGTAATCTGAACGGCTCCTGCACATAAATCCCATGTGGATGGGAAGGAGCGAAGCTCCTGACCGGGTTGGAAGGAAAGTCCACTGACCCCCCAGCCTCGCAATGACATGTCATTGGGCCAAAAGAGCTGGAAAGCTCGAGTGCCGCTGGTTAGAGAAAAAAAAAAAAAAAAAGGTGGTAAAGTATCGCGAGTTGCCAAGGGTCGCGAGAATGTCATCAATTCTGGGTAGTGGGTAAGAGATTGTCTTTGTGATTTTGTTCAAAGCGCGTTAATCGCAACAGAATCTATTCGAGCCATCCTTCTTCCTAACTATGACGATAGGTGACGACCATGGTGATATGGAACGTGCAATGATGCCTGCTGATAGCATCTCATTAATGGATCTTTCCACTATCTCTCTGTTTTTGAGTGGGGTGTGGTAAGGTTTTAGGCTAATAGGCTCTTCGGTAGTGATATTAATTTCCATTTGGACTGTTGATGTACGACCCAATTCCAAATCATTTATGGCAAAGACATCTTGATGTTTTTTAACAAAAGTGGTGAGTCTTTGATGGTGTTGGGTTGTAGTATGTAAGGTGTCCAACAACTGTGATAATCTGTCTTCGGTATTTGTTTTTATGTCCGTATACATACTTGTATTTGATCATTGTGTTTGATATTTCACTCCTCTTTCATGAAAATGGTCCAGTGATCTCTCTGATTCTGTCTGGCAATATTTAATGTTCCTCTCTGGTTCTCTCCGGCAATATCTATTGTTGCTTTCTGGTTCTGTCTGGCAATATTTATTGTTGCGCTCTGGTTCTCTCCGGCAATATCTATTGTTGATCTCTGATTCTCTCCGGCAATATGTATTGTTGATCTCTGGTTCTCTCCAGTGATGTGTATTGTTGATCTCTGGTTCTCTCTGGCAATATTTATTGTTGATCTCTGGTTCACTCCGGTAATATGTATTGTAGCTCTCTGGTTCTCTCCGGCAATATTTATTGTTGTGCTCTGGTTCTCTCCTGCAATATGTATTGTTGATCCCTGGTTGTCTCCGGCGATATGTATTGTTGATCTCTGTTTTATCTCCATTTGTGCAGTTTTGTCTGGCCTCTTTGTTTATAGGGGGGGGGGGGGAGATTAACTTTTGCAATTATCGCACCTCTTGCAATGGATGATGTTTTTCCTGAGGTATTTACGATCATGATGGGGAAATCTCGAGAGCTTGTAATTTCTGCAATGCCCTCAGTAATGAATATCAGTGGATCATCGTTTATATCTTCATCCAGCAACGGTGCAATTTCTACTGTCTGTCAGGGTCGAATGTAGTCTGATCCTTTTACACGACCTTTGGTTATTATTAGTGAGTTTTGTGGAATGGTCACTGGAGCTGTGAGGCATACCAACGAAGCTATGTGTAAATCATCCTGGAGGTTGATGTATTCTCCGTTTAGTCTAATCTTGTGTAGATCGTAGTATATTCGGGCCTGGTGTTTGTTCAGGAAATCACGTCCAATAATAAGATTCCGAGACATACCGCGTGTAATAATGAATTTATGGTTTATTTTCTGTTCCCCAATCTGGAATGTGATAAATGCAGTACCAGGGGATTTCATTTCCTGGCCGGTCACCGATGTCATGTAAGTTTTCGTGGGGTGAAATTTCACGAATTTCTGAATTTTTCGAAAAAGTTGTTCTCGTATTAGGCTTACCGATGCTCCGGTATCCACCAATGCTCGATAATGTATGCCCTGAATAGAGATGAGACAGGAACTCGGGTCTGGGTGGATGTTAATGTTATTTACTACAGTCTGCTGCCTTTTATTGCGGTGAGAAAGATGTTCTGTGATTTCTTCTTGTTTGTGTGGGACCTATGGGATTTATAAGTGTCCCACTCTGTATAGCTCATGTCAGCGGTCCGATCTAACGTGTACTCGGTCCGTTTCCCGAAGCAGGGAAATATTTGGTCTACCTCTGGCAAAACCATGTTGGGTTGCGTTTGCGCGGTTGTTCCGTCCTTGTGGTTGGTTATAGCTTCGAGATTGATTACGTTGATACGTTCTATGTCCTTGTCTATCATTTCCGAATGATGTACGAGAGACATGCCCATTTTGTCCACATGTATAACAGATAATCGTATTGACATTTTGAACATTCTGTTGCCTCGGTTGGTGTGCTTGCTGGAACTGACGTTGCTCAGGCTGATGGCGTGTAGATCGATGTTGGTGACGGTGCCACTGCTGTCTTGAGTGACCGATTTCCATTGGCTCGTGGTCATTGTTTACTTCATAGCGAGGATCTCTACCTGTGCGTTGATTGAAACGTTTTCGTACGTTATCCTCCGATACTGCCATTTGTATAGCATCAGTGACAGTTGTAGGGTCTTTTCTTATGAGATGGAGCTTTAAGCTATCTGTGTAAAGTCCGTCCACAAAAATGCCTACTAAGTGTTTTTCAATGTCCTGTGATGCTACCGTTCCTTCAATAAAAGCTTCTTCAGCCAAATTCAATAAACGGTCTCCATAAAATTGAACAGGTTCAGATTTTTTCTTGATGGATTTTCATCAAAAGCGACCACGCGTGCTGTTTGTCGGTTATATCACTAGACTAGTCTATACCGTGCAATTATATAAATTAAAAAATAATATGGTATGAAATCAGTTTTACAAGTAAACGGTACACATGAGACCGTGCAATTTTGAACATTCTTTTGAAATATTTTCATTTTGAACATAATGTGCAATTAGTTTCTTCTTTAACGATGCATAGGTCTCCTCTGGGTACATGAGGGAGCGCCGTCGAAGAAAATCCGTCTAGAGAGATTCCGATCACAAGTATGCAATTTTGATCTTTTCCTTGTCACTTGTAGCATTTACCACGGAACTAAACTTGTCTATGTTCATTAGCCATCTCCGGAATGTCTTTGAATTGCCGGTGAAGGGAGTTATATTTATTATAGTGATCTACATTGGATAGCGTGTCTGTTATCCGTTGCAGCGCGGTCATTGTGGGTTCGGCCTCTACAGGTAAGGGTATGTTAGCAGGATGGACGCTTGCCTGTTGCATTTCCTGTTGCTGTTGTAGCTGTTGTGCATATAACGCCTGTTGTTGTTGCTGTAGTGTATACAACGCTTGTTGTTGTTGCTGCTGTTGTTCTTGACTTGGATCCATTATAGTGATTCTGCCTGTCTGCTTTCACTTAAAAAAAGGGCAGGTCACGGCGTCAATGAGTGTGTTATGTGCCCGGGCAGGTCACGGCACCAATGAGTGTGTTATGTGCCCGCGTCAGTTAAATGTGCAAGTAGTTATAGTGATTTTATTTTCAGTTGGAGTTAATCCTTTTGATGTTGTTATTCAAGTGCTAACTGGCCTTCCGCCAGAGATGGTAATACTTGACTTTTGCTGATTTTTCTTTCCAGGTTCATTCTTCCCTTTAGGTTTAGTGAATAGCAATCTCGTATAATGGTTTTCAAATGATCCAACTGTAACACAGCAATTGTAGAAAATTCAGTTCGAGTTTATTGATGTCATTAGGCAAACACTAAATTTAACAATGATGGTTGGTTATCCAAGAGGAACATTTATATCCAATGGAATAATATACTAACTTGTCTACTTAAAAACTTGTCTTGATATTCTCAAAGATGAAGTTCACTTAATACTATTTGTAAAATCCTCAAAAGTCCAAAATCATTGGAATCATAAATCCTGAAATCACTGCCCTTTCTCGCACTTCTATTTATACTATTTCTTCATTTTCCCCGCCAATTTTCACACGATGCTTTCTTTTTTTACATTGTACAATTATCTACATTTGCACACGTTTTCTCAGCTTTTCGACTTTTTCCACACGTCTCTCTTTCTAAACAACGGGGAAAAAAAAAAAAATAGCAACTCTCACTTCACAAAATTTTCTTTCAAAACACGCATTTAATATTTTCCCTGGGACTGCACTATCTTTGTCTCTCTTCATCGTGACTGCCAACTGAACTTTAATGACCCTGTGTTTTGTGCGAAAACGCTTTATTTGCTTTACGCCTGTTATTTCTATATTCTAACACGTATAAATGGTAGTGTAGTAAGCCATACGGTCACAATAGTACACAGCTCTCATATAATCTTAATTTGGTGTTTGTGATGTACTGGGAAGACTTCCAGATGTTGTTTAGACTAGCAAAGGCTGTTCTCGTTTTATTCATGCTGCCCGTCGATATCCCTGCCCGCTCCGCCGTCTGATGTCACCACGCATCCTAGGTATGTAAATGTGTTCGTCTGCTCCAGCCTCCGGTTCCCTTCCGTCGTGGCTCCAGGACTACCCACACAGAGTGCCACGGTCCCTGTCTTCCTCAGACTGATGCCCAAACCCACCCGCTAACTATACCCACTCAGTCTATCTGTCATCTCTTGGGCGTGCTGATGTAAACGTGCGAGCAGAGCAGCATCATCCGCACCACACTCCAGATCTCATATCACAGAAAACGCCGTCCATCCTACTCCCGGCGCACCACCCAGTCCACGACTGTCAAAAACAAAGTGGTTAACAAGGCGCACCTCCGTCCTCACCTCAAAAGCCAGGCTGATCCCCCCAACACCACATGCAAAGCCAGCACAGAGACCTTTGAAAATGGAAACAACGCATCGGAGAAGTCCACAAGCCCTCAGCATCCTCCATAGACTGTCCCTGTGCACGCCGCCAAAATCCCACTCAAAATCAACAAAGCCAATGTATAGCCGTCTCTGCCATTCCGAGCACCACTCCACAATGTTCCCGAGGGTAAATATACGATCTGCACATCCTCTGCTCTCTCTGAATCCGGCTGCCCCTTCCTCAGCCCATGGCCCACTGCCCCTGAAATTCTCTGGACAACTATCCTGCCCAGTATCTCACGGCTTCCCTTAGACTGGATGTCTGTATGCCCAGTGAAACATGCCAAACCATACCATTCATCCAGTTTATACCTGAGATTATTTTGGGCTGAGCTGTTTTATGCCCTGAATGTAATGTGGGTTAAGACACCCCATTAGATTCCTAAAAACACCAAACTATAATTAACGCCCTAAACTGAAGAAGCCAATCCGCACCTGTGATACCACCTTGAGAACTCAAGAGACGAAGCGTCGACTTTCATCTTGTAGAGTCAACAACACAGAAAAATATGTATCAAAAACAGTAACGGAATACATATAACAAATAACTAAGGATAGCTTAAAGGTACACACTAATGTGTGTAAAATTTAACATGAAGACTTTTCTTTGTTCCATCATCACTGCGCTAGCTTTTGGTGATCGTCGTATCTTGTCTTTGATCCAGTATGAAGAACCTAGTATATGGATACATATTCAAGCATGGAAGCTAAAGACAAAAGTTTTAGTTTGTGAGAAAACGCATCTATCTTCACGGCAGAAATAGTAACAATAGTATCACTACTAGAAATTATAGCTGCTGAGAATCCCTCAAACAACTAAAAAATATTTACTGATTGACTCAGTAATCCAAGCTCTTTGAAATATACATGAATACAGCTGACCAGGCATAGCAGAGGAAATACTGCAACTTAGTATGTATCTAAATAGTAGAGGATGCACAGCACTGTTAGCATGGATACGATCACATGTGGGAATAACAGGAACTGAGACTGCAGACAAGGAAACCACACAGATATAACAAATACAAAACTCTCAACCAGTACAACCATCATTATAAACGATACATAAAATCAACTACACCCCCCTCCCCCAACCTGAGAGCTGCACAACATAACATTTTATATTACCAAAACAAGAATAAGCATACAATAACAACTTCTTAACCTAACGAAAATGATAAGCAAATACAATAAAAAAAATAATGTTCACTGTACTTATTTAATGCAAAATATATGTTAATAATATTAAACATAAAAACGCAATAATTACAAAACATTTATTGCAAATAATTTTAATTACCGTACATTAAATGAAACGGCGAAAGATGCAATAAACAAAAGCAAAGTGAATAAGCCCATAAATCAACTAACTCTAAAGTGTAAAGAGACACAAACAAAAAAGAAGTGGAAAAGGTCCTTTATTTACACTTCAGACGAACCTTTCTCAAGCCTTTTATCCTGGGGAACCCTTGAAATAATTTTCAAGCTCAGGGAACCCCTACATAAAGATTACTGTATCTTCAGCTCACTGTACGATAGCGTGATCAGTAAGTTGTAAAAATGTAATCCCAACTAACATAATTACCGATGTATGTTACGATGTATGTTCTTGTCAATCCCAAGAAGCAATAAATAATTTGTGTCATCTCTCGGTTAAAATTGGTCTCCAAATAAATGCCTCTAAAACTAAAGCTATGAACTTTTCTAACGAGACCTTTGATATCATCTTGAACGGGGAAAAACTACAGAAAGTTGAAAGTTTCAATTATTTAGGCAGTAAAATGACTCAGGATGGTGACACAACAAGAGAAATCCATACTAGAATTGCTTTGGCAGCTAGCGCCTTCAATAGATTATCTAACATTTGGAAATTACGATCATTGAATATACATACCAAGCTTCGTCTGTTTAATTCAAATGTTATCTCAGTGTTAACATACGGCTGTGAGAGTTGGAAAATAACAAAATCATTGGAGAACAAGCTGAATACATTCGAGAACAAATGTCTTAGAAAACTCATGAACATCAGTTGGAAAAGAATTCAAGACTAATCGACAAATAAGAGAAGACTCTAGGCAGAAATATGTCTCCAACTATATAAGGAAAAGACGATGGTCATATATCGGTCATGTCCTACGAATGCAAAACAACAGAATACCACTACAGGCGCTCACTTGGGTTCCTGAGGGTAAGCGGAAAAAAGGAAGACCAAAAGAAACACTCAGAAGAACAATAATAAGAGAAGGAAGAAAGTTGGGCCTAAATAATGTGCAAGAGCTAAGAGGAGTGGCGTCACAACGAACAACCTGGAGAGCACTGGTTTCTGCCTTATGCGCCGTGTTTGGCGCTTAAAGAATTTATTATTATTATTATTATTATGTTACGTCGGTCGGTCTAACTCAAAATAGTAACTTGCACCAGAAAAAAAAGTGCGCAACGCACGGTGTGCAACTTGCGCGGCGTGGGTGTTATATAAAACAAATGCTTCGGTTTTATTTATTTTTATTCTTTCACGAAATGTAGGAGCTTTCCTTCCAGAACCTGTTTTCGTACACGGCCAGCTCTATGTCGCCCTCACCCGATTTACAAATCATGAAAACTTGAAAGTTTTTGTTAAAACCACTATTTATCAGGGAACACTCTTTGAAAACAATCCACACTTTCACATGAAATGTTGTCATCAAAGAACTTTTAAATTGAATCTAAAATAACATAATTCTCGCCGTGTGTACGTTGGTCACAGCTGAGGAATGCAACCGTGTTGAAAAATTGTATTGTTTCCATTATATATACTCTCCCGAAAATAGTTACAATCAACAAAGAAAAGCGTTTAAATGACGGTGTTCATGAACAGTTTGATTACACTGTATAATGGAAAGAAACCAAAAACACTCTAAGAATGTACTTCTATCTGCTCATCCGGGAACGGAAACAGCACACTATAATTAAAAACCCGTCAAGTTTGACGGGTTATTGCTAGTTAATAATAATTGTCAATGCTCTTTTGAGTATAGAATGATTTTTTTCTGTGGATTCGTTTACTGTAGCGAAATCTGTGAAACAATCGCTAAATTCAGTAAGATTTTACTTCTATGATAATAAATAAACCCGCCCGTGTGTGTTTGCCTATCGTCGTCCTCAACGCCAGTAGAGCGCTGAATTGTATGCAGTAGTAATGCTTAGACAATGATCCCGCTGTCAAATCTTACACGCTTTCCTAGTTTCGTCCTTGAGACTAACAATTAACTTGTGCCAGAACTGCGATACCAAACTGCCGTTCTGAATTAACGTACGATTTTAACTTTAACGCCATCAATAGTAGTAATTCGGACATTTTCCAGAAGTGTAGAAAGAAACTGCAGTAAGAATTAACGCAAAATATTACCACCGCCTTGCAAAACCCCTCTTCGCTCGACCCGCCGTTCTCTGTATATATCCACGCTGTTAGACGCGACACAGCCAAAAACACACACACAGTCGTATTCGGGCTAAAAATTAACTATAAGGTAACATGCGGCCAACGCGTTGTCGAATTTTTGTGACGTACTACAAAAGCGCTGTTTCGTTCTGAATGAGAACGACAGTTAAGAAAAAAGAAAAAAAATTACGATTTAACGTGGAAATTTTGAAAATACAGTACGGATAGGGGAAGAAAAGGAGTATAGGAAAAGTGTCACGAGTTTGTGTTTACAGATTTGAATTGGCAAGATAGAAAAATATGTTATTTGAGGAAATGAAGAATAAAAACGATACTAGTGAATATAATAAATAAAAGAATAAAACCACTGTGTGACAGACAGCAACAGGATCACTAATTACTTGTCAGAATTATAAACTTTTAGGATATAACTGAGATGTTGACGAAGACAGATGGACGAACAGACTTGAATCTTTCTCAGTTTGCCATGTAGTGGGAATAAAGGGGAAGTTAGTTCTAGATTTGAAATTTGAGTTCAGTTTGAATAAAAAGACGCTAGAAGCCAAACATTCCCTGATTGGCTGGAGTCTAATATACTAATGGATGGATAAAACTAATTTGTAGTTAGTATTCGAGGCCACTTGTAAAAGAAATTTCCTACACTAAAGTTGTTCGACAAGCAAGATAATAGTACTATCTTGACTTTGCTGATCTGCACCAGCAAGCGATCTGGATTTGACCATATTTATCGCAAATCAAACTTATTAGTGTTAATATTTCTCTGATGCGGTAAGAAAGAAAACATTTATATCACCATTATATTATTATTATGTATGTATTATTGAATATGTATGAAAATTATGTGGGTAGAAGTATCTAGAGGGAAGTCAACATCAAACTTTGTGTTGTTTCACAGAGTTGTTAGGAAATATATTAACATGTTGTAGAAAAGCCAGACAGGCTTTCTGACATTGTGGGAGAAAGAAAAATTAAATAATTAATGGGGAAATTGTTGTACAGTATTATGACATAAGACCAGGCAAACCACTGGCCGTCTTCTTCAGCAAGTCACCGTGATTGTACATGACTTGATATTACTTACTTACTTACTTAGTCGTTCCCCTTCTACCGTGAGGTGTAGAGGTTTGGAAGAGAGAGCGCCAGACCATTCTATCAGCTGTCTTCTTCCTGGCCTGGTTCCATTCTAGTCCTCGGTCCTTCAAAGATTGTCTAATGTTGTCCTCCCAGCGGACTCTGGGTCGTCCTGGAGGTCTGGATCCCTGGCTCTTTGTTTCCCATGCTTGTCGTGGTAGCCGATCTTCTCCCATTCTGCAGACATGGCCAAACCATCTTAGTTGGGACTGTTCTATTTGGGTCTGCAGCGGATGGGATTTTAGGCCTTGACGGATCGTCTAGTTGCGGACCATGTCTCTTCTTGTTACTTCAACCACTTTCCTCAGATACCTCATTTCTGAGGTTTGGATCTGGCTTTTGTGGGTTGTAGTCATTGCCCACGACTCGCATCCATATGTCAAGACTGGGACATAGGTGGAGCGGTATACAGCCATCTTCGTTTTCTTACCAACCTCTTTCTTGCTGAGGAATCCACGATTTATGGCCTGAAAAAGTCTCCCAGCCGCTGCTTTTCGAGTGGCCAACTCTTCTTTGATGCCTCCCTTTCGGTCTATAATAGCTCCGAGATATTTAAAGTGGTCGACCTGCTCCAGGACCTGTTCTCCCAACTTAATCTGATGTTTTCTTTCTTCTCGTGATATCACCATGGATTTTGTTTTAGAGCTGCTTATGACCATCCCTCTCTTCTCCAGCTCTTCCTTCCAGACTTGCAGGTTGGATTGGAGATGTGCCTCTGATTTAGCAATCAGGACAACATCATCAGCAAATGCCAGCTCCGAAATATAGACCTGTCTCATCTTCCAGTACCCCACTGAATACTTTCTTGTTCTCTCCTTACATGCCTTGATGACATCGTCCATAAGGAGTATGAAGAGGTAAGGTGATAGGATATCACCTTGTCTTACACCAGTGGTGGTCCTGAACTCTTCTGACTAATGGTTTGCTGTCCTCACATAATTTCTGCAAGACTTGTAGAAGCTCTGTATAGCATGAATCAGAGGTGCTGGAATATTCTTCCTTGCCAAACAGTCCCAAAGTTTGCTCCAGGGGACCCTGTCAAACGCCTTTTCCAGATCTATGAAACAAAGATGGATCTCACTCTTATACTCAAGGGCCTTTTCACATGACTTGATATTACTAACTTAAAATGTTTCCTTTGTCAAGGAAAGTGTCAAACTGTAGTTTGAAGTTTATTTGACCATGAATGGGGTATACAACCAATTAAGAACGTTAACTAATTGTTTAGTTACCATGCTGAGTCTGAATATGATTAAAAATGTTTAGTAGTTAGGGAAAGAGAGAGTATATGAGAGGTTGAGTAGGACGCATTTATATCGTTCCAGGGTTTCATCTATGACTCCAAGTGAGCCCAGGTCAACCAATACCTGTCTATATTTCTGCATCTAAGAATTGAGGCAGTATCGACTGTGTGCCTCCGTGTTATATTGCAAGAGCAGAATCCTTACTTGGCAGTGGAGGCTGGTGATCTAACCAAAATTCATCCTGCATACCAGGCACCACTCAGTTAAGAAATTGTCTCCGGGCACTTGATATACCAAACTCAACTACTCTCAGTTCCCAAATGTGTATTAGATCATTCAGATTGTGATGAAGACAAACGTTCTTGTAATCAATACCCATTCATAGGAGCAAGAATAAATTGACACTGTTCCAGATTGACACATTTAATTACAGTTGTGAATAAGAATATACTCAGTTATAAATTGAATTAATTTTATGTAAATACTTTGAATTATCATTTTGAGTTCAATATTCCGGTATACACAAAATTTTGATACTGGAACAATAAATTGTAAAAAAGATTTCACATTTAAAACTTAACTCTGGGTGTTGTTAATTACTTTTCATAGAGTTCTTAAATGTATTTGTTGTC
This sequence comes from Oreohelix idahoensis, assembly GCA_024509875.1. Taxonomy (NCBI): domain Eukaryota; kingdom Metazoa; phylum Mollusca; class Gastropoda; order Stylommatophora; family Oreohelicidae; genus Oreohelix; species Oreohelix idahoensis. Next base: position 58,713 of record JAMPIV010014643.1, on the reverse strand, counting down.
ATTCTATTATACCACAATTTCATTACCCTAGACATTAGACGTAGCTGTCAGACATACTAGTCAAAAATAAGTCTGAGTGAGATCTTAGGGTGGTAGCAGAAAGGTTCTCTTAGAACACACCCTTATTATCTATTAGACTCAGAGGCCTTCACAGCTTGACCTCACTCAGTTACACTATAACAATAACACCAACATTCATAACATCTAAACCCACCACATTTACTTTGGCAAACTTATTATTCTATTCCTGTTGTCTTGTTTCCCCTCCCCACAATGGGATCAACTCTAATGCAAGTTTAATCACGATCTCTCACGAAACCTTAGGGTTCCACGGAACTTCGGTTGCTTTAGACGTTATGAAACACCATAATAAAAATTCCAGTAATTGCAGCCTGGAAGACACAACACATATTGTATGCTATATAGAGTATACTGTATGCCCAAATTTTAACCCATATTTGGTTGAACTGCGTATTCCATATATGATACATGCATCATATTTCTTGGACATGGATCACAAACAAGAACTGGTGTCAAAATGTACTATTGGCAGCATCTCTTCTTTTGTGGAAAGTCTTGTATTGCAAGGATTACATTTGTATGCTCTATTTTAATCCGTGTCTTCGATCATTTTTAACAATAATTGTGCAACTAAGTAATCCTTTAATTTCACGATTAGACCAAGGCAAAATAAGATTAAGAGTAAGTAGACTTAATTCAGGATCTCTGAGCAGTTAAGGAAATAATACGATCACTGCTTCCTTGGGAATGTCGTAATAATAATAGCCCCTTCAATTATGTCTGACTGCAAGAATGCGCCCCTGAGGTGATAAGCCTCAGATATTTTTTTTTCCTGGTGTTCCTTTCGACGTTTTCTCCTCTCTTCTGCTGCCATGAGAGTCTCTTTTCGCCCAATCCGAAGTGGCACCGCATAGAGCATCGTCACTTGGTGCGATCGGCAGCCTCATCCTCCCAGGTTGCGAGATGTATGCTCAGTGCCCTTATGTCTCTCTTACACACATCGGTGAACCTCAGCTGCGGTCGCACGACTGTTCTTTTGCCATCTGCCAGTTGTCCATAGAAGATATCTTTCGGGATGCGGCCATCTTCCATGCGGCGGACATGGTTAATCCAGTGTAGTCTGCGCTGTCTAAGCAGTGTATACATGCTTTGTAGGTCAGCACATGATAACACCTCGACATTTGACTGGGGGCTGCCCCGCTTTAAGCAGGCGGTAGCTGTCCAATGAGATCCTAGAACCTCTCACACTGTCGGAAGTAGCCCCTGGCGCCATGCCCTACGCGAATTGGGCAAGATGCTTTTACGCGGTAGCTGCTACTTCCCGTGTTGTGCAGACAGCTATAGGGTGAAGATGGAGTGTCTTCTCCAGGGCGCGAGCTTGGGCACAGTTACATGCAGATCATGTCGTAATAGGCGACTAATAAGGTTTTGCGTGATGCTGAATGAATGAATGAATGAACTTTATTTTCAAAGGGTTAAGAATGGTAACTTCATGTAAACCACAGTACTACAGAAACCACAAGCTTAGGTGCAAGTTTTTGCAAAAGGACCAGCTGCAGTGGTCGTTTCATGACTCATGAGGAGTGAAAAGAGAAATGATGATGCTGCTTAATTCATGGGGCTATAACTGCCAACGCTATCAAGGAGGACATGCACACTTGTAAGGTGTCTCATTACTTGTCTCGCTATAGTATTTTCAAATAATTTACCACAGACATTCTGTAATGGGATAACTCGATAGCTGCCGAGCAGTGTGGGATCTTTACCAGGTTTAGGAAGTGGCCGTAGGTAACTATGAAGCCAGTCTTCCGGCACCTCGGCATTTTGTTTAAAATCCCTAACCACATTGATAATGCCTATGTCATCGAGCTGTTTTATGGCTGCACTGTATTCTCTCAGGACCTGGGGCAGTGTTCCTACTGGTATTTGAAGTATTTACAATGTTCTGTACATATATATGGTCAACATATATCACGGTTCTGATGTCATTTCCCATAACACGTTATTTCTAGATGGGCATCTTTGTTATCTTTATCTGTCTGGGCCACATACCGATCAAGGAATGCTTGTACCTTCTCGTCCTCTGTCTTCTTGCTGATTCCCGCCAAGCCTTTAATATTAGGTAATGTTTGGTTTGTACTTCCTTCGATGTAAGGTCCATAATTTTTGCACTTTTGTCTGTGAAGAAAGTCTCCTACATTGACCTACACGTTAACCTTGGCATCCTTCGCCAAGTTTTTAAATCTATTGATGGCTCGCGTCTTTAACTTCTCATTCCCGTTGACCTGTCCATTATTCCTCATATTTCTCTTTCGTGATTTCTGCCATTCCTTGATAGCTTTTTCACCTATTCCTTTTCAATCCATGCTGTCTCCATTTCACCAGGTTGGTTGAGCGAAGGGTGTCCTAGCTATCTTTTGTCTGACACTTTGAGTCTTTGACGCAGTGTTGTGGACTTGTACGCCTGTAGGATATTTGAAGGTCTGTTTAGGTTTTCTGTGTCTGGTAGTCCTCCCTGTCTCAGTGAGGATGACACATCTGAGTTTTTTTTTTTTTTTTAATGAATGAAGTAATTCAATTAACATTATTTCGGTACCTTAGCGACATACTTTTTAAAAATCTGTCACGCGGAAACGCAACTCAAAAGAACCGGCGCTAAAGCAAACATGTCCGAACATATTCAAATCAGGCATCTCAATTCTTTTTTTTTTTTTTTGTGTTTCATGTTCTGAATTAAAGAATTGTCTTTAACAATATGGTTAATCCCATTTTTCTTATCCTAAGAGCAGGTTCTGATTTTAAAAAATTGTAATGGGCGGACAGTAGTAACTTTCATATTACATCCGTACGGATGGTTGTCAAGATAAACAAAAGCAAGTTCATTGTTAATCATTCACGGTTCTCGTTCAAAGGTTGCTGTATATATCTTTCGTAGGATCTTGCACACTTTTTGTATCAACACCGACGTTTCCACATCGTCAGCGTAGTCGGTGTAATTACTTTACACATGTAGTAAATGGGGAAGCGTGTCAGAACCTGAACTGTTCCTGTCTCTCATTGGCAAATATTACTGTAGGGCTCTTGATTGTCAGGTGTCAGTACTGCAGTGAATTGTAATTGAAAGTATACTGGCAATGGACGACATAACAAATATGGCAGTCTTTCAAGGTTTGTTAACTTTACACCAAGTCGTGGATTTATGTTTCTTTATAATAGATTTAAAATTTGAGCCCTGTATATTAATTTTGTGAAGTACTGTTGCAGAAGGTAGGCCCGCAATGTGCACTCAATTTACAAAAAAAAAAATAATTGATGATCAAAAATATCCCGTTCAGACTCCCGTTAGTGGTTTTTAATTAGGATATATAGTGTCACCATATCCAAATAACGTGTTCCATTGCCGATGTGTGAAAGTGGCATCATATCTCTTGTCCAGTTGTTGCAAATAGAGCAAATCAAAATTACCAACGTGTGTTTGCATGTGAACAGTTTATTACCCTAAAATGGTAGTCTCATTATACTTGTCATGGTGCAACATACAGTTGTATGTAAAATTGCTTAATTTGAACGTACCAGAAAGGAGTGTTAATGTTTTATGTGTTTACATGTTGTAGAAACTCCTTGTCCTCATATTTAAAAATTGGTGGGTCCAAAGTTAACAAGATAACAGTTTACATAGAATAGTTTGAAATAACTGAGTAGACAATTTGGTCTCTTTCGAAGCAAGAGATATTAAGTGGAAGTATGCCAAATCATCATTTTCTCTTGCGCTGCTTATGGAGCATGGAGTTCCACAGGAAGCCTGCACCAAGCAATCACATGTTCTTGCTGTGATGGTTTCTGTTACAATTTGTTTTACATGAGGAGGTTGCCAGCTGCATGCATAACCTCATAATAATTGCTTTGTATGCAGAGGCGTCCCTAAAGTATTTGGCACCCACCTCCTCATAGAAACATACACTTGCAAGTACATTGTAACATTAAGTACTATGATAATAGAGTCTTTACGGCACCTCTTTGCTGGCTGCCACCTGGGGTGGACCGCCCCCCCCCCTCGCACCCCCCTTCATACGCCACTGTTTGTATGACATGCCTGAAGGTGCATTAGTCATATTCTTTCTATGTCTGTTCGGAGACCCCTGGGAACTGCAGGAGGAAAGCCAAGTAATACACTAATGTTTTGCATTGTGATTATGTGATTTATGATTTAATTTGATTAGCCCTACATCTGTTTTTATGTGTGTAATTTATTTGTCATTTTTAACTGACATATAACTGTTTTTAACTGCAGCATTTGACCTGATCATTTGTTACCTATCCATCTAAATGCCACGTGTGCTGTAATCATGGCTCAGTACATGTCAAGTGAAAGTGATGACTACTATTCTATGCCTCCAAGGCAGCGTCACCATTCTCAGACAAATGATGACAGACTTTATCGCCTTACTTCAAATCTGCAGGTTTGTCTGTCCCAATGAACTTGTCTGCTTATATTGTCTATAAGCGGTTCCTACTTATGGCTCAAGTTGTTTTTAACATTTGTTTATGCAATTAAATTTACAGGTCTATAACCGAACACCCAAAAACCAAAATATTCTGAAAATCAAAAATTTCTTTATGCGACTTTAGGCTACTTTTTGATCACAGTTTGGACAATTTATGACTATTTTTGGTGGCTTTGGGCTATTTTTTAAAGCAGTTTGTGTGAATTGGGCTATTTTAAGTGACTTTGGGCTACTTTTTGAACGTGATTTAGGTGACATATGACAACCTAAACAATTCCATTTCAGAAACACAGCTGTCCCAGAGGATTTCGAATAAAGGGTTACAGACCTGTAGTTCCCTCTTTCTTTTCTCTACTGTTTTTATTTGTTTGTCCCTGATGACAATCTTATTGGTCACCTAGGCCATTTCTTTGTTTTAGTAAGACATACAGTACCTGTATTCATTTTACTGCACTGTTTACATGTTTAATTAGTGTTTGAATTACTTCTCGCTGCAAAGGTGCTGGGTTCGAATCACAGTACCGATGCGCTCCAGTCTACTCAGCTGTAAATGGGTACCTGACTATTTGAGTTAGAGAAAGAAAAGGCAGCGAGGAAGGGAACTGGTCACCCCACCTCTCGATGCTGGACCTAGTATGGTGAAGTCTCTAACACTTCGCTCCTCTTTGGCAGTATCTGCTATGGGACTACCTTTACCTTTTTCACCTAGACGAAAATAGGTTAATTGGCAGCCCAGGATTACCTTTACCTAAATTACTTCCTTCTGTGCTCTTCACAGACAGCACTCTAGTCATGTTTCTGATTCTACGCATTTACAGTCGAGTTCTTCGTGTGGTTATAGTTACGAGGGCTATTCCAAAATCAACCTCCGATTGGCTGGTAAAAATTTTAAAAAATTGACAATAACATCTAAATACATACTAAAGTTACATACATCACTGCTTTACTTTTCCACATAGTCACCACCCAAATTCAGGCACTTGTCGTACCGTGGCACGAGTTTTTGTAACCCCTGGTCAAGGAATGGTGCCGCCAGGGTACTTAGCCAGTTGTTGACTCCATCCATGAGCTCCTCGGCGGTGTCGAAGCGTCGGGTAGCCAGCCAGACCTTCATCTTGCCGAAGAGATGATAATCGCTTGGTGCCAAGTCTGGGCTGTAAGGGGGGGTGGTTGAAAATTTCCCACTTAAACTGCTTGTGCGAGCAGCAGTGTGGGGCCGCACGTTGTCATGCAGGATAATGATGCCACTGGTGAGCATTCCGCGCCTTTTGTTTTGGATCGACCGACGAAGCTTCTTCAGGGTTCCACAATAAACTTCTGACGTTATTGGTGTCATGAATTCCGTCAACAAAAGTCGATCCAAAACAAAAGGCACGGAATGCTCACCAGTGGCGTCATTATCCTGCACGACAACGCGCGGCCCCACACTGCTGCTCGCACAAGCAGTTTAAGTGGGAAATTTTCACCCCCCCCCCCCCCCTACAGCCCAGACTTGGCACCAAGCGATTATCATCTCTTCGGCAAGATGAAGGTCTGGCTGGCTACCCGACGCTTCGACACGGCCGAGGAGCTCATGGATGGAGTCAACAACTGGCTAAGTACCCTGGCAGCACCGTTCCTTGACCAGAGGTTACAAAAACTCATGCCACGGTACGACAAGTGCCTGAATTTGGGTGGTGACTATGTGGAAAAGTAAAGTAGTGATGTATGTAACTTTTGTATGTATTTAGATGTTATTGTCAATTTTTTAAAATTTTTACCAGCCAATCGGAGGTTGATTTTGGAATAGCCCTCGTACATTGTTATCATCCTTATTATCATCATCTTAATTTTGCTTTGCTCTTCCTACAGAGCATGGAGCCACCACTGTAGCTGATCCCCATGCAGGAAACTTGTATGAAACATTCACATGCTGTTGCAGCAGTGGTGTCTGTAGCAATTGTTTTAGCACGATGAGGTTGCCAGCCCAATGCACAACCTCATATTAGCCACCTTGTATGACATGCCTGATGGCACAATTGTCCTAACATTTCTTTGTCTTTTCAGAGGTCTGGGAATTATACGAGGCAAAGATACACTGTAAATGTAGCTAAATCAGTTTTTCCTTCCGACAGTGCTAACAAGCGTCTTGAGAAAATGCATTGTTCACTCTTTCACACAGTTTATTGGTCTTAATTAACATAAATCATTATATATTCATGATTGTGTTAATTTTTTACTTGCATTATTCTATTTCAAATCATATTATCTTTTACTGTAGCATTGTGGATATGATAGTAACAATAACAGAATTAATAAGTTGTGCTAATATTTTTAATTGTAAGAACCCTGCCATTAATGTTCTTTAAATATTAATGAAGTATTTTTTTTCTATAATGAGGCATAAAAGCATTAATTGCTTTAAAGGAAACCTGTTAAATACATCCATTCATTTCAGGACACCACTAGGAACCTAAAGGATCTTGATCACATGTTAGATGATTACACATCAGTGGGACAGAACCAGAGATCAGCCATTGATAGAGTTTGTATCGTTCTGTCATTTCTCTGGTTTTTTTGTGTTTTTAGACATGAAAACAGTTTTCATTCATCAATCTATCAATACCCTTTAGCTCCCCAAGGAGCATAGGCCTTCAACAAACACAAGTCCTCTTGTCATATGCCAACAGCGCAAGTTCTTTTCATGTCTTCCTCATCCCTTTCACTTCTGTCCTACACGAAAAAGGTTAATTGGCAACCCAGGCTGATTTCGGCTTTCTCAGGATTGCTTCATTAGCCTTCTTTCCAGAGGACCTTCTTCTGTCTCGGACAGCTGAATTTACTTATATTCTGTATTTGACTTATCCGTAGTGTTTTTGTGTTTAAAAATATTGTTTTACCCCATCCCCAATCCACTTTAGTTGATTTTTACGACATGCCTGGTAAGGTAAAGTGTTACTATTCTTTGCTCCCCTTTTGGGCCCTGGTAACACGTATGTGCAAAACAGTTTTAGCTCATATTGTATTCATTCATTCATTATACTTCAGGGAGCCGTGCTAGCTTAGTGGTCACCACACTGCGCTGGCGACCGGGTGACCCAGGATCAAACCCGGGCGAGGACATTTGAAGATTTTTCGTCGACCGGGATTTGGACTGGATTAACTCAAGCCCTGGCAAGGACATTTGAAAGAGTGTCGTCGACCAGGGACTGGCGGCTTCTGAGCCGACCCAGCTTTAATGGGTACCTCCGAAATCGGCGAGTATCTGCCTGAATGGCGAGGGACACCTGTCTCTGTGCAAGAAAAAAATGGATACTCACGTAAAATCAGTCTCAGGTTAGACATAATAACCTGAGATTTCGCCTCGAGTAATAGCGGGCGTACGAAAAAAAGAAAAAAAAGTTATCCTTCGTTTCCACAGTGGAGCATATGCAACCAACAAATTCATGCCAATTCTTCCTGTCCTGTGCCATCCGTTATAGATCTTTCCTTGTTTTCTTTATCCCTTTCATGTCTATCTCTTCTAAAAGTGTTTTTTAAAAAATCTCCCTCTATGTCTCTTACCCTGGGGTTTCCAGAGCAAGGATTGCCTTGTAATACTATCAGCAAGTTTCTACAGTGTGTGTCTTACAGAGTCTTCCTATCACCTCTTGTTCCACTGGCATTTGTCCGAGTCTTGCCGTCCATTTTGATTCTGCTATTCTGAACAGGTGTAAATTTATGAAAGTCTTTAATTTCTTGATTGTCAATTTTTTTGTTCTTTATATTTCAGGTTGGCGTCTGTGGCCTAATGGATATGAACGCAGTTTCATAATCCAGATATACCAGGTTCGAAACCTGCTGCAGGCGATTTGGTAGCAGATCGCTTTGTTTGGATTTTTAACAATGGTATAAGCCGTACCATTCAGAAAGCAATGGCAAACTACTGAATGAAAAAAATTGCCTAGAAAAATCACAAACAGCCAGTAAATGCTGGGGTTGATTGCCACGTCCTGTAAAGGATAAGCAACTAACTAACTTATATTTCAGAGCCATACAGTATGGCTGACTTGACATTTGAGTTGAAGATTCTAATATTTTGTGTTTGGACTTTATTTCTTTTCAATCAATCAAATGAGTCAATACCCTTTAGCTCCTCAAGGAGCATAGACCTTCAACAAACACATGTAAAGTCCTCTCTCGTCGCTTGCCGTCAGCTCAAGTTATTTCCAAGTCTTCCTCCTCATTTTCATCTCTGTCTCCAGTTCTCCTCTCCCTGTGTATTTTGGTCTACCTCTGCTTCTCATACCCTGGGGATTCCATAACAAGGACTGCCTTGTAATGCTATCAACAGGTTTCTTCAGTATGTGTCCTATCCATTGTCACTGCCATCTTCTTATCTCTTCTTCCACTGGCACTTGTCTAGTTCTTGTCATCAGTTCCACATTGGTAACCTTTTTGTACCATTTCAATCCTACTTTACTCAAGCACTTGATTTTTTTTAACTTTTTATTTCCATGTATTTTCCACTAAAATATTTGCAAGCAAGAAAAATGAATGCATAATATTGTACAGTGTAGTATTTACAGCAGAAGAGGAAGGGAAACCCGAGGCCTGTAAACAGTAAATAAATATTAGACAAACATAAAGGTATGTTTTCAAGCACTCGTAAGAAATAAAGAAGTAGAACACTAGACAACAGAAAAACAACAGACGTGAGTGGCTTACCCAGGACTCGAACCCAGGACCCTCTTTATTTTTTACTTCTTTATTTCTTACAAGTGCCTGAAAACATACCTTTATGTTTGTCTAATATTTATTTATTTACAGCAGATAATGTCTTGAAGAGAATGTTGTATACTTTCCTCATAGCACATATAGCCTAACAAGAATGTCTTATCGTATCTTCACGAAGGTGTCATCTCTTACCTTTTCATCATTTGGAGAAAATAGACTAAGTTAACATAGGTGTGAATTTATATTATCCCACAAAAACTGCTTTTAAACAGGAGATAAAGCCATCTTAATATGCTTGAGATGCAACATTTTTTTGGGGGGGGGGGGGTGTGGGTGAAAAGTGGGTGAATCACAAAAGTTCTTGTAAAAATTTTAATAAGTTGTGTTGCTCTCCAAAGGGCAAAGGCCTTCAACAAACTTATACCAAGTCTTCCTGTACCGTGCCATCAGCTGCAGGTCTCTTCATGTCTTCTTCATTCCCTCTATATGTCTCCAGTTCTCTTCCCCATGTGTTCTTTGGTTGCCCTCTACCTCTCTTGCCCTGGGGATTCCAGAACATGGATTGCCTTGTAATACCATCAACAGGTTTTCTCAAAGTGTATCCTATCCACTTCCAGTGTCTTCTTCTCATCTCTTGTATTATTGCAGGGCAGAAATGCTAAAAGGCAAAAATGCCTACTTCTTTACCTTGATGAAATAAAGATTTTGTTTGTTCTTTCCTTGGCTTTGGAACTTCTGGTTTTGCTTCTATTTATATCTGCTTTCTTGTGTTTTTCTTTGTTTTATCTTATTGATGGTTTCTGTTGTTATCCCTGCTTTGTGATGCCATTCTCTTTTTCCCAGTACTTATCCACATGTCTCATTCCATAAATTTCATTATCTGTTCTCAATGTTAGTAAGTATTCCCTACATCTTCAAGCTGCTGGATCACATGGTATTTCTTTCACATTTTTATTTACAATAAATAAAGAAAACTATTAGAAATCATTGCTTCTCACTTTAAAGGTAAAACAGGTACAGCAAGCCTGCATTGCCAGATGGATAACCCAGGCAACACACCTTGATGTCTTACAATGCCTTATTCTTCACTAAATAGTGTCTAGATTTACATTTTGTTCACTTCTACTCACTGTGTAGTTGTCTAGATAAGTATCTAATTGATATGCTTGTCATTTTAACCTATAAATATGATGTTGTTGTCATTGAATACAAAGAAATATGATCTTTATGTTTTTTGTTTTTTTTAGATTCGGGGAGATTTAGACAGAACTCAAGATGATATCCGTTATGAAAAACATAGAGGCCACGTCATAGATCGAGACTATGGGGTAGGGGAAATGGTGTCCTTCAGTTTCTATTATTTGTTTAACACTGAAGCAGTTTTAGGTATGTCTGCTTTCTATATGTCGTAATCTCAGTTCATTCACTCTCTTCAGTTTATTCATATGTATCTTTCCTATTAATTTTCAGATTCTGTCATCACTCAATGCACAATGTAATCACACATTAGGTTAATTCAGCTACTTTCTCGTGTGTTCAGACATTCTCTGTCCTGCTCATTATTAACTCAACAGTTTCCTCACAAACTCACACTCATTATGTTTGCTCGCTTGTTTACTCAGTCATTCAACAATTCACTCATAGACTTGCAATCTATTACATTAGCTACCACTGACATTCTTATATCCTCCTTGTCAATCTCATTAATTTAGCAACCTGCTTACAAGTTTAGCATTTCCAATCTATCCCCGGTTTTCCCATGAAAACTCAACCTGTCATGGAAACTGTAAAAGACTAGTAATAAATTAAAATTATTTATCACATTTATTTTGTAAAACACAAAAATGTCAATAGCTTTTTTTGTGTATCAGCTGATTTTTAAAAATTCAAAAAATATTTTATTCGGTTGTCGTTGGCTATTTAAGTGTACTAATGAATAATTTGAAAATATATATACCAAAGAATGCTTTGGGAAAGCTACTGTATTGTGTTTGCTTGCTTGCTTACACACACTCCTGTACACTTCTTACTTTGCTCATCCATCACTGACTTGAGTTCAAGTTAGTCCTTTTCACTCCCTGTGCAACATAGGGATGCATTTGTTGATATGCGCCTATGTTTGTTTTGTTTTGCTTTGTTCAGCTTCACTTTAACAGTCCGGTTCCATTAGCTTCCTCTTCCACTGTTCTTCTCTAGATTTACTTTTGTCTCCCCACTCTTCTTTTCCTATGTGGGTTCCAGTCAAGGGCATATCTGGTTAAACTGGTTGATTGTTTCCTGAGGGTATGTCCTATCCATCTTCATTTTCTCTCAACCATCACTCACTCAGTTCCAACTGGGTTGGCCATGTCCTCAGAAGGGACCCTGACACCATCACCAGAACTGCAATGCTATGGACTCCAGAAGGATGGTGAAAGAGAGGCAGACCAAAGACAACCTGGCGGAGAACAGTGGAGGCTGAGATGCAAAGCATGAACCAGAGTTGGGGCACGGCATGAAGGATGGCCACCGACCGAGCAAAATGGGGACAGTTTGTTGCTGCCCTACAAGACGCCACTAGACATTCTTCTTCTGCGTTCAGTTTGTAGTCATGCTAAATCTGCAGGCCTGTCGCCAGGACGAAGTCCACAGTCTTTACCAGGTCGGCGCGGCAGCCCCATAGCTTCTGCTGGAGCTCAGCACCCCTTGGCCAGGTCGCACGTCGCGGTTCATCGTGGGTTGGACAGTTCTGGAGAATGTGTTCTGGGGTCTGGATTCCTGTTCCGCATGGGCATTCATTTGTGTGGGATATCTTGAGGCGATAGAGATGTCCTAGTAATCTGCAGTGGCCGGTTCTCAGGCGGAACATTGTGGTCTGTTGGTATCTGTTTAGATGGTGTATTGGGTCATCTCTGCTGTACATATCCCCTTCCTCCTTCCACTGATCAGACATGATGGCCACTGATTGCTTTGTCAGTCAGGGGCTAAGGATCCAAGAAAAAGAAGACCACTCACTCATGAACTTATAATCATTCACAATATTTTTCTGTCTTACTTGCTGAGCAACTCACAGACTAACTCTCATTGAGTCTTTCACACGTTTACTCTCACCCTTGCTACATACTCACACAATTACTAAAAAATGTTCACTCTCATTCAATCTCGACTTGTTCTCTAAAACTGCTTTTATCATTCACTAGTGTTCATCTTTTGCACTTAATGCATATATTTACTCACGTATATTTACACACCAGCACTAACATACTCAAGCCACAAAAGCCAATTACTATGAGAGGTTGTACATGGGGTTGGCAATGTCATCATGTAAAACAAATTTCTACAGAAACCACAACTGTAGGAGGTATTTTTTTTTGCTTTGGTTTTCTTATGGGGTCCATCTGTAGTGGTAGTTCCATGCTCCATAAAGAAGGTAATAATGATGATCACACCAACATGCAGTAAATCCAAATTTAAACTTGGTTCCTGTATTTCTCAGAGTGACTCGGAAAACTATGGTTCCCCATCAGGAGGGGGACATCGTAGACCGAGATCAGCTGTGAGATTTGCTGATGACATGAATAGAGAACTTCATGGAATTCACCAGTCAGTGAGAGACTTATCTTCAGAACAGATGAAGCTAGAAGAGAGCTTTAACAAAGAAATGGATCGCAGAGAAAGGTATACATTTTAACCATGTTGTTTTTCCCTAATTTTTGTTTTAGTAAAGAGGCTGGCAATCTCATCAAGCAAAACAGATTGCTACAGAGACCACCACTGTAAGAGAGCAGACATGTTTTGGTGCAGTCTTCCTGCAGCTGAGTCAGTGGTAGTTGTGGCTGAATGCTCCACAAGGAGTGAAACAGGTTAACGATGAATGAATGTAGTTAGGATTTATGGCATTTTCTCCTCACCTTTCCCATTCAGCTTCCTGTTGATTATAGGCCTTGAACCAGTTCCCACCCAGAGTTTGGTACTTGAGCAATCAGACCAACTTTATTCATGTCTTCTGTGTCCTTATATCTGCCTCCATTTAAAAAAAACGGGTGCTTGTGTAGAATAGAATTGAAATGGTATGACAAGATCACTTGTGTGCAATGATAATAAGATCACAGATGCTAGTGGAATTGGACATGAGTAGAAGATGCTAACGATGGTAGGGACATATATACTGCTCAAAAAAAGTTAAAGGCCACTTTCAATTTTTAGGTCATTTCAACTATGCTGTTTTTTTAAAAACCTGAACACTCAGTCAAAAAAGTTTTGCTGCATTTTGTTGCATGCTTAAACAATGTTTGTTAATCTGACAATAAATCAAATCTGTGTTACGTGTGTGTACCTCCAAGGTCAATCAAATGTACGTGGTGGAAAGGGAAATAATGCATGTTTGAAAATGTTTCCTATGGCAAAGCTTGTTGATAACATTGCTGAAATTTGCTTTTCACGTGCAAGTCGTGACTATGGTGAATACATTTCACCCACTTTTCGGAAGGAACGGGCAATGGGTATGTTTGTAACATTTACCATTTTAACCATGGCTCAGCTAAGACGCTTGACCAATGTTGACAGATGGAGAGCGATGGCATGGCTGCAGGATGATGTAGGGCTGCGAGAAGTTGCTAGGAGATTAGGAGTTGCCCACTCGTCATACAAACTCTGCGTGATCGTTATAATGCAACCGGCAGTGTCGTAGAACAACGCAGGTCAGGACGTCCAAGGTCTACCACAAGACGGCAAGACACGCTGAGCCATGGCTAAAATGGTAAATGTTACAAACATACCCATTGCCCGTTCCTTCCGAAAAGTGGGTGAAATGTGTTCACCATAGTCACGACTTGCACGTGAAAAGCAAATTTCAGCAATGTTATCAACAGGCTTTGCCATAGGAAGCATTTTCAAACATGCATTATTTCCCTTTCCACCACGTGCATTTGATTGACCTTGGAGATACACACACGTAACACAGATTTGATTTATTGTCAGATTAACAAACATTGTTTAAGCATGCAACAAAATGCAGCAAAACTTTTTTGACTGAGTGTTCAGGTTTAAAAAAAAACAGCTTAGTTGAAATGACCTAAAAATTGAAAGTGGCCTTTAACTTTTTTTGAGCAGTATATTAAGAAAACCTGTTGGAAGCATTACAAAGCAGTCCTTGTTCTCGAATCCCAATGGTAATAGAGGGAGGAGACCACACAATTAAATTGTGTGGAGAAGAGAACTGGAAACATAAATGAAATGGATAAATAAGACATGGAATGACCTTGAGAGGAAGTCACATGACAGGATGAGCAGACGTACATTTTCTGAAGGCCTATATTTCTTGGGGAGCTGAAGGGTAGTGATGATAAATGGTGATGATAGCTGCCCCCAGTTCTCCTCTCCATGTGTGTTAGGAACATCTCTGTGACTGCTACCCTGAGGGTTCCAGAATAAAATGAACTTGCGATGCTAATAGATGACTTCCTATGTATGTGTCCAATCCATCTCCAGTGTATTTTCATCACTTCTTGTTGCACTGGTACTTGTCAGGTTCATTTCCACTTTTGTGATCCTGTTAAACCGTTGTATCTTATTTTCTTATTCTTTGTCCTAAAATTCTAGTAAAAAAAAAAAAAATAAGGGTAGCTATTCTTTGCCACTGAAAAACTGGGCATACAACTTGTTTTCCATATCCTACTTTTAGTCTTTTCTTCTTTTCTTTGATCCTTAGCCGCCGACCGTCAAAGCAGTCAGTGGCCATTACGCCTGTTGGCATCTTGTAGGGCAACAACAAATTGATTCCATTTTGCTCGGTCGGCGGCCATCCTTCGTACAGTGCCCCAACTCTGGTTCATTCTTAGCATCTCAGCCTCCACAGTCCTCCGCCAAGTTGTTTTTGGTCGGCCTCTCTTTCGTTTTCCTTCAGGGGTCCATAGCATAGCTGTTCTTGTGATGGCATCGGGGTCTCTTCTGAGGACATGGCCAACCCAGCTCCAGCGTCCGCCATCTATGATGGTGTGCATGTCCTCTTGCTTGCTCCGAGTAAGCAGATCTTGGTTGGTGATGATATTCGGCCAAAAGATTCGGAGAATTATTCTTAGGCATGTTGTGTGAAAAGAGGACAATTTCAACATTTTCTTCTCTGTAACTCTCCAGCTCTCCACGCCATAGAGAAGCACAGAAAGCACACAGCTCTGATATAATCCTAATTTTGTGCTTGTGCTGTACTGAGAGGACTTCCAAATGTTGTTTAGACTAAAAAAGGCTGTTCTTGCTTTGTTCATTCTGTTGTTGATGTCTTTGCTTGCTCCGCCGTCTGGTGTTACTATGCATCCTAGGTATGTGAAGGCATCTGTCTGTTCCAGTTGCTGATTCCTTACTGATATGGGCTCAGGGTTGCTCACATTGAGCGTCATGACCTCTGTCTTCTTTAGGTTGATGTTCAAGCCCACCTGCTGGCTATACTTATTAAGTCTATCTGTTTTTTCCTGGATGTGTTGATGTGAATTTGCTAGCAGTGCAATGTCATCTGCATATTCCAGATCTTCCAATGTAGAAAATGTAGTCCATCTTATTCCTCTTGGATTGCCCTCTGTTGTCTGGCGCATCACCTAGTCTATGACTGTTAAAAATAGAGTGGTTGACAAGGGGCACCCCTGTCGTACTCCTGTCTTCACTTCAAAGGCTAGGTTGCTCTGTGTGACGGGTGTTGCGGTTCCTTGGTTCTTCTATTATTTATTGCATATTAAAGTCACTCTTTTGACGTAGTTAATGTTTGTTACTGATGGTTAGCTCTGACCACCAGAACATCCCTTCGACGTTCTGATTTGCATATTATATATTAGTTGATTTCCCTTGTGGGAGAGTTATCGTGCTGAAAAACGTAAACATTAACAGCTGTGGAACCGAACCCGAAAACGTAAGTAAAAGATCAAGCCTTCTGTTCTGAGTCCACATGTATTGACGTTCATATAAACGATATCCGACATTCACACAACTTCATGTACAGTTCAGCATAACAATGAATTCCAAATAATACCAGTAAGTATCCGTCCGTGTCAAAACAATATGTCAGATGAACCTCATGGCTATGTACATGCGCTGCTGTAGTCAACAGCCAGAAATGAGCGCATGAGTTCTTGACAGCTACAATTTGAATCATAATACGATTCTCCTTCCATCATTTAATTTAATTAATTAATCTCATACTTAGATTAATATCCGAACTGACCCTGAGTTCTACATTGATTCATATATAGGCTATATACTAAGCCTTTCCTTGGAAGAAATACAAGACACGACTTCTTTGCTTGACGGATAGCGTAACAAGGGCAATGTAACCAAGTCACCCAGCGTGACCTTCCCAACGCGAATGCGTCATAATCTTAGCATATATTTCGCGTTCAGTATACCGTAAAATATCGACATATTCTATTAATATTATTGACCCCTAAACGTTGCGCACGGCTAAACCCCAGCAGACGCCGTCATTTAAAATAACACCGTAACAGATTTCCTGTCAGACGGGTGTTAAGGTATTTTATTGGCATGGTCTGCTAGAGGTTAACAGCATAAGATTAATAGGTGACTACGTTTAATATAATGTAAATAATTGTTAGTTAGTGTACGCGATACACACGATTGATTATGACGTGTATGCGTTGGTATGTCACGCACCGTGACTAGGTTACCACACCCTTTTCTTAGATGACCGTCAAAAGGATAAGACGTGTCCTATAATCCTTCCAGTGGTAGGCATGATATTGCCGCACATATGTTATTGCAGTACGGACATGGGTCAGTCCGATATTCTTATGAAGAGAGGAATGTATCGAGGTTAGTAATTTTAACTAAAGTCAAGGGAGGATGAAATTATGGTCCACATTCGTTTTATATCGCCAGACGTCTAATCTCATTGTCGGCCGTTGGATGTCCCAACCGCGCGTACATATAGTTACGACGTTCTGACTATAGTGTTGCATATTATTGGACCAGGACTATAATGCATGGATAGCATTTATGATGTATGATTCAATTCTAATATATAATGTTTTCATAATCAACCTCCATGGACTGTCTACTGTTTGAAATGTATATTAAAAATTGTGTGGACTCGAGAAGAGACTTATCACGTTCATTGAAGTTACAAATTCAACAATTATGATACTGAGTTCAAACCTTGTGACAGACAGAAAGTATTAACTCACATTCGCGTAACTATTCCAACAATAGCACGATCAAGAATTAATGAATCAAATGACCAGAACTAAGAAGCTTATTGAATCAATGAGAACGGTGGCTTTCCACAACGACCACTGAAATAGAAGACGGGGCCGCAACAACAATAAAAGAAGTGAATCGTATAAAGTCCCGCGCAACAGAGTGGTTGCCATTGCTGGGGAACGAAGGAAGAAAGAAATTTTTCTTGTTTACATACTTTCACGGACTGTTTACGATTACAAGAAAACGTTCAAGTCACATGATTCCGAACATGACGTGGCTTGTGTAACTATGCAAAAATCAGTGACGTCACAATATTCCGTGTACAAGCCAACGATCGAAGGACGATGCCAGCTCACCTAATGTTTCATTCAAGAATACAACTTCTCAGTAGATCATAGGATTGAAAAGACATTATTTACCAACAAGGAGCAAACAGTCCTATCCTCTAGTCTAGGCCGTTGGTGAAGATCGCATCGGACGACGGGTTAAAAGATAAGTCTCAGTTCGTGACTGTTGTCATTCATAAGAAACATCACTGAGTCTAATTCACATTTTGCAGGCATGTCCGTTCTATATATTTTATATGCACGTTATATTTGTTTTCATTGTTTGTGCTGTGCCTAATTTGTGGGAGGTTGGAGTGGAGATTCAGAATGAATAAATTATGGCTCTACGGATTGCCGATATTCATTCTGAACGGTCTTTAGGGTAGTGAATTAAATCGCATTTCGCGGAGAACGCGTCGATGACATTTCCGGGGCTTGTTTCGTTCGGGACTGCATTTAATTCACAGTATATGTTAGATGTCTAGTTTGGTGAAATAATCGGTGTATTTTATCGTATTCAGTTTAAATTCTATTTAGTTTGGTAACAATGTTAGTAATCTATCTTGTTCTTTCTGATCTTGCTATTATTCAGTTCATTTTTTTTTTATAACCGTCAATGAGTCCATGTTTGCGTCATTAATTTTTGTGTACGCAGATTTAACTCTATATTCAGTTAACCTTCACCCTACTCTATATTTCCGGTTTGCAGATTTGGTTTCATAATATCAATTTTTATTGTAGAAACGTCTTGTTTCGTGATAATATGGTTTGTTTATCCTTGGTTTACCCATCGTATCGTATGTCCTCATTTCATCTGTTCATGATTTAACACTAATAATATAATTTCTTGCTTAATAAGAGTGTATATGAATATAATTAAAATTTAATGACTTTGAAGGAGAATTAGGGACTTTGCACCAATTTGCAGTGGTAGTCCAAGAAATGGGCGATGCACTTTATAGCTCATGATTAAGGCATAATATAATAATAATATATATTTATAAAATAATTTGACTTTTTAGTCTGTCCTGCATATAAAGGACATAGTGTATATTATTTGGTACATTTTTTCCATTACTAAATGATTTACTTAGCACATATCACTGACTGAATGATATAATACTTGAGGAATAATACTATTTATTATTAGGTGCATGATAGTAATTCAGCACCCGAAATAGATAAATATCATAACTATTTATGATATATTAACGAGTATATATGTAATATTTTCCCATACATAGTATGTCTATGTATGGAATCTACAAATAATAGTTAGATAATATTACAATTAATTAAATTGAACATTCCCAGATTAAGTTCAATAATATTATGATTGTTTATATCGACTATTCATAAATTGAATAAGTATAAAACTTACTTAAAATTTATTGGTGATTATTACATAACCATTACGTACAATATTAACGTCAAGATGCTTAACTTAGACTATTTTATTAAAAATGGTAAAGATTTTGGGAAAAAGGAGAACTTCTCGAGGCTTATGCATTGGCTGAATTTAAAAAATATAAGGCAGAAGAGGAGGAAAAGAAAGCCATTGCTAAAGCAGAGATGGAAGAACTTGAAAGAAAACAGGCGGAAAAGAAAGCCATTGCTAAAGCAGAGATGGAAGAACTTGAAAGAAAACAGGCGGAAAAGAAGGCAGAATTAAGACAAGAAGAAGAAAGAAAGATAGCAAGAGATGAAATCCTACGGATTGAAGAAGAGAATAAATTGAAACGACAAGAAATCATACTGCAGCAAGAAATGGAATTGCAACGACTTAAATTAGAAACAGCAAAACTTAATTCACAGGGCGCTGCAGCAACCCAAAATGATACTGCTCAATCTGGATCTTCATCCACACGACTTAAAGGTAATTATTACTTTAAGCTGCCTCCATTCAAGTTACACGTAGATGACCTTTCATCGTGGCTCGCGCGCTTTGAGGACATATGTAAGGTGAATAACCTTGACAAAGCGGCATGGGCACTGAAACTTAAGGAATTTCTAGATGGCGAACCTGCAAGTGCAGCACAAAATATAGATCCAACACTATCAACAGACTATGAGGCCATTAAGACGTTGTTACTACGTCGTTTCCACTTGAACGAAGAGGCATGTAGATTGCGTTTTAAAAGTTTGTTGCCAGATAACAATAGAGATTTCACAGGTTTTATTGCTAACATACGCAATACTTTTAACAGATGGGTTGAACTGGCAGGTGTCAACAAATCCTACGACAAGTTAGTCGATTTGTTATTGAGGGATAAAGTATTATCGTCTGTCAGCCCACCATTCTTTGCTTATCTGCAAGAAAGAAAACCAGAATCTATTGATGAGTTAGAAAAAAATTTCCTTAAATTACTGCACAGCTCATCCGAATGCTAATATTTCTGGCACATTGATAAGAGAACCACTTCCTGTAGCCTCCAATATGGCATATCATAATCATAACAAACCTAGAACACACAGTGTAGACAGGGGTAGGTTCAAAGGAAACTATGACATTAATTTTCATAAGGGACAGAATAACTTTAACAATAACTTTAATAGAGGACGACAACAAACCAGAAACTATTCACCTCAGTCAAGAAATAACAGTAATCCACGTAACTCAAGTTATAATCGATCATATAACTATAATAATGATTACAAGTGGAACAATAGCGATAATTATAACTCGAGACATCGAGATAACGGTTACAATAGAGGACAACGGGATAATTCATCTAATTATTCTCGTCATCGTTCTCATTCTCGTAGATCGACAACTTATAACCATAATACAGGGGCAGCTGTTACTACTGCTACAACCCCTAGGGTTCAGAGTTCAACTACTGATAACAAAATACAGTCATCGTCTACTTGTTTTGCAATGAATTATAACGTGGCAAATAGTTGCCCAACATGTAATCTTATATTTCAGAAAGCAAAAGAGACAGTTCTGAACTGCGGTCATATTCTACCAGAAGTCAGTCTAGCAGTCAATGACGGAACAGGATCACTGATCTTCAACAGAGGAAAAGTTAATGGATCCATCGTCTCAGTCTTAAGAGATTCGGGATCGACCACGATCGGAATCCGTCAGACACTTGTTCATCCAAATTGTGCAACTGGAGAACATGTCAGGTGCATGACTTTTGGGGGGAACCATAGAATATTATCCAACAGCTATTATTTACATTGACACACCTTTCTTCACAGGCAATGTTAAAGCATGCATGTTAAGAAACCCAATTGCCGACCTTATGGTGGGATGCATACACGGGAGTAAAGATTGCACACCAGATGAGATTATTCAATGGGAAAAAAATAATCTATACATCGGAAATGCAGCAATAACCAGAGCACATACAAAACAATTAGAGACTATAGACACGGAAAACAAGGAAACAAATGATCATGAAAATATCGAGATTCATTCTGCTATTGACCGAGTATCATTTGCTGCAAAACAGAGGGAAGACAGGTCACTAACAAAATTTTTTACGCTGGTCAAAAAAGATGACAATCTTTCTAGGAACATAAATTATAGTCAGTGGTTTAGTATTAAAAATGACATTTTATTAAGATGTTTTATGGATAAAAAACTCAGATAAGACAACAAGTCATGGTACCTTTTGCTTTTAGGCGGTACATACTTCAACATGCACATGATTCTAAGTGTGCAGGTCACATGGGTTATACTCGTACACGTTCACGAGTATTATCTTCTTTTTTTTTGGCCGGGAGTATCACGAGATATTTCACAGTACGTACGCTCCTGTACGATATGCCAAGAAGTGAAAGCACGGGGAGCCTTTCACACGGCGCCTATTCAGGCTTGTGATATATCGGTGAGACCTTTCGACAAAATGGCCATTGATATCATTGGCCCACTTTTACCATCAGCCAGAGGACATAGGTTTATTCTCACTTGCATCGATTTATGCACACGATGGCCAGAAGCCATCCATTAAAAAACAACCACCACAACAGATGTAGCTGATGCACTACACTTGATCTTTTCTAGAGTGGGTTTTCCTAGAAAAACTTTTGTCAGATCATGGTTCTCAATTTATATCTGAGACTATGACGGAGGTAATGAAGACTTGGCAAATAGATAGAAACCTCAGCAGCATTTATCACCCAATGAGTAATGGTGCTGTAGAAAGACTTAACCGTACACTCAAACAAATGCTACATAAAGTTACAGTTAACCATCCACAGGACTGGGACAGAGTGCTACCAGCGGTGTTATTCGCTTATCGAGAGGT
Organism: Oreohelix idahoensis; assembly: GCA_024509875.1. Classification (NCBI taxonomy): domain Eukaryota; kingdom Metazoa; phylum Mollusca; class Gastropoda; order Stylommatophora; family Oreohelicidae; genus Oreohelix; species Oreohelix idahoensis. Next base: position 36,726 of record JAMPIV010014643.1, on the reverse strand, counting down.
GCCAAATGAACAAACTGGCTTCTCTCTCCGTTTCATTTAGTCTTTGGCGCTCCTCCAAGAGGTCCTATGGGACTGATAAAAGATTTATTAATCGATTCTGAGATGACTCAGGACACTCAGTCATCCTATGAATATGTAATTAATCTCCGGAATAACATTATTGATGCCTGACAAATGGCAACAGCTTCATCTGAGGCTGCGAAAGAGAAAGCTAGAACTTTCCAAAACAGTAATAGACGATTACGTCAATTATTTCCAGGAGATCAAGCTTATGTGTTATTGCCACATAACAATAATAGACTACTAATCTCGTGGAATGGTCCTTACCAGGTTATCAATAAGATTTCTGATGTTGATTATGTCCTGGACATTAAGGGACATCACAAAATATTTCACATAAATATGCTCAAGCAATTTCATACTCGACCTGAACATCTACAAGCTATTTTTCATGAATTAGATGACACTTTCAGACCTACATGTCACTATTCTAATTTATCCGTTATCCAGGAAGAAGAATCTTCTTTTCCTGAGGTACAGTTAGCTTTACCTGTACCTGTAGTACAATCTAGCGAATCTTGGCGGGACGTAAACATCTCTTCGTCGGTTACACCGCAACAGCATCAAAAGATTGCTGATCTGCTACAATCTTATCCAGATGTGTTGACCGATGTTCCAGGTCGCACATCAGTCATTAATCATGACATCACTCTTAACGAGGATACTCCAATTCGGGTACATCCTTATTCTGTTCCTATACACTTTCTTACTAAAACTACTAAGGAACTTGAACAGATGTTATCTTTAGGAATTATCGAAACTAGTAATTCCCCATTTTCTTCTCCATTAGTTATTGTCCGAAAGAAGGACAATAACATTAGACTATGCGTCGACTATAGAAAATTAAATGCACAAACGATAGTTAATAGCGAACCACATCCACTTCTCGATGACTTACTGCCACGTCTATCGACAGCAACTATATTTACTAAGATAGACTTAACTAAAGGTTTATTGGCAGATACCACTAACCGAAAAAAGCAAAATACTACACAGCGTTTTCAACTCCGCTAGGTCTATACCAGTGGAACGTGATGCCTTTTGGGCTGGTTAACGCTCCAGCTACCTTTGTTCGCATGATGCGACACATTTTTTCAGGTAGACCAGACATTATTACATATATAGATGACATTATGCTTGTTTAGTTCATCTTTTGAGGAACTCAATTTTTTGGGCCTTGGATACGTTTTTGATACTTTGAGAAGGTACAAGTTAACTGCTATGCCTACAAAATTACAGGTAGCATTTCATGAGATCACTTTTTTGGGTCACATTATTGGAGCTGGATATATCCGAACATTACCAGTACAGTTTCAAAAATTTTAAACATTTCCGTTCCTCAAACGAAGAAACAAGTGAGAAGCTTGTTAGGTCTAGTCCAATATTACAGTAGATTCGTACCTAACTTGTCATCCATCACTGCTGTATTGTCCTCATTACTAAAGAAGAACATGCCAGTGAAAGTGACATGGACTGACGAATGTGACAGAATTTTTCGGCAAATAATTTCTATATTTTCAAATCCACCTATTTTGAGATTAATTGATGCTTCTAAAAAAGTTCATTCTTCGTACAGATGCGAGTAACTACGGAATTGGCGCATGTTTGCTCCAATACCATGACGACATCCTCCATCCAAACTTGTACGTGTCACGAAAACTGAAACCACCAGAAGTGAAGTACTCTACGGTTGATCGCGAACTCTTAGCCGTCGTGTGGGCGATAACCAAACTAGAAAAATTCCTACTGGGAGCCCCTTTTGTAGTACAAACCGATCAAAGGGCCGTAGCATCACTACAACGAGCAAATCACAAGAGTCCAAAATTGACCAGATTTGCTATACTCCTCCAACCCTTCGAGTTTTCAATCGAGTACATCACAGGATCCGACAACATCTTGGCAGATACATTATCTCGAAATCCTAATGAATGATGTCGATTCCTAATTTACGTTGTTTGTCGCAAAGACAATACTATGTACAGAGAAACTTAATCAAAGAACATAGCACCATCGTTGCTTTTTGACACATGAATGAACCATTTACTCAGCTGCTTTCTATAGGCAAATTATACGCAAAGTGACTGCAATCAATTGACACTATATTCGTCTTTACACCGGGACTTTCCTGGTTTACATTTGTCACAACATTGTTTCAAAACACTTCGGAGAAAAATAAATGACATTCCAGTCGAACTAATTCGTTATATAACGTGATTCAGAATACTTGAACATTTTGTCTAATGGAAATTCAAGGATCAAGACTACGAATGGATCTTCATATCCAATGTTAATTACTTTAATTTATTCTTTAAAACTAATCCACATTAAAATGACAAGTGAGTTGAATTTTAAAAAAAATGAATGAAACTTAAAAAAATGAAAGAAAGAAAAGAAAACTCACATAATTCTTTGATTATATTCTTAGAATTACATGATTATATTGCATACTATTGTTTAAATTAGTTAGAAAGGTATTAATAACTTAATACTACACTTACTTGATGTTCAACACACATAAAACTTAGTTAAATTTTATACACCATTTTTTTTTTTCTTTCTCTAATTTATTCTTTATTCGTTATTATGTCTTTCTTTAACAGATCCTCTCATTTTTCTTACATTAGATTTTCAACAACTTATTCTTATTCCATACCTAGTATAGTTATTTAGTTTAAATTTTAACACTTTAAATTAGTCTGACATGACATTTTATCACGACATATTTTAAGTTAATTAATTATTTAATTAGAGATCGACATTACCATTCTCTTTTAGTTCTTATTACCATTTATATTTATTTATGATATAAATAATGAATATATTACATGACTATTGGTTAGTCGACATGACCACGACATTGGTTCTAGACAGAACGTCGTAGGCCATATGCCGCAATCTCGTTAAATTTTTTTTTTTTTGATATTGTTAACATATTGGTATTTTTTCAGATGGGTTTTTGTTAAAAAAAAAAATCTATCTAATAGATTTTTTTTTCCCCCAGTGGACAGGGAATTGTTAAGGTATTTTATTGGCATGGTCTGCTAGAGGTTAACAGCATAAGATTAATAGGTGACTACGTTTAATATAATGTAAATAATTGTTAGTTAGTGTACGCGATACACACGATTGATTATGACGTGTATGCGTTGGTATGTCACGCACCGTGACTAGGTTACCACACCCTTTTCTTAGATGACCGTCAAACGGATAAGACGTGTCCTATAATCCTTCCAGTGGTAGGCATGATATTGCCGCACATATGTTATTGCAGTACGGACATGGGTCAGTCCGATATTCTTATGAAGAGAGGAATGTATCGAGGTTAGTAATTTTAACTAAAGTCAGGAAGGATGAAATTATGGTCCACATTCGTTTTATATCGCCAGACGTCTAATCTCATTGTCGGCCGTTGGATGTCCCAACCGCGCGTACATATAGTTACGACGTTCTGACTATAGTGTTGCATATTATTGGACCAGGACTATAATGCATGGTTAGCATTTATGATGTATGATTCAATTCTAATATATAATGTTTTCATAATCAACCTCCATGGACTGTCTACTGTTTGAAATGTATATTAAAAATTGTGTGGACTCGAGAAGAGACTTATCACGTTCATTGAAGTTACAAATTCAACAATTATGATACTGAGTTCAAACCTTGTGACAGACAGAAAGTATTAACTCACATTCGCGTAACTATTCCAACAATAGCACGATCAAGAATTAATGAATCAAATGACCAGAACTAAGAAGCTTATTGAATCAATGAGAACGGTGGCTTTCCACAACGACCACTGAAATAGAAGACGGGGCCGCAACAACAATAAAAGAAGTGAATCGTATAAAGCCCCGCAACAACGGGGGAAAAAAAGTCTATTAGATAGATTTTTTTTGGAACAATATTAATCAAATTATCAAAAATTTAACAAAACCCGACGTATGGCCTACGATGTTCTATCTAGAACAGTGTCGCGGTCATGTCAGTAATATCTTATAATAAAATCAACGTCATATCATACATATAACTTATATTAAATAAAGAAATGTCACTGTCACTAATTAATTAACTAATTAATTTGATGTATGTATTGACTAACTAATGTGAGGTGTTATTAAAATTATTCTAACTAATTAAAATTAAAATAATTAATTATAATATGTACGTATTGTACTAACTAATTAATATCTAATGAGAAATAGTATAAGAGAGAAAAAGAAATAAAAATTGAGAAGTACGGACACTTAAAACTAAATATTAAAGTATACATTAAAATAGTAATGAGTGTGAAAATGAAGTATAAGGATAGATACCTAATTAAATTAAAGCAATCAGAAAGAAAAGAACAACAACAAAAATTCATACATTTTAACTATTCATATGAAATATCATAATCTAATATCTATCACCTTAATAATTAAAATATTAATTGGTGTGATATTTTCTTGTTTCATCTTTTCTTAGTATATTTTATTTTTTTATTTCATCACACTTCAACTTTATTTTATTATATATTAATTTAATAGCTAGCAAATTTAACAATATCAGACATGAAGATCCAATCGTTGTTACATCCTAATGACTTGTATGAAAGTTTATTAAGACACAAAGTTCATATTATCGAATTTTGATATGATTATCCAATCATCGTTAGTTCCTTTATTGACATTTTGAACGTAATTTGAATAAGTCATCACCGTATCTGTCCAGTTTATATCAGAGATTGTTCCTTTTTACTACTTTGCAATCGAAATGAGTGGTACGCAAAGTCCAAGTGAAGTCCAAATTTTCAACCGATCCGTAAAACTTGATATTTTGATCACAATAGTTTATTTCGAAATGTCCTCATTTAAGTAGGAAGTCCAACTGAAGTGTTGTATATTCTGACGTGGCACAGAATCAGGTACTAATTGTAAATTTAGTGAATGGTGATGAAAATAAACACCATTATCACGCTCGATCACCATCCGAGCATCTTTGTTGTTACGAAATGTAACCACAGCTTCACCATACCTGTTGTTGGTAGGTGGCAACAGACGTACAAACCTAACGTCTGCCGTGTAATTAAAGAAATTACTAAGTGCCTGCCATGTAACGTCATGTGGCAGATTGCGCACTAACACTGTGCGAGAATACGCACTTTTCCCAATATAAGTAGTATCATTGTCACGAAATAGTGCACAATGATGAAATGTATTCTTTGTCAAAGAATTAACTTTCCCCCTCAACATAGACAAAGTATTTTTAATGGATGACGTATCATCTTGACTGTACTTATGGTGATACCTATCATTACTAAAGGTAGTAGGTTTCCTACATGTCGTAGACATGTCTTGGTTGGGCAAAGTAAAACCTTTGCCTTTAGACTTATTTGTCTCAACCTTCTTATTCAAGTTCCTTCTAACCTTAACATTATTTTTCAACTTATTATACTGCTTAGTACTCTCATTTCTAATGTCGACAACATCAAAAGTTTTATTTGGATCAGTTGTATCCTTAGAATGTTGTATAATAGATCCATCATCCTCATCAGTTTCCGGGATAGTACTCAGAGTGAAGTTGGAAACTGCTGTGCCACATGTATTCATTTTGTTGGCACGAAGTGTAGCCATTGCAACAACAGCGTTAGCGTTGCTAAAAGATTGCAAATTTTTTTTCTCCCATTCATTAATCTCTTTAAGAGTGCAATCCTTACTTCCGTGGATGCGTCCTACGGTAAGATCAGATGATGGATTCTGTAACATGCACACCTTGACATTACCTGTAAAAAATGGTGTGTTAACATATACTATGGCAGTGGGGTAGTACACAATAGTACCCCCGAAGGTCATACACCTGATGTGTTCCCCGGTAGCATAACTGGGGTGAACGAGGGACTGTCGGACTCCGATAATGGTTGATCCCGTATCCCTTAAAACTGAGACCACAGTACCGTTTACCAATCCTCTATTGAACATCAGGGTGCCTGTGCCGTCGTTCGCCGAAAGACCAACTGCTGTATAAAGGTGTCCACAATTCAGCACAGTTTCTTTGGCCTTCTGAAAAATAGCATTACAATCTTGGCAACTATTTGCCACATTAAAGTTAACAGCACAACATGCAGACGAAGATTGTGACTGATTATTATTATCAGAAACACTAGGGGTCGTACCATCCGTGAGTGCCGCCCCTGCATTGTGATCAAATTGTGATGGTCTACGTGACTGAGACCTATTACGAGAATAATCATTTGAATTATCCTGTTGTCCCCTATTGTAACTGTTATCTCGATGTCTCGAGCTATGATTATTGCCATTCCAATTGCTGTTATTATTGTGGTTATTTGGTCTATTATAATTAGTGTTATGTTGACTGTTGTTGTAGCTTGACTGAGGTGAATAATTCCTATTCCTTGATCTACCTCTGTTCAAATCATTTTTATTGTTGAAATTATTATTATTATGTCCTTTGTGAAAATTAACATTGTAATTTCCCTTGAACCTACTTCTGTCTACACTGTGAGCTCTTGGGTTGTTGCGGTTCCTTGGTTCTTCTATTATTTATTGCATATTAAAGTCACTCTTTTGACGTAGTTAATGTTTGTTACTGATGGTTAGCTCTGACCACCAGAACATCCCTTCGACGTTCTGATTTGCATATTATATATTAGTTGATTTCCCTTGTGGGAGAGTTATCGTGCTGAAAAACGTAAACATTAACAGCTGTGGAACCGAACCCGAAAACGTAAGTAAAAGATCAAGCCTTCTGTTCTGAGTCCACATGTATTGACGTTCATATAAACGATATCCGACATTCACAAAACTTCATGTACAGTTCAGCATAACAATGAATTCCAAATAATACCAGTAAGTATCCGTCCGTGTCAAAACAATATGTCAGATGAACCTCATGGCTATGTACATGCGCTGCTGTAGTCAACAGCCAGAAATGAGCGCATGAGTTCTTGACAGCTACAATTTGAATCATAATACGATTCTCCTTCCATCATTTAATTTAATTAATTAATCTCATACTTAGATTAATATCCGAACTGACCCTGAGTTCTACATTGATTCATATATAGGCTATATACTAAGCCTTTCCTTGGAAGAAATACAAGACACGACTTCTTTGCTTGACGGATAGCGTAACAAGGGCAATGTAACCAAGTCACCCAGCGTGACCTTCCCAACGCGAATGCGTCATAATCTTAGCATATATTTCGCGTTCAGTATACTGTAAAATATCGACATATTCTATTAATATTATTGACCCCTAAACGTTGCGCACGGCTAAACCCCAGCAGACGCCGTCATTTAAAATAACACCGTAACACTCTGCCCAATGCTGCACGTAAAGTTGGCATAAAGGCTTTTTATGATTGACACTATGCAGCTTGGAATTCCATAAGCCCTCAGTATTTTCCATAAACTGTCCCTATGTATACTGTCAAAAGCCTTTTCAAAGTCAACGAAATTAATGTACAACTGTCTTTGCCATTCTGAGCACTGCTCTATAATGTTCCTGAGAGTAAATATATGATCTACACTTCTTCTGTTCTTTCTAAATCCTGTTTGTTCTTTCCTCAGTTTGTGGTCTACTGCTTTTGAGATTCTCTGTATAATTATCCTGCCTAGTATTTTGCTGGGAACTGAGAGAAGAGTTATTCCTCTCCAATTATTGCAGTCTGCAAGATCTCCCTTCTTGGGCAATTTGACAATTATTCCTTTTTTCCACTCTGTTGGTGTTGTCCCTGTTTTCCAGACTTGTGCAAATAGTGGTTCTAATAGTTCTGCTGCTAGCTCTGGGTCTGTCTTAAATAGCTCTGCATTTAAGTTATCATGACCAGGAGCTTTTCCATTCTTTAACCCTTTGATTGCTCTGATGATTTCTTCTTTTCGTGGGATGTCTGTATTAACATCTAGATCATTTTCAGCCTCAGGAACATTCAATTGTGTCTCTGGTGGTTCCTTATTCAGAGTTTCTCTGAAATGCTCTGCCCATCTTGTTTCCTGTCCCTCTACTGTTGTGATGAGATTTCCTTGCTTATCTCTTACTAATGTAATATTGTTTGCACCTCGTTTTCCACTGATGATTTTAGTTATTTTGTATACTGTGCTCTGTTCATTTCTCAGTGCTGCCTCTTCTGCCTGTCTTGCAAGGTCATCCAGAAATGTCCTTTTGTTAGCACGGGTTTGACGTTTAACTTCCTTGTCCAGCTGACTGTACTGTTCACTATATATTGCCTTTAATCTGGGAGACTTAGCTTCTGTTTTCTTTCTTTTCATTTCCTTTCTCTTCGCTATGATGTTTGGCGTATCTGGTGTTATCCAGTCTTGGCTCTTTCTTTACTGGAATCCCAAGCATGACTTGCTGCTTTCCTTGCATACTGTTGAGATGGTGTTGAATCTCTGGTCAACATCATCGGTCTCTGTTCTTTCCTGGCTTTTGATAATCTCATATCTTCTCTTTACGTCGACCACGAAAGCTTTTCTGGTGAGGGGATCCTTCAGTTTCGTGATGTTGTATCTTTTCTGTTTGACTGCAACTGGTCCAGCAGCTCTGAGTTTCACTTTCAGTCTTGCTACTACTAGGTGATGATCACTTCCCACATCTGCGCCTCTTCTTACTTTCACGTCTTGTAGTGCATGTCTCCATCTGCCATTGATCATTATGTGATCTATCTGGTTTCTGTCTTGTCCGTTTGGTGATTCCCATGTTAACTTGTGCACTTCCTTGTGTGGAAAAAGTGTTCCTCCAATGACCAGGTTGTTAATGCTGCAGAAGCTTATTAATTTGTCCCCATTCTCATTTGCTGTTCCACTGCCACATTTCCCCATTACTCTTTCGTTATAATTATTGTGTGCTCCCACTTTCGCATTTAGGTCTCCCATTACTATAATGAGATCGTACCTGGGTGTAGTTTCCATTTTTTTTTTGTACCTGTTGATAGAACTCGTCCTTGATCTCTTCATCGCTGTCGTTTGTTGGTGCATAGCATTGTATAATTGTGGTGTTGGTGAACCTCCCTCTTAGTCTTGCTCTTATCAGTCTGTTGTTGATGGGTTTCCATTCCAGTAAAGACCTTTCCATTCCTTTCTTCAGGATAATGGCTACACCTTCGTTGTGCTCACCATCCTCTCTGCCAGAATAAATTACTGTTTCCCCTGTAGCTGTTTTTATTCTCCCCCTACCTGTCCATCTGCTGTCGCTTATTCCCAGGATATGTATCTTGTAGTTCCTCATCTCTGCTGTGATTTGTCTCAACTTTCCTGCCTCATTCATAGTTCTGACATTCCAAAAACCAATTCTGGTTTCGTGTTTTGCGGTCGGGGCATCTGTTTTCATGCCAGTGGCTTCCTTTCGGCTTTCACCACTGTCAGTCATACGAGCCTGAGACTCCGGATGTCCGTCCCGCAGCAAAGTTTTTCCATTTATTGTTGTTTCCGTAACGTGCGATTTTTTTACGTAGACAGGGGTGTCGGCCCTGTGCTAAAACCCCCAACCTGGAGGACCAGAGTACCAGCTTTTGTCTGACCCCTACCCACGCAGACCAGTCCAGCTTGGTTGAACCTACCAGGAGTAAATCTCCCACTGGCATAGCTCTGGGGATTGTCAGGGTACACAAGCTGCCATACCGCTACAAGGTATAGGTACCATTGATGGCAGCTACTTTTAGTATTTGTTATGAATTACACTTTGCAGGAGAAAACTGAAGAATGCACAAAGAAAAACAAGAATAGTTAGCTGGTCGTGTGGCATGGCACAGGTCACTCTCGCAGCGAAGTAGTGTTGCTGGTCGAATGGGCCTGGATCGATTTTGTGGAGAGCCTGTTATTTATGTTACTTTTCTGTTGTCTGCTTTTTTCTTTTCTTTCTTTTGGGTGCCCATTATTTGCCTGTTCACATTATTTGTTTACGGCTCATGGGTCTTGGGTTTTCCTTTTTGTTTATTTCTGTGTTCAAAGAAAAACAGTGCCAATAAAGAAGGGGAAAAGTTCATCTTTCTATTCTGCACAAGTACCCATTTATAAACATATCTAACTTCTTGGTTATCTATTACAATGGTTCTCATGCCGTATTTCTAGGGGGCCACAGTAGGATGGTAAAGTACCTTTTTTCAAGGTAACAACGACTATGGGGTGGGGGGGGGGGGGGGCGTACAGAGGAAAATGAGGCCACAAGGGGGGTATGAGCAAAATAATAAAGGTTGAAAACCTCTAATCTATTATGCTGTCCTGCATGTTTAAGAGTTGGGCAGTAGAACTGACTTGTCATTTGAGTCAACAATTTGTATTTTTATATATGACTTGGTTTCCTGTGATTTCCATATTTTTCCCAGTGTATAAACCCCATTGGCTTCTGAATTCTTATTTTGATGCCATTGTTCTTTCCTCCAACTTTGTCTGCTTTGCTGCTAAGATATATGTATGTGTCCACATCTTGCACTGGTGTTTCTATAACTGCATTCTGGCTATAATTTACAGCATTTATTTTTTTTCTCTGTGAAGGATTTTAAAGACCTGTTTGTTGTGTCCTCTCATCTAGTATTTTCATTTTGTCCGGCATCTGTTTTCATTTTTTACTATCGGTTTTTTGGTTTCTGTCTTTTTTGGCCTGTCTACTCCTGCTAGTCCTAAAATTGTTCTCAAATCTTCAAATTCGTATCCACTTCGGGTGCTTTCTGTTTTCATATCTTATTTTCCATAATATTACTCTATACAGGACATCAAGTCACATGCTGGTCTTCATCTTCTTCTTCTTACACGTTTATATGTGAACTTGAATATGTTTAAGGTAGTAGACTACCTTGTAGGGTAAAAAACTCAAATTTTCATCTCAGAATCAAACAACCATGGGTATAGTGTTAGTATGGACTTAACATTTTTGTCCACATAATGACCTCATTAATTATGCAAATTAGCTATCCAATATGGCCGCCGTAGTGAATAAATTATACACCTTTTTTAAAACATCATAACTATGTTATTTTTACAAGGATCTGACTGAAACTTGTCATATTGAATTAGTATATATAGCTTGAGGTTTTGACCTAAAATAACAGATATTGACCGAAAGGTTGATTTGTAATGAATTTTCAAAATTTATATTTCTTGAATGTTTGATATTTGTGCCTCATTATATATGCATGATGGTCATAAAACTAAAATTTTGAATTCAATTGTATCCATTTTAGGTCATAATCTGTAAGATTATATGATAACCAACTGTGTTAATTTTCATGTCAATTGAATGTACAGATCCAGAGATATCTTGTTTCAAAGATCACCAATTATGCTAAAAAGACAATTCCGAGAAAACAAAGAAAAACAGAAAAAGAACTCACAAAATGAAGTTTAATGAGCTCCTGTTGAATAAAGGTCTCCTTCTACTGCAGCTGCAGTGTCTATGAATCCCATTTTCAGTGCTCTCAGGGTCTTTCCATTGCAATGTCCTTACTTGCTGAATAGATCCTGTGCAGCGTTCTCCTGTATGCTTTCTTTGCCATGCGTTGACTTGTGTTCATGTATATCGAAAAATTCTGCAATGCACTGTGGCCTTTCCCAATAGAACGCACAAATGCCACCATTCGCACATTTACTTCTTTGTTTGTGAGTAGCTGAAGATGAAACATCAGAAGTATTGAAATTGGCAGTCCATTCGCCACTGTTTGTGCGCTTGATACTGATTTCATGACAAAAGCCATTCCGAGTCTCTTCGACGATCTCACAGGTCAGTGAGTACTGATAACATTTGTCACATCTAAAGTTAGCGCATAAAAACCCAAACAGTAGTTTTACATCCATAAGGATAAACCCATTTCCTTTGTTGTCATTTTTTAGCTTGTCCTTCACTTTCTTGGACCTTTATGACCTTTATTTTCTTTGCTGAGGAGCACAGAGGTTTTATAGCGTCACTATCGACAATAGGTGTCTCATTTTCAGGCAACGGTTTGTTGGTGTACACGCCTCCCAGTCTTTGTCTTATTTCTCATTGTGAACAAAAAGAAGCTCTGCTAACTACTATTATACAGAATCAGTATAAAACTAGCAATAAATAGAGTTGATGTTGGTGAAAATGCACTATGCATGTAACAAATGTTGAAATTTACGATCAAAGACACACACTTTTGAAAAATTCACAAGAAATCATTGAGTGATTCCCCGTGGAAAAGTTATAAATATCTTTTTCCTGTTGCCTATGTATAATTATAATTTCGCAGTTTTACAATTACGCACCTTCTTGTTGGGTCATTATTCACATGGTAACCAACTATAAACATTGGTTGCTATGCAAATCACTCAAGGGGGCGTGTGTAGAAAAACACTGATTCCTATCAAACCAGAGTATCTCTAAGCTTCTATGAATTATTTTTAGTTCAAGAACATGTTGACGATGATTTAAAGCATGAAAATGAAAATTGTTGGATTTTTATTTTTTTTAAGCTTTTCTGGGTATACTTCTACCCCCATATTTTTCCCAGTGTATAAACCCCATTGGCTTCTGAATTCTTATTTTGATGCCATTGTTCTTTCCTCCAACTTTGTCTGCTTTGCTGCTAAGATATATGTATGTGTCCACATCTTGCACTGGTGTTTCTATAACTGCATTCTGGCTATAATTTACAGCATTTATTTTTTTTCTCTGTGAAGGATTTTAAAGACCTGTTTGTTGTGTCCTCTCATCTAGTATTTTCATTTTGTCCGGCATCTGTTTTCATTTTTTACTATCGGTTTTTTGGTTTCTGTCTTTCTTGGCCTGTCTACTCCTGCTAGTCCTAAAATTGTTCACAAATCTTCAAATTCGTATCCACTTCGGGTGCTTTCTGTTTTCATATCTTATTTTCCATAATATTACTGTAGTGAAATTGACAGAGATACAACGGTAAAATACCTCCAAAGATAACATGTAAGGATAAAAACATAATGCGTAGGCTGCTGATAGTACATGATCGCCCAGACCGCGGGTCATCACCCTCCATAAAAATTGACTTGCTAGACAGGAGGGGAACGGCGGATAAAAAGGAAAAAATATGACTGGAAAGATTGCGTGAGACTAGAAAGGCTAAGGAGACGCAATTGGGGGGGAAACGGAGAGAAGTCACGTTTCCCAAGTTGACATGAAGTAAGGAACTCGACAGAAGGGACCTTGGATATGTTACGCCACAGTCATTTATTGGTCGCTTTTGCGATACCAAGCCTTTGATTTGAATTCAGCGGCAGAACGCGGATGTTTGGAATATTACAAAAATTAAAAAGTAACTTTTTCGTAATATTAATGTTAGGAATATAAAAATTAGCTGGCCGGATGGCCCATTCTGAGCAGTGAACTAATATGTTCTTAATTTTACAGACGGATAGATAATATTGAAGATAATGACAAAAGACAGTGTTGTTCACATCAACGACAGACTGTATGGAATAAAAAGTGTCGCTATTTGCACAAAAAACACGACCTTGAGAAGCAGGTGTTCAAATCAACTTATTAGGGAAGCGAAGGGACATTGGTGGGAGCTGTGTCTAAATATAACTTTTAACGACAAAATTTTGGAGGGGAGAGAAAGGTTGGTTCAAAAAATCAAGTACATTTTTGTAAAAAACGCAAGTAGAGACGGACAGACTAACAGATAAAAATCCATACTTGACTGAAGCATGACTGAAATGACTTTAGTGTAGGAAATTTGAAATTCAAAAAAACCTAGGCAGTGATTGGCCACAGACAAGCATATTGTTGGCGCTTAGACGCGGATTTGGGGTCATTTCTCAATAGTTGTTCAGTGATAGACACAGAAAACGCAAGTGTGGTGATTTCCAAATGAAATAAAGTGAAATAAGTTCAGGGACGCCATACTATAGCCAGCAGCTCAGCTGAGTTTTGCTAGCATTTCTGTGTTCTTTATTCATAATCTGGTAAGATTGAAATTATTTCTTTGTATATTTTGAATATTGTTTAATGTTCGAGTGATTTGATACTGCCATATCGAAATCTAGCCTTACAAACAAGTAGGGATTTGCTCTAGACCCCCCGCCCCAGTTCAGGGTCTAGGGACCAACAATATACATAAACTCCAACAAGGGTTAGGAAAGACAGATCAAGTGTTGAGAATAATGAAACATATTACCTATCCACTTTTAGGGAAGGAAACTAATAAATATTTTTCAGAATCTATAGTCTGGGAGGACCTATCTGATGTAAAACCACCATGGTAAATGTGCTGTTTGGTCAGAGAGATCTGACCTGTCTGTATGATGTGGTTGTTGTGTCAGTGTTGTGTCCAGACGTGGGTAGAGAATAGAATTTTGACACATAGCCAATACTTTGATTGCAGAGCTGTGAGTTTCAGCTGTCAACAAGGCGGTGTCTATCCAGTTGGTGATTTTACTCGAGTGTATCTGTGCAGTACGTTGTGACAGAGACCACTATTATTGCCCGCCAGCACGGAGAGGTGGGACCACCAGATTTCAGCACCAGAGCTACTTCTTCAAGATGAGTGAGCCTCTGGTCTGCTGGAAGTTCACCAACGCCTTTTAGTTGCTAATACCCCATAAAATTCCTGCAATTTACTGGACACTGTGTAGTCAATATAGACAGGTGTGATGAGGCCACCCCAACAGCACAAACATTAACTATCCTCCCAAGTAGATGACTACTAGAACATTTTAATAAAACTAACTAGTCTAGTACTTATATATGTACACTCTTGCATTTATTATGTAACATTCCATGCATTTTTTTCATTAATTTTAAATCCTTTTCCTAAAAAAAAGTTCTGGTCAACATAAAACTTGATCCAGAACAAATAAATGTAATATAATTCTATCAAAAAATTTTACACACGTGAGTTAGTTCAGTGTATTTTAACATTTGTTAATATTATTAGTCTTCTTAAATATCTGTGGGTGTATTATAAACTATCACACCACACTACATATCATTACCCTAGACACTTTACGTAGCCACATTCATTAAGAAAAAAAATTAAGTGTGAGGTCGTAGTGGTAGCAAGAAAGGCCTTCTGACAATTCACAACTACATTTTATCTCAGGAGCCTTCACAGCTGGCCTCATACATTACATTAGTAACATCACCATCATACAATACCATCAAACCCACTACATACATTGGGGTCTTGTCCAGGGATAATTAGCCCAACAGTAATATTAGGATCTCCTGGTTGGAGAAATAAAATTAGGGAAAAAAATTGTGAAATTCCCTTTAAAATTAAAAGTGTCCCTGCAGATAAAAGTTGGTGAATCTTCACAGCCAGTGATAACTAATTAGTTAACTGGTTAGTTAGAATTAGTTAGACTATAGTCATAAGAAGTACTTAGTGTATTTACTGGTTAGAGATTTAGCTTGTATATTATTATATTGTCTAAAAAGTATGGCGGAGCTAGCAAAATTCCGATCAGCTGCTGTGCTGACCGCAAAGGAGATGGGAATGGATGGTCAAATTTTAATTCAATATGTAACGGCTGAATGTGATAAATATATTGAAAGGGAAGATAGAAAGTTAGCTGAAGAAAAGAGGTTACAAATTGAGGCTGAGATTAAGAGGCTGCAGATTGAGGCAGAAGAAAAACGACAGCAAAGGGAGGCAGAAGAAAAACGACAGCAAAGGGAGGCAGAAGAAAAAAGGTTGACTGCCGAAAGGGAGGCAGAAGAAAAAAGGTTGACTGCCGAAAGGGAGGCAGAAGATAGAAGGTTGCAGAGGGAGCACGAATTACGACTAAGGGAGCTGGAATTACAAGGCCCGGCTCCTGAAAATGGTGCCAGCCCTTTTGCCTCAGATGCTACGCCCAGTCTGGGAGCCTCAAACTCAGCTATGGGGTTTCATTTAGACCATTTTGTTGAAAAAGACGATGACATA
Source organism: Oreohelix idahoensis (assembly GCA_024509875.1). NCBI lineage: Eukaryota > Metazoa > Mollusca > Gastropoda > Stylommatophora > Oreohelicidae > Oreohelix > Oreohelix idahoensis. The sequence goes on along the minus strand of JAMPIV010014643.1, from coordinate 20,813 downwards.
GAGGGGTACCTAGGACGTTTTGAGTTATTAGCTACTACATATGGGTTAGAGAGAGAGAGGTGGAGTTTAAAGCTATCACAGGGATTGAGAGGTACTTCTTATGAAGTATTTGCCAAAATGAACAGGGAAGACCAAGACAATTATGACATGTTAAAGCAGGCTTTGTTATTAAGGTACGAGAAGAATGGTGAATTTTATCGTAAGAAATTTAGAAATGCCAAACTGTTGTCTGGGGAGACATACCACCAATTCTCTGCTAGACTAGAAACCTATTTGGAGAAATGGACGGCTCTGGGGAAGACCCAAGATCTTAAAGAAATGATCATGATTGAGCAATTGAGAGAGTCCATGGCTCCAGACATGAGAAAATTTCTCATGGAACAAGGTGCAGAGAAGTTGGGGGAAATTTTAAATGTTGCTGAGAGGTATCAGGCAGCTCAGGCAGAGGTAAGTGGTGCTAAAAAGAAGCACATAGACAATTTTAAAGCTCCACAGCAATTTAATAAATTTGATAATAGAGAGCAGGGAAATAAAGGTAGGACAAACTTTGAGCGGCCAAGAAATGACTATCGCGACAGAAACTCACAGTTCAATGACCAAAAGTTCAATGAAAGAAAACCGTTGAACCAAGGAAAAAGATGGTGTAAATGGTGCAAGAAGGATAACCATAACACCGAATTTTGTAGAAGGAAACCTTCAAACATTGCTGCAATGAAGTCGGGGACGCGAAGATTAAAGGTTAATCCTAATGGACAACAGGAACCTTATCACCCCCCAGTTTGTGAGGATGTTATTTGTAATGGGGTCACCATAAGGTGCCTTTATGATACAGGTTTGGATTATGATTCAGTTGTGAAGTCTAGCCTAGTGGACCCAAGTCAGTATACCACAGAAACAGTGGAAATACAAGGGGCGACTAAGGACATACCACTCATGACACTTCCCATCGCAAGGATAACGGTGAAAACTCGCTATGTGGAGGGAGAAATCAGAGCAGCAGTGATAGATGAACCAATCTACCCTCTGATATTGGGGTGTAGATACGTCTTCTTGGGGAATCCCGAGAAACCTGTGATCATGGCGACAGTGCAGACCAGGTCACAGAAGAAGGAGGAAGAAGGTGAACCTATAAATGCTCATCCAGAGGAGATGAGGAAGGCGCAGGCTGAGGATAGGACACTCAAGCCCTGTTTTAAAAAATTGCCCAAATGCCACACACCTCTGAGCAAGGGGGAATATTTCATGAAGAACAAACTCTTATACAGGAAGACAGGAACTAGATCCACTGGTCACGGACAGTTAGTTCTTCCCAAGATATATAGGGCAAACTTAATAAGGAGCTTACATGTTGGAACAGGTGGTGACCATGAGAAAGTCGGTACCATCTGCCAAAAGATTGCTCGAAAATACTATTGGCCCGACGTAACTGTCGATGTTGAAAACTTTGTAGAAGCATGTGGCGTATTTCATGAGGGAACACCCACAAAGGGAAAATATGTGCAGGACCTAGAAACGCCACGGGGCAACTTTAGGCCTGAAAGGAAAACTAATTATACTCGGGTAGACAAAGTGGAATGGGAGCCCCCTTTTCACACCCAGTCTTCACTTGAATGGATTAACATGGCCACTATGCGAAGAGTACAAAGAAGAAATTTTACCCAGGATAAGATGACAATCCCTCGGTCAGACTTATATAAACTGGAAGAACAGACAAGAGAGCGAAGATCTCTCATAAGCAATCTAAAGTGGGGAGACAAACCCCAGAAAAAAATTGGTAGTGGTCGATTTGTGAGTGATGATTCTAGGAAGAAAAGTCCTCATTATAGAGCTTCTAATGGACGGGACCCGATGGGTTCCATGAAAAATAAGTATGATAAATTAAAGATCCAGATGTAACTCTATTAAGGACCTGGACAGATGAGAAGGCGGAAGAGACTGTTACCTCATCGTATCAATACGTGAACGAACTGACCACTCGTTTGAAAGCTGGATGGAAACTGGCAAATGATAATTTGAAGCAAGCCAGGAAGAAACATGCAGCATATTTTAATAGGAAGGCAAAGGACAGGGAACTGGCAGTCGGAGAGAAGGTGCTGCTTCTACTACCCGGAAGCCAGAATAAATTACAAATTGGTTGGCAAGGTCCATATACGGTTCTAGAGAAGGTGTCTAGAACAAACTATAAAATTGACAAAAAGGGGAAGGAGAAAGTTTATCATGTAAACCTGTTAAAGAAGTATCTGGACAGACCACTCCAGGAAAGCACCCCCTTATTGACCTTGGCTATTGCAACCCAGATGCAAAAGGAACCACTCACCTCACATGAATACCCATTACATCCTTGTGAAACCGCAGCACAGGTAAAAGTCAGTAAGCACCTGACTAAAAACCAGAGGGAGAGAGTTCAACAGGTTCTGGAGGAACATACAGATGTATTAACAGATAAACCAGGCCATACAAATTTGCTACAGTATGACATGAAACTGGTAGACTCAAACCCAATCTGTATGAGAGCCTATTCTATTCCGTTCGCGAAGGAGAAGGCATTGAAGGAAGAAATAGAGTATTTGTTGAAGGAGGGGATTATTTCGCACAGTGAATCATCTTTTAGTTCTAGTGTCGTTTTGTTGAGAAAACCGTCTGGGGAACACAGACTGTGCATAGATTACAGGAAACTGAATGCTGTCACAGAAGGACAAGTGGATCCATTACCAGACACAAAACAGTTATTTGCCAGACTGAACAAGGCAAAATACTTTTCAAAGGTGGATCTTAGTAAAGGCTATTACCAGATCCCAGTGAAGGCTGAAGTGAGACCTTATTTGGCTTTTAGCACTTCGGATGGACATTATGAATTCAATATGCTACCATTCGGACTGAAAAATGCTCCGAGTGTGTTTTCAAGGATGATGCGCAAATTGTTGGATCCCCTGAATAACCCATGTATCACGAATTTCATGGATGATATTCTCGTCGCCACAGAGACATTTGAAGAACACATTGAAGCACTGGAGATGTTGTTTGATAGACTTCGGGAGGCGAACTTAACTGCTAGGCCAACAAAATGTTGTATTGGATGCAAAGAGTTGGAATTCTTGGGACACACTGTATATCAGGGTAATATGACCCCTGATCCTAAGAACTTGGAAAAACTGCAGAGAGCACCTAGGCCGCAAACAAAAAAGGACGTGCGATCATTTGTGTCGTTATGCGGATTTTATCAGAAATACATCAAGAATTTTAACGCTATTTGTGCTCCTCTGACTGATCTGACTCGCAAGGGACTTCCAGATAAAATTATTTGGACTGCACAATGTGAACTAGCGTTCCAAGAGTTAAAGGAAAAACTCACTAGCAAGCCTATTCTCAAACTGCCTGATTTGACACAGGACTTTGTCTTAAGAACCGATGCAAGTAATGTAGGACTAGGAGGGGCTTTGTTGCAAAGATCATCTTCACCTGATGGGGAACTGAAACCAGTCGCTTATGCAAGCCGTAAATTGAATAAGGCGGAACAAGGATACTCCACAAGCGAAAAAGAATGTTTAGCGTTAATCTGGGCAATAAAGAAGTTTCAAATCTATCTGTATGGTAGGACATTTGTGGTGGAGACGGACCATCAGCCTCTCGTATTCTTATCTCAGGCTAAGCATGAAAACGCAAGATTGCTGAGGTGGTCTTTATTGCTTCAACCTTATCAGTTCAGTATCCAATATATCCCAGGCAAATTGAATGTCGGTGCAGATTTCCTCAGTCGGCACCCCTGTGATCAATATTAGAGTAGTGGCAGACGTGAGGAGTAATTTTACCTATGTGTATCGCTGGTTTTGGAACTTGCCATAGGCATGTTTTCAAGTGGGGAGATGTGTAGTGAAATTGACAGAGATACAACGGTAAAATACCTCCAAAGATAACATGTAAGGATAAAAACATAATGCGTAGGCTGCTGATAGTACATGATCGCCCAGACCGCGGGTCATCACCCTCCATAAAAATTGACTTGCTAGACAGGAGGGGAACGGCGGATAAAAAGGAAAAAAAAAAATATGACTGGAAAGATTGCGTGAGACTAGAAAGGCTAAGGAGACGCAATTGGGGGGGAAACGGAGAAAAGTCACGTTTCCCAAGTTGACATGAAGTAAGGAACTCGACAGAAGGGACCTTGGATATGTTACGCCACAGTCATTTATTGGTCGCTTTTGCGATACCAAGCCTTTGATTTGAATTCAGCGGCAGAACGCGGATGTTTGGAATATTACAAAAATTAAAAAGTAACTTTTTCGTAATATTAATGTTAGGAATATAAAAATTAGCTGGCCGGATGGCCCATTCTGAGCAGTGAACTAATATGTTCTTAATTTTACAGACGGATAGATAATATTGAAGATAATGACAAAAGACAGTGTTGTTCACATCAACGACAGACTGTATGGAATAAAAAGTGTCGCTATTTGCACAAAAAAAAACACGACCTTGAGAAGCAGGTGTTCAAATCAACTTAGTAGGGAAGCGAAGGGACATTGGTGGGAGCTGTGTCTAAATATAACTTTTAACGACAAAATTTTGGAGGGGAGAGAAAGGTTGGTTCAAAAATCAAGTACATTTTTGTAAAAACGCAAGTAGAGACGGACAGACTAACAGATAAAAATCCATACTTGACTGAAGCATGACTGAAATGACTTTAGTGTAGGAAATTTGAAATTCAAAAAAAACCTAGGCAGTGATTGGCCACAGACAAGCATATTGTCGGCGCTTAGACGCGGATTTGGGGTCATTTCTCAATAGTTGTTCAGTGATAGACACAGAAAACGCAAGTGTGGTGATTTCCAAATGAAATAAAGTGAAATAAGTTCAGGGACGCCATACTATAGCCAGCAGCTCAGCTGAGTTTTGCTAGCATTTCTGTGTTCTTTATTCATAATCTGGTAAGATTGAAATTATTTCTTTGTATATTTTGAATATTGTTTAATGTTCGAGTGATTTGATACTGCCATATCGAAATCTAGCCTTACAAACAAGTAGGGATTTGCTCTAGACCCCCCGCCCCAGTTCAGGGTCTAGGGACCAACAATATACATAAACTCCAACAAGGGTTAGGAAAGACAGATCAAGTGTTGAGAATAATGAAACATATTACCTATCCACTTTTAGGGAAGGAAACTAATAAATATTTTTCAGAATCTATAGTCTGGGAGGACCTATCTGATGTAAAACCACCATGGTAAATGTGCTGTTTGGTCAGAGAGATCTGACCTGTCTGTATGATGTGGTTGTTGTGTCAGTGTTGTGTCCAGACGTGGGTAGAGAATAGAATTTTGACACATAGCCAATACTTTGATTGCAGAGCTGTGAGTTTCAGCTGTCAACAAGGCGGTGTCTATCCAGTTGGTGATTTTACTCGAGTGTATCTGTGCAGTACGTTGTGACAGAGACCACTATTATTGCCCGCCAGCACGGAGAGGTGGGACCACCAGATTTCAGCACCAGAGCTACTTCTTCAAGATGAGTGAGCCTCTGGTCTGCTGGAAGTTCACCAACGCCTTTTAGTTGCTAATACCCCATAAAATTCCTGCAATTTACTGGACACTGTGTAGTCAATATAGACAGGTGTGATGAGGCCACCCCAACAGCACAATCATTAACTATCCTCCCAAGTAGATGACTACTAGAACATTTTAATAAAACTAACTAGTCTAGTACTTATATATGTACACTCTTGCATTTATTATGTAACATTCCATGCATTTTTTTTCATTAATTTTAAATCCTTTTCCTAAAAAAAGTTCTGGTCAACATAAAACTTGATCCAGAACAAATAAATGTAATATAATTCTATCAAAAAATTTTACACACGTGAGTTAGTTCAGTGTATTTTAACATTTGTTAATATTATTAGTCTTCTTAAATATCTGTGGGTGTATTTATAAACTATCACACCACACTACATATCATTACCCTAGACACTTTACGTAGCCACATTCATTAAGAAAAAAATTAAGTGTGAGGTCGTAGTGGTAGCAAGAAAGGCCTTCTGACAATTCACAACTACATTTTATCTCAGGAGCCTTCACAGCTGGCCTCATACATTACATTAGTAACATCACCATCATACAATACCATCAAACCCACTACAATTACTCTATACAGGACATCAAGTCACATGCTGGTCTTCATCTTCTTCTTCTTACACGTTTATATGTGAACTTGAATATGTTTAAAGAAAGCAGCAGTCATCCTGAGGTTGCTGATATCTCCATAGAGTTTGTCCAGGAATGGTTCTGTTGATGGCCTTAGGTACTTCCTCTGTTGTGCACTTTGGCAACACATGTTCAGCAGTCATTTTATCATTGCCACAGTTACACTCATCAGTAGTTCCTATCTTTAGTTTGCTGAAAAGATTGTATATCAGACTGTTATGGTATGTGCTGAGTCAGAAGATTATGATTTGTTTACTTTTGTTCAGCTGGTAATATGCATCTATTTTTTCTGGTTGCCTGGATGCTCTGATCTCCCTTGTTCTTGTATCTACTCCTGATAAAACTCTTGGCCTCTTCATAAGTTATTCTTATATCAAGTTGATGTAGCTTTCCATCTTCCTTTGCCAATCTGTCAGCCTCGTTATTACCAAGGAGGTTGCACTGAGATGGGATCCATTGTATGACATGCAGGTCAGTTTTAGCATCTTCAAGTGAGACATAATCATTTCATTGCCATGTTTACTTTCCCCATCTTTTGCCTCAATCCCACTAACAGAGTGTCATCTGTTGATACTTTGCTTTCTAAATGCTTGAACACCTAGTCATGGACATTACATAACAGCATAGTTCAGGCTAAAAAGGCGTTCAAGAAAATGAGATATTCCTCTCTGTAGAAGTCAGAGATTTCATAGAATGAGCATTATCAGTTAGAAGGAATTATAGAATGTGAATGAACAAACCAAACCACCTCAGAGACGTGTTTTGCAAAAGAATATTAATAACCTGTCAGCCAAAAAAAGGCTTGATGAATGTCCTGAAAGTGGTCAACGCGTTAAGGAAAAACCGTTTATCACATTAGAAAGAGGCCATTTGCTTTGATTGGGTGTGTTATGAGATCAGAACAGTTAAGAACCCATTGTGGCGACAGGTAAGGACCATAGAAAGAGAACGAGCAGGATGATATAACACCATGACCTGGGAGACAGTCAATAAAAGAATTGATAGTGAAAATATGTGATGGAATTTGTGTAAACAAATGATAATCTGTGCCAACTGCAACTGCACCTGAAAACTAAAAAGGTTAAAAACTGTCATTTTAGTTTTAGAACATTAAGAAATACAGTTTAAAAAAAAATCTAGTTTGTTCCTCTGTCTCTTTTTTGCTAACTCAAGCCTTTTGTCCTACAGACATGAAAGTGACACAAGACGTTCTCTTCAGGACATAAATAGTACTCTTAAAGGAACTTCTGCTCTAGATCCAGTAAGTGAACTCACCATATACTGATTATATACATACCAACAAGTCTTTCTTGTTTTGAGTAATGAGCTCCAAGTTTGGCATTATCAATCTCATCACTAAATTTTTGCCAGACTTGTTAGTGACTATCACATGGCTTTATTTTGCATTGGCTGTTTATTGCTTGAGCTCTTAAAAATTAAGTTTCATCATCATTTCCATTTTCGCTTTTTATAGAACATTGAACCACCACTATCGCTGGTTTCCTTGCAGGAAGCTTGCACCAAAGCACTTTTCTGTTCTTGTATCTGTGGTTTCTGTAGCAGTTTGTCTTACATGATGAGCTTGCCAGCCTCATTCAAAACCTCATATTAGTCACCTGTTTGTGACATGCCTGAGGGATCAGTAGTCTGGTTCTTTCTTTATCTTTACCCCCAAGAACTATACTATTATTTCTTTATCTTTACCCCAAGAACTATACTATTCTTTCTTTATCTTTACCCCCAAGAACTATACTATTTTTTCTTTATCCCCAAGAACTATACTATTCTTTCTTTATCTTTACCCACAAGAACTATACAAGGCATACCAAAAAAAATTTAGTACAGGCCAGTAAATACGCATTCTATTAACTGGTTTCCTGAAATCCTAACTGGAGATATTCTTGAACAAATAAATCTAAAATTATTGCTAATTAGTTCCCAGGTTTCTGAAATTAAACTCTTTTGACACCCCACTTAGTTTTTAAAACCAAATTGTGTTCACTGGAGGTTTCTGATATATCGCCTGAGATATTTCCCTTGTAACACATACATGTTAACTAACCCAATAACCTTAACTTTGATGGCAAGGTATAAATGTATTTCTTATTGCTGTTTTAAAAATATTCTTTAGCAGATTTTATGCGTGATATTCCAGAATATGGAAAAAACTCTTATAAAAAATGGTAAGAATGTTAGTTCAACAGTAGAACAAAGCAGTTCATGACACAAAAAGTTAGGGAAAACCCTTCATCAGCCATATAACAGACAAAAGACACAGAGAAGGTAAACAGAACAAATGCACTGTATATAATAACATAAAGTACTATGAGAAGACAAGATAAAGACTTAAGTAAATAATACGTTTGTCCTTAATACTGAATGATACATTTTACAATATAGCACTTGCTGCATCCGGTGATCTTACTGGAAACCGAATCTATGTGATGTCTGTAAGTACTATATACACAAAAATAAATCCCAAATTTAGCACATAGACACATGAAAATGCACATTGTTTGGCGGAAGAGTGAAAAGATTGTTGCAATTGTTAAACAATAATAAAGTACAGATATGTAACCCTTTATCTGAAATCATGATGGACAGCTTTGTTTCAGAAACTGGATTTCATCAGCTTTCAGATGTCGCCCAAATAACATTAAAAAAGTAGCCAGAATCTCCCAAAAATAGCCTAAATTTGCATAAAATAGCTCGTCGCCCAATCTATGTTTGAAAAATAGCAAGAATCGCTCGAAGTGTGATAGAAAAGTTGCCCAAAGAAACTTTTGATTTTCAGAATATTTCATTTTCAGGTGTTCAGATAAAAGGTTATATACCTTTAGTAAGATGGGACTTGACTAGCACTAAGTTTTAGATTTATTCCCCCCAGGAATAGCAGTTTTACAAAACTTAATCACTACAACTAATGTGGTTCTATGATAAATGATCTGTTTTTGAACTGAGGAAATCTGCTATAAATAGCAAGGCATTCCGTCTTCATTCATTTACCTCATTACCCTTCAGTTCCCTAGGAAGCATATTCCTTCAGCAATTAGTCCTCATTATTGTTGTCTTTTCCCTGTGAATTTTCAGATCTATTATCTTTGACCTCTCCTCATGTATTTTCATTATTTCTTGCATCTGGTTGTGGTTATAAGACAGATGAGCCATTTCTTGCTCTGCTAATAATATGAAACCTGCGCATCATTTTGTTATTTTTTTCTTTAAAATTTCTGATTTTTTGAGCATTTCAAAACATATCTGAAATAATAGACTTCATAGTTAATGTACTGGACTCACTAAATATAGAGGAAAATTGGCTCCTAAATACCATCACAGTAAGGAAGCTGAAATTTTATGTCATATTAAAAGACATAATAGTCTGGAAAAATTAGTAATGGAAGGCATGGTCCCTGGGAAAAGGGGAAGGTGACGACCTAGATGACGGTGGATCCAGGACATCACATAGAGTTTGAACTTGTTTTTGGATGATGCAGGTCAACTTGCCAAGAATCGTGATGCGTTCAGAGCAGCTGTAATGGAGACAACGTTCTGGAGAGAATACGTCACATGATGAGTTAATGTTTGCCTCATGTACCCCCTGAAGAGACAAAGAAAGAATAGAACTACTGTACCCTCGGGCATGTCGTACAAGGCAATTAATATGAGGTTGTGTATGGGACTGACCCACTCATCACGTAAAACAAATTGGCAAAGGAACCACCTCATCAAGAGCATGTGACTACTTGGTGCAGGTTTCCTGCATGAGAGGAACCAGGTACATTGGTAGCTCCATTCTCCATACTGAGCACAAAGGAACGTGATGATGATAGCTAATGTTTGCATTCACACATATATTCTTTTTGGTTTATATTTCCAGCTGTTTGAGTGTGTGTTGTACATGTGTATACAACAGAATTTCAAGTGTACAAAGATAGCTAAAGCATTCTCTAGCAAAAATGTTTGTCATGCTGAAGCCTGTTCATCTCACAATTTAAACTGCTTTATGTCATCACAGCTTTCAGCAAGAGTGGAGAAAAGATTACAAGCCATTCAGTCTGAAATTAGGGCGGAGAGACATATTCTGGACAGAGACCGCAACGGAGATTTTAACACTCTGTCAAGTGAACTTAAAAATGCTATTCAATCTGCTCAGTCCAGCAGCAATTTTGATGACAAACTCAGAAGTCAGTATTTGCAGTCTGAGTCACATAGGCATAAGGTAAGGATTAGACAAGGAAAATAATGTAAAACCTCTTTAGACAAGGAAAATAATGTAAACCTCATAAGAACCGACCTCTTATGTACAAATTTAGGAAATAATGGACAACATCTGTTGGTTTTGAAATTTTGATCCACAATGATAATATGTTAAATTAGCTGTCCTTACTGTTAATTAGCGAAGTGGCCACTAGGTGTCTGACATGGACATGCACACAATCTTTGCTGACACTCACGTGGCAGTAATAGTGTATGATTGTTTTGGCTACTGTGAAGGCTGCATATTATACATAATTCAGAAGTACCGGACAATCGGCATTTTCGGAGCACCCACGTCCCCATTGAGTCAATTCATAAGAGTTTTACAGTACTACCATACTGTGTTTATTTCTTTAGACAGGAAGTAAGTCTTAATTTGTTTTTAATGTTTGCAGCGTATTGTATCTTTTTGTCTTCTTCTTTGTTCAGAAGGTTGATTCTTTTCTCTTATGGGCTGTAGTTGTTTGTTGACAGTTGCTTATAATTTAGCTCTGTAATTCTTTTCTGTTGTTTGTCTGTATCTTTTCTTTTCTTCTTTGATCCATAGCTGCCGACTGTCAAAGCAGTCAGTGGCCATCATGCCTGGTGGCGTCTTGCAGGGCAGCAACAAATTGATCCCACTTTATTCGGTCGGTGGCCATCCTTCGTACAGTGCCCCAACTCTGATTCATTCTTTGCATCTCAGCTTCCACAGTTCTTCGCCAGGTTGTTTTTGGTCTGCCTCTCTCGCTTTCTGACGTTCCTAAACCAATTCTAGTTTCAAGTTTAGCGGTCGGGGCATCCGTTTTCATGCCAATGGCTTCCTTTCAGCTTTCACTACTGACAGTCATACTGAGACTCCGGATGTCCGTCCTGCATCAAAGTTTTTCCATTTGTTGCCGTTTCCGTAACATGTGATTTTTTTCCATAGACAGGGATGTCGGCAATGTGCTATAACCCCCAGCCTGTTGGACCAGGGTACCAGCTATTGTCTGACCCCTACCCATGCAGACCAGTCCAGCTTGGTAGAACCTACCAGGAGTAAAACTCCCACTGGCATAGCTCTGGGGGTTGTCAGGGTACACAAGCTGCCATACCGCTACAATGTAGACATTGATGGCAGACTGTATCTTTTAAAATAGAAAATAGATAATAAATTCTTTCAGTCGCCAAATTACGGGCGGAGAGATATTCAGACAGAGACCGCTAATCCAGGTTTTAACACTCTGTGTGACGCCACTCCTCTTAGCTATTGCACATTATTTAGGCCCAACGTTCTTCCTTCTCTTATTATTCTTCTTCTGAGTGTTTCTTTTGGTCTTCCTTTTTTCCGCTTACCCTCAGGAACCCAAGTGAGCGCCTGTAGTGGTATTCTGTTGTTTTGCATTCGTAGGACATGACCGATATATGACCATCGTCTTTTACTTATAAATAGTGGAGACATATTTGTTGGTTTTGCCTAAATTTTTCTCAATGATAATTGTCGATTAGTGTCTTAATTCTTTCCATTAGCGATGTGGCATGAGTTTTCTAAGACATTTGTTCTCGAATGTATTCACCTTGTTCTCCAATAGTGTATGATTTTTTGTTATTTGAAGGCCATATTCTCACAGCAGAAGTTAACACAGATAGCATTTTCGAATTAAACAGACGAAGCTTGGTATGTATATTCAATGATCGTAATTTCCAAATGTTAGATAATTTATTGAAGGCGCTAGCTGCCAAAGCAATTCTAGTATGGATTTCTCTTGTTGTGTCACCATCCTGAGTCATTTTACTGCCTAAATAATTGAAACTTTCAACTTTCTGTAGTTTTTCCCCGTTCAAGATGATATCAAAGGTCTCGTTAGAAAAGTTCATAGCTTTAGTTTTAGAGGCATTTATTTGGAGACCTATTTTAACCGAGAGATGACACAAATTATTTATTGCTTCTTGGGATTGTCTTGGTGTTGAACTTAAGATACTACATCATCTGCGAAATCCAGGTCCCCCAGGAATTTTTGCATTTCAGTTCCACAGTTCTTCGCCAATTGTTTTTTGGTCTGGGTATAGTTTCTGATTCCTAACCCAATTCAATAGCTATTCCAAAAAGTTTAGTGGTGACATAATACAGCCTTGTTTCATGCCAATGGCTTCCTACTGTTCAACTATTCTGTATGAGACCCTTTATTTCCGTCCTCTAACACAAAGTCTTGCCATTTGTTGCCGTTTCCGTAACGCTTTTTTTATAAATATTCACACTAAGAAACAATGTTGAAGAATCAGTGGAAAGGCAATCGCCACTTATTATCACCTTCGTCCCCTTTCAAAGACCAGTCCAGCTTGGTAGTCTACCAGGAGTAAAACCGCCCACATTGGGAAGATAGCTTACTGGGGGTTGTCAGGGTACACAAGCTGCCATACCGCTACAATGTAGACATTGATGGCAGACTGTATCTTTTACTGTTCTCTAAACTTCTTTTCTTGTCCCATTTTGATCCTTATGGAGCATGAGCCACTACCACTGTAACTGGTTCCCTTCCAGGAAGAAGCCTACATCAAAGCATTATATGCTTTTACAGCGATGGTTTCTATAGCAATTCCGTTTACATGATGATGTTGCCAATCCCATGCATATCCTCATATTAGTCACTCTTACAGTGTGCCAGGTAGTAGTAGTCCTAATCCTACTTTGTGAAGTTGTATAAAGTGTACAAATCTAAAAAAATTGACACTTGTAAACTAGAATGAAGGTTTTTTTTTTTTTACATATATGCCAATATGACACTCGTTTTGTGAGAATATGTCACCTATAATTTTCTTGAGTATTGTATTTGTTATAACTTTTTTTTTTTTATGCGAATGTTCTGTTTTTAAAATTCTAAATGGTATCCTGTGAATCAACTACTTTAAAGTGTCTAGTTCTGTTGTTGAAAATTGTTGTGAGAGCTGTAGTTGCTGACTGTCCAAAATGAAATTCACACTCTGTATAAGCACTGTTCATTTATAGTAGTAAATATTAAATAAATGAGATTTCAGTCAGTTTAATATCTATCCATAAGTTTATTGTTTATTGCTTTTACAAATTATAGTATAGATCCATAAAAATAGCTTAATCTTCTAACATGTCAGCCTCTTATTTAAATCTCTTGCAATAAATAATGAATTACAGAGAATCTAATGGACATCTGTGTTAACAAAAAATAATGCTTTCAAAAGCACAAGTCTCAAAGGTGAGAAGGATGAGAGAAAATCACGCCTGAGAGATAAAATGAGAGCATTATTGATAGTGGAAGATAGAAAAAGATACGCTTTGAATATATAAGGAATGGACAGAAGTACTGTAATGAGACTCTCAGGCTGTCACCCTGCCCGTGTCCCCCCACAGTGAAGAATAGAAGATCTCTGATAGCCTGCAAAAGGTTACAAAAAAGAAAAAGAAAAAAAATCTTGTTGATTTAAAAACATAAATTTGAAAATATGCATTACCAATTTACTCCACATTGGGCAGGTTGAGAGTGAACTGGAGGACGTCCGACGTAGACTAGACCAGACTGAAGGCAATCGTTCTACCCTGCAGGCTCAGGTTGAGCAGCTGAGGGCTCAGTTAGCTAGAGCAGAACAAGATCGCCATCGACTGAGACTTGACCTGGATGAATCACACATTGATTCTGAGGTCAGAGACCGGCGAAGGAGAAGGGCAGGTTAGTGTTTATTTTCATTTTTGCATTTTTACATCATTACTTTTATTTGCCATACCATAATTCTGTTTATGTTCTGTGGCAGTGTTTTGTTAATGTGAATACTTGAAATCTCTGATTGTGTTCACAATGTTTATGAAAATGCCGGTTTAATTTTAAAAAAAAAATCTTTGTTTTGTGGCCACATCTTGGTTAAAAGCTATCCCACATAAGAAATTAAAGTCTTTGGGGTCAGTGATATTTATCCTTAAGAATATTACAATTATTACATTACTTTTAAGCGTGTTTTCCCATTAAAAAGAACTGGAGTTGTAGTTCCTTGGAAAACTTCAGAAGTGGGGACCACTGTTCAAAATTTAATCTGTAAATCTATTTCGAGTGTGTTGAAAAATTTCATTGCAAACAGCCTCAGGGATTTTTAAAAATATCATTATGGGGATACTTTAAACATTATTTTGGGTTTCTTCAGAAAAGTTTTATGGACTTTTTATATAGATGTAACGGTAGTTTCCTATCTTTCGTACCTTTTTGGTCCGCAGTGAATATATGTAGTTAGGTGTTGTTTCGTAGCAGTTAGGGTTAGGATTAGGGTTAGTATTATGGTTAACACCAACCCTAACACAAACCCTAATCCTAACCCTAATTCTAACCCTAAGCGCTACGAAACAACACCTAACTATACATATTCACCGCGGAGCAAAAAGGTACGAAAGATAGGAAATTACCGATGTAACTAATATTTTTAAGCATCGTAATGCGTTTCCTTAAATTAGAAAAAGATGTGATAGTATCTTTCAGTGTGATAGGTGGCTTTTTATTATTGACCTTTACCCCTGGTTCACGCTGGTATAATTTATTTGTATGCATTATTCATCACTAATATTTTGTCATACATTGTTCATCACTAGAGTTCACATTATTTGTTACTGCTTATAACACTAGCCAACAAATTTTCAAAAGTTATTTGTACCAGAAATTAAATATACCAATTCTTATTGATTTTGACATGCTGATTTCAAATATCATAATGAAATTCACCAATTGGCTCTGTTTTTAAAAAAAAATGATGAATTTACATTACAGTAATACAAATAATGTCTGCTTGTTTAATTCTCTGGGGTTGTTGCATGGTGGTTTGCTCTGAACAATGTTCCATGTGATATGAATAAAACAATTATAAATTTATGGCCATTGTTTTTTTCTTTGATATGTTAGTTTTTTTTATTCAGTGATAGTGCATCGTGCCTTCGATGGAAGATTAAGCGAATGCGGGGATGGAAGATTCCGAACAATACTTGAACCTTGGAATACGATTGATTTGATAAGTCATTTCATTGAGTCCATACATTTAATTCACAGTTGTACACACAGGAAATCATTTCAAATAGGAGTAGAGCATAAGTCCATATAAGTCATGCATAATTTAATCAATAACGGAGACTGCTGGTTTACGTGTCAATGTCCGTTTAAGGATACAATGCAGTATTGTCGTCAGAACATCACAGCTATATGCACGCGCAGCTAGACATGGCTACCTGCCGACAGTGAGACTGCGAGTCTGAATATTTCATATGAATTTGACGATTATTCTCATCCTTCTGAGGATTCTAGTTAAATACTAACCTCCATAAATTTCCCTCTCATATAGAGTTCTAGGACTGACCCTGGTCCATCAAAAAAATGCATATATAAATGGCTATATCATGCCATTGAATTGGAAGGTTCTGAGTAGAACCGTGTTGCGGTCATGTCAACTAACTATTTGTCATAGTCATCTAACATAAATCACATTATATATCAATATTATACATATTATTATATCAACTAAATAAATGTCCAATGTTAATAGTGAATGATAGAATTAAATTAAAGTAAGGTCTGTCGTATTAGTATGTCATATAGGAATTAATTTGACTAATTAACATTAAATTAATTAATTAAACTAAGAGTTAAATTATTAAGGTTCTAATGTAACGCGATGTTATGAGAGAAGAAAAAAAAAACAAAATAAGTGAGAAGAAATAGAAAGAAATTCGAATATAAGTTTAACTTAATTGTGTGTGTTAAGTGTTAGTGAATAATAACTATCTAATTTAACTAACTAAATAATGTATAGGTACATTAAAAAAAAAAATATTAATCTAATACTTGTGTGAGATTTATTTTCTCTTTTCATAATTTCTTCTTTTTATATTTCGTTCTCTTTTTTTGTTCTTTCATTTCATTTTTTTCTCACATTTCATTTTATTGATAATAATTCAATTAAGAAGTTAAGTTAACTAATTAATTAGTATAGGATATGATGATCCATCCGTAGTCTTGATCCTGATGAATTCTTTTAGGCAAAAATGTTCAAACGTTTACGTTGGAAAGAAATGTCATTTATCCCAGCATCCAAAAATTAAGTGCATATAGGATAATAAGTTCGACTTGTCGTCAGATATTGTTCCATGATTGTTCAACGAATATTCATATATCGTGTATGGACGTTAGACGAAGTTCCAATGACACTATATATACCTTGATTGTCTTTTAGTTCAATTCTGTGATGCATATAGTGTTTATAAAGTTTAAATTGAAGGCAAGGTTAGTTCCTTTATAGTTGATATGTTTTAGGAATGTTAATGTTGATTATTCGTCGTCAATAGGATTACGAGACAACGCATCAGCGACAATGTTTTCAGTGCCAGGAATATGTTCAATGGAGAATTCAAATGGCTGTAGGATGATTGAATATCTGGCGAGTTTCTGGCTTTTATGATTCGATCGACGCAAGGATGCTACAGCACGTTGGTCCGTCTGTATGGTGAAGGGAGCACCAAGCAGGAACTTTTCAAGTTTAGTTATTGCCCATATCACAGATAAAAGTTCCTTGTCAACTGTTGAATACTTTGTTTCTGCAGGCTTTAGCTTTCTTGAAATGTATAAGGTAGGATGTAGAATGCCGTCATGGTTCTGGAGCAGGCATGCACCAATGCCGTAGTTACTAGCATCTGTTCGTAAGAAAAATCTTTTGGAAGCATCGGGAAGTCTTAAAATTGGTTCATGCGAGAACAAATTTATAATTTTGTTGAAAGTTTCATTGCATGTACCAGTCCATGTCACCTTCACCGGCATGTCTTTTTTTAACAATGAAGACAATACAGCCGTGATGGATGACAAGTTTGGTATGAATCTACTGTAATATTGAACAAGTCCTAACAAACTCCTGACCTGTTTCTTCGTCTGAGGAACTGCTATGTTTAGAATTTTGGAGACTGTACTAGGTAACGTTCGGATATATCCCGATCCAATGATATGTCCCTTCTGAAAGTTAACATTGTGATTTCTTTGGAACCTGCTTCTGTCTACACTGTGATGTCTTTGTTTGTTATTATGATTGTAGGCCATATTAGACGCCACAGGTAGAGGTTCTCTTAATGAGGAGTTAGAAATGGTTGCATTCGGATGTGCCGAACAGTAGTTTAAAGAAATTTTTTCTAACTCGTCCATAGTACCTGGTTTACGCTCCTGCAAATATGCAAAAAATGGCTGGCTAACCGAAGATAATACCTTATCCCGTAGTAGTAAATCAACTAATTTGTCGTATGATTTGTTGACTTCTGTCAGTTCAACCCATCTATTAAATGTATTGCGTATGTTCGCAATGAATCCTGCAAAATCTTTTGGAGATTCAGGTAAAATTCCCTTAAATTTCAACCTACAGTGTTCCTCGTCCAGGTGAAACCTTCGTAAGAGCAAGGACTTAATAGCACCGTAGTTATTTGCTATTGATGGGTCAGCATTTTGAGAAGCCGTCAATGGTTCTCCAACTAAAGTTGTAGAAATGTTTAGTTTGGCTGGATGATGATCCATTTTGTGCGTTATTATTCTGGTTTGCATCAGCACTTTGTGCTTGTAATCTTGCTGTCTCCAATTTAATACGCGCCAATTCCATTTCTTGTTGTAAAATAATTTCCTCTCGTTTCAATTTATTCTCTTCTTCCTGTCTGGCGATTGCTCTTTGCTCTTCTCTTTCACGTTGAGCAATCTCTCTCAATCTATTTTCCTTGTCAATTTGCTTCATCTCACGTTCTGCTTCCTTTCTTTCGCGTTCCTCCTCCTCTTTCTTTAATGCAGCCTTTTGTTCCTCTTCCTCTTTCCTTAATGCAGCCTTTTGTTCCTCTTCCTCTTTCTTTAATGCAGCTTTTTTCTCTGCTTCTTTTCTTTCATGTTTTTCCAGTTCTGCCTCAGCAAACTGACGAAGTTCTTGAGATTTATAACCATATTCCCGACCAATTTTAACGAAATGGTCTATAGTAAGCATTTGACTTTTATCTGTAAGTAATTATTGATAATTACTGATTAAAATAGTCAATAGTAGCTTCAGAGTAATTATTATACTTACTCAACTTAGAAATATTCAATATAAATAATCACAATAGTACTGAACTCTAATGTCTAAGTTCAACTAATAGACAATATTTTGTAACAATATTGTATCTAAATAATACTATATCATAAATAGTTATGATATCTGTTAACTATTATGTAATTACTTCACACAATTAATCTTAATATCCAATAATGTTGGGTATGATTCCTAGTAATTATATTGTTGAATGTACTAAGTCACTCTCTTAGTACCAGAAAAGTATATTAAATAATATACAATGGGTCTATTACCTCAAAGGTAGACTATAAGATTATTTTATTTGGTCAATATATATATTATATTATTATGCCCTAGGCATCTCTGATAAATTGTAGTGCTACTTTCTTGGACTATCACTGCATAATTATGCAATGTCCCATATTAACCTTAAATATCAGAAAAAATTAATTAAATTAAATTACAAGTGTATTATTGCATATAATATCATATTATTAATGTAGTATTTATTATATATCATGAGGACAAACAAAACAATGATGCAACTAAAGGGTACAAACAATGTCAAGACGCAAACAAGAATTTTCACAATTAAAAATGAATTTATGAACTAAATAAAACAAGCGGAAGTGTCACAAGCCAAATGAAGGGTCAAGGTCTGACCCGAGGTCAACTTAATATTCAAAGTACACACAAAAAAAATGACTGCAAAAAATGATGACATCACAGGACTCATAACGGACGACCATTTAACAATCATCAAATAAATGATAGTAAGAGGAGACTGGACGAAATAGTTAACGAACATGGTACAGAACTGAATAAAATTGTTAACTGAGTACGAATAAAATACACCAGTTATCTACGGAACGGTACAGCTAACACAAATCGTCAAACGACAGCAGATTTGGACAGATAGTCCAATGGCAAACCTCAATGGGGCTTCCAAAAGTGCAATCGTTTAACTGCCCTAAGAAACGACCGAAATCAATTCAGGCATCGTGAGAGCCACAGAATCTAATTTCGGTTCATCCTCCCTACCTCCCACGAATTAACAACACATTAAGACAACAAAAAGTACATTAAACTTAGGTAAAAACATGCCGATGTAGGCAGAGGGCATGGACTCAGTTAGCACTGTTTGCAATAACAACAGTTAAACACCTAGACTTATCTTTTCCGTTGCTTAGATCAGTGCTAGAGGTCGTCAACAGCTAGGCCTGTGCCTTTGACTGTCTGCTCCTGATGGGCAGGCAACGGTAGTCCATCTTGTGCATCTTGATCAATTTGAAGCGAACTAGAGAGGCGTTGAAAAGATGTCTTCTTCACTGCGACAATGCAACAGTGACGTCATGTTGCTATTCATGATCACGTGCGTCACGTCAGCTTCGTAATGGTCATGTGATCGAAACTTGATCGTAAATATTTCATTCGAAAGTCATGAAAAAATTTTTGGTTTTTTGGTTGTTTTTCGTCCCCACATACCGGCCACCACTGTTGCATGGTGGTTTGCTCTGAACAATGTTCCATGTGATATGAATAAAACAATTATAAATTTATGGCCATTGTTTTTTCTTTGATATGTTAGTTTTTTTTATTCAGTGATAGTGCATCGTGCCTTCGATGGAAGATTAAGCGAATGCGGGGATGGAAGATTCCGAACAATACTTGAACCTTGGAATACGATTGATTTGATAAGTCATTTCATTGAGTCCATACATTTAATTCACAGTTGTACACACAGGATGATCATTTCAAATAGGAGTAGAGCATAAGTCCATATAAGTCATGCATAATTTAATCAATAACGGAGACTGCTGGTTTACGTGTCAATGTCCGTTTAAGGATACAATGCAGTATTGTCGTCAGAACATCACAGCTATATGCACGCGCAGCTAGACATGGCTACCTGCCGACAGTGAGACTGCGAGTCTGAATATTTCATATGAATTTGACGATTATTCTCATCCTTCTGAGGATTCTAGTTAAATACTAACCTCCATAAATTTCCCTCTCATATAGAGTTCTAGGACTGACCCTGGTCCATCAAAAAATGCATATATATGGCTATATCATGCCATTGAATTGGAAGGTTAGAAAAACGCAGCTATTCAGCTTGGCGGTCAAGTAACAAAGGGTAGCGTTTCTTAGTTACCGACTGTGACCCAAACAACGCTATACACGTCATAATCGATCGTGTATGGAGCGTTCAATAATTGAAACATCTATCGCAATATATTAAATGCCTTAACCTTTACAATTGCACGTCTGATAACCTTTAGCAGACGGCGTTAATATCATATACCGTAACAGGGGTGAACAGCTAGT